>CM040118.1:56684353-57286865 GCA_022559845.1 Amorphophallus konjac
GAGATAAGCGACCCGAAGATCACTCGCGCAAGTACGCTACCTTCCCGATAGGCATAACCTAATGTTCGGGCAACGCCTTTTAATATACCGGGCTATTGGGTGAAATGTAATTTGAAACACTCTTTTTTTGTTATTTTAAAATGATGATCCTAGACTCGACTTATACCATGATGCATGTAAGACATATGCAATGACTACCCTAGACTCATCTCGCTCTGATACCAAACTGATGGGGGATGGACACGGGAGACGACACTATTAGGTGCCACCCTCGGACTCTAGATGAAGACGCGACCAGCAGCACACACCAGGGAGACACTAAGCCCGACACTACGAGCTCCTAGTGGCAAAACGTCGCTAACAGAAGTGCAAACTCACTCCTCGTCCCATGCGAGGGAAAGCGCGGACTGTGCGCGGTTAAGGAACCGGCGGAGGTCAAGGGTAGTCCGACTCAACTTCCGGACTCGGATCGAGTCGCGGGACGGGTCACTCTCGCTCTCACAGCAGTGACATGGACACACGGGCTAGTACCTACACTCTCGGCAGCGGAAAAAGACCGTATACTAGCTAAGCAAATGAATGCCAAGAGGTTCGGACCATTACCTCCACGCACCCGGCGTGGCGAAGACAACCCCGGCCGAATCACGGACTCCCGGTTAAAAAATATCACAGCAATACAAAGATTTGACCCACTCCACGCAGGGAGGTAAAAGGTCACATGTGGAGCCCGGGAATCACGCAACTCGGGTTGACGGGCAGCATCTTGATGTCGCCCGGCGGTGCCGAACTCCGCGTTTTCGTGCTTTCCGAACGGCGGGTTCTGCGGGCCCGCGGGGCCCACGGATGGTGCTGTCCTCCGGATCTGCGAGGGTGGGACCCACTATGATGGGGACCCCTGGTGGCGCGCCTCCACGGATGGCGGTCGGCCGGGAACACCGATCGGGGGTCGATCGGTCCCGATCTCCAAGCTTTGAAGTTGCTGTCCACGGATTTTTAGTTGCTGTTTTCAGGCGCGCGCTCCGGCGAAAACGGCCGCTGCGACCAATCCCGATGTCGGATCGGGACGCATGAGCTATCGTTGGAAAACTCTCTTCAAATGCTTCAATCTAGACCCAAAGAGATCTGCTGGATCTGGTCAGATCAGAACTTTAATGAATTTACAAGTCCCTGTTGTACAGTAACCGAAACCTCAGATTTGTAGGGTACTTGTCTGAGAACCACCATTGACCGCCTAGTAAACCTCCGATTCAGCTCTTGAACTCTTCTTCAAAGTTGTAGGGGATCAAACCACGGAACGGGGACTATTTTTGGAATTTGATTTGGAGGTGGTGGTGATTTACTATGAGTTTTGGGGTGACTGGTGGTCGGATCTGGGAATAGGGGGACAGAACTGTAGCTGGGACTGAGAACGATTTTTAGAAAATATGAGATGGGCGAATCAAAAATTGATAAAACTTGTGGATGAAGAGATGGATGGGTGTAATCTCCAATAAAATTGGGCGAACCAATATAAATCAAAAAGTGGACCTAAGACATGAAACTCAGGGGAGATGGGAACCTGGACAGAACTTTGGCAGAACCGAAGCGGAAGAGTGGACGAAAATTTAAAATTATGAAAAGGGATCTGAATGACAAACCAAAATTTGTGGATAGTTCTTGACACCTCTGGAACATCCAGTAAAATTCCCAGGTCGATCTGAGCTCGTGGTTGATGGCTGAATTTCATGGAAGCTGCTGTGGTACTGCGCAGGCAGAACTTCGTTGATGGCGGTGGCGGTGCGGTGGCGGCTCGTGGCGGCGGCGGCGGCGACCGGAACTGATAGGGTGGAGTCTCACCACCAAGAAGTAACCTTCACAGCTGCAAGGGGAGAGGGAGGGGCGCACCAAGCTGGAGCTCCAAGGTTTTTTCTTCCAAATGAATGCATTAATTCTACTAAAATAGAAAATATAAGCTTAAATAGGTTACATCTCACATCCATCCACAACCATTGGATCTAGGGGATGGGAATGGAGGGTTGGGATGGAGTGTGACACACACACACAAAATAATATAAAAAAAACAAAGGGGGGGGGGGCGGCCCTTGGACCAAGGAGAGAGGGTGGACTAGTTGGTGGGGGTAGGTGGCCTCCCATGTGGACTTTTCTAGTCCATTGTCCCCCATGTGTCCAATTCCCATTCAAACTTCTAGATGCTCCCATGTGGCATGTTGACTGACCCCACGTGGGACCCTAGGCTGAGGTGGCCCAATGGGGTGGGGCCCACGGGGTCCGAATTGCACATAAGCCCCTATTACAATCAAAATATCAAACCGAATGCAACGAAATAAACACAAATTAAACACACATAAAGTCTAACTAAATATAATAAGTGGGGAGGCTCAAGGCGGAGTCTCCAGGCTGTCTCCGAGCCAGATGGACGCTGAGGTGGCTCGTGTCATGCTCCGTGTGCGGTACCGGTGGCTCGGCGTATCGTGCCGATCAACTGCTCAGGTGTCCGCACCAAGTTTCCTCTGTGTGATCAACCCCACCTCTTTGAACCCTCCAGCGACACAGCCTCTTCCCCCGGTACACCCCAATACCCTTGGCCGGCACGCCTGCCCTGGCCTTTCCCCGGTACACCTTGCTTGGCCCTTCACCGACACGCTCCCCATGCCCTTCGCCGGCACGCCCCCGCGACCCCTTCGCCGACAGGCTCTCCCCACGCTCAACGGCACCCCCTTTCAGCCCTTGTCCGGCACACTCGTCCAGGCCCTTCGCCGGCACGCCTCCCCTTCCTTTCCCCGGCACGCCCTTTCTGGCCTCTTCGCCGGCACGCTCCCTTTGTCCGTTACCCGGCACGGCTTTAGCCTGCCTTGTCCAGTATGCTTGCCTCCCCTCTCCGGCATGCCCTCCCTACCTTCGCCGGCACACTATCCCTAGCTTCGCCGGCACGCCCCTTTAGCTTCTTTTAGCCCTCTAGTGGCCCACTCTCTCTCCAAAAATTATATATATATGTATAATATAATGATAATGATAATGATGATAATAATAATAATAATAATAAATTAATAAAAATTATGATAAATAAATAAATCTAAATATATATATGAGAAATAAATAAAAAAATGTGAAATAGTAATAATAATAGTAAAAAAAGAAAATATAATAATAATAATAAACAAAATGGAGAAATCATTCAGAACAAATGCATAAGGGGGAATAAATAACACAAGATTATACGGTAAAAATCCAGGATAAAAAGATGGTAAAATCTACATTGCAGCCCCATCTCTCCCGTGACCCGGTGCTGAAGGAACAACAATGCCGCCCTTGCAGACCGGGCCTAAGTCTTGGGAGTTATCCCGAAATGGCCATGACCCGACCCTACCTTGGGCTGAGATTCCAATTACACTGGACCCGCTTCTCAGGCCAGATCCCTTACGAGCCACTACTAAAATTATCGCGCGTTCGGCAGACATTCGAACGGGTTCACCTCGATTTTCGTCGCATTTCTATTACGGACCTTTGTCCGAACATAAAGTGGTCCGTGAATGACCGACAAATCTGAATGGAACGAGGTGGTCCTCGTCCTCCCCGGACCCTACGCATGGGAATATCGATAAGGCCTTCATGGGCCACGCTTAGACCTCGGGTCTGTCCCGATTATGGTCATTGTCTGACCCATATCCTCGGCCTACAGTCCGCTCCCTCTGAATACATATTGGCTCTGGGCTCTGATCCCGGGACACTCCCCCGTTGCACCTTGGCACCGGAAATATTAATGACGTTCATGTAAGTCTTGTTTCGACCGCGGGGGGCCCACCGCAGTATGGTCGCGGCTTGACCTTGCACCGAGCCGACAAACTTCTTGGTTTCTGACCGTTTTAACCGGGATTTAACCGAATGTTTCCAGTTCCTCCGAACAATAAATTTGCCATACCCCGGCATACATACGCTCCGATTTTCCCGTGACGATTGCGCTTTTCTCGAGCCGGACATTCGTCCGAATATTAAATTGTCAGCACATGACCAACATGATCTCGAATGTTTTCTTCTCGCCCTCATACGCAGACTTTAGCATCTCTTAATAGATTTCAATGCAATTAACTTCCTGGCCATGAGGCCCTAATTCCCGGTGATTAATTAAGGGTGTTCCCTCGTATGGGGGATGTAAATGACGTCGTGACCTTTACAGCGCGACGGGTTTTGGTCCTGACACGAACCACACAATCGTCTGACCGAGTCAGATCGAGTGAACCATGGGCTCTTCGGAGCCCGAACAAATTGTCACTTCGTGACTGGCACGCCCACACGATTAATGAACCTAATAAAGCCAATAAACGAACGAACAGAAGAATCAACAAACATTTAAATAAAAAGTGCGTCCACAGAGCCGGAATAGCGTGCCGCTGGAAGACACAGCAAGCGTGCCACTGGAGGATCTGCCAGGCGTGCCGCTGAAGTGCCTCAAGCTTGATGCTGGCCTGAGCGTGCCGCTGAAGGGGTTTGCAGGCGTGCCTCTGAAGGGGCTGGATGGGTGTGCCACTGAGGGGCCACCAGAGTGTGCCGCTGAAGCGTAATGACCAGGTGTGCCGGCGAAGGGCAGCCTGGGTGTGCCGCTGGGCGACGTTGGGGGCGTGCCGCTGAAGCGCGCCTGGCGTGCCGCCGAATGGGCGGCAGGGTGTGCCGCTGAGGGGCAATAGGGGCGTGTCGCTGAAGGGGCACAGGGAGTGTGCCGCTGATGGGCCACCAAGGCGTGCCGCAGAGGGGCTGCTAGGGCGTGTCACTGAACGGGCTTGAGGGCGTACCGCTGAAGGCTTCAAGGCGTGCCGCTGAAGAGGCCTGAGAGCATGCCGCTGAAGGCTTCTGGGCGTGCCGCTGAAGGGGCTTGAGGGCGTGCCGCTGAAAGCCTAAATGGGTAGTCCTGAGCCCGTTGCGAGCGCGAGTTGTGGCCCATTTGATTTTCTTCGAGGCCCGTGGATTGTGAGGCTCTTGGTGGTTGATTTCTCTTCACTGTCGTGACTCCGGAGACAGCTCCACGGTAGCGTGTGCGCGTTCGGAGAGTCCAGATGGCCCCTCTTCTACGCAGTTTCTTCAATTGAAGTTGTTGTTAATGCTGGACTAGTTGGGACGTATGGGCGTGCAATTTTGCACATCCACAAATGCCCCCTACCCACGGGTAGCGCAGGCGAAGGATGAGTCGGGCGGTGCCCGTGGGTGTACTGGTCTCTTCTTCTCTTCGTCGGTGCCGACGGGGTGTCGGGAGCAGACGTGGTATGCTTGTCTCTTCTTCTCTTCATCAGTGCCGATGGGGTGTCAGGAACTGATGTGGTGTGTTGGTCTCTTCTTCTCTTCATCGGTACCAACGGGGTGTCGGGAACTGATGTGGTATGTTGGTCTCTTCTTCTCTTCATCAGTGCCGACAGGTTGCCGGGCGTTGACGTGGTATGCTTGTCTCTTGTTCTCTTCATCAGTGCCGACGGGCGTCGGGCGCTGACGTGGTTTGTTTGTCTCTTCTTCTCTTCATCAGTGCCGACGGGGCATCGGGCGCTGACGTGGTTTGTTTGTCTCTTCTTCTCTTCATCAGTGCCGACGGGGTGCCGGGCACTGACGTGATTTGTTTGTCTCTTCTTCTCTTCATAAGTGCCGACGGGGTGTCGAGAACTAACGTGGTTTGTTGGTCTCTTCTTCTCTTCATCAGTGCCGACGGGGCGTCGGGCGCTGACGTGGTTTGTTTGTATCTTCTTCTCTTCATCAGTGTCGACGGGGTGTCAGGAACTGATGTGGTATGCTTGTCTCTTGTTCTCTTCATCAGTGCTGACGGGCGTCGGGCGCTGACGTGGTTTGTTTGTCTCTTCTTCTCTTCATCAGAGCCGACGGGGCGTCGGGCGCTGACGTGGTTTGTTTGTCTCTTCTTCTCTTCATCAGTGCCGACGGGGCATCGGGCGCTGACGTGATTTGTTTGTCTCTTCTTCTCTTCATCAGTGCCGACGGGGTGTCGAGAATTGACGTGGTTTGTTGGTCTCTTCTTCTCTTCATCAGTGCCGATGGGGCGTCGGGCGCTGACGTGGTTTGTTTGTATCTTCCTCTCTTCATCAGTGCCAACGGGGTGTCGAGAATTGATGTGGTTTATTTGTCTCTTCTTCTCTTCATCAGTGCCGACGGGGCGTCGAGCGCTGACGTTGTTTGTTGATCTCTTCTTCTCTTCATCAGTGCCAACGGGGCGTCGGGCACTGACGTGGTTTGTTTGTATCTTCTTCTCTTCATCAGTGCCGATGGGGTGTCGGGAACTGATGTGATTTGTTTGTCTCTTCTTCTCTTTATCAGTGCCGACGGGGTGTCGGGAGCTGACGTGCTTTGTTTGTCTCTTCTTCTCTGTTGTTCTTCCTCCACCCTTTTTTTTAACCACATTACTGGTGCAAGTGCCCTTTCGGGTTTTCGCCGGCACCAGCCCCCTCTTGCTTTTGCCCACGTGCCCTCTCGGGTTTTCACGTGGCGGGGTACCCGATTTTGCCTACAGCGCCCTTTGCAGGTTTTCGCCGTAGCTAGGTTGTTGCCATTTTTGCCCTCGTCCCCGTGTAGGGACAAGTTCGGCGGGGCATCTCTATTTTACGCCCCCTCTTTTTTATTTTCTTTTCTCTCTTTTTTTTGACGAGCAAATGATACGTAAGTGTTGGCTAGGGCCCGAAGCCTTGCGCCGAAAGATAAGGTTCATTCGTTGGCAAGAAAATAATGCCAACACAACGGGAGAATTTCTGCCAATTCGGACGTAAGATCCGTAATGGCAATGTGGTGTGAGAGTGGGTGGCTAAGGCACGAAGCCTTGCACCGGAAAGGGACTTATTCGTTGGCAAGGGACTAATGCCAGCACAAGGATAGAGGTTCTGCCGACTCGGGCGTAGGGCCCAAAATGATGATTTTGCATGAGAGAAGGTGGCTAGGGCACAAAGCCTTGCGCCAGAAAATGATTTATTTGCTGTCAAAGTGGTAATGCCAACACAGGGGTGGAGTTGGCTTTGCCCGTGCGGATGCCCGCTAATACGTAGGGGCGTGCGGACGGACCATCCCTACGGGGACATCTATCATCGTGCATTATTTACGCACACCTCCACATATATGTGCGCATATGTACATATATACATATATATATATTTTTATTTATATTTATCTAGTATCTTTACTATTATTATTATTTTTTGCCGAAATTCCTTCCTCTTCTTTCCTTCTTTTCCTTCTCCTTTCTTTTCTTCCCCTTTTTGTTTTCCCCCCCTTTTTTATTCATTCTTCTTTTTTTTCTCCTTCTTTTTCTTCTTTTTCTTTTCTTTTTTTTTCTTCCTTTCTTTCCTTTCTCTTTTTTTATTTCATTTGCCCCGTATATAAAGAGGCGGGGTGGCTCGAATGGGCCACCCCCCCTTTTCAAACTCTTCCCCTTCCCTCTCTCTCTCTCTCTCTCTCTCTCTTCGGCGGACGAACCGGCCTTCTCCCCGTCTTCCTCTTCCTCCTCTTCATCTTCTCCCATCGCCGAGCGGACGCCACCGCCACGAGCCCGCCGCCGTCGTTGCCTTCTCCATCGCCGGGGTGAGGAGACGGCCGCGAGGGGCCTCCCCTCTTCTTCTCCTTCCTCCTGCTCTCTCCTCCTCTTCTTCTTTTCCCCCTCCCCTCCATTCGGGAGCGGCGGAGCCCTAGGCTCCTCTCCCTCCTCCTTTCTCTTCCTCTCCTCCTCTTTTCTCTCTTCTTCTTCTCTTCTTCATATTCTCTTTCTCCTCTTTCTTCTCCCTTTTTCTTCTTTTTTCTTCTTCCTCATCTCCTTCGTCTTCCTCTCTGTTCGGGGCACGGCGGAGTCCTAGGCTTCCCCCTCCCTCCTCTTTCACCTCCTCTTCTCCTTCTTCGTCTTCCCTACTCCTCTCTTTCTCCCCTTGCCTCTTCTTATTTTCTTCTGTGGAGAACGACGCCGACGAGTGGGGCACCGGGCGCGTCGGGATCGAAGGGCGCATGTGTGCCGGGTAGAAGGTAGGGTAGGTGTGCTGGAGAGGAGGCGTTGAGACGTGCCGGCGAAGGCACTCCGTAGCGTGCTAGCGAAGCAGCTGGAGGGCGTGCCGGGGAAGGACGCTGGCGGGTGTGCCGGGGAAGGCCACCTTGAAGCGTGCCGGCGAAGGCTGCTTGGGGCGTGTGCCGGGGAAGACGCTAGGGGCGTACCGGCGAAGGAGCTTTAGGCAGTGCATCGGCGAAGGGAGGAGAGAAGACTTCTTCGATCGGAGGACTTCCGATGTTGCCTCTTGGGGCCCACCATGACTTTGTTGGGGCCATCACTCCTTGTGGACGTGCACCTATGTTTTCCCTTACGCCTCTGGCCTAGGGGAAACTCTGCCAAAATTTCATCTGAAATGATTGGAGTCTTGTTTTTTTTTCTTGTAGGAGAGTCCCCTCATAGTCTTCATTCCCCATCATTTCCATTCATCCGTTCACCTTCATTTTTCATTCATTCTCTGTCCTTGGGTTGGTGGCACCTAGTAAAGCTTGCCAAGCTGTGTCAGCGAGCGGGCACTAAGTGTGCCGGGGAAGGAATATAGGGGCGTGCCGGTGAAGGCCAGCACAGGGTGTGCCATGGAAAGCCAGCCCAGGGCGTTCCGACAAAGGCCATTCCAGGGCGTGTCGGAGAAGGCCCTAGAGGGCGTGCCGGCGAAGGGCTACCAGGGACGTGCCGGCGAAGGGGCTTTAGGCAGTGTACCGGTGGAGGGAGAGGACTTCTGCAATCGAAGGACTTCCAGTGTTGCCTCTCGGGGCCCACCGTGACTTTGATGGGGCTGTCACTCCTTGTGGACGCGCACCCGCGTTTTCCCTTACGCCTCTGGCTTAGGGGAAATTCTGCCGAAATTTCGTCAGAAATTGGCAGCGTCTTGTTCATTTTACTTGTAGTAGAGGCCATTTATAGTTTTCAGTTCTCTTCGCCCGTGGCTTATTCTGATCTTTTGTTTGTTGTATCTTGGAGATAGATGGCTGTCCCAAGTGGTTCTTCTATTCCTGCTGCCACTGTCGGTGCCAGCCTTGTTCCACCGCCTCCGGTGCCAGTCGTCACGTGGCTCAATGTAGAGGAGCTGGACAGGGAGCACGCTGAAGTAGCGGCACTAGCCGAGTCCTCGGGCTCTGAGACCGAGACAATGGACTATGGCCGGCTTTCTCGGGTCGAGAACCGTTTTACCTTCGATCGGACCGGCGAATATCGAAAGGACTTCCCGAAGGATAAACATCTCATCCGATTTCAGAAGTACTTCCGCTCCCGGGAGAGGCGGGAGTTACGGGCTGTGCGGGAGGTTGAGCAAGTGATCCTGCAGGCTCATGATAGTTTGTTGTACAGTGTCCCGAGAAGCATCCTGATGATTTGGTGGGGGAGGCCCGGGAATGGAAGCCTATCTTGGGGATCGAAGGAGTGTTGCCGACCGAGGACAAGTTGGTGCGGGCCCCTCAATTCATCCCGGCAAAGTGGGACATGTCTGCTGGGCGGGTGTAGGGCGAGCCGCCCCATTTCGGTCTATTTTTAGCTCCCCTGAAATGGGGCTACAGGGAGGAGCCATTTATCCTAGACTGCTTGGCCATCCGATTCAAGCACGAGCTGGCGCTGGGCTGGTTCAGGGACCTGAAGCTTCAAGATGCTCACAGTTTCAGGGAAGGGGCCGTAGAATTCACAGAATATGTGCTGTTCAACTACGCCCCGCTACTAGTCCGGGCTGGCATTTATTACAGTGTCTACGCCTCCCGCTATGGCTACCCCATCTCCAAGGGCCTCTGCTGCGGCATGATAGAGGTGTTCAGTGCTAAGACCAACACTTTCTATACAGCGGAAGGTGAGACTTCACTTGATTTGTGAAGTCTCAGTCAGCTTAGCGGCTTGCCCATTGACGGGGAGCCTTATGAAGAAGTATGCCTCCCGGATTTGATCAAAGATGAAACTAACGGGGACGGATATTATTCCCTTGGCTATTCATACCGGTATCTCATGAAGGCATACTGAGAACTATACTAGCTAGCACACGGCGGGAAGCAGCCTCCCCGTGGGGACCGGAAGAGGGTCCGCATGACTCTATGGCTGCAATATTTCTATGACGGGCTGAAGCAGTATGAAGAATTTCCATGCGTTGACACCGCCGTTGCTCGTAAGAAGCGTGCCAAGCCTAAAATTGATGTGAAGATCCCATCCAGAGCACGCCAGAGTGGCCCCAACCCAATGGGGGTTGACCCTCTAACACATTGCGCCGCGTTCCTAACGTATTGTCTGTGCTCGTTCGCCATGCCGTACGGGGACGAGACCGTCATTTGGCCGGACGCCATTTACCCAGCGTGTCAAATGGCGTGGGGAATCAAGCTGTCCTTGTGCTCGGCTACTCTTTGCTTGATATACAAAGCGCTGGGGGACGTCAGCACTCATCAATTCCTGAGACAAGCCCGATATGCGTGCCTGTTGCATTTTTTCAATGCGTGGGTCTGTTCGCTGTTTCCAGAGTTCGCCCCCTGCACTCTTCAAGACTGGGGGCTGGTGCCGCAGATGCTAGAACTCGCAAGCGCAGAGCCGGGCTCTACCTCCCAGCGACTGTATGATATTCGGGGCCGGCTAACGACGGTTCCATGGGACGTGGCCGGCACCATCCACTTCTGGACGTTGGCCACACATTCGAGCCCTCTAGTGAACAATAAGAGGGAATGCAAAGATGATCAGGTGGAGAAGTATGTCCACCCCATCAGCCAGGAGAATGTGGTCCGCCCGTTGCTGGAACCCGAGCTTAGGGATTGGGCGTTATCCATTCATCCTAGTGTGCTGGCGTTCAGGAAGGGGGATACTCTGCTGCTGGAACCATACTACCCCTTCCGCTTTGGGCAAAATTTTGGGTATGATCAGCATATCCCGGTGCATAGCGCACAGTTTGGCCTGCCCACATGAAATGTTCGGGGAAGCTCGACCACTGAGCACGCGAGGTCCTGGTGGGATTTCTTCCATCGGACGGGCTCTGCAACTTTCAGGGTGCCTGCCCCCGGCCGTATTCCCCGGGTGACCCCAGAGTACGTAAAATGGTGGAACGCCCGGACTACCTTCTATCGGTTGTGCAAGACCGATTGCTGGGACGGGGCTGAGAGGAAGTTCCTGAGCAAGCAATCAGTGCCGGTGCTCGACATTGATCCGGAGCACCTCCTTCGGCTCAAGAATAGGCAGGATAAGGAGGTGGTGACGTATCTGGCCGCTCGCCGGGAGGCTCGGAAGCAAGGCCAACATCGCAAGCGAAGCTACCCCCAGTGGCCAAAGATGATTTTAAGAAGACCCTGAGGGATCTCTATCGGATCGGGAGCGACCACTTGGAGCTTATCAATTATCCGCTCCCTATGGAGGAAGAGGGCACTCCCGCAAAGAGTTGGCGTCCGGAGAGGGACCCGATCTGCCCGTACTGCACATTCATGAGGCGGGAGGAAAGGAAGCCCGAAAATTATAAGGACACCACATGGCTATATGTCCTCCTCCGAGTAAATGGGCTGAAGATTGAGGATCAGACGGTCGCCATCCTGGGCAAGCGTCTGTAGATCTCGTATTATTATGCAGACGGGTGGGGCATGGACCACTTCAATCTATTCTGCCACCTTTCGCCGAAGAAACATGCAGACCTAGCTGCCCTCACCGACCATTGCCAGAAGATTGAGGACGTATGCTGGCTAGTCCGGGAGGCGGCACGTCGGGACAATGAGCCGTCCCTGAGCTATTGGCCGATAACACTTCGACTGTATACTGACCCCCATGGTATTTGATCTTCCCTTCTCCTTTTATTTTCATCCTTTATCGTCGCAACCTTTGCAGGGTACCAGATGCTGATAAAAAAAAAATTGGCAGACCATCCTGACAGTACCCAGATGGCGACGTACCAGAATCTTCTTCGGCTCATCCAGAAGCCCGCCTATTTTGACGCCATGTTACCGGCCCCGACCACGACTCCCTTGCCCAAGGCCGCGAAGAGGTCCCGGGCTAAATCACCTGTGAAGAAGGCGGTAGATACTGCCAAGTGATAAGTGTCCATTTTCTATGGTAATTCATCGCATGTACATAATTTTATGTACATATAATTTGATAATTATGCATGTTCTATCATTAATCTCAACTTCGTATGTAGATTGGACCTTTCATGCAAATTAATTAATTTGACGATTTCATTTAATAAAATGGAGTTGAGGGTCATGAACATTAATTATCCATTGCATAAAAATGAGCAATTGAGATCCATGTGCACATTATGATAATTTTTATGGACTAAATCATAATTATGTGTGTGCAGGACACCGAAGGTAATTGCAAAAGAAGCCAGGGGCAAAACTGTCATCACCACTTTGACCAAGTCAAATAAAGAATTGAAAATATTTTGGTAGGAGGGAAAAGAAAGTTTAAAATTTTGAATTCAAAGTTTGAAAAGGAAGAATTCAAAGTTTAAGTTTGAAAAGGAGGAAAAGGACATTCAATGTTTAAAAATGAGATTCAAAGTTGGAAAGGGGGTGTCCAAAGTCCAAGAAAGGGGGTGCCCACCTCCTTTTACTTTCCCCCATGCATCATATTCTACCTAAATCCCAGCCATCCATCTCCTTTTAATACAATCTCCACCCTCCATTGACCCAACTTTCCCTATAAATAGCCCATGACAAGGAGGTGAAGGGGAGTTCTTCTTTTGGCAATCTCTTTCTCTCTCTCCCTCTCCCACCTTCACCTTAGTCATCCGGTTTCTCCCCCTTCGGCTCCTATTCTCCTCATATGTTCTTCATGAAAGTTCTTCATTTTTAAATGCTCTATAATTTCTTCATCTTAATCATCTTATAATTCCCTCAAGTTTTCAAGTTAGTTCTTATTTTTTACTGTGCTATTCTGTTCATCTACGAATCAGTGTTCCTCTCTGTTCTTCCTATTATTTCTTTCTCTTTCTTCTATTTTCTCCTCCTACTGTCTTCATGAAAGTTCTTTGTTTTTAAATGTTCTACAACTTCTGCTTCTGCCTCATCTTCTAATTCTTTCAGATTTGTCAGTTATTCCCTATTTTTCACATTATTGTCCTGTGAGTTTACTATTCATCTGAAGTGCTAGAATCTGTTATTCCTTCATTTTGAAGTCTTTCTTCTCTTTGTTTCTCTCTGAGTTCTTCACAAACGTTCTTCCTCTCTTTCTCCTCTTCAACTTTTTTTTCTTGGGCATCCCTAATTCATCTTGGTTTCAAAGTTATTCACCCTCCAAAGACGGCTTCAACGATAAAGGTGACTTCCTCCCGGCGTAGATGATATCTTCTGCAAGGTAGTTCATGATCCAAGGCCAAGAGAGGACGGCGCCGTCATCACCATTGCTGCTATCATCTTCACATCTCAGGCTCCTCTTGTTGTTATTACTTTTGTGTTATTTTACTTCATTGTAATCTTGTCACCTTTTTGTTGTAAGCTTGTCTTGCACTTCATGTACTCTTTCTTTTAAGTTATTGAAGAGAGTTGTTCTTTTGATTTAGTTCTTGATCTTCTTCCCTATCTACCCCTTCTTCTATCTCTTCTTTTCACTTCATGCAATTAATTTCTATAGCATAGGCGCATAATCATAGGTGTTTTTAATTAAGTGTTTAATTTATTCTTCATTTCACTATTTTCTTTAAGCAAAGTAAAATCACAAGTGTTTTCTAAAGGACTCCAAAGTTTTTAAGTCTAAAAATCTCTTCGTCTATGTGGATTCGACCCTTCTCGCCACCTTATTACGTCTTACTTTCATCTAGTGCGAGTTGGAAATTTTAAGATTGATATGCGTGTAGTAACGACATACATATCCGCATTATCAATTTTTGGTGCCGTTGTCGGGGAAGAATGATGATTTGTGATTTAAGAACTTTGTTTTCCTTGTGTTTATAGTGTACTAATAAAGCTCTCTTTATAGTGTACATTTTCTCGACTTCTTCAAAGGAGCGGGTTGGAGTAGGGGCCTCGGTGTGGATTCGCTCATCGTCTCTCGGCCTGGGTGTGGACCTAGGCTCGGCTATAGGCGGGGCTTCCACTTGGTTGGAGGGGCTTGGGTGGGATTGGATGGGGGTGCCGAGGTGAGGTTGGTTGGAGAGGTGGTCCACTTGATTGTGGGTGAGTTGGTGGGGTTGGCTAGTGGTAGGACCCCAGTTGTTGGAGGTAGGTGGGCGGAGAAGGTAGACCTTCCTAAGCTCTCTCTTCATGTCCCACCATGACTCGATGGGCCATTGCCTCCTAACCTCTCTCAATCTTTCAATGTAATCCCACTTTTCGGTGGCCCCGTGAAGGAGTCTCTCCTTGGCAAAATAGAATTGTCCAACCTCGGACATGAGATAATAAGCAAAGTATTTGTCTATAGCGGTTTCCCAATGTAGGTAGTAGCTCGGGACCTTGGAACCATGGAAGGTCGTGGCCTCGGGGATAATGAAGGGCATGGGACTGTTTCTAAGCCCATGGGAGTGCCAAGGGTCATATCGCCGGGGCGATCGGGGGTCCATTGGAAACTGGGGAACTAAGGGGTGGACATGCCGACACAAAGATACAAGACAAACCAACTAGACAATGAACTAAACATGACCCTAAACGACAATGCAAGTTGGAATGCATGCACACTAAGGACCCTAGACTTAAACCAAGACTCGATACGTGGCGGAGTTAATCGATCCGACGATCACTCGCGCAAGTGTGCGGCCTTCCCGATAGGCGTAGCCTAACGTTCGGACAACACTTTTTTATATACCGAACAATGGTATGCGGATGCAACCTTAGACCGACTTAGACAATGACTAGACGTAAATGACACCCTTTTCTGTATTTTTGTTAAGCAAAGATTAATGACTACCCTAGACTCAACTGGCGCTCTGATACCAAACTGATGTGGGACGGACCACGGACTCGACTCCAAGTGGATATGCGATCCTCGGACTCTAAGCAAGCTCGCGATCATCCCTAACGAGGGAAGCGTACGGACGTGCACGGTTGAGAAATCGGGAAAGAGCTAGGGTGGTCAACTCACAAATTCGTGTCCGGATCGGGTCACGGGACGGTCTCGCTCTCTCTCGCAGCAGCGGTGATATTAAAAATATAGCGAGCTACGATCCTAGCATGCTCTCTAGCAGCGGCATAAAGAAATATATATGAAATAAAGCAAATGCCGAGATGGGAGCGAATACGATACCTCCACGCTACCGGGCGTAGGGAAGATGATCCCGGCCGAACTCGTACTCCCGGAACAGTAAATACACAATTATTACAGCAAGACAAATTACTGCCCACTCCACGCAGGGAGGTAAAGGGCGACACGATGGGACCCGAGAGTAGCGGCTTCGGGTTGACGGACGGCTTCTTGTGTTGCTTCGGCGGCACACGTACTCACGATTGTGGGGCCCACGTGCTGGTCCGAGGGGCCGTGTGGGACCGGGGTGGCACCACTATGGTGGGGACGCCTGGAGGGGTGCTCCCTGGGACGACCGGGCGGCTCCGATCTTCACTCGTCAGAGTTGCTGCCCACGGATCTGAATTCTGTTTCAGACCCGCGCGTTCCGACGAAATCTACTGTTGCGGTCACTCCCGATGTCGGATCGACGCACAAGAGGTACCGATGGAAAGCTGACTTGAAATCCTTCGATCTATGGCCAGAGAAAGAAATTTGAATTTCTCGTTGATGGCCTTTATAAAATTTTCAAGCTGCTGGCTCATAGGATCTGAAAACTCAGGACAGATTTGAGTTTTCCTGAGAGTTGGTGTTGACCGTGATGTAGACCTTCGATTCAGCTTTTGAACCCTTCATGAACGTTGTAGAGGCCAAAGAGAGGAAAACGGAGATATATCTTAGGAAAGGTTTGGTAAAAGTTTCAATTTTTTGGGGATTTGATACTGACCCGGGGCCGGATCTGGATAGCAGAAACAGAACTGAATTTGGGGAAAATACTCAATTTCTAAAAATAGGTAGAGGGCTTTTTAAATTTGAAGAAAATTTGTGGAGGATTGGGATGGCGGATAGAATCTCCAATAAATTTGGGGATTCAAACAAAAATCGAGAAGTGGGTCAAAAGGGGGAAGAACTAAGCTTCTGCTACACAGATCTGAAAAGGGACAGATCTGAAAGATAGAAAGACACGAAAATAGAAAAATATAAAAAGAAGGTGAAATGACGGGATAATTTTACTGGAGGTTGGGGATCAAGTGGGGAACCAACCAAGAAAATCTCAACTCCAGATGATGTCGGAGTTGGGAGTTAAAAATCTCGGAGTGAACCTCTATCCAGCAGAACAGAACCTTGGACAGCACTTCGGAAGCGGCTTCGCGGCGGCTCGATGGCGGCACGAACGGCAGCGGCGGCACCAGAGATGAATCTAGAGATAGAGGGGACGAGATAGAAGGGGTTTCCACCCTGAAATCTTGAAGGAGGAGGAAGGAATTAGAGGGAGAGAGGGGAGGGGCGCACCAGCTCCAATGCATTCAACAAATTTTCTTCTTCATTAATTCACACAAATGAAATTACATGCCTTATATAATAAATGGAAAATGACCACTAATGTCCTCAGATCTAGGGTTGGGAGGGGTATACAAGGTATAGAACTAATTAGTTCTAATGGCCTTTTTACAAAAATTAAAATGGAACAAAATAGGGGGGGGCTCCCCCTTGACTAGGTGGGTGTGGTAGGTGGCCTACCCTTGACATTTTAAATCACTTGTCTCCCCCATGTGTCAATTGACTTGTCAAACCTTCTAGATGCCACCTTGGCCTTTGACCAGCCCCACATGGATGAGGTGGACCAATGGGGTAGGAGTGGGGGCCCCCTTGCAGGTCCTACTGGCATTTTACACATAAACCCACACAATCCTAAGGAAGAACAAATAGGCTCATAAAGCCTTATGATGGGAATCGACGCCGAGCATGTGCATTTTATTTCGCATTTATGTCATTTAGTTTATTTTTATATCTATGGGAAAGTATATGGGCAATTGTAAGGCTTTGTAAGCAAATGCGTCATTCCCTTGGATTGTGTGAGTTTTTGTGCAAATGTGCAGTAGGTCTAGCTAGGGGGCCCTCAGCCCTTTCCCATTGGTCCATGTCATCCTTGTGGGGCTGGTCAACCCTCCTAGGTGGCATCTAGAAGCCTTGACTAGTCAATTGTCCACATGGGGGACAATGGGACCAAAAAGTCCAACTTGGAGGCCATGGTCAAGGGGGCGCCCAAACCCACTAGGATTAGTTTAATTTTATTTTTTTTGACCACTTTAGGAACTCCTTAATATGTCCTTCCAAACCCCAGATCTATGGGCATTTAGTGTCTTTTTACATTTATTATATATAGCTTGTAATTTCAATTTGTTTGAATTAATGATAGAAAAAATTGTTGAATGCCAAGAGCTTGGTGCGCCCCCAACCCTCTCCCCTCTGGTTTTCCTCTTCCCCAACCCCATTTCTAGAGTGATTTCTCCTCTATCCCCTCCCCTCAATCTCAGAATTCATCTAGTGCCGCCGCCGCCGCCGTTCGTGCCGCCGTTGCGCCGCCGCGAAGCCGCCTCTGCAGTTCTATCAACTCAGGATAGTAGCTACTTCTCCAAATTTCTGCTCTCCACTACGTGATCATCTTGATCTGAAAATTTTAGGGTGTGTTCCAGAGGTTCCCAGAACCCTCCAAAAACATTTGTTTGATCTATAGATCCCGTTTCATATTTTCCCATTTCCGTTCATCATCTCCTTCCAATTCGGTCTAGTTTCTGCTCACTGTTACAGCCAGCTGAAGAACACCATCTTCGACAAAATTTTGATTTTCCCAGGAGTCCCCAATTTTATTGGAGATTCTGTCCACCTTCCCCAATCGCCACGAATTTTCTTGAGTTTTTTTCAGCCCTCCACATATTTTTATAAATTCGCCCAAGTTCCCAAACCTGTTCTGTCTGCCTCAGTCTAGATACAACCCTTCGCCAGTATAAACTCTTTATAAAATCCAAACCTCCATCATTTCCAGATCTAAAAATATCCCTGGTTTCCTCTCTTGAACCTATACAACGATTCTGAAGAACCCAACTTTAGATTCGGAGATCTACCCACCGGTCAATGCAGATTAACAGGAAAATCAGTTTCTGCCTGAGCAGATCTGAAATGGGGAACAACAGCCTTAAAAATTTGTCCACCGGAAATACAGAGCTGGTGATTTTTCTGGGATCCCATAGGGTCGAAGCCCTTCAAAGCAGCTTTCCAACGGCGCTAGTTTCATTACATTTCGACATCGGTGCTGGTCGCAGCAAGCGATTTCGTCGGGTCGCGCGTCTGAAAACTGAACCTGCAGGTCCGTGGCCGTAAAGTCCGACGAGTGACGATCGGAGCCGCCCGGCCTCCGACCGGTGGTTCATCGTGCCGCCGTCCCAGGGTGTGTCCCTCCAAGCATCCCCACTACAGCGGTGTCGCCCGGTCCCACACAGCCCCTCCGACCAGTATGTGGGCCCCACGGTAGCGAGTACGTGTGCTGTCGAAACGTCACAAGAAGCTGCCCGTCAATCCGGAATCGGTCCTCCCGGGCCCACTTATGTAGCCCTTTACCTCCCTGCGTGGAGTGGGTAGTAGTTCTTGGCTCTCATATTTGTGTATTACTTGTCCCGGGAGTACGAGTTCTGCCTCAGTCCAGATACGACCCTTCGCCAGTATAAACCTCTATAAAATCCAAACCTCCATCATTTCCAGATCTAAAAATATCCCCGATTTCCTCTCTTGAACCTCTACAACTTTTCTGAAGAACTCAACTTTAGATTCGGAGATCTACCCATCGGTCAATGCATATTTATAGGAAAATCAGTTTCTGCCTGAGCAGATCTGAAACGGGGAACAGCAGCCTTCAAAATTCATCCACTGGAAATACAGAGCTGGTGATTTTTCTGGGATCCCATAGGGTCGAAGCCCTTTGAAGCCGCTTTCCAATGGCGCTGGTTTCATTGCATTCCGACATCAGTCCTGGTCGCAGCAAGCGATCTCGTCGGGTCGCGCGTCTGAAAATAGAACCTGCAGGTCCGTGGCCGTAAAGTCCGGCGAGTGACGATCGGAGCCGCCCGGCCTCCGACCGGCGGTTCAGCGTGCCGCCATCCCAGGGAGCATCCCTCCAAGTATCCTCACTACAGTGGTGCCGCCCGGTCCCACACGGCCCCTCTGACTAGTACGTGGGCCCCACGGTAGCGAGTACGTGTGCTGCCGAAACGTCGCAAGAAGCTGCCCGTCAATCCGGAATCGGTCCTCCCGGGCCCACTTGTGTAGCCCTTTACCTCCCTGCGTGGAGTGGGTAGTAGTTCTTGGCTGTCATATTTGTGTATTACTTGTCCCGGGAGTACGAGTTCGGCCGGGTCCGTCTTCCCCACGCCGAGAGCGTGGAGGTATCGTGTTCGCTCCTACACTTGGCATTTCCTTTATTCATATATACTTGTTTATGCCGCTACTAGATATCATGCTAGGATCGTAGCTCGCCATATATTGTGATATCACCACTGCTGCGAGAGAGAGCGTGACCGTCCCGTGACCCGATCCGAGCACAAGAGAGAGCCGACCACCCTAGCTCACTGCCGGTTTCTCAACCGCGCACGTCCGACGCTTCCCTCGCTAAGGGACAATCATGAGCTCACCTAGAGTCCGAGGATCGCATATCCAATTGGTGTCGAGTCCGTGGTCCGTCCCTCATCAATTTAGTATCAGAGCGAGTTTGAGTCTAGGGTAGTCTTTGTGTCTAAAAATAAAAAGAAAAAAGAAAAGAGTGTCATTTACGTCTAGTCATCGTCTAAGTCGGTCTAGGTTGCATTTCATCCCAATAACCCGGTATATAAAAAGGTGTTGTCCGAACGTTAGGCTACGCCTATCGGGAAGGTCGCACACTTGCGCGAGTGATCTTCGGATTGATTAACTCCGACACGTACCTGTAGACACGCCAAAATTGACATTATTTTGAGTATATTTCATATCGCTCTGCGATGCCCCATTTGACCCTCAAATCAGCTTATTTGAGTGGTTTTCCCACTTTTCATGGATTGCCCCTGATTTCTCCTTTTTTTCCCAATTTACCTCCCTTTTCCTATTTTTCTGGTTTTTTTGGGCATTTATCTCTATTTTATGAATTCACGCCCTCATAAGGGGCGTGTTTTGTTAAAACACGCCCTTGTCTAGGGCGTGTCTTTCCCATTTTATCTATTTCTTCCCCATTTTATCTATTTTATGAATTTTCTAAATTCACGATCTGGGTAAGGGCGTGTTTTTCATAAAACATGACTTAATCTAGGGCGTTTCTTAAAGAAAGGACGACCTCACCTGAGGGCGTTAATTCTTTTGGTTTGACCGACTTCCCCATTTGAGCTCTTGAAATTAACGCCCTTCCCTGGGGCGCGTTTTTGAAAAAGTGGCTTTGATTAAGGCGTGTTTTACATTTTTCAAATATGGGGACTTTTTATTTCTAAATTTGGTTTTTGAGAAACGCCTTTGTGCAGGGCGTGTTTTTGAGAAACGCCCTCCGGTAAAGTCGTCAATTCATTAATTGACGCCCTTACCTAAGGCGTTTTTCACCTTCTGGCTTCGCCGCCCTTTTCCCCGAGAGTCCTTGCTTCGTTGGATACCTGCTTGATTTGGGCTCTTGCCCATTCTTATCATTTCCCCCGGTAGGACTCTTGCCTTCCTATCTCTTCATCCGATTCTATTTAATAGAGACATTGTCTCTGTTCTTAGGTTGGACTCCTCCTCTTCGGATCCCTCCTTTTCGATTCCCCTTCTTCCTCTCACGTATTTCCCCTTCCCCTTCTTCTCTGTTTGTTTTTCTTTTTCTTGTTTTGTGCTTGCAGGGTGCTGCCGTTGCTGATGCTGGCTCAGGAGGAAGTTCTCCTACGTGCACTCTTCATCCAACGAGGCTTCCTCCCCATCGATCATCAAAGCCAACAGAAACACAGGCGCCTATTCTTTTGATTTTTGTTATCTTTTGCATTAGTTCATGCATGTTATATCATTTTTCTTCTGTTAATTTCTATTCTCAACCATCACGTTGGGAATATCTTCAACAATGCAACTCTTGCACGTTTTTTTTATCTCCCTTATTCTTATATCATTCATGCATTCATTCATCTCCCACACCTCTTTGCATAGGGGTTTAAGGGCCAACACCCTTAAGGTGTGTATTTCATATGTTATCATGCTCACCTTTCTATTATGAACTTGATGCTACACACACATTATTTCTAATCCAATTCTTTTGTGTTGTGTGTCTTTTTTTTGCAAGGGTAACCAAGTTGAAGAACTCTCTTCGTCGGCCGGCCGATTTGAAGAGAAAAGGAGTACTCACAATCAACCGCACATTTGAGGTATTTGCGATCACTTTCCCCTTATCATCTCCACGTGAGACCCTCGCGTCTCTGGCGATCACAACTCCCCTTGTGCACCTCGTGCATATTTTTCTCCAAACATTATTTTTATTGTTCATTCTATATTATTTCCTAAGTGGATTTTAATCAAATCTACAAATTGGCGATCACGGTGGGACACTTTGTGTTCTTCCTTTATTACCCCTTTCCCCTTGGCACCCTCGCGTGCCCTTTTGATATTCATATTTATTGATTGCATGTTGTTGGCTCTGTGAGTGTTCTTTCTGTTATTGCTGGCCGCGAAGGTTTCCTGGAGACAGTTAATTCACGCCTCTGGAAGAGGCGTTTTTATTGATTTAACGCCCTAACCAAGGGCGTCTTCTTCCTATTTTACGCCCTCAGACAGGGCGTTTTCCAGCTTACTTCCGGGCTTTCTTGCTTTATATTGCTGCCTGTGAATTCACGCCCTACTACAGGGCGTCTTTTACTTGATTAGCGCCCCACGTCAGGGCGTTTCTTTGGATTCGACGCCCTCTGTACAGGGCGTCCTTTTATGGATAGCGCCTAACCCTAAGGCGCGTTTTACTCTGCCCCTGCGCCCTTCAGGTTGATTCACGACAGTCACACCGTCGTGTCTTTTTTTATTAGCGCCCCCTGCCAGGGCGTGTTTTTACTGTGGGTTTCCAGAACCCTTCCTGTGGGTGAGTTTTCATGCTTATCTTTGTTGATTGATCATTATTGTGCTGTTTGGCCTAATTTCCCCTGTTGCATTCATATTTGCATTTGGTTTGGGAGACCTCCTCTCTCTTCATTAGGATCCACACACCCTCTTGGAATCGGGACGACCCTCCATTGAGCATTCCGTCTCTTTGGATCGGAGATCCCTTTTCCAAGCCTCCATAAGCCCCCGCACCCGTGGATTCCCTCACGGACGCCGGGCAGGTTGTACCCTTTTGGAGTCCCGAGTTAGTTGGCCTATACGTGGTGAGAGAGTGTTCCTAGTTGGCATTGGAGTTAAATCATATTGAAACTAGGATCCTCCCTTGTGTGAATCATATCAATTTGCATAAAATTTATCAATTCACCAAGGTTTAAACACATCAAAATCACGGTAACCATTCCAACTTGTGTGCTTATTTGCATATTATTGTGAAATTTGATCATATAATGGCTTACCATAAACAAAACAACATGTTTAATTCAATTCATGAGGATGATCAACCTAGCACATCTTATAATCCTCAAATTCAACATGTTCATCAAAATCCTCACCATTCTTTCAAAGGACCACGTCCTTATTTTCATGGTCATACCCAACCCATGGGCAATGTCCATTCTCATGGTCCACCTACTCAATTTCAGGTCACTACTCCCTCGGGACCGTCTCCTCCCAATGACGAGAAGGTCTCTCGAATCATCCATGCATTAGATCATCTTACCCCTCAACAGATCCAAGCCCTTAAGGCTGCCGTTGAGGGTACATCTCATGCATCTCCCCCTCTTTCCAATTCTATACGGGTGGCCCATCACCTACCTCCTTCCAATTCTATTCGGGTGACCCATCACCCATCTCTCTCCAATTCTACACGGGTGGCCCATCACCCCCCTCCTCCTTCCAATCCTGATCGGGTATCCCATTACCCATCTCCTCCTGTTCATTCTACTCGGGTGGCCCATCACCCGCCTCCTTCTATTCCTCCTCCCTCACGGCCCCAAGGCCCATTTATTCATTACAATCCGGCCCATCCGGGTTCTTCTACGGGTCGGCCCATTAATCCACCTCCACGGCCTTTTTATACGGCCCCTCCTCCTTCAAGGCCCTGCCAACCTTCTGTTGTTCAGGTCACACCCCTCCAGCAAACTCTCCTCGATAAAATCACTTCGATGGAGGAACAATTAAAGAGGGTCACGGCTCCTCCTACTCCAGTCAATCCTCTTCATGTTTTCCTGGATGATATCACCAAGATGGAGAAAGATTGGAAAGACAGGAGAGATGATTATGACTTCGGCATGTCAAGCAATCAAGGACCGGCATTTGAAGAATCTGAAGCAATGTATGATGATGAAGCTATGCAGGCACCCCTTCCGAGTTTCCTTAACTTCCCGCTTCCTCCACTATCATTTGATGAACCCCCTGCTCAGGACGAAGCTACCATCCCTGATCCAACCCCCGTTTCCGAGACCTCTTGGTGTTACGATGATGGGTCGATACTCCAATCACCCACACCGGCGCATCTTGAGTCTCCTCCCACTCCTAACACCGCTCGCCCCGTCCGGAGTTTTTCCCGCACCAAACCTCCACCAGTTATACCTCCCCCAGTTACATCAACCTTCACATCATCACCCTCCCCTGAACCTTCCATCAAACCTCCACCAATGACACCTCCACCCATTAAACTATTAACCTTCACACCATCGGCCTCCATTGAACCCACCATTAAACCTTCCCCAATTAACATCCCACCACTTCAACCCTCCATTACCCCTTTAACCTCAAAACCCTCCACTATGCCTATAACACCTATTCCACCACATAACCCTTCACCTTTACCCGTGGCTAATCCTGAGCAGGATTCACCCTTTTTTGCACTCGAGCCAATCCCAACTGCTTCCGAGCAAAGGGAGAAACTCGACGTGTTTATACCTCCGCCTCCACTTATCCTTTCTCCAACGCCTTTCATTACGCCCCCACCATTCATGGAGCCTTCCGCCTCTGCTTCACCTCCCTCTACTACTCGGAAGGGGAGTGCTTCTACAAACACTTGTGCCGAGGATGATCAAGAGCTGCGAAAGAAGAATTTGGCCATGGCCGCGCTATTCAAAATGCAAGAGTTCATTTGCCGGATGCCAATCCGGGTTATTGTGCCAGGCATGATTGAAGAGGCCAAGTCGCCGTCATGCCAAGCACTGATGCTGTGTAAGGGCTGGGCAGGGCACCCTCTGTTCCAACTTCCAAATCTTGAACCCCCGGGCAACATGATGCTTCTGAGCCCTACTTTCCAACTCCCTCACACCATTACTTTTCACCCTCCAAGGGAGTTGTCGTTTACTATTGAAGCTTCGTCATGGGCTTGTATTTCATCCATTAGGCCATTTGGCTGTATTCTTTCACTGCCGTGGAGGGGCAGTTATCTTGGTGCCGAAAGGCCTTCCGCTATTTCATCCACCTTCTTGTCTATCACATCTTTTCCATGGGCCATTCCCAGGGTTAGGAGGAGGATCACATCCTCTCGCCCTTCACATTCTTCATATTCTTTGCATTTCATGCATTCATCGCATCCATCCTATTACATGCATTTGCACCTCCTGCTTCCCGGGTTTCCAAACCCGTATCTTCCTCACCTTCCGGCACCGCCGGATATTCCGCATTTCCCATCTTATTCATATTCATCCTTTTATCCACTCCCCTTGGGGCATCGCGTCCCCCTTCCTGCCATTTCCCTGGAACCTCCAGGAATTTTATCCCTCCTCTTTGGGCATCTCGCCCTTTCTGATTCTATTCCTCCGGAACCTCCGGACTTTCTCCCAGGGCATCGCGCCCCTTTCCACCTTATTCCTCCGGAACCTCCGGATTTTCCCTTTGGGCACGACGCCCCTCTCCACCTTCTTTATTTGCTTCCTCCGGAACCTCCGGACCTTCCCCTCGGGCATCACGCCCCTTTCCACCTCATTTCTCCGAAACCTCTGGACCTTCTTGGGCATCGCGTCCCTCCTTTCCATCTCCCTGATTTCATTCCTCCGGAACCTCCGGATTCTTCGTCTTATTCTCTCTATCATCACGCCCCTTTCCATCCTCTTCCTCCGGAACCTCCGGACCCTCCATCTTTCTTTCGATTCATCTTTCTGCTCCTCCGGGATATCACAGCCTTCATTTTCTTCCTCCTTTTTCATCATCTTTTTCTTTATTTCTTCCCAGGACATCGCATCCCTTCTTTCGTTATCCCTCCGGAGCCTCCGGATGATTCCTCCTATCACGATTCTCCTCCTCTGCCTCCGGACCCTCCGGATCCACCTCTTTCCATCTACCGATTTCTTCTTCTGATTCCTCCTAATTTTGGGTCCGACCCAACTTCTTCCACATCCACTGCCTTGGGCATCTACCCTTTCTCCCATTGCTTCCGAGGCTTTAGTCCTCACCCCTCTTCTTGATTTTCCGCTTCTTCTGTAGACTGTTCCATGTGATCAGGGTCTCCGCGCCTTAGTGAGGGAGTTCTAGCCCTCGCCTCTTTTCTTTTCTCCTTATTCGTCTGAGTCTGGTTTGAGCACCACTCATTCTTGTTAAGCCACTCCCAAAATCCTTTGCTTCCAATCCTTTTGACTGCCAAAGAGGACAAATCCCATGATGATCAACCTCGCCTCTGACAGCTGCTTCTACAAAGGTTGCAAGGTAACATATTGGCGTAAGTACGCATTTTAATGATATCATTTTCTCATTACTTCACGCATGATTTTCAAAATCAAGTGCTTCTTAACGAGATTAAGAGTGGTGTTTTAAACCTTTATCTTAAGCTTTTGTTTAATTGAAATCATTCTCAAAAGAGTCCTTTAGGTTTGTTTTTTTGCAGCACCTCTGGTTAACAAAAACCCGCGCTGGGAATTCAATATTCTCTCCCCGCTTGTTAAGAGCAACCCTTAGCTGGGCACCGCACACACTTCACGGCGTCCTTAGCCGGCTCTTTGGTTAGACACCGTTGCTACTTTGGCCATGCCATGAGTATTCCTGAAAGTCTTTTCTCTTCTCTACTCGGCCGCATGCAGGGGCAAGAGGTTGACGGATAAGATGACCAACCTTGGTAATCCCAATACGAGAGGAGTCTCAAATAGGGGCAGTCTTGACCCAAAATTAATATGAGTTTTCATATGAGTTTTATGATATATATCTAGCCAAAAGGGCTATTATGAAAATCAAGTCAGAATTCCGATAAAAGTAAAAGTATGAATTATGGCATGTCAAGAGTGGCAAAGTCCCCGCAGGGAAAACCCTGGTCGTATGCATGTCATGGGTCTAAAAATCAAAGGCATAAAGCTCCGGCGCAACAGACTACCTCTTTGAGGGTTAACACCTTGGAAGGAATTCAAGTCCTGATGTCTCCCATCCTGCATAAAGCTTATCTCTAATTATTCTTCTCTTCTCCCTCCAAGACTGAATGTTTCTCGGGTATGGCCTTGGTAGGGGCACCGTTGATCAAAGACGGTCGGTTATAGGGCGCCACCTTACAATGCACGCCCAGCTTTGGACATTTTTAAGCAAAAAGGGAAGGAACGAGGACCCCTAGCCAGTGGTTTAAAAAACTCTTTGATGCTGCTTTAGCAATGTCTAACCAAAAAAAATTGAATATTTCTTGTCCAAAATCCATAAAAATTTGAATACCTTTCTCAAAACTTCATAAAAATTCATATATTTTTCAAAACTCATAAAAATTTGCATATTTCCAAAATCCAAAAATTTGCATTGTATTTTATGATGGTGTTTTGCAGGAACAGCTTTGCAGAGACCAAAAACACGGGATGGGTCCTCTCTCTACTTATTGCTATCAATCTATTGATTCTTTCTCGATATTTTCATGACATGCCACCAGGGGCATTTTTTTTGATTATCATCTCCCTATATCATTCTGATTATCATATCTCATGATTATTCATCTCCAAATCTTTTTTAATCAACTCCTGCTAATTTCATCTGATCACTCCGCCGATGGGCATTATATCAGATCTTGATCATTCATCTCCAAATCTTGATTAGCCAGATTGTCTCCTCATGATAAAACAACAAACAATGCTATGATTTGACTTATGCTATTCATGCCATATACATGCTATAATTGATGCTTTGATGATTGCTATGCTTAAATGCCGTCTTCATTGTTTGTTATCTTTTATATCTTGGCTAATGAATTTTTGAGCGCAGGATAAGAAGCTCTTGGTCCCGCCGACTGGGCATCATCTTCAAAGTCCCACGGTGTTTGCAGCTCATTTCTCAGTTCCCATGCTTATTGATATCACCATCTCCCTATATGCATTTTTACTATATATTACATGTGTTACTAGATTATATCAAGGACCTTGTGGCTTTGGTAAAACTGGAATTTGAGTTCCCCTTCATCAAAAACAATGATGATTCCAGAGAAGTCTTAGTCACACGGATAGGCCGTTAAGCCGTCCAAGATTGGGGACGATGGTTCCCTTTTAACGAGTTGGTGCGTGGATAAACGGGCTTCGGCTTAGTATCAGCTCGCAGAATTGGTTTCTTGACCCAGTCTGGGCAGTTTAACAATATTATCCTTGATTATTCTATATTTTCATTTGATTTAATTTTTCCCTTTAAACCCAGCATGCATTCATGTAGGAATTTGAAACAATTGTTGAAAAATCATTCTGATAAGCTGTTTTTGTGGGTCAAATTGATCTTGATCTTCAATATGAGATATTCCATGCCGAATTGAGTCCTCAGTGCGTTTTGTCGCTATTTTGGGTCATTTTCTCGAAAACTCCCTGTTTGGATTTTTATCATCTTATTTTTCAAAACTTTCCCCTTTGATCCACCTTGGCTGCAGCACGTCCACATGGCTGGTAACCGCTCCCCGATGGTGAAACTTACAGGTTTGTGACCTGGGGTACTTCCACCGCGTTGGAAGTTGATCATTTATTTTGTCTCCTTCGTGCACCGCGTGCGCATCTCCCCTTTTATCCAAACATTGTTGATTTCGTTGGATTTCCCGAGATTTGCTTCATCTCGTGCTTTTGATTTGATTCTCATCAAGTGATGTTGATTGCGTGTCTCATCACACCTTGGTATCTACTTTTTAGTTTGCTACGCTCCCTTGCAAAGCAGACGCCAAGGCGGGGCAGCTGTAGACACGCCAAAATTGACATTATTTTGAGTATATTTCATATCGCTCTACGATGCCCCATTTGACCCTCAAATCAGCTTATTTGAGTGGTTTTCCCACTTTTCATGGATTGCCCCTGATTTCTCCTTTTTTTCCCAATTTACCTCCCTTTTCCTATTTTTCTGGTTTTTTTGGGCATTTATCTCTATTTTATGAATTCACGCCCTCATAAGGGGCGTGTTTTGTTAAAACACGCCCTTGTCTAGGGCGTGTCTTTCCCATTTTATCTATTTCTTCCCCATTTTATCTATTTTATGAATTTTCTAAATTCACGATCTGGGTAAGGGCGTGTTTTTCATAAAACATGACTTAATCTAGGGCGTTTCTTAAAGAAAGGACGACCTCACCTGAGGGCGTTAATTCTTTTGGTTTGACCGACTTCCCCATTTGAGCTCTTGAAATTAACGCCCTTCCCTGGGGCGCGTTTTTGAAAAAGTGGCTTTGATTAAGGCGTGTTTTACATTTTTCAAATATGGGGACTTTTTATTTCTAAATTTGGTTTTTGAGAAACGCCTTTGTGCAGGGCGTGTTTTTGAGAAACGCCCTCCGGTAAAGTCGTCAATTCATTAATTGACGCCCTTACCTAAGGCGTTTTTCACCTTCTGGCTTCGCCGCCCTTTTCCCCGAGAGTCCTTGCTTCGTTGGATACCTGCTTGATTTGGGCTCTTGCCCATTCTTATCATTTCCCCCGGTAGGACTCTTGCCTTCCTATCTCTTCATCCGATTCTATTTAATAGAGACATTGTCTCTGTTCTTAGGTTGGACTCCTCCTCTTCGGATCCCTCCTTTTCGATTCCCCTTCTTCCTCTCACGTATTTCCCCTTCCCCTTCTTCTCTGTTTGTTTTTCTTTTTCTTGTTTTGTGCTTGCAGGGTGCTGCCGTTGCTGATGCTGGCTCAGGAGGAAGTTCTCCTACGTGCACTCTTCATCCAACGAGGCTTCCTCCCCATCGATCATCAAAGCCAACAGAAACACAGGCGCCTATTCTTTTGATTTTTGTTATCTTTTGCATTAGTTCATGCATGTTATATCATTTTTCTTCTGTTAATTTCTATTCTCAACCATCACGTTGGGAATATCTTCAACAATGCAACTCTTGCACGTTTTTTTTATCTCCCTTATTCTTATATCATTCATGCATTCATTCATCTCCCACACCTCTTTGCATAGGGGTTTAAGGGCCAACACCCTTAAGGTGTGTATTTCATATGTTATCATGCTCACCTTTCTATTATGAACTTGATGCTACACACACATTATTTCTAATCCAATTCTTTTGTGTTGTGTGTCTTTTTTTTGCAAGGGTAACCAAGTTGAAGAACTCTCTTCGTCGGCCGGCCGATTTGAAGAGAAAAGGAGTACTCACAATCAACCGCACATTTGAGGTATTTGCGATCACTTTCCCCTTATCATCTCCACGTGAGACCCTCGCGTCTCTGGCGATCACAACTCCCCTTGTGCACCTTGTGCATATTTTTCTCCAAACATTATTTTTATTGTTCATTCTATATTATTTCCTAAGTGGATTTTAATCAAATCTACAGTACCGAGTCTTGCTGTCTTGTCCTTAATGTGCATGCATCCCAACCTTGCATGGTCGGTCTAGTGTTTTGTCCAAATGGCCTTGCATATCCACTCCTATGGATCCATTCCCATCTTTTCGGCACCTATGGCCAACCCATGCCGACCCGTCCAAGGTGATAGGTCAGTGTCCGAGTACATCCGGGACTATGATAAGTACCGGTTGGAATATGGAGTTGGAGAGGAGAGCACCACGACTGCCTTTCAATTTCGGAGAGGTTTGCGGCTTTACTTTCGAATCCAATGTCTTGGCCACGATGCATTCTCTCTGGTGCAGTCCTATACGGTCGCTCTGGAGGTCGAGCCATTTGAGTCTCAATTTAATGACGACCTACAGCGAGCCGACGCTGCTCTGGCTGCCCTTCGGCAAACATCTACCTCCCAACCAAGTCCCGAGCCGATCGGACTACCTACCCCATAGCCCTCACCATCCGTAAGTACTCCATTGCCATCTACTTCCGAACTTTATTTGGAACCATCTTATTTGGAGCCACCAAAACCCGAGTCACCCGTGTTTCTTACGGGAACGCTATACATAGCCGAGCCACTTCTTAGTTGGCTCAAGGATGGCTTGGTCCCACGTCCTTACCCTTCTATGGACCCCACCTTACCTACAGTGCCCGTCAACTCCTTCCACACTACCTTTCGGTCTAGTCACCACGTTGATACATTGGATGACCTTATTATGGGATTAGACGCGCAATGGAAGTTGACGCAGTTATTGGCCCGAAGCTTCGACCAACCCACTAGTCTTAGCTTCACCCATCCAGCCTTAGGGTCCATTACCTCCGTATGCACCATGGGTTGTGTCACCACGGAGATTCTCTTGTTCCTTCCCTTATCGGACGAGCATACCTTTGCTCCATTTATCCCGAGGGACACGGTCCCATCTACCACGATGGATGGAGGTGACCATCACCTTCATGAATTTCAAACATGGGACTATGTAACGGAGGAACCGAGGGGTCACACATTCTTTGACCCATTCGACCCCTTCTCTAGTGGGCTTCGTGACCCATCACTTCATTCATACCTTATCAGGGAAGTCCACTTTCACACCCCTTTCCCACAGGTCGGGCCATCTACACCCACCAAGCCCGTCCATGATACACCAACATCCGGTTCTTCTAGCCCTCTCAAGTCTCCCAAATCCAAAGGGCAGTCCATGCATGACTGGGTCATACTTGGACGTTTAGATGTTCCCCATGCCACCCATCTCCGATTACATAACATGCATGCATGGCACACATTCGGGTGTCTAGGTCCGCCGTCACCTATGTACGGGTCGAACTAACAATAGGTTTGTCTCGAGTCATGCATGAGTCAGTTTCTTGTTTGTGTGGTTTGCATACGTGTGTTAGCACATGGTGAGTCTGCATGTGTCTTGTGCGAGCTCGTTGTCAGTCTCTTATGAGTGAGAGGAGAGTGGACTCGCTCGATGAGTATGGGATCAATTCTACATCTATACCCGGATCAAGTCACCTACAGGGACTCGGCGGTGATTCCTAGTGAGTCTTCGAGCCGCCTCCTTCCCTTGAGAGTGACCCCACCCCGGAGTGTTCCACCACTAGCCTCTTCCCATAGCAGCTTGTGCATATCGAGTATATATGGAATGAGCAGATGATGGTCACTTGGAGTGGAGCATACCCGCGTTACTTGGCACGGTGACGGATCCGCCGGAGTACTAGAGCAGCCGCACCTCTTACTCGACGGGGTCGAGTTCCTCCCACCCGGGGAGTGTTGATGGGAATCGACGCCGAGCATGTACATTTTATTTTGCATTTATGTCCTTCAGTTTATTTTTATATCCATGGGAAAGTATATGCGCAATTGTATGGCTTTATAAGCCAATGCGTCATTCCCTTGGATTGTGTGGGTTTTTGTGCAAATGTGCAGTAGGTCCAGCTAGGGCGCCCTCAGCCCTTTCCCATTGGTCCATGTCATCCTTGTGGGGTTGGTCAACCCTCCTAGGTGGCATCTAGAAGCCTTGACTAGTCAATTGTCCACACGGGGGACAATGGGACCAAAAAGTCCAACTTGGAGGCCATGGTCAAGGGGGTGCCCAAACCCACTAGGATTAGTTTAATTTTATTTTTTTTGACCACTTTAGGAACTCCCTAATATGTCTTTCCAAACCCCAGATCTATGGGCATTTAGTGTCTTTTTACATTTATTATATATAGCTTGTAATTTCCATTTGTTTGAATTAATGATAGAAAAAATTGTTGAATGCCAAGAGCTTGGTGCGCCCCCAGCCCTCTCCCCTCTGGTTTTCCTCTTCCCCAACCCCATTTCTAGAGTGATTTCTCCTCTATCCCCTCCCCTCAATCTCAGGATTCATCTAGTGCCGCCGCCGCTGCCGTTCGTGCCGCCGTTGCGTCGCCGCAAAGCCGCCTCTGCAGTTCTGTCCACTCAGGACAGTAGCTACTTCTCCGAATTTCTGCTCTCCACCACGTGATCATCTTGAGCTAAAAATTTTAGGGTGTGTTCCAGAGGTTCCCAGAACCCTCCATAAAAATTTGTTTGATCTATAGATCCCTTTTCATATTTTCCCATTTTCGTTCATCATCTCCTTCCAATTCTTTCCAGTTTCTGCTCACTGTTATAGCCAGCTGAAGAACACCTTCTTCGACCAACCCTTTGATCTTCCCAGGAGTCCCCAATTTTATTGGAAATTCTGTCCACCTTCCCCAATCTCCACGAATTTTCTTGATTTTTGTTCAGCCCTCCACATATTTTTATAAATTCTCCCAAGTTCCCAAACCTGTTCTGTCTGCCTCAGTCCAGATACGACCCTTCGCCAGTATAAACCTCTATAAAATCCAAACCTCCATCATTTCCAGATCTAAAAATATCCCCGATTTCCTCTCTTGAACCTCTACAACTTTTCTGAAGAACTCAACTTTAGATTCGGAGATCTACCCATCGGTCAATGCATATTTATAGGAAAATCAGTTTCTGCCTGAGCAGATCTGAAACGGGGAACAACAGCCTTCAAAATTCGTCCACTGCAAATACAGAGCTGGTGATTTTTCTGGGATCCCATAGGGTCGAAGCCCTTTGAAGCCGCTTTCCAATGGCGCTGGTTTCATTGCATTCCGACATCAGTCCTGGTCGCAGCAAGCGATCTCGTCGGGTCGCGCGTCTGAAAATAGAACCTGCAGGTCCGTGGCCGTAAAGTCCGGCGAGTGACGATCGGAGCCGCCCGGCCTCCGACCGGCGGTTCAGCGTGCCGCCATCCCAGGGAGCATCCCTCCAAGTATCCTCACTACAGTGGTGCCGCCCGGTCCCACACGGCCCCTCTGACTAGTACGTGGGCCCCACGGTAGCGAGTACGTGTGCTGCCGAAACGTCGCAAGAAGCTGCCCGTCAATCCGGAATCGGTCCTCCCGGGCCCACTTGTGTAGCCCTTTACCTCCCTGCGTGGAGTGGGTAGTAGTTCTTGGCTGTCATATTTGTGTATTACTTGTCCCGGGAGTACGAGTTCGGCCGGGTCCATCTTCCCCACGCCGAGAGCGTGGAGGTATCGTGTTCGCTCCTACACTTGGCATTTGCTTTATTCATATATACTTGTTTATGCCGCTGCTAGATATCATGCTAGGATCGTAGGTCGTCATATATTGTGATATCACCGCTACTGCGAGAGAGAGCGTGACCGTCCCGTGACCCGATCCGGGCACAAGAGAGAGCCGACCACCCTAGCTCACTGCCGATTTCTCAACCGCGCACGTCCGACGCTTCCCTCGCTAAGGGACAATCACGAGCTCACCTAGAGTCCGAGGATCGCATATCCAATTGGTGTCGAGTCCGTGGTCCGTCCCGCATCACCTTACAATTGCGAATCTACTTCCCCCAGGATATAAAAATAAATAAAAGGACACAAATATAAAAATAAAATATTCATGCTCGGAGTTGATTCCCATCAGAATAGTGAAGGGCCTTTGAGTGAAAAATTCATCTTTCATTTAGAGGCCCCACTTGTAGAGAACGAAATTGATAATCTCATTTTAGAAGATATTGATAATGGGGCTTCACTTGAAGAAATTGAGAGCATCACTCCAAACATCAAAGACCCATTTGAGGAAACGCACGAAGAGGGGGAGTGCTTTGTGGATAATAATCTTGTTGATTTAATGAAGATGAATTTTAAACATCCTCCTCCTATTGATAAGTGTGAAGAAGGGACCCTCTTAGAGAAATTCATATTTGAACTGACCTATGATGAAGGGTCCGGGCTATAAAGATTAACATTTGATCTTCCCACCTCACCATTGGAACATTCGATTGATATTCTTAATGTAATTGATGAGGGTGATGAAGGGGCCTTGTTGGAAAGGTTTGCATTTGGTCTATCCACCCCATTACTGGAAAGTTTGATTAATAAACTTCATTCAATTGAAGAGTTTGATGAAGGGGCCTTCTTAGAAACTTTCACATTTGATCTAACCCTTGAGCCCTACCCCATAAAGTTTGACACATCAGATGGGATAGATTTTGGACTCACACCTCCTTCCACTTTGATCCCCCTGCAAGCTAAGCCTCTGCAATATGACACTCTCAAACTTGAAGAGGATATGTCAACCATATTCGCATTTGATTTAACTCCCCTTCAGAAAGATCAATTGATTAATACCCTTAATGCTCATGAGCTGCCTGCCTTTGACCAAGTTTCTTTGGAGGAAGAAGTCATTAAAGGGGTAGTCAGGTGGGTAGATACAGGACAAGAATATCGATGGATAGATACTAGGCAAAGGATCCATCCCAATCTTGAACGATTATTGTCCATTGATTGTTACATACCGCTGAAAGAAGAGAACTGGCTCACACATATAGCTAATTTTAAAATTAACAATGTTCGAGACCAGCACATTTTTGGGCCACATGCATACATATATAATCTTGTCTTCTCGTGGCACAAATGTTGGAAATTGAAAGCAGATAAGATAACGTGTTTTTTTTTTATCAAAAACCTTTCCTAGGTGCATTAGAGGACCAATGCACAGCTAGGAGGTGAAATTTTATTCATATAGATGAGTCTAAAGAATTACATTGTGCGGATGCTAGGCATTCCTAGCTTGTCCAAACGGGCAGCGCCTCTAATAATACTTGGAAGCTGCTGCTGGGAGGAAAAATAAAAGTTACATTTGTTTGTGCAAGCTAGATTGGCCAGAGAATCTGCCACCTTCTTCGCCTCACGAAAGATATGAGTGATGGTATCATTAGCTGAGAGAAGGGCCCGAATTTCCCTCACATACTTCAGTATCTCCCAGGGACAAGGAATCTTGTGATTAATAACTTGGACCAGAATTTGGGAATCACATTCAATGTTGCTCGGATGTGAAGTGATGGTTCTCAGGTATTTTAGACCATCCTTTAGAGCTCTAGCTTCTGCCATCATGCTGCTAGCTTGAGCATAAAAATGGGAAAAGGCCAAGATGATTGACCCATGAGAGTCCCTGATAACTCCACCCCCACCCGAAACCTGAGCAAGCTTGGAAGCACCGTCCGTGTTCAGTTTAATGTAAGGCCAAGGAGGAAATTGCCATTTGATAAGTTTCATCTTTGGATTGTTGTTCCTGATGGACTGAATACCACATGCAGCTAAGACTGTTTTCCTTTCATGTTTATCTTCCAGAAGCTTTGACAGCGCAAGTGATTGCTTTACCTGGGAGAGAATTTTTTGGATCATGTTCTGAATTTTTGGAGGCTTGCCCTCATGGATGACAGAGTTTCTAGTAGTCCACATCTCCCACAAGCTGAAACCAGTCACAGCAATGATGAAGAGACCAAATAGAGATTTACCAGCAACAGTTTGAATATTTTTGGAAATGATTTCTCTGGCTGTCCTACCTCCTATCTCCAGTCCTTTAGTTTGAAAGAAGGACCAGATGTTCACAGCCCAGTCACTCTGAATAAAGAGATGGTCATTTTCCTCTTCAGTATGGTTCTGACAGCATTTGCATTTGGAGCATATAGGGATACCACAAGCTTTTATATTCTGATCAGTGGGCAGACAGTTGAAAAATACTTTCCAGATATGCAGTGATATTTTGGTTGGAATCCATGGGGACCAAATGCGATTCCAGTTGATATTCATCTCCATTAGTTGTGAGTGTTGGGTATGCATCATTTTTTTATAAATGGAGGAGACTGTGTAGTTCCCATTTCCTGATAATGACCAGATGAACTGATCTGAATATGGAGTCAAAATGGTTGGTGTCAAAGTTCTCCTGATATCTGCTGGTAGGTGCAGTTCCATGACATGAGTATCCTCCAGGCTAGTTCTCCTGATAAGATAACGTGGTGGCTCATTCTTAACTCAACTCGTTGGTTATGGAGCTTGCACCTCTTATGCATGCGTCTGGATGAAGACGTTAAACTTAGCGCTTGTTGGGAGGCAACCCAACCATTTCCCTTCAATAATCTAGTGAGTCATTTTCATTTATGTTTGTAGGAGCTGGAAGAAGTCGTTCGCAAAGCTACCTGCCAAAATAGCCACGTCTGCACACCCCAGGTTGTACCTTTCCTTCCCAAGCATTCATGTATGCATTATCTTGTTCATATATTCTATATGCCATTGAGGACAATGTCATTCAAGTTGGGGGGAGAGAAAATTTTTCATGATGCATATAGTACAGCCTGATAGGAGTTCTGTCTTGCATGTCATTATTATATGAAAGTAGAAAGATGTAAACCCCATTTTGAGTTTCATGATTCATGCTTAAATTAAAAGTAATTCTGAAATAGAAATGACTAGGGAGAAGGATGATGGAAAATTTAGTCAATCTAGCCATAGAAAACTGATATAAGAATCCCTTTAAAATTCATGTGCACTTTATAAAAAAGAAATTCATGTTGCATACTAATGAAATAAGCAAGACAAGCCCTCTGCTATTTTTGGTATGTTGTCTGATATTCTGCACTTTTTAAGAAAAGAGATCTTTTTACAAAAGTGTTCTGCCAAAATTATCTATCAAATAAGTGCAAAAAAAAGAAAAAAATATCATGAAAAATACCCCCAGTCTTAGTAACCGGTCCTACTTCACCTAAGGCGTGTTGAGGTTCGCGTAAAACGGAAAAGAGAACCTTGATCTGTGAAACCGGACATGCTTCTCCTAAGGCAAGAGTCGAGGTTCGCGTTGAGCAGTGAAGGGTAGTGCAACATCATGTGTGGTATAAAAGATCTCATAAGGACAAAGCAATAAGGTAGATAAAAAGCTAATATACTTCATGCTCTGATCTAAGAGGTGCAGGGTTGAAATATATTTGCTTGGAATAGCGAATGGGGGATGCAATTGTCTAAGTTGTGGATTTGGTAGTTACACATACACAAGTGCTATTGAGCTTTGATTTGAATTCTTACTATTAAGTTCCTACCTAAGGTTAGTGTGTATTAATGATTTTAGATTCCTAATCTTTGGTTGATTCTATGAAGGGAGAGCTAGATATGAGAGTATGAATTTTACAAACTCTTGTTAGTCCTAAATTTTAATTTATTTGCATTGCTAAGGGACTAGCAATGAGTAAGTTGGGAGGTGTGATAAGTGTCTATTTTCTATGGTAATTCATCGCCTGTACACCATTTTATGTACATATAATTTGATAATTATGCATGTTCTATCATTAATCTCAACTTCGCATGTAGATTGGACCTTTCACGCAAATTAATTAATTTGACGATTTCATTTAATAAAATGGAGTTGAGGGTCATGAACATTAATTATCCATTGCATAAAAATGAGCAATTGAGATTCATGTGCACATTATGATAATTTTTCTGGACAAAATCATAATTATGTATGTGCAGGACACCGAAGGTAATTGCAAAAGAAGTCAGGGGCAAAACTGTCATCACCACTTTGACCAACTCAAATAAAAAATTTAAAATATTTTGGTTGGAGGGAAAAGAAAGTTCAAAAGTTTGAATTCAAAGTTTGAAAAGGAAGAATTCAAAGTTTAAGTTTGAAAAGGAGGAAAATGGTATTTAATGTTTGAAAAGGAGATTTTTTTTTTTAACTAAAGTTGATACTTGCAAGGGGGGGGGGACGGGAGAGGGAGTTCATCTCTTCATTGTGGAAGAAGATGAAACCACTATCCCGGCCACCAGGCAAGCGATTTTCATATATGAAAGCATAAAGAGAAAGGGGTACAGAGGGGGGGGAGGGGGAACGGCCAAAGAGGGCCAAGAAGCGTACAAGGCCCAAGGCCCAAAGAAACAACAACGAGGCCAAACAACCCGAGCGAGGGCAGCAACAGAAGGCCAAGAACCCACAAAGAAAACCAAGTCCCTACAAATAGGAGTCTTCATCGAAGACCCCTTCAGAATCAGACGAGAACACAGAACGGACACCTCGGTGACGACCCGGAGAAGAAGGCCAGTCAAGAGGGTCAACCTCCGAACCGTCGGTATCGGGCACCTCCGGGAAGGAAGAGGCGGCCGGCGGCGGGGGCACCATCGAAGAAGACTGGAGCCGAAGAGAGCGACGAGGAGGAAGAGCAGCATCCTCAAACATGCACTGACGATCACGTGAGGAGGAGGTGGAGTTGGACTGCCGAAAGGAACACCGAGGTGCTCCGCCATCCATCCTCGAGGGCGGCCGGGAGCGGTCCAGGCCAGAGGTGCCCACAAAAGCCGAATGAGCCGCCGTACAGCCAAGGGGGGCCGTAGCAGGCTCAAGCCCGGGGACATGAAGCGCCTGGACGAGCTGAGGGAACCTGAGAGGCATGCGAAGATCCGGGGGGGGCACAACACCCACGGGAAGCACCAGAGCAGGAGGCGGGGCGGAGTCGACGATCGGCCCGGGCGGGGCCCGGTTGATTTTCTTCTTCAAAGCTTGGGCGAAGGAGAGACGAGCGGCGGCCATCGGAGAAGAGGAGGGAGCCAAGGATCCTTCAACGGTAGCCGCATGGGAGGTGTGCTGCGGCCCTGGGGACCAAGCTACTGCACCGGCGTTAAGCCCAGCGTGAGGCAAGCAAGGTCCCCCAAGGGGAGGAGCATCTGGTGCCGGGAGGCCGAGAACCAAAGAGGACGCTCTGGCCGCAGAAGGGACACCCACGGGCACAACTGAGCACGGAAGGGGATCGCCCTTCCCGGAAGGGTGACCAGCTCGGGGGGTGGGCGCGAAGGCCACAGTCGATGGAGACGGCGGGCAACCACCACAAACACCTGTAGCCGAAGCGAGGCCGACAAAACTCGCATGTGCTACCGGCAAGTCCGAAAAGTAAGACAGAGGCTCCAATCCTGGCACATAGAGCACTTGAATAGAGGGGCGCAGAGCTAAACGGTGCTCCACGGCAGGGGCGGGAGGCCCCGCATCACCACAAGCTGGTGAGTGGATAGCAGCAGGATCAGCCACCGAGCGAGGAGCAGGAGGGGCTAAGCTGGTACCCGCAGGTGCAATTGCAGCAGCAAGCTCGGGGGCTAAGCCCAAGGGGGCATAGGGCAGTGAAACAGACGAGGGAGCCCCAGAGTGGGCAGAGGCAGGAGCAAGCTCGGTCGGCCCCTGTGCAGCAGCAGGCCCCGAACCAACAAGAGCAATGGTGCGCAGACCATTCCCAAGGGAAGCCTCGGCAGGAAGTGCGCAGCAGACAGCACGATCTCCCTCCGAGGAAGAAGGGGGAGCAAGGCGCGGAGCCGGGACGGTGGTTGAAGGTGCGGCTGGCGTGGGCAGGATGCCATAGGTGCAGACCCCAGGAGGTCCAGATGCAGGATGGCAGAGAACAGAGGCGCAGGTCCCTCCCCCCAGGGGAGGGGAGACGACACCCAGGAGAGTGGACCGGTCGTAGCAGGAAGCCAAACCATCCACAGTAGGTGGAGGGGCATTTGCAGGAGGCACGTCGACTAGTTCAACAGGAGATACACCAGGAACGACGAGGTCCACGGTAGCCACAACGAGCGCCATACGCTCCTCCTGAGGAGAACGTAGCAGTGAAGAGGGAGTAGGAGGGCCACGACCGGCAGCTGCAGCCAAATGGGACTCGGGGAAGGCACATGCAGGCAGGCTCCCTGACGCGCCCACGGGCCCCCAGGTGGCGCTAGGAGGGGCTGAAGGGGCAGTAGCGCAAGACGGAGCTTGTAAAACCGCAGCACCCATCCCCCGCGCCGGCGGAGGGAAAGAACGCATCGATGGTCCCGGCCGAGCGGCAGACGGCTTGGAGGTCGTTGCAGGGGCAACTGGCAAGGAGAGCTCTACGTGAGAGGACGTGGCAGCATGCATAGGGTAAACAGCAGGGGGCGTTGGGGCAGAGGCCACGGCTGGCAACCCCGCCGGCTTTTGAGCCTCGCGAGCGAGCTTGGATGGACCAAACGCCGACGGACCGACTGGGCGGCTCTTGCACAAGGTGGGACCGTGACCCAAACGCCTGCACGAGGAGCAGAACAGGGGGATGGAAGGGTAGTGAAGGGGCTGCCAAAAACCCCACCCTCCACAGTTGATCCAAAGACGGGCAGGAGGCTGCAAGGTGACGTCCATTTGTACACACACCCGAGCGGCGTCCGATCGGGTGAGACAGAGAGAGTTGCGGTCGACTTTGAGGGGGGTGCCGACGGTACCGGCTATAGAGAGAAGCATTGGTTCGTTGTAGAAGTTGGCCGGAAGTGCCGGCATCTCCACCCACACCGGGACGAAAGGTGAGTCCTCGTCCGGGGAGAACCTGACATGCCACCTGGAGAAGAGGAAGGGGCGGCCTTGAACATATAGGATATCTTTGAGCAGGACCCGCAAGAAGTCCTCCTCATTCTGAAAACGCAAGAGCAAGTGGCGGTTGTCCAGAGCGCTGATGAAAAAATCTTGCCGAAACTGAAATCTGTTAGCAAGATGAGAGCGAATGTCTTGGAAAGGAGGCCGGCCTTTGGGTGTCCGGGCAACAAGCGCGAAGGCTAGCGGCTGGCAGGAGATGCGGATATCGTCCGGGGGGAAGAAGATGGCTGGTTCGCCTGAGTCAGTAGAGGCAGGAGCACGAACCAACAAGGGAAGGGATGGAGGGGAGATAGAGTTGAGAACCACCTGGGCGAAGGATGGCCCCACGGTGGCGTTTGGGGGCATGCCGAAGGGGTCGAGCGTCGCAGCACCACCCCGGGCACCGCCACGAGCAACCGGCAGCGGGACGGGACGAGCCGCAGCGGCAAAGGCAGGAACCCCAGGACACGTCGCCAAAGGTGAGGAGGATGGGTGAGGAAGGAGGCCATCACGACGGTCTAGGGGAGTCGCCGGGGTGACGTCGCAGGACAGGGGAGGGGGGGCTTGAGAGGCGGAAGGAGGGGGTGGGGCGTTGGTCAAAAACAGAGCACCGTTTTTGCCCTACGTCCCATCCAAAAAAGGTGACGTGGCGGCCAAAAGTTGAGAAGGCGAGGGGGAGTTGGGCTCGGTCAACGCAGGGGGGGGTGTTGACTGAGAGACGTGGCAGGCGGAGGGGGCTAGCGTGGGGGGGAGCTGGGTGATCGAAGGAGGACGGGCAGAAACAGGGAGTGGCGTGGCGGTGTGGGTAAAGACGTGGCAGACGTCGGAGGCTAGTGACGGCAAGGGAGAGGAAGACAGGTTGGTATCGTGGCCAGTAAACGGCGCTTGCATGGGCAGTGAAGGAATGATTGACGGTTGGGATGAGCCCTCGAAAGGTGGCGTGGGGGAGGGGGCAAAAACGTGGCACCCGGGGGGAGGAGGGGTGGCTGAAGGAGAGCCGCATGCATCGCCGACGGGAAGCGGAGGAGCAAGGCCGCCGAGGGCGCGAACAGCCGGCGTCAAGGCATCAGGTTGACCAGAACCAGGGCAAGAAGCACCGCCAAGAGAGGGCCCAGCTTCCAAGCAAGGAGCATCGCCAAGAGGAGACCCAGCTAGCAAGCAATCAACAGCAAGACGGGAACGAACAGGGGCGATCAACACCGCAGTAGGGCCATCGAGCGAGGGAGCCGCCAAGGGGGAGGCAGGAGGACAGGTGGAGGGGGGAGGCAGCTGGCCCCCCCCACAGCCGGCCATCGCCTGAAGGCACCACCCACGGCAGAATCAGAACGCAAACGGGGAAGAGGGCTCGCGGACGGGGAACGGAAGGGGGAGGACCACGAAGAGAGAGAAACCACTATCCCGGCCACCAGGCAAGCGATTTTCATATATGAAAGCATAAAGAGAAAGGGGTACAGAGGGGGGGAGGGGGAACGGCCAAAGAAGGCCAAAGTTCGAAAGGGGGTGTCCAAAGTCCAAGAAAGGGGGTGCCCACCTCCTTTTTCTTTCTCCCATGCATCATATTCTACCTAAATCCCAGTCATCCATCTCCTTTTGATACAATCTCCACCCTCCATTGACCCAACATTTGTAGACACGTCAAAATTGACACTTTGTTGATTAAATCTCATGTCACTATGTTAACACCCCAAAGAGAACTTCAATATTCCCATAATATAAAGTTTTTCTATTTTTGTGGGTTTTCCGTTGCATTTTGTTGCATTTTTGTGATTCACGACCTGAAGTAGGGCGCGTTTTAAATAACGACCTTACCTAGGGCGTTTTTAAAGAAAGGACGACCAATTATTAGGGCGTCAATTCCTAGTATTATCCTTTTTCAAAATAAAACGAAATAAAGTGCATTTTATGAATAGCGTCCTTCCTCAGGGCGTGTTTTTAAGAAACTCCTCTTTTTCAGGCGTCTTTTAATCTTTTTCAAATAAAGGAAGATTTTATTGCCAAAATTGAATCCAGGAAGAAACGCCCTGGCTTGGGTCGTGTTTTATGAAACGCCGTATGGGTAGGTCGTCAAATCAAGAATTGACGCCCTGTTGAAGGGCGTGTTTCACCTCCGGTGTCCTACCTTCTTCCACCTTTCCCTCACAGAGTCCTGCCTTGTTTGACGTTCTTACTCGTGCGGGCTCTTGCTTTTGATAAACACTACCATTGTTATCTCCCGTCCATGTTTATCCTTTGATCTGAACCTTATTTAAGGGAGTCCTGATCGACCCTTTGAAAGGTTACGAATCACACGAAGGTACCGAGGCCGAGATTATCAATTTCAAGCTTTTGCATCCTGCTGCTTCCTCTTCTTCCTATCTCAGTTGCTCTTTTACTGTCATCAAGGGACAGCGAGGGCCTTAGTGTTGTTTTCATTCTGTTTCTATCGTTTTGCATTTTTTTTCATCGCGCCTCCATCCCTTTTGCATCAGTTGCATCTTTTCATCATATCTCCTCTCCTAGTCTCTCTAGGGGTTAAAAAAAAAACAAAAATAAAAGGTGCGCATGTTGATTTCTTTTCATCATCATATGTTTTATTTGGATTGATACTACTGCACGTTGGATGATCCCATCTTTTGCTTTGTTTCATTATCTTTTTTGCAAGGTAATCAAAAAAAGAACCCTTCTCATCGGCCGGCCGATTGAAGAAGGAGGAAGGAACTTCACATCATCCCGCGTTCCAATCTTCACCAGGTATTCGCGATCTCTTCTTTTTATTATTATTGAGGTAACCCCTCTGGCGATCACATCTCCATATTTGCACCACGTGCAAACTTTTCTTCCCCTTATTTATGCATTAATCATCATTATTCTCCCTGTTTTCACATAATTATTCTCTTGTGATTTTGTGTGGGATTTATGCCCATCCACAAATTGGCGATCACGGTGGGACATCCACTGTTTTCTTTTTGATTACCATCTCCATTGGCACCCTCGCGTGCCCTTTCCCCTTTGGCACCCACGCGTGCCCTTTTCCCTTGGTACCCTCGGTACCCTTTCCTTTGTGTCCCTCGGGCACCCTCCACTGTGCACACTGCACACTCCGGGATCAGCCAGCTTGCGTTTGCGTATTTCCCTGAATTAACGCCTTCCACGAGGGCGCTTTTCGATTTAACGCCCTTCACAGGGGCGTGTTGTATTTTATTAACGCCTATTTCCAGGGCGTCTTCTAGCATATCTGCTGCTTTGTTTTTTGTTCATTATACTGTCTGATAATTAACGCCCCCCTCCAGGGCGTGTTATTTATTTTTAGCGCCTTTAATCAGGGCGTGTCTATTTGATTTGACACCCTCCAGTGGAGGCGTCCTTTCCTTATAGCGCCTTACACTAAGGCGTGTTGTTTCACTGCCTGTGAGCCCCTCACAGAGATTCACGACAGCCACCCTGCCGTCTCCTGATTTGGTAGCGACCTTTCCCAGGTCGTGTCTTTCCTGCTTTTTCACAGACGCTGCTCTCTGTGCTCATTTCTGATTCATTGGTTGGCATATTGATTATTTGGATATATTACTGTGGTTTGTTCATATCTGCTTTGCACTTGGTGGCTTTTGGTTGAGAGACCTCCTCTCTCTACATTAGGATTCCACACACCCTTCTTGGAATCGGGACGACCCTCCATTGAGCATTCCGTCTCTTTGGACCGGAAATCCCTTTTCCAAGACCTCCATAAGTCCCCGCACCCGTGGATTCCCTCACGGACGCCGGGCTGGTTGTACCCTCGAAGTACCGGAGTTCTAGAGAACCTATTCGTTGGTGAAGAGAGAGAAAAACCTAGTTGACCCGGAGGTCACACTTGGATCAAACTAGGTTTCATTTGGCAAAAGGAGTGAACTATTCACAAATAATCCACTCTAATCTCAAACATCAAACATTAAAATTCTGCGGTGCTTTCCAACATTGTTTGCATAAACTTAGTTGGGTCGAGTTAATTGTGTTGTTTGGATTAAGTGCTTTGTGTGATAATTCCTTCATTAAGCTCTCTCTCCCTTAAGCATGAAACTCCGTTCAGGTACAATCATCAACATGGCAAACTATGGGTACACTTACGATGATATGGATGAAAATGTTTTTAGTCAATCTTATGAGGACCACCACCAAGACTCCATCTATTACGAGGGAAACTATCCCCCTCCTCACCCTCATTATTCACAAGTTCATGTGGTCGATACCACCTCTCAAGGGGTTGAGCCTTCCTCTCAGGCTCTACCTTCCAATACTTCGGGGAACTCTTCCCCATCCATCAACGTTACAGATTTAATCCAAGCTCTCTCTCAATTGGATGACTCCCAGCGGCAAGCTATTCAGGCCGCTTTGAAGGGGAAGTCAGTTCCCTCTTCTTCTTCCACCCCCCCTCCGGCCGCGAGTGGCCACTAGATTATCAATGACCAGGCGGTCTTGCATAAACCCCCCTCTCGTCCACCAACGCCTGTCACGGCCATACCGGCCCAGCAGGCGAGTTATTCCGCCGTTAGGCACCAATTCCTCCAACCTCCTCAGATTTCATGGTCGCCTATACCACATTCTTTTGTTCAGGCCCCAGTCGAGTCTGACTCTAATGCTCTGCTACTTCAGAAGATGGCCCACATGGAAGAACAGCTTAAGAAAGTCACTGCGGCCAAGAATGCACCAGAAATCTCGCTCCCCACTCTGCCAGTTTTCCACCTCCCTCCGTCTGAGATGCCGAACTTTCGGCGGTACAATGGAACTGGCAATCCGTTCATTCATTTGAAGGATTTTATGTACGAGACCTCCTTCTGGCAAGGCAACAAGGCTTCTCTGGCCTATTTATTCAGAAGATCTCTGGAGGGGCCAGCCCTCGAATGGTTTTATTCCTTGGAGTCAGCTGATGCCAGTGACTTCGATGTTGTCCAAAGGAAATTCTTGCAAAAGTATAGAGACCGTGTTGGACCCTCTCTGTCCGTTACAGATTTAGTTGCGGAGAAAATGAAGCCTGAGGAGGACTTCATCATATTTGCTGACAGATGGCGGTCAATGGCCGAGAAGCTGAAAGATACATTGTCAGAACAGGAGCAAGTAAAGATGATTATTTCTAATGCAACTCCTCAATTCCGCCATATTTTGGCCATGAACCGGCTGACTACTATGGAAGAGCTCTATGAGAGGGCTCGTTACATCCAGACACAGATGAAGGATTCGCCCATTATGGGCATGTTTGAGCCGAAGCCTCGGCTGTTTAAGAAAACCACCAATGTTAACAGCGGGCCCACAACTGAGGGCACCGTCACAAATGAGCAAGTCGGCGCAGTTGGCAACCCCCACCATCAAGCTAACCCACGTCCACCACCGCCTCCACGACAGAACTCTCATTTTAACCCTACTCCACAACCCCAATTCGCACCTCAACACTCTTTCGCTCCACCGCAAAACCAAGCCCCCCGCGTAGACCCTCCAGCTCCACCACAATACCATCAAATGCCCCCACCTGCCAACTACGGCCAACAGCAACAACGGAGACCACCACTTGGCCCCAAAAGGGACCACTATCCTCCACTTCCCGAAAGTCTCCCCGATATTTTTAATGCCCTGATGGCCGCCAACTTGCTCGCCTTGCCAAGGGAAAGAACCGTGTGGCCCGCTAATGTTGACACATCCCGTTATTGTGCTTTTCATCGCGGCCCTGGTCACAACCTCGATCGTTGCTTCCACTTCAGAGATTACATCTACGATCTAAATGACCAGGGTGACATCAATTGGGATGAGATGAGACAATTCATAGCCGCTATGAAAGAAAGAAGGGCTTCTCGGCAGCAGCAAAATCAACAACCTCAGCAACCCGCTCCACAACAAGTTCAACCACAGCAAGCTCCAGCACCCCAGCAGGATATGGGAATTGTCCGTAATCCATTGCCGGAGCACGCCCCTAATCAGCATGTGAACCCTGTCACGTCCCGCTACGAAGTGCAGAGAGGACAGAGATGGCACGAAGAAAACGCCTCTGTCGGGGCATTTCATCATGATCCGAATCAAAATCAACCTCCGCGCCTGTTGCGCACCCTTCCTTCTTCTTCTACTCTCCAATCGGGACGTCCTCTTCTACGCCCCGTCAACCCATCTACCTCCACCAGTTCTACGGCCTTGCCGGCCCGCACGCTTCTTACCCATTTGCCACCTCCACAACCTACCGCACGACAAACCCCACCTTCCACCACCAACTCTATACCTCCGCCGTCCAGGCCACTCCTACTCGCTCATTGCTAGCACCCGCTACACCCTCTACCACTCCTACACCGGCAAGGGTTCCTCCGCCATCAGTTCCCCCACCTCTCATACCCAGATCTCTTCTTGTTAGACCACCCGCCAATGCTCCTCGCATTCGGGTATCCCTTTCTACTTCCACGCCCCCTGAGGGGGCATCTTCGTCAAATCACTCTCCTACGCCTCCCACGGGGGCATCTTTGCTAAACATTACTCCCACGCCTCCTACGGGGGCACCCCTATTGTTGAACACTGCCACCGGCATTCCCTCTTCTTCTTCTTCTTCTAATTCTTCTACCATACTGGCCCCGACAGAGGCACGTCAAGGCGTGGCGCCGCTCCGTAGTGGACGGATGTTCAACCGTATTTTTCCACAAAGAGAGCTAGAGCCCGTGCAAGGGCCGCAAGAGCAAGAACAAGAACAAGGGTCTGTACCGGGCACTGAATATGATTTGTTAAAGCATTTGGACCGGACTCCGGCAAGAATTTCGATCCTGGAATTGATCAAACGGTCCACCACTCATCAGCTGGCTCTAAAGGAATATCTGCAGAAGGTAATGGTTAATGAAGACATTCCAGTTGAGCAGATAGTCACAGTGTTAACACCTGCTAGCAGTCAGCCGGCAATTACTTTTCATGAGCACGAACTGGCACCAATCTCAGCAAGAAAATATGCCTTATGCATCACAGTCGACATCAATAAGGTGGCTGTTAAGCAATGTCTGGTGGATACTGGGGCATCCATCAATGTTTTGCCACCGAGCACCTTGAAGTTATGTGGCATACCAGAAAGCCAGATTCGGCCGTCCACCATAACGGTCACTGCATATGACAACACAAAGAAGCCTCCTCTAGGCATGATCACATTGAAAGTTAGCTTGGGTCCTGCCACCATCACAGCAGATTTTCACATCTTGGACATGGATCCAACATTTAATGGCATTCTTGGCCGCCCGTACATCCAGCAACTTGATGCGGTGCCCTCTACAAATCACCAGTGTCTCAAATTCCCACACAAGGGTCGCATTATCAAGGTGACCAGTATGCCGATTTTGCCAGAGGAAGATATTCATGCAGCATCATCAGTTCCTTCTATTTGGCCAGCTAACAAGCCACTTTTATCTGTGCTGGACGTCCCTCGTCCGCAGCCGATGCCGTCTGAGACCGTTACCACGGTTGCTATGACACCCCTGCCTTCTAAGGGGAAGAAGAAAAAGAACATGATTAACACCCCTGGCCGGGACATTCTGTTAAAAATGGGGTATCAAGATGGCAAAGGCCTGGGTGCCAACTGTCAGGGCAGGATTAGGCCCATTAAGCCGCAAAAATTGCTTGTACGAAGCGGTTTAGGCTATAAAGAGCCGAGCAAAAATGAAGAAGAGCCATGGGCATTTATGACTTCTACTTTGAAGACTGATCGCCAGCCACTCTCCTGGACACTGAAGACACATTTTGTTACTGGTGGCGTTCAGAATAATGAGCAGACTACCATAATTACTTCATTGCTTGACTATCAAGATGTTCACGCCAGACAGTTTGCTCGTCACATTGCCCCACTGGCTACCTACAGAGCCCTGGAGTCTTTAAGGCCGGACAAAAGAAGGAAAATGGGTGATCCAGAATGTGACTGGTACAGGTGGTTCGACATGAATGACATTACTATTTCTTTGAGCCGCCTCTTCATGCCGACAGATCCGGAATGGCCGCCGCTCATACAGGAATTGATTGAAATGCCAGCAGTGATCACAGACAAGAGGCAGCTGCTGAGTGACTACACAGATACTGGGGAGCCAGATGTCCCCTTTGAAGAAGGTTTCACTGTGGATAGACTGTGGGCCGGCCTCTTTTCTCTCACTTCCATGCATCCCTCTGTTCTGGCTTCCTTATATTCTTGCTGGTTTGGTCGCGTACCACGGCCACCTCCGATCACGATCAATTTATCTCCAAATTCAATCCAAGTCTCTCTTCCGATACCTCCTTCGCTCCTCGAGCGATTTTCTGAAATCTCCATCATGCCCCCGCGCGGGCCGTCACTGATTCAATCTTTCTCCAATCTTGCAATTTCCACTCCTCTCGCTATTCCCCCCACACATTGCTTTCTTCTTGAAAAAGAAAATAAAAATGAAGGAAAAGATAAAAACGAAAAAAAAAACGCCGATTTTCCAACTTTCCAATCCTCCATCTCTGTTGAGGAAACCTCCTATTTCTCTCCCGAGTGCGTCCCGACCCAGGGGCCGCTCTTTCAAGATTCCTTGATAGATCTCTTTTCCCCCTCCGGCGAGGGGTCTTCCTCTGTACCACCCCCTGTACCCACTTTTTCACCACCTTCTTTTCTTTCTAATCAAGCTAGTTGCTCCTCCTCTTCTTCTAATAAAATTCATGGGGTAGATTCACATAAGAAATCCAAGGGTAAGGAGATTCCTCGCAGATTTTTGTTGAAATTGGCTATCAGATGCCAAGCTTGTTTAGCAATCCCTGAGTTTGTGAAAAATCCAATCATCCTGCCAGAGCTCGAATATGAGGATGTTGATGTTGTCTCTTATGAGGGTTTGGGTGTCTATGAAATCATGAATGATGAAGACCCTATTGAAGAGGGGGAAGAAAGTTATGACGAATATGAGGACGAGGCTGATGCTTTTGCTAGTGGCATAAGACGATTTGACGAACCATCAGCCTCTGTAGAAGAGCCTACCAAAGAAATTAATTTGGGTACCGAGGAAGACCCTAGGATTGTCCTCATAAGTAAGAATTTGCCGCCCTCCGAAGAGGAGGCGCTCATTTTGGTTCTTCAAGAATACAAGGACACGTTTGCATGGAGTTATGAAGATATGCCTGGATTAGACCCTGCGCTCGTTGAACACCGCCTTACACTTAAGCCAGGGTCTGTCCCGGTCAAACAACGGTTGAGGCGTTTCCACCCTCATATGGCTTTAAAGATGAAAGAAGAGGTCGACAAGCTCCATAAGGCTAGATTTGTTAGAGTTGTCCTCTACCCCAATTGGGTGGCTAACATCGTCCCGGTTATGAAGAAAGATGGAAAAGTTCGGATTTGTATAGACTTCCGGGATCTCAACCGTGCGTGTCCCAAAGATGACTTCCCTCTCCCTCATATTGATGTTTTGATTGATAACACGGCGGGATTTGAGACTCTTTCTTTCATGGATGGCTTTTCAGGTTACAATCAAATTCGTCGGGCTGAGGAAGATCAAGAGAAAACATCATTCACTACACCGTGGGGCACATATTGTTATGTGGTCATGCCCTTTGAACTTAAGAATGCTGGAGCCACCTATCAGAGGGCTATGATGGCGATTTTTCATGACATGATCCATATCTATATCGAGGTGTATGTGGACGACCTGGTTGTGAAATCAAGGACAAGGATTGAACATCCTGGGGTTCTGGCTAAGGTTTTACAGAGATCACGAGAATATCAATTGAAGATGAACCCCAAGAAGTGCGTATTTGGCGTTTCTTCAGGGAAATTGCTTGGTTTCATTGTTAGCAAGAGGGGAATTGAAGTTGATCCCAACAAGGCAAAGGCCATCAGAGATATGCCTCCTCCCAAGAATTTGAAGGAAGTTCGAGGATTAATCGGGAGGTTGCAATTCATCCGCCGCTTCGTCTCCCAGCATTCACAAAGATGTAGGCCGTTTTACGAGCTTACTAAACCGGGAGTCAAGTTTAATTGGGATGACAAGTGTCAGGCAGCCTTTGACGGATTGAAGGATTATTTGGCCAATCCTCCTGTCCTGAGGCCGCCAATTCCAGGCAAACCACTTATTCTCTATGTTTCTGTCCTGGATGACTCTGTAGGTGCTGTCTTGGCTCAAGTGGACGAAGAAGGTAAGGAGAGGGCAGCATACTATTTGTCTAAACTTCTTAACCCCTGTGAACAGAGGTACTCAGCCATGGAGAAGACTTGTGCAGCTTTGGTTTGGGTAGTTCAGAAGTTAAAACATTATTTCCTAGCTCACGAGTTCACCTCATTGCTCGCATGAATCCGATTAAATTCCTCCTTGAAAAATCTGTCCTCACTGATCGATTAGCACGCTGGCAAAGCTTCCTCTCTCAGTTTGATATCACTTACATTCAGCAGAAAGCTATCAAAGGCTACGCCATTGCCGAACATCTTGCTCATCACCCTCTCCCCCGTTTTGATCCTGTCAATTCAGAGTTTCCAGATGAAGAACTGATGTCCATTAATCAACCCCACGATCCTATGTGGACATTACATTTTGATGGAGCTCTAAATTCTCAAGGAAGAGGGATCGGCATGGTTCTTCTAACACCAGAAGGGGTCACCATTCCATTTGCTGCTCGGCTCACATTCCCCGTCACCAATAACATAGCCGAATATGAAGCTCTTTTGGCCGGTCTTCAAACCGCTCATCGATATGGTGTCACCCATTTGAGGATTGTGGGTGATAGTCAGCTTATTCTGCGCCAGGTGCTTGTCAAGTGCCGCACCATCAATCCTAAGCTCAAGCCCTACCAGGAACTCGCTTCAGCTTATGCCAAACTCTTCACTAAATTAATCTTTGTTCATGTCCCGCGTAGCCAGAACATCTTGGCTGACGCTCTTGCTTCTTTAGCTTCCGCTTTAGTTTTCCCTCCTGAGCGTGATTTTCATGTCCCTCTGATTCATCAGCGTGACACTCCAGCTATTAAGGATCATGCTTTCCTTGATATTAGGGATCAGGTGCTCGAGAAGGTCAAGCTGAAGGAAGCTCTTAAAGGAAAGGAGGTCATGCTTTTAAACTGGGAAGAAGAATTGGCTGACGAAGAAAAACCTTGGTATTATGAGATTGCCAGATACTGTAATGATCAGTCTTATCCTGAGGAAGTCACTGCAGAAGAGAAGAAAGCAATTAGAAGGGTGGCTCAACGTTATGTTTTGATTGGAGGTGTGCTCTACAGAAGAGGGCTCACCGGTGTTTTATTAAGATGCCTCGATGATGGTGAATCGTGGAAGGTTGTGGAAGAGGCGCATTCGGGAGTGTGTGGTGGTCATGTGAATAGCCAGATGCTAGCTAAGAAGATCCTTAGGCTAGGCTTCTATTGGCCAACTCTAGAAGAGGATTGTTCCATCTATGTTCGAAGGTGTGTCAAGTGCCAACTGCACGCCGACAAGATTCATTCTCCTGCTTCTTCACTCCATCCTACGTCCTCCCCATGGCCTTTTTCCATGTGGGCTTTTGATATCATTGGACCTCTTGGTGATTCGAACCTCCTGACCAAGCAAAAATCATTCATCCTCACGGCAACGGAGTACTTCACCAAGTGGGCGGAAGCAGAAGCTTACGTGGAAATTAAAGCGTCAACCGTCTGCAAGTTCATAATGAAGAACATCATCACGAGGTTCGGCATCCCGAGCACCATCGTCACCGACAATGGACCTCAATTTATCTCTCAAGAAATCAAGGATCTCTGCAACAGGTATAACATTGCATTGCATCATTCTTCTCCCTATTATCCGCAGGGCAATGGCCAAGCAGAGGCAACTAATAAAACTTTGATAAAAATTGTCAAAAAGACGTGTGAGGCTAATAAATTTTCGGATTGGCCAGATAAGCTGGTTGAAGCTCTCTGGGCCTATCGCACTTCCATTCGCACCCCCACTGGGCAAACCCCTTTCGCCCTTACTTATGGAATGGAGGCGGTAGTCCCTTATGAGATTCTCATTCCCTCTCTGCGAGTACAATTGGATAAGGAATTTTCTATTGATGAACGTCGTGTTTCACTCCTGGCCCAATTGGAACTCCTAGACGAGAAGCGTCTGGTCGCCGCTGAGCATGCGCGCGTTTATCAAAACAGGCTCTCGCGTTTTTATCAAAAGAAAGTAATTGAGAGAAAATTTAAAATCGGTGAGATGGTAATTAAGAGGATTTTTGTAAAGCCGGGTGGCCCCCGCTCAAAACTCCAACCCAATTGGGAGGGACCGTTTGTTATAAAAGACGTTTTTCCAGGCAATGCTTATAAACTAATTAATGCTGAAGGAGAAGAGTTAACTCACCCTTGGAATGGTTTGTATCTTAAGAAATACTACCCTTGATTCAAAAATCCAAATATATATATATATATATGGAGAAATTTTCAAAATCCAAAAAAATAAATGTTGTTTCAAAAATCCAAAACAAAATGGAATATTTCCAAAAAAACCAAAAAAAAACATAGGAATACCAAAAAGCAAATAAAAAATAGAAATTCTTCAAAATAAAAAAAAGAGATTCTCCAAAATTGGTGCCATGGCACACGAAGGATCAAGGTCCGAAAGGTCAAAATTCAGAATTCATTCATCAGTCTTGTTAATTTAAAAGGGGGTTGATTCCCGCACACACTACACGCTTCGTTCTTGAACTCAAGCAGTGCAAAATCCGATGGAAAGTCAAAAACCTGACTAAAAGTGAAAGCAATACTCGTTCTTTTCTTCTTCGGCCCATAAGGGAGGAAGGGAGACCTCGAGGTAGACACACCAAGCCTATCCGCCGCCCTAGTAGGTGGAAGTCAGGGCCCAAAAGGGAGCAAATGCCACAAAAGCCCAAGTACAATTAGGTTCATTTTCATCAATGCAAATCAATTCCAAAGTGAAAGTCAAGTTATGAAAAGAAAAGCATGTCAAGAGGGCAAAGTCCCCGCAAGGAAAACCTTGGGCGTATGCGTGCAATGGGCAAAAAGGTAATAAATTTCCCTACGCCAAAGATCGAACCCCAACAGGCATAGGGTAGGGGAGGTAACTTTGCCTTGAGCATTTCAGAATCCCTTATGGGCTTCCCTTATACTTTCTTCCATCCTTTCTATGCGGTAAAGTCACGAACTGGCAGGATGGTCAAGACGGACTAAAGAAATTGCACTGTGTGAAATCTCGAATACAAGTCAATTATGGTCACGTCAACCACCTTTTAACTACTCAAGAAAGGTTAATGAATTTTAGATGGTGACTATGTAAGACTCATGGTCTTGATAGCCTTGAAGCCCTTTTTGCAGAATAATTCAATTAAACGCCTTCGGCTAAGGCGCTTTTTATAGAATTAACGTCCTAGATTAGGTCGTCTCTTTCAGAATAACGTCTCTCAGTAGGTCGTTTCGTTCTCAAAAAATCAGATTCCTTTTCAAATTCACGCCGTCTCCCATAGGCGTCTTTACGCGAATCACGACCTACTCTAAGGCGCGTTTTTTAAGAAAAATAACAAAAAAAAAATATAAATGAGAGAAAAAGGAAAAAATGCATTTCTTCACGATGTATGCTTGCATTCTTTTGCATGGGCATCTTTTATTTATGGTTTGCATATGCGTGCTTTGCATGATGCATCTCCCCGTTATCAGTCGTCTTATTTACCTTATTTGATTAAAGGCTTGGCCCCTTGACCCATCATTAAGGTCAAAAATGTTGCTACCCCTTGCTTATCAGGCAAGGGGCCAAGTCAAACAGATGAATTAACCTGTTTATTCAAGTGTGAACAGCAGTTGCAGAAACATGGCACAGTAAAGCAAACATGAAGAACACGAAGAGCAGAAAGTACACAAACACAAGGCCACAACCACACAAAGTGCTCAGGTAACAAAGGAATCTCAATATCATATATATATATACATCATGAATGTCTAAGTACAGGTGTGGGGGTGGAGGAGTACAAGTAAGTCTCTCAGCTCTCGCCTCCACCCTCCTCTCTCCTACTCTCAACCTCCTCCTCGCCGTCCCGGGCTGGCGCTGGTGGAGGAGGCATGGGCCCCCGTGAAGAAGCAGGAACCCGAGCGTGTCCCCCTGCCTCGCTCCTCTCTCGGAGAGAAGAGCCCGCCACGAAGGTGGAGCTGGTGAAGGAGTACCCCGCAGCCCGTGCTCGCTCACGTCCCCGCTGAAGACGCTCCTCGGACACTCGTAGCCGCTCCTGGGAAAGGATCAACTGAGTCCTCGAATCTGCTAGCTCTCGCTCGCGCGCTGCTACCTGCTCCTAGTACCGGGCACGCTCCGCCTGGTACTCCTCCCGCTCACGAGCTCGCTCCTCGCGTTCCCGGGCTCGCTCCCGTCTCTCCAGCTCAAGAGCTACACGCAGCTCGGCCACGTCCTGAGGGAGCTCCTCTCGTCGCCTCAGGAACCTCTCAAGCTCTGAGATCCGTTGATCACGGATCGCCAGCTCGGTACGTACCGCCTGAAGCTGAGTCGTCTGCAAGCAGGTAAACAAATCATCAATTCCACAATTAATGCAATAATTCAGTAATCTAGCAATTCAAGCAATACATGATTGAACTACTCACCTGTGCGCTCGTCGTGCGGAAGCCCTCATCTACGCAGGTAAGAGCGGCTCGAAGCTCCTCAGTCTGTAAAAATGAATTTTTATCAGTGCACAATTACGTATAATCATGTTTGAATGGATCTTGTGTTTTGGAATTTACCCGTGAAGCGAGGTCGCGCTCTGCTGCCTCGGCTCGTGCGACCGCTCCCGCTAGCTGCTCCGCCAGTGCAGTCACCTCTGCACTAGGTCCTCTCGAGCTGGAGGCCTCCCCTGGGTCTCTCCTCACTGCTCCCTGCTGGGCACGCTGCATTCATTGAGATCGTCAGTGGCTAACCATCAGTAATTCAACAAAAAAAAATTCATTTGCATATAGAAATAATTTAAACACTCACCAGGGTCTCTAGGTCGGCCCGTGTGGCGGCCAGCTGGTCCTCCAGGCTGTGTAGGTGGGCCTGGGCATCTATCGTTGCTATGTCCCGCGCATCCTGCATCCATTGCATATTAGTCACATGATAGTCACATAAGTATTTGCATTCAATTTGGAAATAAGTGCATTCATACATACCCCTAAGACCCTCATCTGGGGTCGGCCGGCGTAAACCTCCCAGTAGCGCCGGAGGTACTCGGAGCTGTCAGTCACCCGGGAGGTGACTCTAGTCCCGCCTCGCTGCCAGTCGGCGTACTGCTCCTCGAACCGCACCCTCCAGTCGGTCGCCTTCGTACGATTGCGCGTCTTCTTCCCGATGCCCCGCGGCTCGCCTACCTCCACCCACTCCTGGTGGAGGCCCAGCGTCCTCATCACCAACCTAAGCCGTAATGGCTCGATCTCGCTCAAGCAGTGAACCCAAAGCTCACGCTCAAAATGAGGATAGCCCGCTACGACCCACGGCTGGCCCTCGTTCGTCATCCCCTCATAAGGTCTCCACTGCACCTGCATTCATAAACATGCATGTCATCATTTCATCTTCATCATAATAAATTCAAAAGAAAGATGCATAACATTCATACATACCAACGAGGGAGGGAAGTCGCGGAACTCTCTCCGTAAAACCCACAACTCGTAGCCGAGTGGGGCACCAAACACGATCGGCACCCAGCGCCGTGCTAGAGGGAAAGCTCCCTCACCTCCAGGCCGTGGGTCAACGCGCCCCATCGGCATGTAGAGATGGCTCCAAACCTGCATCCATGCATTGCATTAGGAAGGCATTCACATGCATAACAAAATAAAATAAAACAAAAAAAATGAAAAATGCATACCTGAAGAAAAGGTGAGAAGCCACTGACGGTTGTCTCTCGCCCTGTCCCCGTGGACAGGTCGGCCATCATATGTGCCAGCAGCGCCGCTCCCCAGGCGTAGCTGCCAACTGCCTCCAGGTCCTCGAGTATCCCCAGGAATCGGCAGTTGATGACGTCGCCCTTTGTCCCGAGCAATAGCCTCCCCAGTAGCAGCAGTAAGAACTTCCTCAGGTCTCGGTCTGCTCTCTACCTGTCAGCTGGGTCCTGGCAGTAGACCGCCCTAGCCCCGTCTATCAACCTCTACGAGAACTGCTCTAGGGTCTCCCCTGACTTGTGCCTAGCATTCCCTAAGCCCATCACTGTAGTAAGGTCGGTGCGGAAGATCGTCCTACACTCGCTAGGCGTCTCGTAAACCATCTCCAACCCTAGCAACCTCTCGGCGAACTCGGTGTATTCTGGGTAGGTAATCCCACTCACAGCCTCTCCATCTACCCTCAACCCGGTGATCCTAGCCACATCCTCCAGAGTGGGAATCATGTGCCCCCATGGCATCAGGAATGCACGGCTAGACCTATCCCATCTCTCCCGTAGAACCTGAATGAGTGGTAGGTCGGGTCTAACTGGCTCTATGCTAAGGAAGGCCCCGAACCCCATAGCATCTACCCTCTCTCTCTGGAACTCGGGGAGACCGTAGTAAGCTGCCCGGACCATGACCCATGAGATGCGTGTCCTCATCAGCCCCTGCATGCATAAAATAAGAATTTTTGGCTTAATTGTTTTGATTATTCATGCTTATTTCATTTTGATTGCGCCAGGTTGAATTTTGATGTTATTGGAATTAACGACCTTCCTCAGGTCGTTTTTCGTTGAAGTAGCGCCCTTAAGGAGGGCGTGGTTCTGTTTGTGCTTTAAGATAACGACCTACCCTAGGTCGTTCTTCATCTATGAAACGCCTTTGTGTTGGGCGTGTGTTTGTGGTTAATTTCTAAAATCCTAAAATGTTTTATCAATTCACGCCCTTGGGTGGGGCGTTTTCCAATTGGGTTCGTTAATTAAATCAAGAATTAATGAATGGACGACCGCTGGTTTAGTCGTCTGCTTTTGAATTAACGCCCTGGTGTGGGGCGTGGTTTCCAAATTTTTCAAAAAAATGAAATAAAAATAACAGCATGCGAAAATTAACAGCATAATTTAAATTTAAATGGGCGACATGCTTTAGGGCGTGTTCTCGTGAGGTTAATTATTTTTCATGAAAATGATTTAAGTAGCGCCCTTGGGTTGGGCGTGTCTTTTGTAAAACGTGACGCCCCTGAGGGCGCCTTCTTTCTGGGTTGCAGGGTTTATACCCCGAGGGCTATGGAAACTGCATAAAAATGAAATTAAAATAAATAAAAATGGAAGTTTGGGTTGAGGCTTACCTTCTTGTGCTTGGGTTCCTGTGGCTGAGGTCGTGGCTGCCGTGGCCGTCGGAGTTGGCCGGCACGGGGAGGGGGCGTCGCCGCGGGCGGTGGTTCTTCACCACCCTCTTCTCCTCCTTCTTCTTCTTCTTCTTCTTCTTCACCTTCTTCTCCTTCTTTTCCCTCTTCATTTTCTCCCTCCGCTCCAGCATCATCTTCTTCGTTGGCCTCTTGGCCTCCTTCGGCCTCGCCGCCGGCCGCCGCCGCCGCCGGTGCGTCTTCAACCACCACGGGAGGGGCTTCCTCCATGGCGTGTCCTTCTTCGTCTAGATCAACGACCTCGGGGGCGTTGACCCTTTGCCGTTTCAATCCTCCTCCGGCCATAGCTAGGGCTTGGGTGAGAGAGGGAGAGAATAGAGGAGATGGGGGGGAGCTTCGGTTAGGGTTGCAGAACAAGGAAATGGGACGAGGGAGGAAGAAGAAAGGGGAAAAGTCCTTTTTAGCATTCGAAAAGAAGCGACGCCCTGAGAAGAGGCGTTTTTTGTGGAAGTCACGACTATGACATGGGCGTGTTTAGGAAGTAGATGACGTTGCTCGAGGCGTCCATTTTATTTGCATGGGGAATGATAACCGTCGTCAGACGCATTCAATGGGCGTTGATTGATTTGAGAGAAGTAATTATTACGGTTTTTATTCACGCCTGAGCTAGAGGCGTTACCTGGTTGAAACGTGACTTTCCTGAGGGCGTTACTTTTGGAATTTCAACGAATATATTTTGGGAATTTGAATCAATTAACGCCCTGTTCTAAGTCGTTATTTAAGTAACACCTATTGATGAAGGCGTCAAATGTGTGAACAGGAATGTTGAAGATGACCTGTGGTGAAGGCGTCCTTTTACGAATTAACGGCTTTTCCAGAGGCGTTATTTGCAACAGAAGCACAGAGCGCTGGAACATTTAATCAGAAAAGCAGGTGGCTCAATAAGGAAATATCATTGGTTTACTTTGAAAAGAGAAATTACAATGCTTAATGAGCCGTTTTGGGTCTTAGCTTTCTCAATGCTGTTATATAATTTTTCCACTGATCTCTGTCTTCCTCCAAGTTTTCTACAGGTTGATGAAGTTTGTTAATCTTCCACAGAGCTTGGATTGTGATAACCTCCTCCCCATCTTCATTGCTGCCTAGGTCCCTTGATTTGATTGGAGGGAGGTGAGAGACGTCTTCTAGGTGTTGCCTTGGAAGTCCAATTTGAGGAAGGCATCTGTGAGAGTTGTATAGTATGAATTCCGAAGCGCCGATGAGACGAAGGTCCGTCCCGGTGGAGAATCGTGCACGAAGTTCCTGCATTTTGAGTATACCCGGGGCACAAGTAAAGAGGTTCTTTGGCATTACCTTAAGGTGCTCTCTCCATTCCACTCTCTTCTTGATTTGAGGGATGCGGTTCATCACCCTATTGCTTATTCCTAATGAACCGGTTATATAAGAGAGTGGGCTCTTTGAGAAAATTCTTGAGGGTTGTTGGGCCTCACCACATGGATCGAATTTGAAATGGAGATCTATCCAACTAGAAAATGCTAGCATGCATCCATATATGGGCCTTCCCATGGCCGCCGAAGTAAGTCCGCTATAGAGATAGGCTAGGATCGCCGGTCCGACTCTTTCCTCTTCCCATAAGCTCACCACCGCGCTCAATTGGGCCTCCTCTAGAAAGTCCTCCGTGGATGGGAATAGGAGTGCTCCTGCTAAACACACCACGAAGGCTTTGGTCACTCTTTCTATCTCCTCTTCCTCTTTGGCTTGATCCGCTCTTTTGTACACCCATGAGACGAGCTTCAAGAGGTTGATTCCTTTAGTAACCTTGATTTGATTCACTAGGTTTGGGCTAGGTATCAAGCTCGTTAATAGTTCATGTGAGGAGATTGGTTTTGGCATGATGGCCATCTTTTCCTCATCCCCTTGCTTCATCCTCTTCAAGCCCAAGATCAACTCTAATTCTTCCAATAGGATGGTGGCTTCAAATGTTGAGAAGAGAAAGGTGTGACTGGAAGGGTGCCAAAGTTCAATCAATGCTCCTATGGCAGCCCAATCTAAGTGAATTTGGTCATAGTGTTTGGCATGGGTTACGAGGCCAAGAAGATGCCATCTAGATACATATACCCTCATATCAGAAGAAAATTTGGAAAGGATGAGGGGCAACCACTTGATTTTTATATATCTCCTAGCTCCTGGAATAATTGGGTATTCCTGTGAAGAAGAAGAAAGAAACGGGAGGAAGTTAAAACAGGCAGAACAGTTAAGATATATGAAGAAGCAGTGGTTCGGTACTGAGGAAGCTATATGTGTAGAGAAGATTGAAGATATGAAAGCAACTTACCTGGTTAGATGCGATTCTGCTGCTAATATTTCCATTAATTTCAGTCGACCTGGGAGTCGAGGTCTTGGATTTCTTCATTGCCTGGTCCATCTTCAGCTCGCAGGAAGGGGCTCGGACGGTTGCTGCAGAAGAAGAACAAGATAGTAGAAGGAAAGGAACAGAAGAATAGAAATCAGAAGATTGTTTTGATTCAATTAAGGAAGAGTCTACCTTTTATAGGAGGCTGGAGGGCTTAAGGTTGTTCGGAGTTAACAAGTTGATGGCTATTAGGATTCGGTTTTGCTTTCGATTTGGAAACGGAAGCGTTGGATTGATTAACGCCTTTTGTTAGGGCGTCAATTCTTGAATTGACGACCTTGCTGGGGTCGTGTTTTGTGTAACGCCCTTTAGTGGGTCGTTTTCTCTTTGGCCTCTCGATGGATTTCACGCCTTTGTGAAGGGCGTGTTCCATGTTTTGACGCCCTCACGATAAGGCGCTTTTCACGATTTTGACGCCATGACTTAAGGCGTGTTTTATGAGTTTATGAGTTTGCTTCCCCGTGTGCTTTGATGAACTTAAGTGCTATTATGTCATTGGAATTCTATTTTATTTAGCACTTATGATCATGTCATACTTTGAATTGAAGATTATTGATGTTGAAATTGTGAAGACTGATAAGTTTCAAGTGCAGGAAAGTGCAGGTTTCGAGACGCTTGGGTTGCTCATGGAAGTAACATCGCTTGTATTTGTTTGATGTAAGCATTTTACTATATGATATTCTACGCTATTATAGCATATCAAGGACCTTGTGGTTCTGATGAACCTGGAATTTGAGTTCCCCTTCATCAAAAACAGTGATAGTTCCAGGAGAGTTTTGATCACACGGATAGGCCGTTAAGTCGTTCAAGGTCTAGGACGATGGTTCCACTTTCTGAGTTGATGCGCGGACAAACGGGCTTTGGCTTAGTGTTAGCTCAGAAACTTGGATTCTTGACCAAATCTAGATGGCTTAGCAATATTATCCTTGATTATTTTCTATATTTTTAGTTTGTTTTAATCTTTTCTTTTAGCCCAGCATGCATTATATAGGACTTTGAGATTTATGATGAAAATCTTCATATTATGGCAATAATGAAGGTCACTCGCTCTTTATTGAGTTGGCATGAGATATTCCATTCCAAATCAAGTACTTTGTTCTATCTGAAGCCGCTCAGGCTGATTCCTTGAAAAAGTCCCGTTGTTGGATCTCCATCTTAATTCTCTTTATTCTTCTGCGAATCTACCTTGGTTGTAGCACGTCCACGTTGGCTGGTAACCGCTCTCCAATGGTCTTTCCCGATCGTGCCCGCACGCACACCCTTTTGCCTTACATTTTTACTTGATTAGATTAGTCTCCTTTATCCAGCAAGTCGATGCTTCCTTGGAATCATTCAGAGTTGTTTCGTTCAGAATCTTGGAAAGATTTACAATGCTTAGTGTCTGAGGCGTGTCACATCACACCTTGGCATCTACTTATCAGTTCGTGCCACTTCATCTCCATCTCACTTCATCTCCGTCTCACTCCCTTGCAAAGCAGACGCCAAGACGGGGCAGCTGTAGACACGCCAAAATTGACACTTTGTTGATTAAATCTCATGTTACTATGTTGACACCCCAAAGAGAACTTCAATATTCCCATAATATAAAGTTTTTCTATTTTTGTGGGTTTTTCGTTGCATTTTGTTGCATTTTTGTGATTCACGACCTGAAGTAGGGCACGTTTTAAATAACGACCTTACCTAGGGCGTTTTTAAAGAAAGGACGACCAATTATTAGGGCGTCAATTCCTGGTATTATCCTTTTTCAAAATAAAACGAAATAAAGTGCATTTTATGAATAGCGTCCTTCCTCAGGGCGTGTTTTTAAGAAACGCCTCTTTTTCAGGCGTCTTTTAATCTTTTTCAAATAAAGGAAGGTTTTATTGCCAAAATTGAATCCAGGAAGAAACGCCCTGGCTTGGGTCGTGTTTTATGAAACGCCGTATGGGTAGGTCGTCAAATCAAGAATTGACGCCTTGTTGAAGGGCGTGTTTCACCTCCGGTGTCCTACCTTCTTCCACCTTTCCCTCACAGAGTCCTGCCTTGTTTGACGTTCTTACTCGTGCGGGCTCTTGCTTTTGATAAACACTACCATTGTTATCTCCCGTCCATGTTTATCCTTTGATCTGAACCTTATTTAAGGGAGTCTTGATCGACCCTTTGAAAGGTTACGAATCACACGAAGGTACCGAGGCCGGGATTATCAATTTCAAGCTTTTGCATCCTGCTGCTTCCTCTTCTTCCTATCTCAGTTGCTCTTTTACTGTCATCAAGGGACAGCGAGGGCCTTAGTGTTGTTTTCATTCTGTTTCTATCGTTTTGCATTTTTTTTCATCGCGCCTCCATCCCTTTTGCATCAGTTGCATCTTTTCATCATATCTCCTCTCCTAGTCTCTCTAGGGGTTTTAAAACAAAAAACAAAAATAAAAGGTGCGCATGTTGATTTCTTTTCATCATCATATGTTTTATTTGGATTGATACTACTGCACGTTAGCTGATCCCATCTTTTGCTTTGTTTCATTATCTTTTTTGCAAGGTAATCAAAAAAAGAACCCTTCTCATCGGCCGGCCGATTGAAGAAGGAGGAAGGAACTTCACATCATCCCGCGTTCCAATCTTCACCAGGTATTCGCGATCTCTTCTTTTTATTATTATTGAGGTAGCCCCTCTGGCGATCACATCTCCATATTTGCACCACGTGCAAGCTTTTCTTCCCCTTATTTATGCATTAATCATCATTATTCTCCCTGTTTTCACATAATTATTCTCTTGTGATTTTGTGTGGGATTTATGCCCATCCACAACATTCCCTATAAATAGCCCATGACAAGGAGGTGAAGGTGAGTTCTTCTTTTGGCAATCTCTTTCTCTCTCTCCCTCTCCCATCTTCACCTTAGGCATCCGGTTTCTCCCCCTTCGGCTCCTATTCTCCTCATGTGTTCTTCATGAAAGTTTTTTATTTTTAAATGATCTATAATTTCTTCTTCTTCATCATCTTCTAATTCCCTCAAGTTTTCAAGTTAATTCTTATTTTTCACTGTGCTATTCTATTCATCTACGAATCAGTGTTCCTCTTTGTTCTTCCCATTATGTCTTCCTCTTTCTTCCATTGTCTCCTCCTACTGTCTTCATGAAAGTTCTTTGTTTTTAAATGTTCTACAACTTCTGCTTCTGCCTCATCTTCTAATTCTTTCAGATTTGTCAGTTATTCCCTATTTTTCACATTATTGTCCTGTGAGTTTACTATTCATCTGAAGTGCTAGAATAAGTTATTCCTTCATTTTGAAGTCTTTTTTCTCTTTGTTTCTCTCTGAGTTCTTCACAAACGTTCTTCCTCTCTTTCTCCTCTTCAACTTTTTTTTCTTGGGCATCCCTAATTCATCTTGGTTTCAAAGTTATTCACCCTCCAAAGACGGCTTCAACGATAAAGGTGACTTCCTCCCGGCGTAGATGATATCTTCTGCAAGGTAGTTCATGATCCAAGGCCAAGAGAGGACGGCGCCGTCATCACCATTGCTGCTATCATCTTCACATCTCAGGCTCTTCTTGTTGTTATTACTTTTGTGTTATTTTACTTCATTGTAATCTTGTCACCTCTTTGTTGTAAGCTTGTCTTGCACTTCATGTACTCTTTCTTTTAAGTTAATGAAGAGAGTTGTTCTTTTGATCTAGTTCTTGATCTTCTTCCCTCTCTACCCCGGCTGATGGTTCTTGTAGTGCAAGCAGGAGGCAGACCCCGGTTGATGGTTCCTCTTCCGCCTCTCCCGAAGATCCCGACTCAGGTGGAGGACCCGCTCCTGAAGAAGATATTCGTGGGACTCCTCGCGCATCTGGAGGAGTCCCAGATGTAAAAGAGAGGTCGATCGGTGATGGCTTCGGGCCCGGCCTTGCTCGAAGCCCCTCCTTTGGTTGAAGCAGCGGCGCTTGCACTTCCTTCTGGTGAAATGGCGACGGGGCTGGCTCGGGCGGAGAGAGAGAAAGTGGGACAACACCGACTGATGGCGGGGCCAAGCGACCCGGCGGTGATCTTGCCCACTCCCTTAGCAGTGGCTGGTCCGGAGTCGTCCACCAAACTGCAACGGCTGGACGACTTGACTCTTACTCTTCCATCTTCTTCGGTCGCGGTAGACGCCGATTTGTGGGCGGATGTAGACAGCTCCGTAGAGTTCCATCCCCCAGTTATGCCCTTAATTAGCCACACCATGTCAGACGCGGCAGTTCGGCAGATGCTACTGACGCTCCGGACAATGATTTTTGCCGACCTCTCCTTGTCATACCGGGAGGTACACAGCATAGTGACGCAACTGACCGGGGCGCTCCAGGTGTTAGGCTGCCCGCTGGGGGAGTGGTCGCGACGGGTTCTACTGCTGTTGAAGTATGTTAAGCGCCGTGAATTCCTCGAGACGTAGGCTCCCGGGGAACTTGCCGCCATTAGGGCCCAGGAGGATGAATACGTGCAAGTCCTGGAGGTGCGGACGGGCAACGAGGAGCAGCACGCAAAGGCCCTCGACAAAGGCCACCGCCGTGTTCACGCCCTCGCGAGCTGGATCGAGAAGCTGAAAGGCTACCTTGCCGCTGCTAAGTCTGACCTCGTCGAGGCCGAGGCGACCGTGGCAAGAGAGACCCAAGAGCTGGAAGTGGCGAAGGTCGAGACGACGTCTGTGGTGACCGAGCTAGGATGCCTCGAGGGACAGTGGAGCCGACTACAAGACATGACGGCTTTTCCTTGTGTCGGGATCCTCCCTCTTGAGGACATCTCCCAAGGCATCGACTAAGCACCGCTCTCCCTTGCTCCTTTCTATTCTTTTCTTTTCCTTTTCTTCTCTCTTTTTTCTCTTGAAATGTAACACATGGGTATGCCCCGAAGCACATGTAGTTTAATCTTCCTTGAATAGAACAGAACACTTACTGTTTCACATGTCCTTTCAGTTTGCGTGGCATTCGCCCTAGGGGGATCTCTTTTCTTCTCTCTTCTCTTTTTTTATATATTATTTTCTTCTTCCTCTCCCCTTTTTTTTCTCTTTTTTCTCTCTCTTCTTCTTTTTTTATAGTGCCGGAACACGTTGGCAGAGTGTAAGTCTTCGCGGTGATCCGCTCCTGGAGAACCAGGCAGGAACCCATGTCAGGGCACGGGAGAGTGCTTGTCCTCCCAGAGGAAGGACGAGGGGACCACTCCACCATGCCAAATGGGTGGATTATCGGTCTCGCCATAACATTGGGACTGCGCACTGGCCTCAGGCGAGGAGCCTTGGTCAGAGATTGGGTCATTCGTCACTCGGAGGGGCGGCGAAAGGGAGTTTGCTTAACCAATGACCCGGATGGGAGGTCCAAATCAAAGGGATATTCACCGTCCAAAGGGACAGGGAGAAAAGTTTGCTCAGTCAGTGATCTGGATAGGAGGTCCAAATCAAAGGGATATTCACCGATAGGAGAGGACGGAGAGAAGAGTTTGTTTAATCAATGACCTGGATGGGAGGTCCAAGTCAAAGGGAATATTCACCGCCCGAAGGGGACGGGGAGGAGAGTTTGTTTAGTCACTGACCTGGACAGGAGATCCAAGTCAAAGGGAATATTCACCGTCCGAAGGGGATGGAGAGAAGAGTTTATTTAGTCGATGACCTGGACGGGAGGTCCAAGTCAAAGGGAATATTCACCGCCCGAAGGGGGCAGAGAGAAGAGTTTGTTTAGTCAATGACCTGGATGGGAGGTCCAAGTCAAAGGGGATATTCACCGCCGGAAGGGGACGAAGAGAAGAGTTTGTTTAGCCAATGACCTGGATGGGAGGTCCAAGTCAGAGGGAATATTCACCGCCCGAAGGGGACGGAGAGAAGAGTTTGTTTAGTCAATGACCTGGACGGGAGGTCCAAGTCAAAGGGAGTATTCATCGCCCGAAGGGGGGCAGATAGAAGGGTTTGTTTACTTCTTGGTATCCCTGCTGACACGGGACGATGGTTCGAAATGGGGGACCGTCCCCCCTTCTTTCCCTTTTCTTTTTTTTTCTCTTCTTCCCCTTCTTTTTTTTGTCATATGTTTATCATCAGCATTGCCTCTCTTTCTTCGTTCTTTTCTTTCTCTCTCCCCCTTTTTTTTCTTTTCTCTTCTTTTTCCTCTTTTTTTCTTTCTTTTCTCTTTTCTTATCTTCTATCTTTCCTCTTCCTTTTCTTCTCTCTTTTTCCTCTTCTTCCCCCTTTTTATCGTCGTGCCTTCTTTTCTCTGTTTTGTTTTATTTTTTTTCTCTTTTTCTTTTCCCTTTTTTTTCTTCTCTTCCTTATTTCCTTTCTTTTCCTTCCTTTTTTTAGAAAACATGAATAGTGATCAAACCATTCGGACCGCAATCGTGCAAATCCACCCAACATAGGGTGAAAGATAATATTATTCATTAAATGGGGGTACTGGAGCGTGATACAATCTCAAGTGCTTTCCGTTAAGAGGGGGGAATTGAACTTCCCCGCGGTGGTTGATAATTACATAAGCTCCGCCTTCGTAGACTTTCTAGACTACGTAGGGTCTGAGCCAATTTTCATTTAGCTTACCCTTGGGGTTGGCGGCCATGACATCTCTTCTCTTGACCATGACAAGGTCACCTTTCTTGAATTCACGTTCCTTGACAAGCTTGTCAAAGGCACGCGCTATTCGGGCCTGGTAGACCTGAATGTTCTATTGGGCCTGAAGCCGCTTCCCTTCCAAACTGGAGAGCTCTTCGAGTCTTCGCTCGACATTGGTATGCTCTCCATGGACAAGCTCGTGCTGGATGGCAACCCTGAGGGAGGGTATCTCCAATTCGATGGGGACAATTGCCACCGACCTGTATACTAGAGAGAAAGGCGAGCAGCCTGTTGGGATCTTGTATACGGTCCGGTATGCCCAGAGCGCCTCGTACATCTTCTCTTCCCAGTCCCTTTTGTTAGAGCTAACAATCTTGGCCAGGAGAGTGCAGAGCGTTTTATTAAAAGCTTCAGCCAGACCATTAGCCTGTGGATTGTAAGGAGTCGACGTCCTCCAATCAATTTTGTATTTTTCTGCCAGCCGGTAGACCTTCTAGTTGCGGAAGTGGCTGCCGTTGTCTGAGACAATCTGGTCGGGAGTGCCAAATCGGAATATGATGTTACGGCGGACAAATCTGACCACGATCTCTCCGGTGACCTCCCTTAAGGCAACAGCCTCTGCCTAACGGGAGAAATAATCAGTCGCCGCCAAAATGTACTTGCAGCCGACGGATGACACAGGTAAGGGACCCACGACGTCTGTTCCCCATTGGGCAAACAGCCAGCTGGGCACTGTCGGATGCAGCTGCACGGGCGGCCTTCTGGGTATGGTGGCATGCTCCTGACACTTCTGACACAACTTAGCGTATTTGCAGCAGTCGCCGAACATCGCCGGCCAGTAGTATCCGAGCTTCTTTATTTCAATCTTCATTTTCGGTCCTGCCTGGTGTGCACCAGCTGTCCCGGCATGGACTTCCTTCATGACCCTCCAGGCCTCTTCAGCGGACAAGTATCGGAGGAGTAGCTTTTGTTTGGCGTCGGCCACAATTCGGATCAATATTCCATTTCGGAGCTCGTAAGAGTCCTTGGTCCTGATCAGCTTGATCTTCTCTTCTCTTTGCTTGGGTAGTTGCTGGTATTTGAACCACTGCATCAGAGGATCTCTCCAGTCAGGTAGTCCCACGGCTTCTACTGCAGCGACCTCCAGTTCTTCTTCTTCTAGTTCTTCTTCTATCATATTGGGCACTTGGCGCTAATTTATCACTTGGATATTAAGCGATCCATCTGGCGGTACTGCCAACGAGCTTGCTAGCTTTGCTAGGGCGTCGGCCTGTGCATTATCTCCTCTGGCGACATGGCCTATTTCAAGGAGGTAGAACCACTCCATGAGCACATTTGCCTTGGTATAGTAAGGGAGCAGCTAAGGTTTTCGGACATCAAACTGCCCCTGGACTTGCTTGACGACCAAAAGTGAGTCGCCGAATACTTGAAGCATTTTGATCTCCATTTGGAGGGCCAATGATCAGAGCTTCATACTCTGCTTCATTATTTGTGCAGGGCTTGTTGATGCAGCAGGAAGTGTGCAATACTTCCCCATCTGGAGATTTGAGGACGATGCCAGCTCCGGCCCGTACCTTGGTGCGTCCAGATGGGGTCGCTTCTGTTCTCGAGGCCCCGTCAAAGTATAGCTGCCAAATGGCTTGTTGGACCTGGTCCACCTCCAGTGTTTCATCTTCGGGTAGCTCAGTGGCCAACGGGGAGTCTTCGGGCATAGGGTGTGCTGCGAAGAAGTCTGCGACGGCTTGCCCCTTAATGGCCTTCTGCGGCACGTAGGTGATGTCAAACTCCATGAGCAGCACGGCCCATTTGCCAAGGCGCCCCTTCGGGACTGGCTGGGAGAGAATGTTCTTGATGGGATCAGCTTTGGATATCAGACTCACCTCGTGGGACAGCATATAGTGCCTCAGCTTCTTGACTGCGAAGACCAAGATAAGGCAGACCTTCTCAATCGGGGTGTATTTGGCCTCCGTTCCCACCAATCTTCGGCTGAGGTAGTAGAGAGCCTGCTCCTTCCCCTCGTCATTATTCTGGGCAAGCATTGCCCCTAGTGAATATTCGGTAGCCGCTATATAGAGGATAAGCGGTCTGCCTTTGACGGGTGCCCCCAGGACTGGCGGGGTCTTTAGGTACTCTTTTAGCTGGTCGAACGCATGCTGGCATTCGTGACCCCAACTAAAAGGTGCATTCTTCATCATCAGTCTGTGAAAGGGTTGGGAGCGCCCCGACAGGTTGGAGATAAACCTGCAGACGTAAGCTAGCCGACCCTGTAGAGACCTCAACTCCCCCAGGTTCTTCGGAGAAGGCAGCTCCTGGATGGCTTTTATCTTGAAGGGGTCAATGTCGATCCCTCTGTGCCGGACAATGAAGCCGAGGAACTTCCAGCTGGAAACGTCGAAGGCGCACTTCATGGGGTTCATCTTCAGCCCGTACTGCCAGAGCCTCTAGAAGATGACTCTGAGATCATTCAGATGATCGCCCCTTTCCTTGGTCTTGACGACCAGATCATCAATGTAGCATTCAACTTTGCTATACAGTAGCTCGTCGAATATCTTGGTCATCGCCCGCTGGTATATGGCGCCGGCATTCTTGAGGCCAAAGGGCATCCTCTTGTAATGGAATATCCCCTTGGGCGACCTAAAGGCTGTGTGAATCCGGTCGCGGTCGGCTATCCAGATCTGATTGTAGCAGGATGATCCGTCCATAAAAGATAGGGCCTCGTGGCCAGTGGTCGCACCAATCATTACTTCGGTGATGGGCACCGGGAAGTCATCTTTCGGGCAGGCTTTATTCAGGTCGCGAAAATCCACACAAATCGTTATCTGCCCATTCTTCTTCTTCACCGGCACGATGTTGGCTAGACAGGTAGTGTATTGGTTTTCTACCACGAAGTAGACGTCTATGAGCTTGTCAACCTCCTTGCAGATCTGGTTGATCAGTTCCGGCCTCATACGCCGGGGAGACTGCTTCACTGGCTCCATCTTGGAATCAATGGCCAAAATGTGCTGCGTCACTTTAGTGCTGAGTCCGGGCATCTCTTTGTAGTTCCAGGCAAAGCAATCCCGGAATTCTTGCAGTAGCTTCATATATTGTTCCCTCTCCTGTGGGGGTATAAGAGCACTCAGAAAGGTCGGCCTGGGGTCGCTTTCTGTGCCAAGGTTGATCTCAACCAATTCGTCGATGGTGGCCTGGCCGCCATCTTCAATTTCCGGCGGGGCCGATGACAAATCAACAAAGTCTTGGTCTTCATTGTCCTCGAGCTCGAGGATGCCATCCCCTTCTTCTTGTTCCTCGTAGTTGGGTGTGGAGGCTGCATTCACCTCGCATTCCTCCTAGGCCATAGCCGGCGGGTCCACGGGGTTCCCTGGCGTAGAAAGGCACAGGGCCGCCCCGGTCTTCTATGTAGTCATCATAGACAACCCCAGTGGGGGCCGGGGCAGCTGCATCTTCAGGTGCCTGGTGCTGGATAGATATTGTATAGGCTCCTCTTCTGGGCCTGCCCATCACGTGGGGGCACGGAGGGGCCACCACATAGTCTCCCATTCTGAGCTCATCCCTGTCAATGAGGTCTTGAGCAATGTCTTTGAAGACATAGCAGTCTTCAATGGCGTGACCCAGTATCTGGTGATAGGGAGAGAACAGTGGGTCCCCACTTCTTCGGGCATCCTGCGGCCTCTTGGACCTCGGGAGGGAGACCTTGCCGTAGTGGCAGGCCCAATCAAAGATACCCCGAGTCTTCTCTCTTGGGAAGGAGTAGGGCTTCTGCAGCTTCTCTTGGAGTGTCAGGCCTCGCCTGGCTGGCCGCCCGGCTGAAGGGCTCGCCGTATCTCTTGCTTCCCTCCTCGATCGGACGAAGGCGTCAGGACTGGCGTCTCGGGACCGGGACACGTTGCCACCCCACGGGCGGAGAGAGCTTTGGATCAAGTCGGTCACTAGCGAGGTTAACTCAGCCAGCCGTGCCTTTAGCATCTCGATCTCCCGTTGCTGCCTATGGTATAAGACGTACATGACGGGGTCGTGTTGAGGAGGATCCGGAGCATGGCCCATACTACCGCTCCTTGCTTCGCCAACAGGCCGGGGTGAGGGTGCCCTGGTGGTGTGATCCTTTAAGGTCGACCCCTTAGAAAAGGAGGAAGTCTTCCCCATGCAGCAACGGTAGAGGGGGGTCCAAAGGAACACTTCTTCGTCTTGTGCCCCCTCAGCCAGAGGCGTGGAATATACATCTTGACGGGCTTCCCGCAAGTTTGTAGCTTCAGCGGGGTCATCGTCGGACAGGGCCGAAACCGATATAACATTAGTTTCGTAATAATCTTCTAGTGAAAAGCCCAGGCCGGGGTGCTTGGTAATTTGCAGCAGCCGCCGATCCAAGTTTGGTGGGCTCCACATCCTTTCAAACATTTCCTTTCAGCTGGGGGTTGGTAGGGGGGAATCTTTTGCGATCTGACCACTCCGACTACCCGATCGGTCATGTGAGGAAGTCCCACGATGGGGACGTGCGGGTCATGCAATTCGTCAGGGAATCATCAATCATCATCTTCCCTGACTGGCTTTTCCCCGGCAACATAAAGGATAGTGGGTGGCCCTTCAGGGTTAGGCACCTCAAAAATTCTCAGCTGCTCGGCTACTTGACAGTCAACTTCTATTATGGGATTGATGATCCCTGGTGGGACTCTGACATCCTCCAGCAGGTCTTCGAGGCAAGGTGTCCCCGGTGTAGGATAGATGGCGAGAGGAGATGCCTTGAATACCCCTCCTTCTTGCGCAATGAATGGTACATGTGGGGGAGCCACATAGCCTGGGGGCGGTGGAGGAAACCAACCACCCGACTCCACCTTCTTCTTTCCCCTGTCTTGGGTGACTTGGGGAGCTTGCTTCGCCTTCTCTAAGTACAGATTGGCATCTGACAAATGACACTCGAACACCTCGAACGGGTGGAGATCGGTGAAGATTCTGACTTTCTTCCCCTCGCAAGGGTACTTGATGCATTGGTGCAGGGTGGAAGGCACCACTATGTTCTGGTGTAGCCAAGGCCGGCCAAGCAACGCCTTATAGGAGGTGTTGGAGTTGATGATGTGGAACTGGACCTTGGTGGTGAAATCATCAAAGGTCAAGTTGAATTATGTGACCCTCATGGGCACCTCGCATTTCTGGTTAAAGCCAACAATCTTGACATTCTTGACCTCGACCAGGTGTACATCAAAGTAGTGATTTTGGTACACCTGGTAGGGAAGTATATTCATCGCTACCCTCGGGTCGATCAGGACCCTGTTGATAGGCTGGCCATTCAACTGCCCTTTCATGTAGAGGGGTCTGTTATTACTGCAGGTGGGCAGAAGCATGTCATCTTCTGTGAAAGCCACAGCCACTTCAGGTGATATTTCTGCCAGACAGGCTTCAAGGTGTGCTGGCGTCTAGAGTGCGGCAATAATGGCTTGCCGTGTTTCTTCATCCAAAGACAGCATCTCCCATACGGTAAATCTGGCCGAGATCTTCTTGAGATGTCTGACTATTCGGTCGACAGCCCGCACCTTGAGTAACTTCATCTCTTCGACCTTGCTACGCCTGCCCCCACCTTGGAACTGGGGTGCTGGATCAGAGGATGCCTCCTTTGCTGATTCTGTCACAGCCTGTTGAGCCTGTGGGGCCTGCTGGGCTTCCTCCTTTTCTTGCATAAATTCGGCGAGGTTCGGGACGTCGTCGAATTCCTCCTCTAGCTGAGGAGGGGGGGCCACTGGTGGAGCTGGAGGACTGCTTGCTTCTTTGGTCGAAGGAGACCCTTGGGGGCGTGCCTGCCTCCCTGCTCGGGCCAACAGAAATTCGGCGAATGAAGGGGTGCCCCGGCTCCTGGATCCTTCGGGATAGAGACCCGATGGGGGAGGGATCTCGGTGCCTCGAACCTTGGGCTAGGGGACCTGGTATGGCTGCTCTCCCCTAAGCATGATGTTGAGGTTATCTTGAGGAGGGCGCCCCTACTTCCTTCCCGACCTGGTGGCGTGTTGGGAAGTGGATGCTTCAGCCTGGTTCACCTCTGTCGGCTCATGGTGTAGCTCTTCTTCTTTTTCTTCCAGGGAGAGGGCGGTGTCGAACAATGCCGAGAGGGTGTTGCAGGCGACGATAACCTCCTTTTTCTTCTTACTCCTGGGCCTTCTCTTCTTCTTCTTCTTTCCTGCTGTATCCGGTGGCTGCTCTTGGGGAAGTTCACACCACAGGGGAGGCTCTTTCTCTGCTTCAGCTTCTGCTCCTTGGGCCAGTTCGATTGATTCTGGCATTGATTTCATTATTTTGTTGGAACCTAAAATAAATGTCAGTAATTTAGATGGCATGTGTAGAAGGTTGGGCATGAATAAAGCTTTTTCTAATATTGAGGACCAAGCTCAAATCTGGTTTCTTTGGACTTTCACATTATTAGAAGAGATGAACAGCAAATCACCATCAGTCAATGTAATTCATCTGCTCCTATTTTCCAGTTAACTTTCGTATTTGCCAGATGCTCAATTACTGAAAGACAAGCATTGCGGGCTTCATTAAAATCCATTAAAGCAATTACCACCGGACCTTGGCTTGTAGGTGGGGATTTTAATTGCATTCAGAACTCTGATGAAAAGCTGGGTGGAAATGCTCCAAATTTAGGTGCAATTTTAGACTTCCAACAGTGTGTGTCTGACTGTTCTTTGGTGGATGCTGGATTTATGGGCTCAAAATATACTTGGCATAATAATCAAGCTGGCAGTAAGGGTATTTGGGCCAGACTGGATAGAGTGCTCACAAATTCTGACTGGTTGATCCACTTTCCCTTTTCTGTTGAACATTTATCTAGATAAGTCTCCGACCATGCCCCTTTATTGGTGAAATCTCTATCTCATATCAAATTTAAGAGTAGATTCTGCTTTCAGAAGATGTGGACAATGCATGAAAAATTTCTTGGAGATGTTTAGTTATGCTGGAACAATAGCCCATTGGCTTCTTCAGCCATGACAACCCTGTACCTGAAGCTAAAGCACATGAGGACTATGCTTCGGAGCTGGAACAAAAACACCTTTGGAAACGTCCATTTGAACCTAATGGTTGCTGAGGATGATGTTCTTAAAGCTGAGTATACATATGATAGTCAACCCACGGAGGAAAATTTTGCAATTCTGGAGCAGGCAAAGACCATTCAGTCCAACAAAATCCTACAGCAGGAAATATTTTGGAAACAAAAGTCAGGGATTCGATGGCTTCTCGAGGGAGATAGAAACACAAAATTTTTTCATGCTACAACCATGACTAAGAGGCATAAACATAGTATTATACAGCTTCAGAACATGACATGATCTCTAACTTCTGATCATGGTGAAATGAAGGACATTGCAGCCTCACATTTTGAAAAAGCTTTCACTTCACAATATCACTATATTGATGAATCATCCCTGCAGCATATACCTACTTTACTAAACCAGGATGACAATAATATGCTTTGTGCTACCCCTACTGATGAGGATATTCATGAAGCTATTTTTTCCTTATCTTCAGACAGTGCTCCTGGTCCTGATGGGTTCACTGGCTCTTTTTACCAAACTACCTGGCCTATCATTGGTGGAGTGGTTGGCAGTGCGGTCAAAGAGGCTTTTACCTCTCAGAATCCTCTCCCGAGATGTGTTACAGCTACTTTAATAGCCCTCATTCTAAAGAAGACCCTGGCAACAGATATTTTCGATTACAGGCCAATTAGTCTTTGCAATTTTTTCTATAAAATCATCTCCACTATTGTGAACAAGAGATTGGCATCCATCCTTCCTAAAATTATATCACTGGAACATACAGCTTTTGTCAAGGGTAGACATATCATTGAAAACATTGCGTTAGCCCAAGAACTAACCAATGAGCTTGGTAGAAAAACCAGAGGTCATAATATCATGTTCAAACTTGACATGGCCAAGGCCTATGATAGACTTGAGTGGGACTTCTTATTTGTTGTTTTACACAGGTTTGGCTTTAGCATTTTTTTTTTATCAAAAACCTTTCCTAGGTGCATTAGGAATGCATAGCTAGGAGGTATTTTTATTCATAAAAAAGGATCACAAGAATTACATTGTACGGATGCTAGGCATTCCTAACTTATCCAACCGGGCAATGCCTTGTATAGCACTAGGAAGCTACTGCTGTGAGGAAAAATAAAGATTACATTTGTTAGTGCAAGCTAGATTGGCCAATGAATCTGCCACCTTATTCGCTTCACGGAAGATATGAATGATGGTATCATTTGCATTGAGGAGGACCCGGATTTCCCTCACATACTTCAATATTTCCCAAGGACAGGGAAACTTTTGGTTAATAACTTGGACCAGGATTTGGGAGTCACATTCAATGATGCTCGGGTGTGTAGTAATAGTTCTCAGATATTTCAGACCATCCTTAAGTGCTCTAGCCTCTGCCATCATGCTGCTAGCTTGAGCATAAAAATGGGAAAAAGCCAATAAGATTGATCCATGTGAGTCCCTGATAACACCACCCCCACCTGAAACCTGAGTAAGCTTGGAGGCACCATCAGTGTTCAGTTTAATGTGAGGCCAGGGTGGGAGTTGCCATTTGATGAGCTTCACCTTTGGACTGTTGTTGCTGATTGACTGAATTCCACAAGCAGCTAGGACTGTTTTCCTTTCATGTTTGTCTTCCCTAAGCTTTGACATTGCTAGTGATTGCCTTACCTGGGAGAGAATTTTTTGGATCATGTGCTGGGTCTTTGGAGGCTTTCCATCATGGAGGACAGAGTTTCTAGTAGTCCATATCTCCCACAAGCTGAAACCAGTCAGAGCTATAATGAAGAGACTAAACAGAGATGTACCAGCAGCATTTTGAATATTTTTGGAGATAAGTTCTCTGACTGTCCGACCATCTAGCTCCAGACCTTTGTTTTGAAAGAAAGACCAGATGTTCACAGCCCAGTCACTGTTAATAAAGAGGTGGCTAGTATCCTCTTCTTTATGGATCTGACAGCAATTGCATTTGGAGCATATAGGTATACCACAAGCTTTAACATTCTGATCAGTGGGCAGACAGTTGAAGAATACTTTCCATATATGCAGCGAAATTTTGGTTGGAATCCATGGGGACCAAATGCGATTCCAGTTTACATTCATCTCCATAATCTGCAAGTGTTGAGTTTGCATCAGATTTTTGTAAACGGATGAGACAGAATAGTCACCATTTCCTGATAATGACCAGATGAAGTGATCTGAATGAGGAGTCAGAATGGATGGTGTCAAAGTTCTCCTGATTCCAGCTGGTAGGTGAAGTTCCAATGCATTAGTGTCCTCCGGCCTTAGAGTCATAAGTATGTCTTTTACAGTTGCATTTGTGTTGATGGTGCTATCAGTGCATATATAGGAAGCAAGAGTTCTATTTCCCAGCCAGGTATCCAGCCAAAAATTAGGGCCCCATCACCCAGAATGACCCTCTGATTATCCTGGATGATAATTTTTGCTTTAGTCCAGCTGCTTTTATTTATGCCCTTCATGCTTTTGAAATTAACCTCAGAGATATGAGCATTCTGAATATACTTGGCCCTGAAGAACTCTGCCCAAAGGGATTGAGAATGGAGACCATTCCATAGCATTTTGACCCGAAGTGCAAGATCCATATGTCTTAGGGACATAATCCCAAGACCGCCCTGAACAATAGGTTTGCATACAGAATTCCAAGATTTCCAGTGTTTACGGTTGCCATAATTAGAGGAGCCCCAGAAAAAATTGGCAAAGGATCTGTCCATCATCTGATGTATGCCTGCGTGTAGAGGGGTGGATGCCAGGATATAAATTGGGATGGATGACAGAACATGTTTGATCAAAATTAACCGAGCACTCTATGAGAGTAATCTAGCTTGCCAACCTTCTATTCATTTCTGAATGGTGGTGATGATGCCAGCAAAGAAAACTTTCTTGGATCTGCCCAAAACCAGAGGATAGCCCAAGTATTTTTGAGGAAAGGTTTGTCTAGAGAAACCTGTTATGTTTTCTAGTTTCCTACTGAGGGTGGGGTTGCAGTTTGAGTGTAGAAGAAAACCACTCTTGCTAGTGTTGATCAGTTGCCCTGATGCTTCCTCATAAGTTTTTAAGGAGTGCATGAGTTGATGGATTGAAGAGGCACTGGCATTGGCAAAAATTAATGTATCATCAGCAAATAATAGGTGGGTTATGGGTGGGCACCTCCGGGGGCCAGAATACCAACCCACTTTACCTTTGTCAAATTGGTCCTTGAGCATCCTGCTAAGTGACTCTTGGGCCAGAATAAAAAGGATGGGGGCAATGGGATCACCTTGCCTGAGGCCTCTGGAAGATTTGAAGAAACCAGCTAGTTCTCCATTTAATGCTATTGAGAACCAGCAGTTATTAATCAAGCTTTCAATCATATTAATGAACTGAGTGTCAAAACCAAACTTCTTAAGAACTGCAACAAGAAAATCCCATTCAATTCTGTCGTATGCCTTGGCCATGTCCAAATTAAGAATGACATTGCTACCTCTGGTTTTCCTGCCTAGTTCTTGCATCAGTTCTTGGGCCAAGGCAATATTCTCAATGATGTGTCTTCCTTTGACAAAGGCTGTTTGTTCCTTTGAAATGAGTGATGGAAGAAGTCTGCTAATTCTGTTGCTGAGGATTTTAGAAATGATTTTATGAGAGAAGTTGCATAAACTGATAGGCCTGTAATCAGAAATGTCTATGGCATTCTTGGTCTTTGGGATAAGGGCTATGACAGTAGCTGTGATACATCTTGGGAGAGGCTTTCTATCATTGAAAAATTCCTGAATGGCCTTGATGAGAGTGTCTGCAATTATATGCCATGCTTGTTGAAAAAAACTGCCAGTGTAGCCATCCGGGCCAGGGGCACTATCAAGAGATATAGAGAAGATAGCTTCCTTTATTTCCACATCAGTTGGGACTGCATTTAACTGTCTATTATCATCCTGGGTCACAATATTTGGAATGCAGTTCAGACTGTCCATATCAACATGGTGGAGTTGTGAGGTGAAAGCACTTTGAAAATGGGAGACAGCAATTTCCTTCATCTTCTGAGGGTCGGATGTTAAGTCACCCATGGCAGTCTTGAGATGGTTGATTACATTATTTCTTCTATTAGCTGAGGCAGTGGCATGAAAAAATTTAGTGTTTCTGTCTCCTTCAGCCAGCCACCTGATCCTAGACTTTTGTTTCCAGAAAATTTCCTGCTGTAGAATTCTGTCTGTGAGAATGTTTTTGGCACTTTCTAGGGATGAGAGTGTATGAGAGGATGGTTGCTGGTAATAATTGTGTTCGGCCTGTAATACCATATCTTCTACTTCCATTAATTTTTTGTGAACATTTCCAAATATGTTCTTGTTCCATTCCCGAAGGGTATACCTCAAGGATTTAAGTTTGAGAACCAGAGTAGTAATAGCAGAGGAGGCTAAAGGACTGGTTCTCCAGGACTGCTCCACTACTGAAAGGAAGAAGTCATGCTTAGTCCACATTTGTTGAAAATAAAATCTGCTTTTAGTAGTGCATTGTCTAGCCAATTTGACTAGGAGGGGGCATGGTCTGAAGCTTCTCTAGAGAGGTGTTCCACAGTAATGGGAAAAGAATTCATCCAAGAGTTATTAGTGAGGACTCTGTCAAGTCTAGCCCAAATGCCATTGGAGCCTGTTTGCTGATTGTGCCAAGTGTATTTGGAGCCCATAAAACCTGCATCTAAGAGACCACACTCATTCATGCAATCCTTAAAGTCATTCATGGACCTGAATGACGGAAAATTGCCCCCCAATTTTTCATCAACTGCCATGATACTGTTGAAATCTCCGGCCACTATCCATGGGCCATTAATAAGAGAGTTGGCATGAGTGAGAGATGCCCATAACTGAATCCTTTCCACTGGAGTGCATTTGGCATAAATAAAGGATGCATAGAATTCAGGCAAATTGTGGGAGGTCTGTTTGATGGTAACTTGTTGATCATGCTGACATATAATATCAAAATTCAACTGACCTTTCCACATAATCCAGATGTGAGCTTGCTCTTCTTTATTTGCAATACATTTCTCCATACCTAGCTTCTTGCAAATTCTATCCATGTTGCTGTTATTAATTTTAGGCTCAAGAATGGCAATGCAGTTAACTCTATGCTCTTTGAGTAAGAGTTTAGCACGACCCACAGAGAGGTCATTTTCGATGCCCCTTATGTTCCAGATGAGAAAAGACATTAGAGAAGGGTTTTGGACTGGATCTTGCCTTCAGATCCAATCCTTTTCATTCCTCTGGTTATGACCCCCGGTCTGTCAGCATGGATAGCTGTGATGTTGTCAATCTCTGCTTGGAGAGCAATGTTATCCCTGCATTCTTTTATCTTTTCCTGCGACTGAGGATCATTTAAATGATGTGTCTCCTGCTGCATACTGAAATTGGTGTCAGCCTCCAATGTGTAACTATGGTTGCCAATTCTGACTGGGCTTATTTCAGATGGGGGCCTAGTATTGAGGGAGGGGGAGCTTATGATAGTTATGCCTTTGTCCAGCCTATTAATTGTTGGGTGATCAGTGCCCTGGGGTGTTGGATTATAGGATATTTCAGGAACTTCGGCAGTCTTTTGTGAGGACAGAGTGTGAATCTCCTGAGAACAGGCTTCTACATGTGTCTTGTTTTGGTCCTCAGCGTGATTAGGAGAATTCTCCAAGGGGGAGGGGTGCAAATCCAGAGATGAAGGATCAGCCTCATCCTTAGTGGATTCATCAATCTGCTAAAGGAGTTGAAAGGTATTGCCGACCGGAATTTCTTCTGGTCCAGTAGCTTTCTGCAAGTGTGTGGTAGGGGAAGTATGTTTCGAGCCCACAGGCACCCAAGCCTGATTAGTATTGGAAATTGCAGTATCATCCGAAGGAGGTCTCTGTAATTTGTTGTCTATATTAACAGTTGAAGTGCCAAGTTTCCTCCCACAAGCCTTTGTTTCGTGGCCAATCTTGTGGCATGCTGAGCAGAGATGAGGTATGCAGTGATATTTAATGCTTTGCCAAAAACCAGGGCCCCCGCAATCGATCCAAATGTTCTCCACAAGAGGCTTTTCAATATCCAGTTCAACACAAACAAAAGCCTCAGCGGTATAAGTCCAGGCTAGAGTGGATTCATAAATCCGCAGCACCTTTCCAAGATTACCTGCTATCGAGCAGAGGAAGTCCTCACCATAAAAATTAACAGGAAGGGCTGGGAAACTAACCCATATTGGCATGATGGAGGGGTCATTGTTGAAGTTGAAATCAGCTGTCCATCTGAAGAAACGAAAGAGAAAGCCTTTGACGTAGATGTTCTTCCGAAGCAGGACCTTCAAGAAATCTTCTTCCGACGAGAAACGCAGCAGGAGATGTCGGGGATTGAGAGCACTCAGTAAGAAATCTTTCTGAAGATTTAGTCGTTGGGAAAGAAAGCTCTTGATCTCCGGTATCGACGGCCGACCATAGGAGCATCTGGCAATTATAGCGAACTCTAGTGGCTTGTAGGACTGCAAAACTTCCTGTTTGGAGAAGAAAACTGCAGCATGCCCATCATCTGTAAAGGCTGGAGGCTTGATACCTATGGAGACCTTTGTTGGGGAGAGGGCGCGACCTAGAGTATGAAGGAAGGAAGGCTTTTGCGCAGACGGAGGGGGATGGGGATGGAGTTCACCATCCCCCGAGGGGGGGGGGCGCCATGGCTAGGCAGCCATGCAAACCCTAAGAGAGGAGACGTGAGCGACCAACCCTTGATACTCTGTTTTTCCAACAGAGATAATGGCTTTAGCATTCCTTTTATTAATCTGATTGAGAAAATGGTAAGCAACTGTTGGTTTTCAGTTCTATTAAATGGGGACACAGCCGGTTTTTTCAAATCATCCAGAGGTGTCAGGCAAGGAGACCCAGTAGCCCCATCTCTTTTTATCATTGCTAAAGAGTCCTTAAGTAGATCTTTGAAGGAGGCCTTCTCCTCTGGCAGAGTTGAGTGGTTCTCAGGACCATCCCGATGCCCAGCTATTTCCCATTTACTCTTCACTGATGACACCCTATTATTTTGCAAAGCTAGCATTATATCAGTCAGAAACCTGCTAAAGGTGCTAAAAATCTATGAAAGAGCATCGAGACAGTTAATCAATGTTAGCAAAAGTGGCTTTTTTCTTCACCCCAAGATCCATCAGTCAGTTGCAAACTGTATTCAGATTCTCACTGGTTTTTCCAAGCATGTTTTTCCACACAAGTACTTGGGTTTCCCTTTGATGCTTGGTAGAAGGAAAAAGATATTTTTTGCTGGTATTACAAGCTCTATTTAGAACAAAATTGCAGGGTGGAAGTCCAGCTTATTATCCCAGGGAGCCAGATTGATTCTCATCAAACATGTTTTGTCCTCTATTCCTATATACTCACTGTCCTCCACTCCACTGCACTCAGGTACTCATTTGCTCCTAGAAAAAATGTTTGCAAATTTCTTCTGGGGCTCAACTATAAATGGAAAGAAAAGACATTGGATAGCTTGGCAGACCATATGTCGGCCTCAGACCCAAGGTGGACTTGGCATTATGTCACTCAAGTTAATGGATACTGCTCTTAGAGTAAAAATGATGTGGAATGCTCTGTTCTCCAACTCCCTCTGGGCAAATTTCTTCAGAGCCAAGTACATTGGCCAGTGTCATCTTAGTGAGGTTGGTTTCAAAAACATGAATGGTTTCAACAGGAGGAGCTGGATAAAGGCAAAGGACCTTATCATTCAACACAAAAAAGTGGTTGTTGGAGATAGTAAAAACACTCATTTCTGGTTGGACCACTGGATAGGTAACCAAAAGCTAGCCGATTATGTTCCAACTTCTAACATCCCAAATACCAGCATTTCTGTAAATGATTATTTGAAGCATCAACCCAATGACAGCAAGGAACTGGTGGACAGAATGATTCCTGATCCACTCAAACAGGCAATTGGGAATTACAAACTGACTCAGCATTCAGATTTTCAGGCTTGGAGCCTTTCTTCTACCGGGAGGTACACTGTGGCTTCTACTTATCAAGTGCTGTCTAGCACTAATACTAACCACTATGCTATTCCCTGGACCCGGATATGGTCTAAATGGCTCCCCAATAAAATTTCTATCCATCTTTGGAAGACCATACTAAATGCGCTTCCTACTGACAAAAATGTCCAGCAGGTGGGTGTGCAATTATGCTCCAAATGCTGTTGCTGCAGCTTGCAACAAGAGGAAAATATCAACCACTTATTTTTGCAGAGTGATATTGCCAAACACACTCGGTCTCATTTTAGATATATTGGATTGGTCATGAATGTAAATTCTGTGAGATCATTCATAACTCAAAATGCTGCCAGTATGCAACATTCAGCCCATGGCTTACTCATCCTTGCTGTCATTGGTTATGGCCTTTAGGAGATATGGAAAGCTAGAAATTCTGTTAAATACGATGGAAAAATCATTTCTAAAAACAGTCTGATCCATCGCATTATCTTCCATGCAAAACAGGTATGTTTAGCTGCCAACCTTAAGGAGTCTGACAAGTCTAAGAGAAAACTTCTGGAGGAATTTGGACTTAACCCCCGGATGACAGTGTGCCCACAGCTGAAAGCTATCAAATGGCTCTACCCTCCATGGCCTTCCCTCAAGCTCAACACTGATGGTGCCTGCAAAAGTAATGGTGATGCTGAGGGAGGCGGTGTTATTAGAGACAGCAAAGGCAACATCCTGCTTGCATTTTCACATTTCTATGGCAGTGCAAATAGTATTATTGTTGAGGCCCGAGCTTTGCTGGATGGCATGAAGTATCTTCAAACCTTTGATATCAAGCCAGTCTACATCGAATGTGACTCCTACTCCTTAGTTCGAATCATCAAAAAGGAAATCCACTACCCTTGGTCCATTCTATCCTATGCCAGAGAGATATGGAATCTCACTACTGATAATGATACAATTGCCCATGTCTACAGGGAAGGAAACAAGGTCGCGGACTCTCTTGCATCTTTAGCATGCTCGACAAATTGTAATTATTTCTTTTCTTATGAGGAGCTTCCATCCTATATAAAAGGAGCAGCTTGTTTAGATAAACTGGGCATGCCCAGTATTCGTTTGATATAATTGTATTCCTTTTGACCTTTTAATAAAATTTTCCTCCAAGTCTTGAATGGTATAGTGCCCAAAATGTGCACTCTCCCATCCAACACTAGGCAAGGCTTTTTGAGAAAAAAAAAACATATTCTTTCAGCTCCATGGGCTGGATTTCGGGCTATTCATAATCTTCAAGCCCATCAATAACAGCCTGGAGTCTTTCAACTGCCGGGCTGGTCTTCTTGTGCATCAGCATCGGGATGTGTTTCTTTTTGTTGTGAGTTGGCTGCCTCATGACTAGCCGAGGGGCCGTGTCATGCCAGACTGGGTTCACTGGGGGCGATGCTGGCCGGGGTGTCACACCCCTCACATGAACTTCTGGGGTGGGCCGAGGGATCCATCTTCTTTTATTCTTCCTGGGTACGGTCTGCCAACCTCCTTGGTCTTGAGCCAGGGCCATAATAAAAGTTTCATAGGTGGCACGGGTGCTGGCCTCCGCCCACTCTTCAGGCAACTCCTGGTATAATGACACCATGTTGACGGTGGAGGTTATGCTGGGCAGCTCATGCGGCTGCGGGGGGTCCACCTTGTGCTTCCCCATGTCCAGCTCCCCGTTCTTGATTAAGGACTCAATGACGTCCTTGAAGACATAGCAGTCCTCAATAGTGTGCCCGAGCATCCGGTGGTATAGGCAGAAGCGCGGGTCATCTTTCTTCTTCAGGTCACCGGGCCTCTTTGGTTCTGGCAACGTGATTTTATTGTAGCTAGTTGCCCACTCGAACAGGAGCCGGGACTTATCTCGGGAGAAGGAATATATCTTGTTTCTCATTTTCTCCCTCAGCGAGGGGCCTTCCCGCCGTTCTGTAGTTCTGGGCAGAGGAGGGTTGGCAGCCCCTTTGGCTTTTTCCTTCTGTTTCTCAAAGGTCTGGAAATCTAGTGCATGCACCTCAGGGGGAGCTGGCTTCTTCTCGGCCTGCCGGACTCTCTGGCTCGATGCGGCCGGGGTGGAAGAATATCGGGCAAGGAATGTCTCAATCTCGGCTACTATATTGTTCAGGCGGTCAAATGTCTTGACCTTAGTGCCGATCATCATTTCCAGGATTTCTTTCTTCAGGTTCTGCTTGCAGATCTGCACCGCATCCTCCTGATGCGGGGGACGCCTGCACCTCATACTGAGGTTCCTCCATCTTTTAATGTAGTCAATAGCCGACTCATCATTCCTCTGCCTTGTATCATAGAGCTCTGCCACAGTGACCTCCCGTTCAGCGACATAGAACCTTTCTTTGAACTTCTTCTGCATGTCGGGCCAATCAGCAACCGACCCGGGCGGCAAGCTGGAGTACCACTCAAAGGCAAGCCCAGTGAGTGTCGAGCCGAAAAACTTCAGGAGGTAGGTCTCATCAGCAGCCAGACCTCCCATGACGTTCACATAATAGGCAATGTGCTCCCTGGGAGACCCTTGCCCATTAAACTTTTCAAACTTTGGTGGCTTGGTGACGCCAACCGGTAGCTTCTTTGGTGGCTTGGATATGGCACCCGGTAGACGTCGAATGGCGTCTGATCCCCGTCACTTCTTTCTGCTAGCTTCATGTCTATCATTTGTTCAAGCATCAATCGGCTGACTGCTACTGGGTCGACCGGATTTGGATAAAAGTGAGCGGGCTGCGCACTCAGAGTGGTCAGCACAGTCGCCCAGGGGGCCATGGGGGACCCTTTGGGAAGCAAGATCTACGGCGGTGCCGGTGCCGTATACTGTGCTTGCTGCGGGGGCATGCCCCCAGGGAGGCTGGGAGTCGTTGGGAATGTCGCAGCTTGCAGAGTTGCTTCTGAAGATTGCCCGTTGCCCCTGGGCGCTTTGAGCAGAACCTCGGTCTGTCTGGACGTCGAGGGTTGTGCACTCCGCTCATTTAATTGCTTCTTCAGTGACTCAATCTCTTGCTGGAATCGTTGTATCATGAGCAACATTGCCGGGTCGGTTGTGGGGAGATTGGGCATGCCCCCTGTCACTTCGGCCGGGGCGTCCTCGGATGATGTGGAGGGTCCGTTGCTCGTGCCCCTAGTGGTGACCACGTTGGCCGTCAGAGCCGCAAGAGATTCTTCAGGGAAGGTCTCTTCAGTGCCTATCTACGCCGCTTCGCTTGCCGCTCTTCCTCTTCTAGTTAGAGGCCCCGGTCTAGCGGCGAGTCTGGCCATCTCTTCAGGGTCGGTAGGTAGAGCCCCGTACCGACCAAAAACTCCTGCCATATTGCAGGTGAAGACTCTCCGGTTTCTATTTCTTTTTGTCATCCTCCGGGATGACCTCCCCGGGAATACCAACATGTCAAAGACCGATCGTCGGGGCGGCGCTTCCTCCCGAAAAGGGGACTGGCGCTGCTCCTCCGACCGATTCCTTGACTCTGCACTAGGCACGGGTTGGGCTTCTTCTTCTTCTTGGAAGGCAGAGGTCACTGCCCCCAGCAATCTCTAGCGACCCAAGGGAGTGTTGCCTGGGCCCCGGAGGTAGTTTCTCATGGCCTGCTCGATCCCTTCCCACTCCTGGTCAGGGAGAGCAGCTGGTAATTGTGTACCGATGGCGGCAGCAGGAGGGGAGTAAATCCTGGGTGCCGGGCAGGCAGCCTGGTGTCGGCGTCCACGGCGCCGGTGCAGGGCGTTTTTGGGCGGCGCCGGCACGGCAGGTGCTGGTTGGTAAGTCGGGGTCGTCACCTCGACCCTCTCAACTCTTCGGGCCCTCCTCAGGCGGAAAGTGCTATGTCCTACCTGGGCAGGTGTAGTGGGCTGGGCCTCCTTGGGAACCCAGATTTGGTTCAATTTGGCCTGCCTATGAGCCGGCGCATTCTTCGGTGCCACAGCCGGGACGACGGGTGTCACCTTCTCTTTTATCTTCTCCAGCCCTTGGAAAGAGTTGCGGACTGGGCTGGTCGGGACAATACGGTCCGGTATCACCTGGGACCTCTGCCCATCCAAGTGGACTCGGATGGTCCCGACGACCATGGATTTCTCGGAGCTAGATATGCGGCGCCCCGGGACCACGCCGGTGTTGTTCCTCCGGAGCCTCCTCCAGTGAGATGCCGATCCTTGGTGGGGCAGGCCAGCAGTCTGGTGCACATGGTGCACGTTGCAGCTCAGCGTCGTTGCCGGGACACCGTTGTTGCTCTTGGCCATAGCTCGGCCGATAGCAGCTTCAGTGGCCCCCTGGGTGGGAGCGTTGGTCCTGGGTTTGTCGGACGCTTCCACGTCCAATATGTTGGCGAAGGTCACCCCAAGGAAGTTGGGGAAGCCCACCACGGGAGGGAAGCTCCCGAAGCTAAGGGGGATGGCGAGGTAGCCACCTTTGACGTGGCTCTCGACGGGCTGGGAACCGAAGGTGGTTGCCATTCTCGACGTCATAGTGCGACTTTCCTGCATTTGTAAAAATAGCGCAATTAGTATTACAAGAAGGGGGCCGCAGGACCCCTAATTCCAGCAAAGAGATGAATGGTGGATCCGTCCCACCGGGCGTGCCAGACTTGTGGACGCACTTCTCATTTAATTGAAATCTATGGGTTTGTTCGTTTATTGGTTCTGTTAAGTGTGTGGGCGTGCCAGTCACAGAGTGACAATTTATTCGGGCTTCGTGGAAGCCCATGGTGCGCTCGATCTGACTTCGTCAGACGATTGTGTGGTTCGTGTCGGGACCAGATCCCGTCGTGCCGTAAAGGCCACGACATCATTTACATCCCCCATACAAGGGAACACCCTTGATTAATTGTCGAAATTAGGGGCCCTGCGGCCGAAAGAACTAATACTAACTGCGCGAGAAAGAGGCAGGAATAATCACACTAAGGTCCGCATCGGGATACGAGCCACTGGCCATGTTGGTCACTCGTGGACCTTTTTCATGTTCGGACAAAGGTCCATATTAGAGACGCGGTGGACGCCGAGATAAACCCGTTCAAATGTATGTCGGATGCACGACAATTTGATGAAAGTTCAGAGAGGATCCGGCCTGAGAAACGGGTCCGGTTCAATTGGAATGTCGGCCCAAGGCGAGGCCGGGGCCTGGCCATGTCGAGACAGTTCCCGAGACTCAGGCTCGATCTGCGAGGGCAGCATTGTTGTTCCTTCGGCATCGGGTCAAGGGGAGAGATGGGACTGCAATGTGGACCCTAGCATTCTCTTTATCTGGGATTTCAACTGAATAGTTTTTTTTTGTTCATTTCCTTTTGCACATTTTCGGGTGATTTTTTTGTTGCTATTATTCTCATTATTATTGCTATTGCTGATTACACATCTTTTCCATCTTTTGTTTATTTATTACAGGTTCAGATTTATTTATTTGTTATAGCCCCCCCTTTTTATCATCATCGTTATTATTATCATTATTATCCATATATGTATATTATTATTTATATATATATATATATATATTATTTTGGATCATTATGGTTGTCATATTCCCCCCCCTTTTTCTTTATATTTTTTTTGTGAAGGTGTGGGATGTCGGAGGGTTGAAGGGGTGAACCGCTGGAAGAGGGTGCAAGTGCACCGGGCAAGGGTGTGAGAGGGCATACCGCTGGGAGGTTAGGGTGAGGCATGCCGGCCAAGAGGGTTGTAGGCGTGCCGGTGAGGGGCTAAGCAAAGATGGGCATACCGGCGAAGACTGGGATTGGAGGGCGTACCGGCGAAGGGCGTTAAAGGGTGTACCGGCGAAGGGCGTTAAAGGGCGTACCGGCGAAGGGTGTTAAGGGGTGTACCGGCGAAGGGCATTAAAGGGTGTGTCGGGGAAGCTTCAAGGCAAGACGTGCCGGCCAAGGAAATGTGCCGGCTAAGGGTGAGGTTAGAAGCGTACCGGGGAAGGCCAAGGCAGGGAGGGGTATCAGATGAGGATGAGGACGGGACCCACTCCTTTTCCATTCTTATATTCTTTCCTTTTCTTTTCTCTCGTGATCTTATTCAGTTTGCATGGATTTCTTCTTTCTTTCTCTTGACTATCTTGTCATTCTTTCTTCCCTGGTGACGGATGTTCAAGTTACTTAGTTGCCATTCGGTCTGACCTTCTCCGTGTTGATTACGGTTCCCTCGCCTTGGCTGAGACATTTTACCGTTGGTCGTTCCATTCATTTGTTGCTTCTTTTTGCCTTTTTAACCTGTTATTACCCCATTCGTTTGTTGCTTCCTTTTGCCTTCTAACACGTTATTATTTTTGATAAAAATTCGGCAGCATCTCCCCTTGACCCGAGCGGTAAGGGAGATAAAGGGAACGCGCCCACAGGGAGTGGCGGAACCCGTCAACTGGAGGTGGGCGCCCGAAAGCGGCAACACCTTTGACAAAACCTCGGAAAACCCAAAAGCAACGATGGACAGGGGGGAACCTCTCTAGAACTGGTCAGGGGCGTGCCGGGCTAGGGAGACCAAGGGTGTGCCGGTGAAGGCACTGGGACTGTGCCAGGGAAGGCCCGAAGGGGCGTACCGGCGAAGGCCATCACAGGCGTGTCGGGGGAGGGCAGCCAGGGCCATGCAGGCGAAGAGTTGCCAGGGGTGTACCACCGAAGAGTTCAAAGAAGGAGTACCGGGGAAGGCGCCGAGGGGGCATGCCGTTGGAGGACTGGACGGGGTATGTCGCCTGAAGACTAAGGGGGCTGGACTGAAGGAAGGCTAACTGGACAGGATGGGGCCTAAGGGGAAAAGACCAGGGGTCTTGGGTTGGCTCGTCCAAACGGGGCATTGGTTAGTAATGGGGAGATTGGGGCTAGAGAAGGGAGGAAGGCCAATGGTGATGTTGGACTTGGGCATTCGGAGAGAAAGGAAGGGCACCTCCTTGACCAAGACGGGGAATGAGAATAGGAGGGCTGCTGGCCATGACCAAGAGTCTACCGGCAGTGAGTCCCGTCGGGAGAACCAATCTCAAGGGCAAGAAATCGTCGGCCTGAAGGGGAAATCACCGAAGGGAGGAGGAAGAAGGCGATCAAGCACGTACAAAGACCCAAACAAACGGAGACAATAAGAAACCCGAAGGGGGGAGCTTCATTCATAAAAGAAGCCATAACCGGCCATGTACATTTCAAAGCACCGGAGTTGAAGATACAAATGGTGGGAGAAGGAAAGAAAGAAAGGAGAGGAAAAGATGGGAGGAGCTGGGGTCGAGCAGGGGCGACGGCTCCCTGCCCTTCCCCCTTCCCCCTAATACATCACACGCTCTCTCTCTCTCCCTTACTCTCTCTTCTGGGTGGTCGTCGAAAGGGGGGAACCCCACGGCGGAGCTCTCCCTTCTTCTTCTTCCTCCGAGGGCGATGGCTCTCTCCAGCGGCGTGTGTGTTGTATCTGTGCTCCCCTCTCCTCTGTCTGCTCTCTCTGTGTGTGTGTGTCTATTCACCGAAAGAGGAGGGCTTTTATACTCCCAGTGGCGGGAGCATTCGAGCCCAAACGGCGGAGGCGGGAAGTGATGGGTCATGATGGGGTTTGACTTCCCCGTCCTTTGGTGGCAGAGTAATAGCCTACATGCCCCAATCCCTGGCCGACACCTCGGACAGCCCACTGCGCGCCAAGGATCTCTAAGCCATGGGCGTAAGATCTCGTCTGCGAGGCGTGCCGCTGAAAAGCCGGAATAGCGTGCCACTGGAAGACACAGCAAGTGTGCCGTTGGAGGAGCTGCCAGGCGTGCCACTGAAGTGCCTCAAGCTTGAGGCTGGCCTCAGCGTGCCGCTGAAGGGGTTCACAGGCGTGCCGCTGAAGGGGCTGGATGGGTGTGTCGCTGAAGGGCCACCAGAGTGTGCCGCTGAAGCGTAATGGCCAGGTGTACCGGCGAAGGGCAGCCTGGGATTGCCGCTGGGCGGCGTTGGGGGCGTGCCGCTGAAGCACGCCTGGCGTGTCGCCGAACGGGCGACATGGTGTACCACTGAGGGGCAATAGGGGCGTGCCGCTGAAGGAGCACAGGGAGTGTGCCACTGAAGGGTCGCCAAGGTGTGCCGTTGAGGGGCTGCCAGGGCGTGCCGCTGAACGGGCTTGAGGGCGTACCACTGAAGGTTTCAAGGTGTATCGCTGAAGAGGCCTGACAGCGTGCCGCTGAAGGCTTTAGGGCGTGCCACTGAAGGGGCCTGAGGGCGTGCCGCTGAAGGCCTAAATGGGCAGTCCTGAGCTCGTTGTGAGCGCGAGTTGTGGCCCATTTGATTTTCTTCGAGGCCCATGGATTGTGAGGCTCTTGGTGGTTGATTTCTCTTCACTGTTGTGACTCTGAAGACAGCTCAACGGCAGTGTGTGCGCGTTCGGAGAGTCCGGATGGCCCCTCTTCTACGTAGTTTCTTCAGTTGAAGTTGTTGTTAATGCTAGACTAGTTGGGACGTATGGGCGTGCAATTTTGCACGTCCACACCCACCCCTTGAGCTCCTAAGGGGTATTTATAGGGGAAGCTGAAGGGTCAGAAGGGGTTTACGTGGACCAGCCACGGGGGGTGAGCTGGCCCGCGTAAACCCAATTGAAAAGTGGGTTACGGACTGAGAGACAGGGGGAAAGAGGTTTATGCGGACCAGCCAGGGGCCCCTGGATGGTCCACGTAAACCCTCCTCGGATGGGGGTTTACGCTGACCAGCCAGGGGGGCCTGGCTGGTCCGCCTAAACCCCCAAGGGTTTAGGCAGGCTGGCTTTTTTCTTTTTGAGAAAAACATTTTTTTTTGATTGAATGGGGGTTTACGCGGACCAGCCATGGGGGCCTGGCTGGTCCGCCTAAACCCCCCCAAGGGGTTTAGGCGGATTCGCATGGAGAGAGGGGGGGCTAGTCCCCACCCTATAAAATCTTATTTTTTGGCCCTTTTTTCTTTCTAATTTAACTAAGAAAGAAAATGATGCGGGACGGACACGGGGACCGACTCTAAGTGATATGGACCTCGGACTCTAAATGCGGACACGACCAGCAACATACGAGCATGAGAGACACTAGGCCCGACACTAAGAGCTCCTATGGGCTATACGTCACTAACAGAAATGCAAGCTCACTCGTCGTCTCAAGCGAGGGAAACGCAGATCGTGCGCGGTTGGGAAACCGGCAGAGTTAAGGGTAGTCCGACTCACTTCCGTGCTCGGATCGAGCCACGGGATGGGTCACTCTCTCGCTCACAGCGGTGACATGGACTCACGGGCTAGAATCCAACGCTCTCACAGTGGCATACGACCATATACTAGCTAAGCAAAGTAATCCCAAGAAGTTACGATCGTACCTCCATGCACCCGGCGTGGGGAAGACAACCCCGGCCAAAATTGGACTCCCGGTTAACAAAGTTTTACTGTGGTACAACAATTTAACCCACTCCACGCAGGGAGGTAAAAGGTCACATGTGGGGCCCGGGAGTCACACGAATTCTGTTGACGGGCAGCATCTTGATGTCGCTCCGTCGGTGCCGAAACCCGCGTTTAGTGCTGTCCGGACGGCGCTATCTACGGGTTCGTGGGGCCCACGGACCGCTCTGTCCTCCGGGTCTGCTGGGGTGGGTCCCGCTGTGATGGAGACCCCTGGTGGCGCGCCTCCCTGGAAGGCGGTCGGGCGGGAATGCCGGTCGGAGGCCGATCGGCTCCGATCTCCAAGCTTTGGAGTTGCTGCCCACGGACTGGTTGCTTCTGTTTTCAGGCGCGCGATCCGGCGAGATCGGTTGCTGCGATCACTCCCAACGTCGGATCGACGCACAAGAGGTATCGTTGGAAAGATCTCTCAAAGTCCTTCGACTTTCTGGGACTCAAAAAAATTCACCGGAGCTGTGCTTCTGTTGGGCGATTTTAGAACCGGCTTGCTCTCAGTTTCAGATTTGACTGGGCAGAAGCTAAATTTCCTGAGAGTTGGTGTTGACCATGGGGTATCCTTCTGATTCAGATCTCGAGCCCTTCATGAAAGTTTTAGAGAGGAAAGAGAGGAAAACAGAAATAATTTTTATGACTGATTTGGTGGAGGTTTGGGTAGGGAAAAGTATTTTATACTGGAAGGTAGTCGGATCTGGGCAGGGGCAGACAGAACAGAAATGGATCTGAAAGTGATTTTTAGAAAATAGGTGTAGGCCTTTTGAAATTCCATGAAAATTTGTGGGTGGGGGTGATGGTGGACGGAACCTTCAGTAAAATTGGGGGCTCCATAAAAAATCAAAAAATGGGTCGAAGTTTGGAAGATCAGGATTGCTGTCACAGTAGATAGAAACCTGGCACATCTTGAAGGAAAAGTTGGACGGAAATGAAAAATTGGAAATCGGAACCTAAAGGCCAAACCAAATTTTCAGGAATGTGGGGGGAACCTCTGGAACTCACCCTGAAAGTTTGAGCTCAAGAAGATCTCAGATCCGAGAGTTAAAATTCGTGGAAGGGGCTGCTGTTGGATAAAGACAGAACTTCGATAAGGTGGCGGTGGCGGTGCGACGGCGGCTCGGCGGCGGCAGCGGCGGCGATAGGTCTGAGCTTCCCACTCTGAAGGGACTTGAAGGAGAGGCTTCACACCTCTAGAAGCAGCCTTCACAGCTGCAAGAAGGGGGAGGAGAGAGGAGGGGTGCGCACCAAGCTTGGAGGCTCCAAGAAATTCTAATTTTTTTGGCATTAATTGTGTAAGAAATGAAAATTACAACTCTTTATATGACTTGACCTCCCATGGCAAATGACCTTCCATGCCGTCAGATCTAGGGTTGATGAGGGCATCTTGGGAAATCTAGAAAAATATTTCTCCCATGTGGTCAAACAGAAGAAAGAAAAGAACATAAAGTAAAACAACTAGCCTAATAGAGACAAAAGGGGGTGCGCCCCCTACATGGGCCCTTCTTGGGCCAAGTTGGCTCAAGGCCATCAAAGGCCACCACAAGCCCATTCTATTCCAACCTAGGTGGCCCATGAGGAGGGGAAGCTTAATTGGGCCTTAAGTGGCTTAAGAACCCAATATGAAGCTTAATGAAGCCTCATAGCCCAATATGGCAATCACCCCTTAATAGACTCTAAAGGGCTTAACCCAAATGGCTTATTAAGAGCCTTACAATGAGCCCAAAATAAAAACCCAAATAAAACACACATTACAAGCCCAAATACAATGCAAACAAGTAATAAAATAATGCAAGTAAATGTTAAAAGTGTCCAAGACTCAAGGCGGAGATTCCAAACTATCTCCGACCCAAAGAGAAGCCGATGTAGCTCGAGTGGTGCTCTGCGTACGGTACCGACGGCTCACCGGTTCGTGCTTCTCGCTCGCTCTGGTGTTTGCACCAATTCTCCCCGGGTGGGAGAAACTCGACCCTGTCGAGTAAGGGTCTACATCGCTCTGGTAGCGCTCCAGTAGATCCGGATCTATCCGCTGTAACTCTCCACGGGTGATCCAAGTATCCTCGGTGGCAGGTCACCCTCTCCAACGCACTAGGTAGCGCGGGTAAGATCCACTCCTGGTAACTGTCACCTGCTCATCCAGTATATGATCGATATGCTCTCGCTACTGTGAAAATGTGGCTGGTGGTGGACACTCAGGTGTGGGATCACTTACAATGGGAGGAGATGGCTCAAAAGGCTCACTAGGGATCACCGCTGGGTCAATATATGCAACTAGATCTGACACATTGAAAGTTGAGCTTATACCATATTCCTCGGGTAGGTCCATAATATACGCATTGGATCCAACACGTTTCAACACTCTAAATGGACCGGCTCCGCGAGCTTGCAATTTCTTTACGGTTCCAGAGGAAAACCGTTTAGGTCTTACCCTGATCATGACATATTCACCCTCTTGGAACTCACGGTGGAGTCGATAGGCATCAGCTAACTCCTTATACCGTGCATTGCTGGCCTCAATGTGACGACGGATGTCATCATGCAAACTCCTAACATGCCTAGCAAATGACTCGGCAGACTCCGACACTTGTGCATGTATGGGCATGGGAACAAGATCCACTGGCTTCCTAGGCCTACGACCTGTGACAATTTCGAATGGACTCATACCGGTAGACCTGTTAACCGAATCATTATATGCAAATTCTGCCAATGGTAATATGAGATCCCAATCCCCTAGACGATCCCTGACAAGACACCTCAAAAGGTCACCCAGACTCCTATTGACCACCTCGGTCTGACCATCTGTCTGGGGATGATATGCAGTGGAAAACTTGAGGTGAGTACCCAACATATGCCACAGTGTCTTCCAAAAATAACTGGTGAATCTAACATCGCGGTCAGACACTATGGTACGAGGCAACCCAAACTTGCACACCACATGAGTAAGGAATAGGCGGGCTACCCTCGAAGCCTCTGAAATCTTCGAGTAGGGAATAAAAAGGGCCATCTTCGAGAATCGGTCAACAACCACATAGACCGAATCATGCTTCCTGGAGGTACGTGATAATCCCAAAACAATGTCCATGCTAACATCATGCCACGGAGCATCAGGCACGGGAAGAGGTGTATAAAGGCCCGAGCTTTGCTTCTTCATCTTGGCCGTAGCACATGTACGGCACTGAGCCACAATATGAGCAACATCACGCTTCAAACTCGGCCAATAAAATCTATGCTCAACAGCCACGATAGTCTTGTTCTGACCAAAGTGGCCGGCTAGACCTCCCGCATGTAGCTCCCAGGCTAAGAAGTCTCGAACCGAAGTTCGGGGAACACAAAGCCTGCCTCCTCGAAAGAGGTAACCCTCCTGAAGCACATAATCATCAAGGTCTCTCGAGGGTCCGGCCTGGAGAGTGGTATAAATCTGACCGAAGTCAGGACAGTCAACATAGGCCTCTCTCATCTTCTCTAACCCTATGACCTCGGCACTCATGGTGGTAAGCAAACACGCTCGCCGACTCAAGGCATCGGCCACCTTGTTCTCCACTCCAGCCTTATGTTTTAGCACAAATGTGAACTGCTGGAGATACTCAACCCAACGGCTGTGACGCACATTAAGCTTCTTTTGGGAATGGAGGTACCTCAAAGCCTCATGATCGGAGTATAAGACAAACTCCTGATGTAATAGATAGTGCCTCCAATGCCTAAGAGCCTGAACAACTGCATAGAATTCCTTATCATAAGTGGAGTATCGCAGTTTCGCGTCATTCAGCTTCTCACTGAAATATGCGACCAGGTGGGTCTCCTGACTCAAGACTCCTCCTATCCCAACACCCGACGCATCACAAGAGACCTCAAACACCTTCGAAAAATCTGGCAATCGAAGGATTGGTGTCTGGGTCATGCGCTCCTTGATGTCCTTGAAGGCAGCAGCTGCGGCCTTCCTCCACACAAATGTGCCCTTCTGGATACAATCTGTGATCGGGGCGGTGACAGAGTTAAATCCGTGGATGAAACGATGATAGAACGTCGCAAGGCCATGGAAGCTGCGAACATCATGGACCGTACGGGGTTCCGGCCACTCAACAATGGCTCGGACCTTCTCCGGATCGACGGAGACCCCAGTACTAGACACAATAAAACCCAAGAAGATAAGCTGAGGTGTCATGAAGGCACACTTCTGTGGGTTCGCATACAGCTGTTCTCGCCTAAGAAGTAGACAGACCTGCCGAAGGTGGTCTAAGTGGTCCCCCGTGGTGCGACTATAGATAAGATATCATCAAAGTACACTACCACAAAGACTCCAATGAATGGTCGAAGGACCTGAGTCATGAGTCGCATGAAGGTGCTAAGGGCATTGGTCAACCTAAAGCGCATAACCAACCGCTCATACAGACCATCCTTGGTCTTGAATGTGGTCTTCCACTCATCACTTGGCATAATCCTCACCTGATGGTAGTTACTCTTAAGATCAATCTTCGAGAAGATAGTGGCACCAACCATCATGTCTAGCATGTCATCCAGGAGGGGAATAGGGAACCTGTACTTCACGGTGATTTTGTTGGTGGCACGGCTATCAATGCACATTCTTCACGTGTCATCCTTCTTTGGGACGAGTAATGCAGAACCAGCACATGCACTCATGCTGTCCCGAACAGACCCTCTCTGCATCAACTCATCGACCTGCCATTTTAGCTCGGCATATTCCATGGGGTCATGCGATAATGGGGAAGGTTGGGCAATGAGGAGCCCGGAATCAGGTCGATAGCATGCTGAATATCCCGCATGGGTGGGAGTCCCTCGGGAAGTTCCTCGGGAAAAATATTAGCGAACTTCTGCAGAATAGGAATGACATCAGGTGGGAGTTCACCCTCGGAGTTCGGCTCCACATCTCGGACCGTAATAGCAAATACAGGGCAGCCCCGACTAGCCTCCCGCTCCATTTCTCAGGAGCTAATCATCATCAACCTCCTAGTCGAGGGCTCGCCTGGGCCAGATGTAACGGTCATAGCCCGAGCTGGGGATGGGGTACTGGGCCCGGAGATGGAAGGCTCCGGAGTACTAGGGCCAGTAGGACACCTAACTGATGGGCTCTTGGGCTGATGGGGGTGGAGAGTAATCCGTTGGCCAGCATGGTCGAAGGTTCAGGTGTTCGACCGGCCATGGAGTGTGGCATCCCGATCAAATAACCACGGCCTACCAAGAATAATGCTGCCCACCTCCATGGGGAGGACATCACACCAGATATCGTCACGGTAGGCATGGAACTGCAGTGGGACCAGACACCGCAACCTGATCGGAATGGAGGTGGAATCCACCCATGATACTCGATAGGGGCAAGGATGATCCTCGGGTGTAAGACCAGGACTGGAGACAGTGCCCGTGGAGATTGCATTGATGCAACTCCCACTATCGATGAACACCTTACAAACTTGCTTGCCCAGCCTACAGAATGTATGAAAGATAGTGGTCCGTCGCCAGTCATCACTAGCCTGTGGCTGGCTGAGAATACACCTGACGACCCCCAAGTGGGTATCGTCCGGATGCTGGGCATCTTGGCCATTACCTTCAGCCTCATAGTACTCGTCAGCTCGCTCCTGATCTGCTTCATAGCTGACAAACTCGAGCTCCGTTGGGGTGATATCCTCGGCCTATGTGTCCCCAATGACAAGAGATTGGCGGGTAGGAGACTGGTTGGCAAAATGGCCAAATCCATTGCAGCGATAACACTGCTGCCGTGATCCACTAGGCTCCCCAATCATGGGTCCTTTCCCTTTATCCTCCCTACGGATAGGAGGTGAAGGCAACAAAGGACGGACAGGAGGTGCGGGTGCCGGTGGACGGGCTGTGGGTGCCGAAAGATGTTGGGGACGAGGAAGGTCCCTCGGGGGTGGAGGGTGAGGCCTAGGAGTGAAAGGTTCGGGACGAGTAGGCTCCTGAGGTCGGGCCATGGGGGCCCTCGGATACGTGCCAGAAGAGCCACAAGGCTCGACACTGCGAAGGGGGAAGGAGCACAACCGCTGGGGAGACTGGAACTCGGCCTCGAATTGTTCCAATTCGAGAGCAACCTGATACGCTTGTTCCAAAGTGGTCGCATTACGGCGAAAAAGTTCGTATTGATAGTTTGGTCACAGACCTCTCCGAAAGTGTGATATGGTCATGGTGCTCTCTTCCGTAACTCCACATCGTAAATAATACTCGTCAAACACGGCGGTGTACTCAGTCACGGATCGGTTCCCTTGGGAGAGACTTTGCCATTTGTCTATGAGACATTGGCGATATGAGGCAAGAAGGTACTTCTCCCTCAATTTCATTTTCATGTCATCCCAAGTACCGATCGGGGGTTGACATCGCTGATTTAGCAGGCTCTCCACATTGGTCCAATAAGTTTGGGCCTGTCCATGTAGCTTCATCTTCGCGTATCGAACTCTCCGGTGGTCCGTCATCTCAAACCACTCAAAGTACCGGTCCATACCGGCCCCCCAATCCAAATAGACCTTTGGGTCCAAGGACCCGCTAAAAGTGGGAGGGTCCGCACACATGCCCCTAAGAATGCGGTCGTCATCATCGTCATCACGATTCCGTCGTTGATTCCGACGACCGTAACCCCCTTGCTCATTATCAGATGCATAATCATCCACCACATGCACTTGTTGCCTCCCAACATCTACCGCCTGAGCTCTTGGCACAGAAGGTTGCTGAGCCGGCTCCTGTTGACCATTGGTCGACGCGGGTTGCGCCGCCGCTGGGGCCCTCTCATGGACGGCAATCCTCCCTACAAGACCCTGGATGGACTGGTCCGAAAATTCGGCCCAATCCTCAAGAGCTTTCATCCTCCCTTCTAGACGCGTCCCTACGCCATCTAGACGCGTACTAAGGCCATCCATACCCGTGTCAAGACGATCCATAATGGCTCGGAACATCTCGGCCGTCGAGGACTCATCGAAGCTACGGGCTCGGGAATCCGCCATAGGTGGTGGTGGCGAGTATTGGGTACCTCGACGGGTGGACATGCAAAGACACACGAACTAGGAGACACAAACTGATGCAAACACCGACTAATGCACCTAGACCTAAACCAATATCCGGTACGTGGCGAAGTTAATCGATCCGAAGATCACTCCCGCAAGTGTGCGTCCTTCCCGATAGGCGTAACCTAACGTTCGGACAACACCTTTTAATATACCGAATTATCAGGATGAAATGTAATTTTAAAACACTTTTTTTTTGTTTTGAAAATAATGATGATCTTAGACTCGGCTTAGACCATGATGCAATTAAGACTTATGCAAAGACTACCCTAGACTCAACTCGCTCTGATACCAAACTGATGCGGGACGGACACGGGGACCGACTCTAAGTGATATGGACCTCGGACTCTAAATGCGGACACGACCAGCAACATACGAGCATGAGAGACACTAGGCCCGACACTAAGAGCTCCTATGGGCTATACGTCGCTAACAGAAACGCAAGCTCACTCGTCGTCCCAAGCGAGGGAAACACAGATCGTGCGCGGTTGGGAAACCGGCAGAGTTAAGGGTAGTCCGACTCACTTCCGTGCTCGGATCGAGCCACGGGACGGGTCACTCTCTCGCTCACAGTGGTGACATGGACTCACGGGCTAGAATCCTACGCTCTCACAGCGGCATACGACCATATACTAGCTAAGCAAAGTAATGCCAAGAAGTTACGATCATACCTCCACGCACCCGGCGTGGGGAAGACAACCCCGGCCAAAACTGGACTCCCGGTTAACAAAGTTTTACTGTGGTACAACAATTTGGCCCACTCCACACAGGGAGGTAAATGGTCACATGTGGGGCCCGAGAGTCACACGAATTGGGTTGACGGGCAGCATCTTGATGTCGCTCCGTCGGTGCCGAAACCCGCGTTTAGTGCTGTTTGGACGGTGCGATCTACGGGTTCGTGGGGCCCACGGACCGCTCTGTCCTCCGGGCCTGATGGGGTGCATCCAGCTGTGATGGAGACCCCTGGTGGCGTGCCTCCCTGGAAGGCGGTCGGGCGGGAACGCCGGTCGGAGACCGATCGGCTCCGATCTCCAAGTTTTGGAGTTGCTGCCCACAGACTGGTTGCTTCTGTTTTACGGCGCACGATTTGGCGAGATCGGTTACTGCGATCACTCCCGACGTCGGATCGACGCACAAGAGGTATCGTTGGAAAGATCTCTTAAAGTCCTTCGACCCTGTGAGACTCAAAAAAATTCACCGGAGCTGTGCTTCTGTTGCTCGATTTTAGAACCGGCCTGCTCTCAGTTTCAGATCTGACTGGGTAGAAACTGAATTTCCTTAGAGTTGGCGTTGACCGCAGGGTAGCTTTCCGATTAAGATCTCGAGCCCTTCATGAAAGTTTTAGAGGGGAGAGAGAGGAAAATGGAAATAATTCTTATGACTGATTTGGTGGAGGTTTGGGTAGGGAAAAGTATTTTATACTGGAAGGTGGTCGGATCTGGGCAGGGGCAGACAGAACTGAAATGGATCTGAAAGTGATTTTTAGAAAATAGGTGTAAGCCTTTTAAAATTCCACGAAAATTCGTGGGTGGAGGGGATGGTGGACAGAACCTTCAGTAAAATTGGGGGCCCCAGGAAAAAGCAAAAAGTGGGTCGAAGTTGGGAAGATCCGGATTACTATCACAATAGACAGAAACTGGGCAGATCTGGAAGGAAAAGTTGGACGAAAATGGAAAAATGGAAATAGGAACCTAAAGGCCAAACCAAATTTTCAGGAACGTGGGGGGAACATCTGGAACTCACCCTAAAAGTTTGAGCTCAAGAAGATCTCAGATCCGAGAGTTAAAATTCATGGAAGGGGCTGCTGTTGGATAAAGATAGAACTTCGATAAGGTGGCGGTGGCGGTGCGACGGTGGCTCGGTGGCGGCGGCGGCAATAGGTCTGAGCTTCCCACTCAGAAGGGACTTGAAGGAGAGGCTTCACACCTCTAGAAGCAACCTTCACAGCTGTAAGAAGGGGGAGGAGAGGGGAGGAGGGCGCACCAAGCTTGGAGGCTCCAACAAAATTCTGATTTTTTTTGACATTAATTGTGTAAGAAATGAAAATTATAACTCTTTATATGACTTGACCTCCCATGGCAAATGACCTTTCATGCCCTCAGATCTAGGGTTAATGAGGGCATCTTGGGAAAGCTAGGAAAATATTTCTCCCATGTGGTCAAAGAGAAGAAAGAAAAGAAAATAAAATAAAACAACTAGCCTAATAGAGACAAAAGGGGTGCACCCCCTACATGGGCCATTCTTGGGCCATGTTGGCTCAAGGCCATCAAAGGCCATCAAAGGCCACCCACAAGCCCATTCTATTCCAACCTAGGTGGCCCATGAGGAGGGGAAGCTTAATTGGGCCTTAAGTTGCTTAAGAACCCAATATGAAGCTTAATGAAGTCTCATAGCCCAATATGGCAATCACCCCTTAATAGACTCTAAAGGGCTTAACCCAAATGGCTTATTAAGAGCCTTACAATGAGCCCAAAATAAAAACCCAAATAAAACACACATTACAAGCCCAAATACAATGCAAACAAGTAATAAAACAATGCAAGTAAATGTTAAAAAGTGTCCAAGACTCAAGGCGGAGATTCCAGACTATCTCCGAGCCAAAGAGAAGCTGATGTAGCTCGAGTGGTGCTCCACGTACGGTACCGACGGCTCGCCGGTTCGTGCTTCTCGCTCACTCTGGTGTCCTCATCAATTCTCCCCAGGTGGGAGAAACTCGACCCTGTCGAGTAAGGGTCTGCATCGCTCTGGTAGCTCTCCAATAGATCCGGATCTATCCACTGTAACTCTCCACGGGTGATCCAAGTATCCTCGGTGGCGAGTCGCCCTCTCCAATGCACTAGGTAGCGCGGGTAAGATCCACTCCTGGTAACTGTCACCTGCTCATCCATTATATGATCGATATGCTCTCGCTGTTGTGAAAATGTGGCTGGTGGTGGACACTCAGGTGTGGGATCACTCACAATGGGAGGAGATGGCTCAAAAGACTCACTAGGGATCACCGCTGGGTCCCTATATGCAACTAGATCCGACACATTGAAAGTTGAGCTTATACCATATTCCTCGGGCAGGTCCACAACATACGCATTGGATCCAACACGTTTCAACACTCTAAATGGATCGGCTCTGTGAGCTTGCAATTTCTTTACGGTTCCAGAGGGAAACCATTCAGGTCTTACCCTGATCAAGACATATTCACCCTCTTGGAACTCACGGTGGTGTCGATGGGCATCGGCTAACTCCTTATACCATGCATTGCTGGCCTCAATGTGACGACGGATGTCGTCATGCAAACTCCTAACATGCCTAGCAAACGACTCGACAGACTCTGACACTCGTGCATGGATGGGCATGGGAACAAGATCCACTGGCTTCCTAGGCCTATGACCTGTGACAATCTCGAATGGACTCATACCGGTAGACCTGTTAACCGAATCATTATATGCAAATTCTGCCAATGGTAATATAAGATCCCAATCCCCTAGACGATCCCTGACAAGACACCTCAAAAGGTCACCCAGACTCCTATTGACCACCTCGATCTGACCATCTGTCTGGGGATGATATGCAGTGGAAAACTTGAGATGAGTACCCAACATATGCCACAATGTCTTCCAAAAATAACTGGTGAATCTAATATCGCGGTCAGACACTATGGTACGAGACAACCCAAACTTGCACACCACATGAGTAAGAAATAGGCGGGCTACCCTCGAAGCATCCGAAGTCTTCTAGCAGGGAATAAAAAGGGCCATCTTCGAGAATCGATCAACAACCACATAGACCGAATCATGCTTCCTGGAGGTACGTGGCAATCCCAAAACAAAGTCCATGCTAACATCATGCCACGGAGCATCAGGCACGGGAAGAGGTGTATAAAGGCCCGAGCTTTGCTTCTTCATCTTGGCCGTAGCACATGTACGGCACTGAGCCACAATATGAGCAACATCACGCTTCAAGCTCGGCCAATAAAATCTATGCTCAACAGTCTCGATAGTCTTGTTCCGACCAAAGTGGCCGACTAGACCTCCCGCATGTAGCTCCTAGGTTAAGAAGTCTCGAACTGAAGTTCGGGGAACACAAAGCCTGCCTCCTCGAAAGAGGTGACCCTCCTGAAGCACATAATCATCAAGGTCTCTCGAGGGTCCGGCCTGGAGAGTGGTATAAATCTGATCGAAGTCAGGACAGTCAACATAGGTCTCTCTCATCTTCTCTAACCCTATGACCTCGGCACTCATGGTGGTAAGCAAATACGCTCGCCGACTCAAGGCATCGGCCACCTTGTTCTCCACTCCAGCCTTATGTTTTAGCACAAATGTGAACTACTGGAGATACTCAACCCAACGGCTATGACGCGCATTAAGCTTATTTTGGGAATGGAGGTACCTCAAAGCCTCATGATCGGAGTATAAGATAAACTCCTGATGTAATAGATAGTGTCTCCAATGCCTAAGAGCCTGAACAACTGCATAGAATTCCTTATCATAAGTGGAATATCGCAGTTTCGCGTCATTCAGCTTCTCACTGAAATATGCGACCGGGTGGATCTCCTGACTCAAGACTCCTCCTATTCCAACACCCGACGCATCACAAGAGACCTCAAACACCTTCGAAAAATCTGGCAATCGAAGAATTGGTGTCTGGGTCATGCGCTCTTTGATGTCCTTGAAGGCAGCAACTGCGGCCTTCGTCCACACAAATATGCCCTTCTGGATTCAATCCGTGATCGGGGCGGTGACGGAGCTAAATTCGTGGATGAAACGACGATAGAACGTCGCAAGGCCATGAAAACTGCGGACATCATGGACCGTACGGGGTTCCGGCCACTCAACATGGGCGCTCCCTTGACTAATGGCATCCAAATTTAACATTTGTAACACTTTGTCCTCCTTGACTTGTCAAAGAAGGAAAGAATCCTTATAGAAGCCACCTTGGCATTTGACCAGCCCCACATGGATGAGGTGGACCAATGAGGAAGGAGTGGGGGCCCCTTGTTGGTCCTATTGGACTTTTTGCAATGGCCCGGACCTTCTCTGGATCGGCGGAGACCCCAGTACTAGACACAATAAAACCCAAGAAGATAAGCTGAGGTGTCATGAAGGCACACTTCTGTGGGTTCACATACAACTGTTCTCGCCTAAGAAGTAGACAGACCTGCCGAAGGTGGTCTAAGTGGTCCCCCGTGGTGCGACTATAGATAAGGATATCATCAAAGTACACTACCACAAAGACTCTAATGAATGGTCGAAGGACCTGAGTCATGAGTCACATGAAGGTGCTAGGGGCATTGGTCAACCCAAAGGGCATAACCACCCACTCATACAGACCATCCTTGGTCTTGAATGCGGTCTTCCACTCATCACCTGGCCTAATCCTCACCTGATGGTAGCCAATCTTAAGATCAATCTTCGAGAAGATAGTGGCACCAGCCATCATGTCTAGCATGTCATCTAGGAGGGGAATAGGGAACCTATACTTCACGGTGATTTTGTTGATGGCACGGTTATCAATGCACATTCTCCACGTGCCATCCTTCTTCAGGATGAGTAATGTAGGAATAGCACGTGGACTCATGCTGTCCCGAATAGATCCTCTTTGCATCAACTCATCGACCTGCCATTTTAGCTTGGCATGTTCCGCGGGGCTCATGCGATAATGGGGAAGGTTGGGCAATGAGGAGCCCGGAATCAGGTCGATAGCATGCTGAATATCCCGCATGGGTAGGAGTCCCTCGGGAAGCTCCTCGGGAAAAATATCAGCGAACTTCTACAGAATAGGAATGACATCGGGTGGGAGTTCACCCTCGGAGTTCGGCTCCACCTCTCGGACCGTAATAGCAAATACAGGGCAGCCCCGACTAGCCTCCCGCTCCATTTCTCGGGAGCTAATCATCATCAACCTCCTAGTCGAGGACTCGCCTGGGCCAGACGTAACGGTCATAGCCCGAGCTGGGGATGGGGTACTGGGCCCGGGGATGGAAGGCTCCAGAGTACTAGAGCCAGTAGGACCCCTAACTGATGGGCTCTTGGGCTGGTGGGGGTAGAGAGTAATCTGTTGGCCAGCATGGTCGAAGGTACAGGTGTTCGACCGGCCATGGAGTGTGGCATCACGATCAAATAACCACGGCCTACCAAGAATAATGCTGCCCACCTCCATGGGGAGGACATCACACCAGATATCGTCACGATAGGCACGGAACTACAGTGGGACCAGACACCGGAGCCTGATCGGAATGGAGGTGGAATCCACCCATGGTACTCGATAGGGGCAAGGATGATCCACGGGTGTAAGACCAAGACTGGAGACAGTGCCCGTGGAGATTGCATTGATGCAACTCCCACTATCGATGATCACCGTAAAAACTTGCTTGCCCAGCCTACAGCATGTATGAAAGATAGTGGTCTGTCGCCAGTCATCACTAGCCTGTGGCTGGCTGAGAATACACCTGACAACCCCCAAGTGAGTATCGTCCGGATGCTGGGCATCCTGGCCAATACCTTCGGCCTCATAGTACTCGTCAGCTAGCTCCGGATCTGCTTCATAGCTGACTAACTCGAGGTCCGTTGGGGTGGTATCCTCAGCATGTGTGTCCCCAATGACAAGAGACTAGTGGGTGGGACATTGGTTGGCAAAATGGCCAAACCCATTGCAGCAATAACACTGCTGCCGTGATCCACTAGGCTCCCCAATCATGGGTCCTTTCCCTTTATCCTCCCGATAGATAGGAGGTGAAGGCAACAAAGAACGGGCAGGAGGTGCGGGTGCTGGTGGACGGGCTGTGGGTGCAGTAAGATGTTGGGGATGAGGAAGGTCCCTCGGGGGTGGAGGGCGAGGCCTAGGAGCGAAAGGCTCGGGATGAATGGGATCCTGAGGTCGGGCCATGGGGGCCCTCGGATACGTGCCAAAAGAGCAACGGGACTTGACACTACGAAGGGGGAAGGAGCCCAACCGATGGGGAGACTCGAACTCGGCCTCGAATTGTTCCAATTCGAGAGCAACCTGATACGCTTGTTCCAAAGTGGTCGCATTGCTGCGAAAAAGTTCGTATTGATAGTTTGGTTGCAGACCTCTCCGAAAGCGTGATATGGTCATGGTGCTCTCTTCCGTAACTCCACACCGTAAATAATACTCATCAAACTCGGCGGTGTACTCGGTCACGGATCGGTTCCCTTGGGAGAGACTTTACCATTTGTCTATGAGACGTTGGCGATATGAGGCAGGAAGGTACTTGGTGCGGACACCCGAGCAGTTGAGCGGCGCGACACGCCGAGCCACCGGTACCGCACACGGAGCACGACTCGAGCCACCTCAGCGTCCATCTGGCTCAGAGACAGCCTGGAGACTCCACCTTGAGCCTCCCCATTTATCATATTTAGTTAAACTTTATTTGTGTGTAATTTGTGTTTATTTCATTGTATTCGGTTTGCTATTTTGATTGTAAGAGGGGCTTATGTATAATTTGGACCCCGTGGGCCGCACGGGCCCCCCAGGCCCCATCCCATTGAGCCACCTCAACCCATGGGCCCCATGTGGGGTCAGTCAACATGTCAAATGGAGGCATCTAGAAGTTTGAATGGTAAAAGGCACATGGGAGACAAGTGGACTTCAAAGTCCAAGGTGGCTACCAACTTGTCCCCCCTTGCCACCATAGTCAATAGGCCGCCCCCTTCCCTTATTTTTTATTTATTTTTGTGTGTGTGTGTCTCATGCCATCCCAGCCCTTCATCTCCCACTCCTAGATCCTACGGTTGTGGATGGATGTGAGATGTAACCTATTTAAGCTTGTATTTTTCATTTTGGAAGAATTAATGCCATTTGAATCAAAGTAATTCTTGGAGCCCCAGCTTGGTGCGCCCCCTTCTCCTCTCCCTCTCCCCCTTGGATGCTGTGAAGGCTTCCATTCTGAGGTGTGACTCCTCGTGTATCGGTTCCGACGATCGCCGCAGCCGCCACGAGTCGCTACCGCACCGCCAACGCCATTAACGGAGTTCTGCCTGCACAGTACCACAGCAGCTTGTTCGAAATTCACAGGTCTTCCCCGAGCTCATTTGGCTACTAAATTTGGAGGAGTTGTTCCTAGGATGTTCCTCTCCACCCACAAAAATCAGGCCAGCATTCAGATCACGTTTCCTATTTTTTGATTTTTGTCCACTCTTCCATTTCGGTTCTGCCAGAGTTCTGTCCAGGTTCACCTCCGTTTTGAGTTTTATATCTTAGAGCCACTTTTTGATTTCTTTTAATTCACCCAATTTTACTGGGGGTTCCATCCATCCACCCCTTCATCCCAAATTTTTCTTAATTTTTGATTCGCCCATCTCATATTTTCTACAAATCGTTCTCAGACCCATCTATAGTTCTGTCCACCTGTTCCGAGATCCGACCACCAGTCACCCCAAACATCATAACAAATCGGCGCCACCACCAAATCAAATTCTAAAAATAGTCCCCGTTCCATGGTTTGATTCCCTACAACTTCTAAGCAGAGCTCAAGAGCTGAATCTGAGGTTTACTAGGCGGTCAACGGTGGTTCTCAGACAAGTTCCCTGCAGATCTGAGATTTCGGTTACCGTACAATAGGGACTTGTAAATTCAATAAAGTTCTGATCCGACCAGATCCAGTAGATCTCTCTAGGTCTAGATTGAATCATTTGAAGAGAGCTTTTTAACGATAGCTCATGCGTCCCGATCCGACGTCGGGATTGACCGCAACGGCCGTTTTCGCCGGAGCGCGCGCCGGAAGATAGCAACCAAAATCTGTGGGTTATTAGTTCAAGAGTTGGGAATCGGGGCCGATCGACCCCCGATCGGTGTTCCCGGCCGACCGCCGTCCGTGGAGGCGCGCCACCAGGGGTCCCCATCACAGTGGGTCCCACCCCCGCAGATCCGGAGGACAGCGCCGCCCGTGGGCCCCACGGGCCCGTAGAAGCCGTCGTTCGGAAAGCACGAAAACGCGGAGTTCGGCACCGCCGGGCGACATCAAGATGCTGCCCGTCAACCCGAGTTGCGTGATTCCCGGACCCCACATGTGACCTTTTACCTCCCTGCGTGGAGTGGGTCGACTTAGTGTGTTGCTGTAATAATTGTTAACCGGGAGTCCGTGATTCGGCCGGGGTTGTCTTCGCCACGCCGGGTGCGTGGAGGTAATGGTCCGAACCTCTTGGCGTTCATTTGCTTAGCTAGTATATGATCTTTTGCCGCTGCCGAGAGTGTAGGTACTAGCCCGTGTGTCCATGTCACCGCTGTGAGAGTGAGAGTGACCCGTCCCGCGACTCGATCCGAGTCCGGAAGTTGAGTCGGACTACCCTTGACCTCCGCTGGTTCCTTAACCGCACACGGTCCGCGCTTTCCCTCGCTTGGGATGATGAGTGAGCTTCCACTTCTGTTAGCGATGTTTCGTCACTAGGAGCTCGTAGTGTCGGGCTTAGTGTCTCCCTGGTGTGTGTTGCTGGTCGTGTCTTCATCTAGAGTCCGAGGGTGGCACCATATAGTGTCGTCTCCCGTGTCCGTCCCGCATCAGTTTGGTATCAGAGCGAGTTGAGTCTAGGGTAGTCATTGCATAAGTCTTGCATGCATCATGGTCTAAGTCAAGTCTAGGATCATCATTTTCAAAAAAAAAAGTGTGTTTGAAATTGCATTTCATCCCGATAATTTGGTATCTTAAAAGGTGTTGTCCGAACATTAGGCTACGCCTACCGGGAGGTCGCACACTTGCGGGAGTGATCTTCGGATCGATTAACTCCGCCCGGTACCGGATATTGGTTTAGGTCTAAGTGCATCATTTAGTGTGTGTTTGCATTAGTCGGTGTCCTCTAGATTTTGTGTCCGTTGCATGCCCACCCGTCGAGGTACCCAATACTCGCCACCACCACCTATGGCGGACTCCCGGGCCCGTAGCTCCGATGAGTCCTCGACGGCCGAGATGTTCCGAGCCATTATGGAACGTCTTGACACGCGTATGGATGGCCTTAGTACGCGTATGGATGGCATAGGAACGCGTCTAGAAGGGCGGATGAAAGCCCTCGAGGATCGGGCCGAGTCTTCGGATCAGTCCATCCATGGTCTAGTTGGGAGAATTGCCGTCCTAGAGAGAGGCCCAGTAGCGGCGCAACCCGCGCCGACGAACGGCCAACAAGAGCCGGTTCAGCAACCTGCTGTACCAAGAGCTCAGGCGGAGAATGTTGGGGTTCAACAGGTGCATGTGGTGGATGATTATGCATCTGATAATGATCAAGGGGGTAACGGTCACCGTCATCAACGACGGAATCGTGATGACGAGGAGGACGACCGCATTCTTAGGGGCGTGCGTGCGGACCCTCCCACTTTTAGTGGGTCCTTGGACCCTCGGGTGTATTTAGATTGGGAGGCCGGTATGGACCGGTACTTCGAGTGGTTTGAGATGACGGACCACCGAAGAGTCCGATACGCGAAGATGAAGCTGCAAGGGCAGGCTCAAACTTATTAGATCAATGTGGAGAGCCTGCTCAACCAGCGACGTCAACCCCAGATCGGTACTTGGGATGATATGAAAACCAAGTTGAGGGAGAAGTACCTTCCCGCCTCATATCGCCAACGTCTCATAGACAAGTGGCAAAGCATCTCCCAAGGGAACCGATCCGTGACCGAGTACACCGCCGAGTTCGATGAGTACTACTTACGGTGTGGGGTCACGGAAGAGAGCACTATGACTATATCCCGCTTTCGAAGAGGTTTACGGCCCAATTATCAATATGAACTCTTTCATTGCAATGCAACCACTTTGGAGCAGGCATATCAGATAGCTCTCGAATTGGAGCAATTCGAGGCCGAGTTCGAGTCACCCCATCGGTTGGGCTCTTTTCCCCTTCGTAGTGTCGAGCGCCGTGGCTCATCTGGCACGTATCCGAGGGCCCCCATGGCTCGACCTCAGGAGCCCGCTCGTCCTGAGCCATTTGCTCCTAGGCCTCGTCCTCCACCCCCGAGGGACCTTCCTCGTCCCCAGCATCTTACTGCCCCACCCATAGCCCGTCCACCGGCACCCGCACCTCCTGCACGTCCTTTGTTGCCTACGCCTCCTATCCGTCGGGAGGATAAAGGTAAAGGACCTATGATTGGGGAGCCTAGTGGATCACGGTAGCAGTGTTATCGCTGCAATGGGTTTGGCCATTTCGCCAACCAGTGTCCCACCCGCCCATCTCTTCACATTGAGGACACACAGGCCGAGGATACCACCCCTACGGGCCTCGAGTTAGTCAGCTATGAGGCCGATGAAGAGCTAGCTGACGAGTACTATGAGATGGGAGGTGAGGCCCAGGATGCCCAGCAGTCGGACGATACCCACGTGGGGGTCGTCAGATGTATCCTCACCCAGCCACAGGTCAGTGATGACTGGCGACGGACTACTATCCTTCATGTATTCTGTAGGCTGGGAAAGCAAATTTGCAAGGTGGTCATCGATAGCGGGAGTTGTATCAATGCAATCTCCACGAACGCTGTCACTCGTCTTGGTCTCACACCCGTAGACCACCCTTGCCCCTATCAGGTATCATGGGTGGATACCACTTCCATTTCGGTCAGGCTGCGGTGCTTGGTCCCGCTGCAGCTCCACTCCCACCATGACGAGATCTGGTGTGATGTTCTCCCCATGGAAGTGGGCAGTATCATTCTTGGTAGGCCGTGGTTATTCGACAGGGATGCCACGCTCCATGGCCGGTCGAACACCTGTACCTTCGACCACGCTGGCCAGCGGGTCACCCTCCAACCCGTTCGGCCCAGGAGCCCATCAGTCAGGGGTCCTACTGGCCCTAGTACTCCGAAGCCTTCCGTTCCCGGGCCTAGTACCCCATCCCCAGCTAGGGCTATGACCGTTACCTCTGGCCCAGGAGAGCCCTCGATGAGGAGATTGATGATGATTAGCTCCCGGGAGATGGAGCAGGAGCTTAGTCAGGGCTATCCGGTGTTTGCCATTACGGTCCGAGAGGTGGAGCGGGACTCCGAGGGTGAGCTCCCACCCGAGGTTGTTCCCATTCTGCAGGAGTATGCTGATGTCTTTCCCGATGAGCTTCCCGAGGGACTCCCACCTATGCGGGATATTCAGCATGCCATCGACCTTGTTCCGAGCTCTTCTTTGCCCAACCTTCCTCATTATCGCATGAGTCCCACGGAGCATGTCGAGCTTAAACGGCAGGTCGATGAGTTAGTGCAGAGAGGGTCTGTTCGGGACAGCATGAGTCCATGTGCTGTACCTTCATTACTCGCCCCGAAGAAGGATGGCACGTAGAGAATGTGCATTGATAGTCGTGCCATCAACAAGATCACCGTGAAGTACAGGTTCCCTATTCCCCGCCTTGATGACATGCTGGACATGATGGCAGGTGCCACTATCTTTTCGAAGATCGATCTTAAGAGTGGCTACCATCAGGTGAGGATTAGGCCAGGTGATGAGTGGAAGACCGCATTTAAGACCAAGGACGGTCTATATGAGTGGTTGGCCATGCCTTTTGGGTTGACCAATGCCCCTAGCACTTTCATGCGGCTCATGACTCAGGTCCTTCGACCTTTCATTGGAGTCTTTGTAGTGGTGTATTTTGATGATATCCTTATCTATAGCCGCACAACAGGGGACCACTTAGACCACCTTCGACATGTCTATCTACTTCTTCGGCGAGAGCAGCTGTTTGCGAACCCACAGAAGTGTGCCTTCATGACACCTCAGCTTACCTTCTTGGGTTTTATAGTGTCTAGTACTGGGGTCTCCGCCGATCCGGAGAAGGTCCGGGCCATTGTTGAGTGGCCGGAACCCCGTACGGTTCATGATGTCTGCATCTTTCATGGCCTTGCGATGTTCTACCATCGCTTCATCCGCGGATTTAGCTCCGTCACCGCCCCGATCACGGATTGCATCCGGAAGGGCACATTTGTATGGACGAAGGCCGCATCTGCCACCTTCAAGGTCATCAAGGAGCGCATGACCCAGACACCTATCCTTCGATTGCCTGATTTCTTGAAGGTGTTTGAGGTCTCTTGTGATGCGTCGGGTGTTGGGATTGGAGGAGTTTTGAGTCAGGAGTCCCACCCAATCGCATATTTCAGCGAGAAGTTGAATGACGTGAAACTGCGATATTCCACGTATGATAAAGAATTCTACGCAATTGTTCAGGCTCTTAGACATTGGAGGCACTATCTTTTACATCAGGAGTTTGTCCTATACTCCGACCACGAGGCATTGAGATACCTCCATTCGCAAAAGAAGCTTAACTCGCATCATAGTCGTTGGGTCGAGTATCTCCAGCAGTTCACCTTTGTGCTGAAATATAAAGCTGGAGTGGAGAACAAGGTGGCTGATGTCTTGAGTCGGCGAGCATGTTTACTTACCACCATGAGTGCCGAGGTCATAGGGTTAGAGAAGATGAAGGAGGCCTATGTTGATTGTCCTGACTTCGGTCAGATTTTTACCACCCTCCAGGCCGGACCCTCGAGAGACCTTGATGAGTATGTGCTTCAGGAGGGTTACCTCTTTCGAGGTAGCAGGCTATGTGTTCCCCGAACTTCGATTCGAGATTTCTTAGTGTGGGAACTACATGCGGGAGGTCTAGCCGGCCACTTTGGTCGGAATAAGATTATTGAGGCAGTGGAGCATCGATTTTATTGGCCGAGCTTGAAGCGCGATGTTGCTAACATCGTGGCTCAGTGCCGTACATGTGCTACGGCCAAGATGAAGAAGCAAAGCTCGGGCCTTTATACGTCTCTTCCCGTGCCTGATGTCCCGTGGCAGTATGTTAGCATGGACTTTGTTTTGGGACTGCCACGTACCTCCAGGAAGTATGTTTCGGTCTATGTGGTGGTTGACCGTTTCTCGAAGATGGCCCTCTTTATCCCTTGCTCGAAGACTTCGGATGCTTCTAGGGTAGCCCGCCTATTCCTTTCTCATGTGGTGTGCAAGTTCGGGTTACCTCTCACTATAGTGTCTGACCGTGATGTTAGATTCACTTCCTACTTTTAGAAGACACTATGGCATATGATGGGTACTCACCTCAATTTTTTCACTGCATATCATCCCCAGACAGACGGTCAGACCGAGGTGGTCAATAGGAGTCTGGGAGATCTTTTGAGGTGTCTAGTTAAGGACCGCATTGGGGATTGGGATCTCATTTTACCTATGGCTGAGTTTGCATACAATGATTCGGTGAATAGGTCTACCGGCATGAGTCCGTTTGAGATTGTCACAGGTCGTAGGCCTAGGAAACCCGTGGACCTTGTCCCCATGCCTATCCATGCTAGAGTGTCGGAGTCGGCCAAGTCGTTTGCTAGGCATGTTAGGAGTTTGCATGACGACATCCGTCGTCACATTGAGGCCAGCAATGCACGGTACAAGGAGTTAGCCGATGCCCACCGACACCACCGAGAGTTCCACGAGGGCGAATACGTCAGGATCAGGGTAAGACCTGAACGGTTTCCCTCTGAAACCGTTAAGAAGTTGCAAGCTCACGGAGCCGGTCCCTTTAGAGTGTTGAAACGCGTTGGATCCAATGCGTATGTTGTGGACCTACCCGAGGAATATGGTATAAGCTCTACCTTCAATGTATCGGATCTTGTTGCATATAGGGACCCAGCGGTGATCCCTAGTGAGCCTTTTGAGCCATCTCCTCCCCTTGAGAGTGATCCCACACCTGAGTGTCCACTTCCACCTCCAGCCCCTTTTTCACGGCAGCGTGAGCATATATATCGTATACTAACGAGCAAGTGATAGTTACCAGGAGTGGATCTTACCCGCGCTACCTAGTGTGATGGAGAGGACGGCCCACTACTGAGGACACCTGGATCACACATGGTGATTTGCAGCGGATCGATCCGGACCTTATGGAGCGTTACAGGAGCGATGCAGACCCTTACTCGACAGGGTCGAGTTTCTCCCACCCGGGGAGAATTGGTGCGGACACCTGAGCAGTTGAGCGGCGCGACACGCCGAGCCACCGGTACCGCACACGGAGCACGACTCGAGCCACCTCAGCGTCCATCTGGCTCGGAGACAGCCTGGAGACTCCGCCTTGAGCCTCCCCATTTATCATATTTAGTTAAACTTTATTTGTGTGTAATTTGTGTTTATTTCATTGTATTCGGTTTGCTATTTTGATTGTAAGAGGGGCTTATGTACAATTTGGACCCCGTGGGCCCCACGGGCCCCCCAAGCCCCATCCCATTGAGCCACCTCAGCCCATGGGCCCCATGTTGGGTCAGTCAACATGTCAAATGGAGGCATCTAGAAGTTTGAATGGTAAAAGGCACATGGGAGACAAGTGGACTTCAAAGTCCAAGGTGACTACCAACTTGTCCCCCCCTTGCCACCATAGTCAATAGGCCGCCCCCTTCCCTTATTTTTTATTTATTTTTGTGTGTGTGTGTCTCATGCCATCCCAGCCCTTCATCTCCCACTCCTAGATCCTACGGTTGTGGATGGATGTGAGATGTAACCTATTTAAGCTTGTATTTTTCATTTTGGAGGAATTAATGCCATTTGAATCAAAGTAATTCTTGGAGCTCCAGCTTGGTGCGCCCCCTTCTCCTCTCCCTCTCCCCCTTGGATGCTGTGAAGGCTTTCATTCTGAGGTGTGACTCCTCGTGTATCGGTTCCGACGATCGCCGCCGCCGCCACGAGCCGCTACCGCACCGCCAACGCCATTAACGGAGTTCTGCCTGCGCAGTACCACAACAGCTTGTTCGAAATTCACAGGTCTTCCCCGAGCTCATTTGGCTACCAAATTTGGAGGAGTTGTTCCTGGGATGTTCCTCTCCACCCAAAAAAATCAGGCCAGCATTCAGATCACGTTTCCTATTTTTTGATTTTTGTCCACTATTCCATTTCGGTTCTGCCAGAGTTCTGTCCAGGTTCACCTCCGTCCTGCGTTTCATGTCTTAGAGCCACTTTTTGATTTCTTTTAGTTCTCCCAATTTTACTGGGGGTTCCATCCATCCACCCCTTCATCCACAAGTTTTCTCAATTTTTGATTCGCCCATCTCATATTTTCTAAAAATCGTTCTCAGACCCATCTACAGTTCTGTCCACCTGTTCCCAGATCCGACCACCAGTCACCCCAAAAATCATAACAAATCGGAGCCACCTCCAAATCAAATTCTAAAAATCGTCCCCGTTCTGTGGTTTGATTCCCTACAACTTATAAGCAGAGCTCAAGAGCAGAATCGTAGGTTTACGAGGCGGTCAATGGTAGTTCTCAGACAAGTGCCCTGCAGATCTAAGATTTCGGTTATTATACAACAGGGACTTGTAAATTCAATAAAGTTCTGATCCAACCAGATCCAGCAGATCTCTCTGGGTCTAGATTGAAGCATTTGAAGAGAGATTTCCAACGATAGCTCATGCGTCCCGATCCGACGTCGGGATTGACCGCAGCGGCCGTTTTCGCCGGAGCGCGCGCCGGAAGACAGCAACCAAAATCCGTGGGTTATTAGTTCAAGAGTTAGGAATCGGGGCCGATCGACCCCCGATCGGTGTTCCCGGCCGACCGCCGTCCGTGGAGGCGCGCCACCAGGGGTCCCCATCACAGTGGGTCCCACCCCCGCAGATCCGGAGGACAGCGCCGCCCGTGGGCCCCACGGGCCCGTAGAAGCCGTCGTTCGGAAAGCACGAAAACGCGGAGTTCGGCACCGCCGGGCGACATCAAGATGCTGCCCGTCAACCCGAGTTGCGTGATTCCCAGACCCCACATGTGACCTTTTACCTCCCTGCGTGGAGTGGATCGACTTAGTGTATTGCTGTAATAATTGTTAATCGGGAGTCCGTGATTCGGCCGGGTTGTCTTCGCCACGCCGGGTGCGTGGAGGTAATGGTCCGAACCTCTTGGCGTTCATTTGCTTAGCTAGTATATGGTATTTTGCCGCTGCCGAGAGTGTAGGTACTAGCCCGTGTGTCCATGTCACCGCTGTGAGAGTGAGAGTGACCCGTCCTGCGACTCGATCCAAGTCCGGAAGTTCAGTCGGACTACCCTTGACCTCCGCCGGTTCCTTAACCGCGCACGGTCCGCGCTTTCCCTCGCTTGGGACGACGAGTGAGCTTCCACTTCTGTTAGCGACGTTTCGCCACTAGGAGCTCGTAATGTCGGGCTTAGTGTCTCCCTGGTGTGTGTTGCTGGTCGTGTCTTCATCTAGAGTCCGAGGGTGGCACCATATAGTGTCGTCTCCCGTGTCCGTCCCGCATCAGTACTTCTCCCACAATTTCATTTTCATGTCATCCCAAGTACCGATCGGGGGTTGACGTCGCTGATTTAGCAGGCTCTCCACATTGGTCCAATAAGTTTGGGCCGGCCCATGCAGCTTCATCTTCGCGTATCGAACTCTCCGGTGGTCCGTCATCTCAAACCACTCGAAGTATCGGTCCATGCCGACCTCCCAATCTAAATAGACCTTCGGGTCCAAGGAACCGCTAAAAGTGTGAGGGTCCGCACGCACGCCCCTAAGAATGCGGTCGTCATCAGGATTCCGTCGTTGATTCCGACGACCGTAACCCCCTTGCTCATTATCAGATGCATAACCATCCACCACATGCACCTGTTGCCTCCCAACATCTACCGCCTGAGCTCTTGGCACAGCAGGTTGCTGAGCCGGCTCCTATTGACCATTGGTCGGCGCGGGTTGCGCCGCCGCTGGGGCCCTCTCGAGGATGGCAATCCTCCCTACAAGACCCTGGATGGACTGGTCCGAAGATTCGGCCCGATCCTCGAGGGCTTTCATCCTCCCTTCTAGACGCGTCCCAACGCCATCTAGACGCGTACTAAGGCCATCCATACCCATGTCAAGACGATCCATAATGGCTCGAAACATCTCCGCCGTCGAGGACTCATCGGAGCTACGGGCTCGGGAATCCGCCATAGGTGGTGGTGGCGAGTATTGGGTACCTCGACGGGTGGGCATGCAAAGACACACGAACTAGGAGACACAAACTGATGTAAACACCGACTAATGCACCTAGACCTAAACCAATATCCGGTACGTGGCGGAGTTAATCGATCTGAAGATCACTCCCACAAGTGTGCGGCCTTCCCGATTGGCGTTGCCTAACGTTCGGACAACACCTTTTAATATACCGAATTATCGAGATGAAATGCAATTTTAAAACACTTTTTTTTGTTTTGAAAATAATGATGATCCTAGACTCGACTTAGACCATGATGCATGCAAGACTTATGCAAAGACTACTCTAGACTCAACTCGCTCTGATACCAAACTGATGCGGGACGGACACGGGGACCGACTCTAAGTGATATGGACCTCGGACTCTAAATGCGGACACGACCAGCAACATATGAGCATGAGAGACACTAGGCCCGACACTAAGAGCTCCTATGGGCTATACGTCGCTAACAGAAACGTAAGCTCACTCGTCGTCCCAAGCGAGGGAAACACAGATCGTGCGCAGTTGGGAAACCGGCAGAGTTAAGGGTAGTCCGACTCACTTCCGTGCTCGGATCGAGCCACGGGACGGGTCACTTTCCCGCTCACAGCGGTGACATGGACTCACGGTCTAGAATCCTACGCTCTCACAGCGGCATACGACCATATACTAACTAAGCAAAGTAATGCCAAGAAGTTACGATCGTACCTCCACGCACCCGGCGTGGGGAAGACAACCCCGGCCAAAACTGGACTCCCGGTTAACAAAGTTTTACTATGGTACAACAATTTGACCCACTCCACGTAGGGAGGTAAAAGGTCACATGTGGGGCCCGGGAGTCACACGAATTGGGTTGACGGGTAGCATCTTGATGTCGTTCCATCGGTGCCGAAACCCGTGTTTAGTGCTGTCCGGACGGCGCGATCTATGGGTTCGTGGGGCCCACAGACCGCTCTGTCCTCCAGGTCTGATGGGATGGGTCCCGCTGTGATGGAGACCCATGGTGGCGTGCCTCCCTGGAAGGCGGTCGGGCGGGAATGCCGGTCGGAGACCGATCGGCTTCGATCTCCAAGCTTTGTAGTTGCTGCCCATGGACTGGTTGCTTCTATTTTCAGGCGCGCGATCTGGCGAGATCGGTTGCTGCGATCACTCCCGACGTCAGATCGACGCACAAGAGGTATCGTTGGAAAGCTCTCTCAAAGTACTTCGACCTTGTGGGACTCATAAAAATTCACCGGAGCTGTGCTTCTGTTGGGCGATTTTAGAACCGGACTGCTCTCAGTTTCAGATCTGACTGGGTAGAAACTGAATTTCCTGAGAGTTGGCATTGAACACGGGGTAGCGTTCCGATTCAGATCTCAAGCCCTTCATAAAAGTTTTAGAGGGGAGAGAGAGAAAAACGGAAATAATTCGTATGACTGATTTGGTGGAGGTTTGGGTAGGGAAAATTATTTTATACTAGAAGGTGGTCGGATCTGGCCAAGGGCAGACAGAAGTGAAATTGATCTGAAAGTGATTTTTAGAAAATAGGTGTAGGCCTTTTGAAATTCCACGAAAATTCGTGGGTGGAGGGGATGGTGGAAAGAACCTCCAATAAAATTGGGGGTTCCAGAAAAAAATCAAAAAGTGTGTCGAAGTTGGGAAGATCAGGATTGCTGTCACAGTAGACAGAAACCTGGCAGATCTGGAAGGAAAAGTTGGACGAAAATGGAAAAATGGAAATCGGAACCTAAAGGCCAAACCACATTTTCAGTAACGTGGGAGGAACCTCTGGAACTCACCCTGAAAGTTTGAGCTCAAGAAGATCTCAGATCTGAGAGTTAAAATTCGTGGAAGGGGCTGCTGTTGGATAAAGATATAACTTCGATAAGGTGGTGGTGGCGGTGCGACGGCGGCTCGGTGATGGCGGCGGCGATAGGTCTGAGCTTCCCACTCAGAAGGGACTTGAAGGAGAGGATTCACACCTCTAGAAGCAACCTTCACAGCTGCAAGAAGGGGGAGGAGAGAGGAGGAGGGCGCACCAAGCTTGGAGGCTCCAACAAAATTCTGATTTTTTTTGACATTAATTGTGTAAGAAATGAAAATTACAACTCTTTATCTGACTTGACCTCCCATGGCAAATGACCTTCCATGCCCTCAGATCTAGGGTTGATGAGGGCATCTTGGGAAAGCTAGGAAAATATTTCTCCCATGTGGTCAAAGAGAAGAAAGAAAATAAAATAAAATAAAACAACTAGCCTAATAGAGACAAAAGGGGGTGCGCCCCCTACATGGGCCCTTCTTGGGCCAAGTTGGCTCAAGGCCATCAAAGGCCACCCACAAGCCCATTCTATTCCAACCTAGGTGGCCCATGAGGAGGGGAAGCTTAATTGGGCCTTAAGTGGCTTAAGAACCCAATATGAAGCGTAATGAAGCCTCATAGCCCAATATGGCAATCACCCCTTAATAGACTCTAAAGGGCTTAACCCAAATTGCTTATTAAGAGCCTTACAATGAGCCCAAAATAAAAACCCAAATAAAACACACATTACAAGCCCAAATACAATGCAAATAAGTAATAAAACAATGCAAGTAAATGCTAAAAGTGTCCAAGACTCAAGGCGGAGATTTCAGACTATCTCCGAGCCAAAGAGAAGCTGATGTTGCTCGAGTGGTGCTCCGCGTATGGTACCGACGGCTCGCCGGTTCGTGCTTCTCGCTCGCTCTGGTGTCCGCACCAGAAAAGGACAAGTGGGTGAAGGATACGTGGCGGCTTGTGGAGACTTGTGCGCGTTGACTTGAGGCCGAGCCCGTCGTGCTATCGCTTTGCGCTAGCTTCCACGTCCCCGTGTTGACCCCTCGAACTGGTACGGCACACGAACCGAATCGTAAGACCGTAATTGGGCGAACCGTGGCTGAGTGGGGTCATGGGACCACCGGGCTGGAGGGAGGGGCGCGGCCCCCAGGGAGTTTGCCATCCCTGGGGCGCGCGGCCATGCCCTGGGGCGAACTGGCCCCGGGCTGGCCGTAACCCTGAGGGATGGCCCCCGGGGGTCTTCTTGTGTTGTCTGGGGATGTCCTTTGGCGGACTTTGAACTTCGGAAGGCTGGCACGGGCCCGTAGGGCCGTTGTTCTTCAAGTCGGAGTAGCCGCTCGCAAGGTGTTCGGGCCATTTGGGCTCGTGATCCAACTGAAGTTGGCCTAGAATGTAAGTTTGGTCTCCCAGACTCGAAGGTACTCAATTTTAAGTTTTGCTTTTCTTGCTTTCTAATTTCCAAATTAAATGGTAAAAAAAAAGAGTGTGACAAGTCAAGTGACACGAAGAGTGATTATTTAAACTAATATTATTTTTATGTTATTTGCTTTCTGAAACTTCGAGACGGTAATACCTATTTTTGCTTTGCTTTGTTTTTTCTGACATCCCATCAAAATAAGGTTTCCTGTTTCTGTAAGCCAAAAAAAGTTCTTGAGCAATCAAATTTTAAAGCCGGAAGTCTCCTCACATTCTGTTCTTGTTATTAGAAAAGCAGAAAACACGCTAAAGAAAACTTCAAAAAAGAAAAGAGAAAACTCTTCATCTAACATTTCTTCATGTTAGAAGGAGAAACACATGAAAAAGGTTGAAAGAGGAACAAAAATCACAGGAAAAATTTCGAGTTGCAAACCATCGATCCTAAGATTTTTCCCTGAGCTAGTGGCTGTGGGAGAGCCAACCGTCACTACCCAAACCCCACGAGGAGAGGAGAGGAGAGGAGAGGAGAGGAGAGGAGAGTAGCATCCACAGATACGCAGTTAACTCCTCAGCCAATGAGAATGTATATCTAGATCTTCTTGCAGATAAGAACATCCTCCCCATCCTATCACCTTCGCCTCCAACGCTCACCCCCTCGCCGGCCGGACCCGTTATTTATACCCCCCATCTCTCCCACCAACCAACCACAGCTAGCAAACCCCTTCCACAACCCCCCCCTGCACACCACCAGCCAGCTCACACACACCACTCTCCGGCCGCGATGGCTGCCACCATGGCCCTCTCCTCCCCCTCCTTCGCCGGGCAGGCTGTGAAGCTCGCCCCGGCCGCCTCTGAGGTCCTCGGCGAGGGAAGGGTAAGCATGAGGAAGACAGGCGGCAGGCCCAAGCCCGCCGCCTCCGGCAGCCCCTGGTACGGCCCCGACCGCGTCAAGTACCTCGGCCCCTTCTCCGGGGAGCCCCCGTCCTACCTCACCGGTGAGTTCCCCGGTGACTATGGCTGGGACACCGCCGGCCTCTCGGCCGACCCCGAGACCTTCGCCAAGAACCGCGAGCTGGAGGTGATCCACAGCAGGTGGGCCATGCTGGGGGCCCTCGGCTGCGTCTTCCCGGAGCTGCTGTCCCGCAACGGCGTCAAGTTCGGCGAGGCCGTCTGGTTCAAGGCCGGCTCCCAGATCTTCTCCGAGGGCGGCCTGGACTACCTGGGCAACCCCAGCCTCATCCACGCTCAGAGCATCCTGGCCATCTGGGCCAGCCAGGTCATCCTGATGGGCGCCGTCGAGGGGTACCGCATTGCCGGCGGGCCGCTGGGCGAGGTCACCGACCCCCTCTACCCCGGTGGCAGCTTCGACCCACTCGGCCTTGCTGATGACCCGGAGGCCTTCGCCGAGCTGAAGGTGAAGGAGATCAAGAACGGCAGGCTGGCCATGTTCTCCATGTTCGGGTTCTTCGTGCAGGCCATCGTCACCGGTAAGGGCCCCCTGGAGAACCTGGCCGACCACCTGGCCGACCCCGTCAACAACAACGCCTGGGCCTACGCCACCAACTTCGTCCCCGGCAAATGAAGTTTGGGGGGTGTGCCTTCGTCCTTGTGCATGTACAAGGAGGGTGTGTGTGGATCCAGAGGGAGAGGATGAGGATATATGTTTTGGTGTAAAGTAATCATGTGAGATAGTAAATTTTATTATCTTCCTTCTTCTCATCAGTGTAAGTATGTTCGGCCTCTTGGTTAGTTTCGCAGTGGCTATGGGAATTGATCAGAACAGGGCAGGTGCCAACATATATAGTTCTTCCGTTAATTCTCGTTTTCTGATGCGTCGTTTGGATGTGCATCACCAGATCCGGGTGTTACATGGGATTCCTTCCGTCCGTATATACCTTGTAAATTGCATGTCTGGGTGTCAAGTAGGGGCCAGCCGACGATCGTTGGTGTCAATTAAGGAACACATCGTGGGTTTCAAATCCTACCTTTATTAATTAGGATGTTTATAGAGATCTTCCCACGGTGATCGATGGACGAGACGAAGAAAGCGCACTGTCGGATGCGAATTTGCGACATACTCAGTTCATGCTCTTTTTGTCCAACGTACGAAGAATGGAGCCCAAGAGAGACCTTCTGGTGGATCGAAGACAGACAGAGAAATTGAAGTGAGCTAAGTATGTTGTACGCTCTAAACCGTCGTCTAGACGGCGCAGGGGAATTTTGATCAGCCAAGCAAACGTATGCATGGTCTGCTTGATTAGAACTTCCGATCGAGCATGTATCTGATTGAATGATTCCAAACAGTATAATTGTTTTGGCATTTAAAGCTGAGGCTTTTTTGAAATGTCTTTTGCTCTACTCTATTTCCTGTCCCATTGTCTCATTAGTCTCATCTTCGATAATCAAGCTCCATGTTTCATAGCCCAAGGTCTGAAGAAAGATCTTCTTCATACGGCTTTCTCTTAAGAAATCTGGGCAATTCTTTCACAATGGGATTCCATCTTCTTCATACGGGTTTTCTCAATGATCGTACGTCATTATAATGATTTAAGGACTTGAGACTTCACGAAAGGAAGATATATGCTCCAAAGTTTGCCATACAAAAGAGGGTCTCTCGAGGTGATTAAAACCTTTATGGAGAGCCTGCTTCGATGCTAATTCTTTGTCCAGGTTGTGGCCGAGGCTTTGAAGAGGTAGGGGGTAAAATGGTTAATTGTTTTTAAGAAATTCATGTGAAATATGCCATAACAATGTAAAAAATGAAAAGAGGCGAAAAGATAGGGAGGGGAGCATAAGCAGGCCACCAATATTAGCACTATTTCTGATGGTTTATTGGGAATGCTTAAGAGAAAGCTTGCACAAGAAGGTTGAATTGGGAATGCTCGAGTGAACTTGAACTAAGTTGCAAGTGACAACTTAATTAGGAGCTGGGCTTATTATATGTACTGAGTTGCTTATAAAGCTCCATTTGAAGTCATATATATATATATATATATATGTATATATAAAAATCAAAAGTATTCTTTTGGATTTTTTCAGAAGATTTGCATGATAGGTCAATCACAAATGAAATACAAACAGAAAATAAAATCTTCTCTGTGCATACTTGTTACCATGTGTGAGTAATCTCCCCCCGCACAATTATGCTAGTACAGAAAAATACTATCTCTCTTTTCTCTCATGCAGTAACCTCTACAATTTTTTGTGCATACTTGTTACAATGTGTGAGTAATCTCCCCCTGCAATGTAGTAGTCTTACGAGTTGTAGGTAGTAAATTTGAAAAGAAACAAAAAGAATATATATATATATATATATATGTCCTCCCCCAATTCTCTTTGATAACATAATAGGGAAAATCGGGTTAACTTAAACCGGGGTAAGTTATTCTTACTTTTTCACTTTTTTACTTTGATACGTATTCGGGTTAAGGTAGAACAACTAATTCTACCTTTTGACTAGAACTAATAATTCCAAAAAAATCCGGATGAGGGGTGTGAAAACTTACCCGCCTTATGGAACTGTATTTTTTCTTATTCTTTAGGTTAAGATCCCTTATTCCTCTCTTATTCGATTATCAATTTTTCTTATTCTTTAGGTTAAGATCCCTTATTCCTCTCTTATTCGATTATCAAATTAAGAGGCCCTAGCTATTTTAGGTGTAGGTAAGATTAGAGAGAGAATTGAAAATATCTAATCTTCCAGCCAATTAGATGCTCAAGAGTGTTGAGGACCAATCAAAATCCCAAGGGTTGACTTGGGCCGTCAAGACTTTCAAAAATCATCGGTCTATGCATGCGTATTGATCCGCAAAACTGACTCAATCGTTAACTTATCCCTGGTGATCGATGAGCATTGGCTTGTGTTTGTTGAATCCACAAAACAGCGGTGTTGAACCACAACTCATTTAACCAATAAGGGACTATTGTCCAGATATTATGCCTAAATTCCAACACACCTCCTCACGGTCAAGATGGGCCGTGGACATTAATTGGGTTGAGGTGACAAGAGGAGTTGAGTCATTTTGCCTGCTCTGATATCATGTTGAATCCACAAAATCGCGGTGTTAAATTACAAGGGTCTAGAGTCATAAGCACATGAACCACAACTCATTTAACCAATACGGAACTATTATCCATGGACTATCTCCAAATTCCAACAGTGTCAACCCAACTCCGGGTGCGTTGACCCACGTTTTTGGGCCATAGTCATGATGAGTTAATTAAGTCGACAACCCCTCAATTAATCGTGCTCCAAACTCATGAAACTTTAGAACTTAGATTTCTTCAACAATCAAATCGATTGAACTCCATTTCTCTATTGATTTCTTCACAGATAGCTTGTGCACGTGCTAATCTTCCTTTGGACTTCTTCCGGGTGATTGCTTGCGCAGATATACATAGCCATATTTGGATTTCATGAATGAGATGTGCTATCGCCATAGTCAAATTAACAGGACTCGGTAGGAAAGAGAAGAGTAGTAAGTACCATGGGTTTGCATGCGCCCCGCAGACGGGGTAAAAGAGAGAGTAAAAAGAAACATAATAGGGTGTTTGGGAACAGTTTTTTTAAAAAATTATTTCTATCTAAAAAAATGTGTCAACACAATTTTTGACTTAAAATTTAAAATTGATAAAAACTGATATTTTCTGTTTGGCATTAGCGTCATAAATTTTAAAATTTATATAGATCTGTTTGACATATAACAAGAAGAATTCTTTTCCTTCTCCCTCTCTTTCCTCCTCCAGCTTCGTCCACTCACTCTCGCCGCCGCTGCCTCCTCCTCCGTCGAAAGTGCCCGCCTTGTACCTGTTTCAGCATTATTTTTTCCAAGATATATAGCACTTCATGTCTGGCCTCTCTAGAATCATATCCCCAGTCTGAAACGTCCTCCAAGATGAGCTTGATTTGCTGGTTTCAGTTTTCTGGTTCACCCCCCTCCCCCCATGGATGATATCAAGCGTACTGGGACCTGTACTTGAAGCTTGAGATGATGCAGCCATGTCCTTGGCATCTGCTTCCTTGGGCAAATGGATATCGATCGATTCGAAGACCTCGGCTTTGTATATGTAAAGCTTGCTCATGACTAGGAAGAACGCAAAGTGGGATTTGCCCTCCGTTCACTAGCCCGTGCTCTCTCGCAGCACTTAGCCGCCTTCTCTCCGTGAGCGACACGATCAGCATCAGTATGATGTGGATCACAAGGCCAACTTCGATCCTCTGCAGCAGTGTGATCCCCCTAGGGTTTTTGGTCCAGGCCCGCGTGATCTCGATGAAGTAGCGATCGTAGAGCACGACGGAAACCAGCATGGATAGCGTCACGAAAGCGGCTTGCAGGGGCAGAGGGGCTGCGCAGGGGGCGGGGGAGCAAGCCGGTGGCGGGGGAGGGGGCCGCAGGGGGAGGGGATGTTAGCACGTGGCCAACAATAGATAATGGCACCGACAGTACCCGTTGGGAGACACCTCACCGGGTTTCATGGATCATGTTTGAGTGCACTGTAGCGATGGGACAGAGGGGAGGTGTGGGTGAAGCACCCTATAAACAAGAGATGGTGATGCCCATCGGGGAAAAATCGAGATCTAGAGATCGAAGCATACCCACCTCGCCGGAGTCCCTAAATCGCTCGAAGGAAACCCACCTCGACGGTAAACCTACACCGATATCAGAGCGCCTTGATCCACCTGTGTGCCCCTTCGCCAACGATCGATGCTGTCACGTTGTTCCCCCCACCTCGCGGCCTACCCTCTGCGCCCAGATCTCATCGCCGCTGCGTCTGCTGCTGTCGCCCTCGTCGCTACGGTCAGAACCTGCCGCAGCACCACCTGACGCGGCTCCATTTTCTGGCAGAACCCTGCACCCTCGCGACCGCCGCAGACGCCCACCGCTATCGCTGTGGCACCGCCCTCCTATCGCTGCAGCTGCCGACGTTGCCCCACCGTGCGACGTCCGCCACACGCCGACGTCCCCGCTGCCACCAACGCCGCCATTGCGAATCGTGGCTGCGCCCAAACACCGTAGCTCCTCCCAGGCCGTTTTCCTCTGCTGCTGCCGCTGCCCCACGTCGCTACCCGGGCCGTCTGCCGCTGCCCCACGCAGCTCCCCTGAGGCCCGGCCACCTCCTGTCCCTCTCCGGCAGCAGCACCACGCCGCCGCACTGTGCCCTCCTCACCGCTGTAGCACCATCGGCAGCAGCAGCCGCTCACCACAGCACATGGAGAACCTCTCCCCGCCCCTACCGCTGCCCGCTGGTCTTGCCACCGCGACGCTACCCTCGGACGCGACCTCGCCCCAGGGACCATCGCCACCGCAGCTTGCCTCACCGCCGGGCTTCCCCATCGCCGCTGCACCAGCACTTGGACTCGCCGGATCCATCCTCGCCGCTGCACTAGGGCTCGCTTCAGGTAAGTGCCTTGGCACTTGACGGGGATAGAAAGGAGGACACCGTGTTTTGCGGTTGTCAATAAAAAAAAACGGTGGCCCTCAACCCGACAAAAAGGATATAACACTCTTTTCATTCACGTGAAAGTTTTAGAAGTTTGTGCCAACTTACATCATATTATTATAATCTTTCCCACTGTCATACATAATAAAAGAGGATAACCTGTAAACTCAATTGAAATTAAGGCACCATCCTAATAGATTTTATGTTGATTAATACAAGTATATTATAGTCCTTGCCATCTGTCAGATACAATATAAGTGGAGGGACATTTCCTTTCGTTGCATAATAAAGGGGGTTAAATTCTGTGACTTATGTGAATCTCGGTTAGTATATACAAATATAAAGGTGCCCTCACCCATCTGTCCAAGAGGACAAGACAGAGGTATCACTCACGTGAAGAAATGGCCATCTGTCAGATATGGTAAAATGAAATTGGACCCCCCCTTCTCTGTGATAATATCATCTTAAAATATATACTGTGTTCATATCTTAAATTGATTCGTTGTTTTCTGAACTAATAACAGTTCCTTTCTGATTAAAATTTTTGCTTATCAGCAGCATCATTGCCATGTCAGAGTCCTCCTCTTAACACGTGAACCCATGTGATGAACCCATCCTGCTTTCATTTACTATATCACAGTAGTTAATATACACAAAGGGGAGGGGGGCTCTCATCCGATAAAAGGGGCATAAGGTACAGTACATTCATGTGAAACCTTTTTTTTTGAGTATCGTTATTTATATAATAGTATTGCCATTATAATAAAAGAGACCATTTATATTAACTAATGAATAGTTTCACGTGAACTCTGAGATTAGAAAATTCTTTCTTCTGTAAACTCATTACAAGTTAAAAAGTCTGTATGTATCATGACATATATTTATTGATATAATCTACTGATAATGTCTTGTTAAATATCAATTATACTCAATGCATATGTCAGAAACATGTTTAATTAATTTTTAAATAATTTTATATTTACAGTCATATCTCTGTTTATTGACATTTAAAACATATAGAAAACTATTCATGTTATTAGGAATTGATACATAATTAGATATATACATTAAATGATGTTTGTCATTTAGTGATTAGTTTTAAAAAAAAATTATCATACATATTTGGACATGATATTTTGCATGTTTAGTTATTTTTGTCGATTAGTTATTTTTTATCACAAGTTAAACAAGATAGAACAAAATACAAATCCCTCACAAAGAAATGACAGAATTAATCAACGTAAACTTTAGATTAATGTTTGTCATCATGTTTAGGCTTATTAAATTAAGCTATCATATTTTCAGATTCATTATAATCATAATGGCCAGTAAGCTCATTGCTTCGGAGTTGGCAAAATTAGACAAACTTAATGGAACCAACTTTGACATGTGGCACCGAAAAATCCGATATGCCCTTATCCATGACAACATAGAACATGTCATTGACACCAATGCTCCAGAAGTTATTGAAACATCTACGGAAGTGGAAAAGAAAAAACGGGAGCAATGGTTAATAGATGACAAAAAGGCTAAGAGCATAATGCTCATGTTCATGGAGGATAATTTAATAAAGTTTTTCGAAACTTATAAAACCTCCAATGAAATGTGGAAAGCTATCAAAGAGAAGTATGACACCAAAACAGAGGTGAATACTCAACTTTTATTGCATCGTTACAACACATGTAAGATGCAGGAAGGTGATAGCGTTGTCGAGCATGTAAATAAAACGATTGTCATGGCTAAGGAGCTATCGACCGCTGGAACCGAAATTCCAGAGAAGATGCAGGTGGCGACTATATTGAATAGTTTGCCAGCATCATTAGACATGGCTGCCACAACCTTAAGAATGAGTGGTTCTATTGTAAGTGTCACAGATTTGCCAGCTCGGTTAGCGATTGAGCATGACATTATGGCCAGGAGAAAAGAACTAGAAGCGCACTTGCAGGAGGCCAATGCCGTACACCGAAAGTCTACCGGCCAAAATCGTCCACTCGGAACGCAAAGTCCCAAGTTTAAGGGTAAAAAATTCCAAGGCAAAGGAAAGAAGGTTCCTCGTGGTGCTTGCTACTCATGTGGGAAGTTTGGCCATTTTATGACAAATTGTCCCCAAAAGTAAGGTAATGGGGGTGGAAACAAACACCCGAAAAATAGAAGAGCTGGAAAGAGAGAATTCATCGGCGTCACGGAGTGCAATGTCGCGATGACCGACTCAAATGAATGGTGGGTCGATTCTGGAGCCACTCGTCATATTACAAAGATAAAGAAGGGGCTGGTGATGCTAAACAACATAAAGGCGGGAGAACAGAGGATTTACATGGGTAACAACACCTATCTGGATGTAGAAGGTGTTGGTACATATAGGCTGGATCTTGGGGATAACATCATGGTCCTCAAAGATGTATTCTATGCACCTGGAATCCGGCGGAATCTAATCTCTGTACCGGCCTTGATGAAAAATGGCCTGGAAGTGCGTTTCTACAACAACCGAGTGTCAATAGGGAAAGATAGGAAAGTACTTGCCATGGGGAGGTTTGTCCCCGAGCATGATTTATTCTGTATCCCTGTAATTGACACTGAGAATAATAATATTGAAGTTTCTGAGTATTCCTTGTGTTCTTTATCAGAATGTGATCTATGACATTTTAGATTGGGACATCTAGGAAAATCTAAAATGGAACAAATGATAAAGATGGGTCTACTGCCGGATTTGTCAAAGGTGGAACTAACACCTTATGAACATTGCTTAGTAGGAAAAATGACTAAGAAACCCTTCGCAGTAGGACATAGATCAAATAAATTGTTAGGGTTGGTCCACTCGGACATTTGTGGCCCTTTAAGTATAAAGACATATAACAACAAGGAATATTTTATAACCTTCATAGATGATTATTCCAGATTTGCCTATGTTTATCTGATCTCTGTAAAATCAGAGGCATTTGATTGCTTCCGAAAATATAGAATGGAAGTGGAAAGGCAACATGGAAGGAATATTAAGGTGTTAAGAACGAATAGAGGTGGGGAATATAACTCAAAAGAATTTGAGTTATATTGTCAAGAACACGGAATTAAAAGATATGTGACAATGCCTTATACGCCACAACAGAATGGTGTGGCAGAAAGAAAGAATAGAACTTTGATGAATGATGTTAGATGTATGCTATCGCATTCAGGTCTCCCTAAGAATTTGTGGGGAGAGGCATTGCTTACGGCAAATCATATCTTAAACAGAATTCTCACAAAATCGTAGAGAGTACACCTTATGAATTATGGAATGGGAGGAAACCGATTTGAGTCACCTCAAGAAGTGGGGGTCTATTGCCCACGTTCTCATTCCGAGTCAACTTAGAGATAAGTTGGACTCAAAGACATTGAAATGTAGATTCATAGGGTATTGTGAGAAATCATCTGGTTATAGATTTTTCCATAAAGAAAAAGGGATCATTGAATATAGGGATGCGACATTTCTAGAAAATCTAGAGGAAGAGGAATCTCATAAAAAAGAGAAGGAATCATTGATTGTAATAGATGATGACTATTACAATGATGTCCCTAGAAATGATCTAGAAATTGAGGAAGAACCTCAAAATATGGAAAATGAACCAGTACCTATGAATGAAATGCAGCCTGGTCAACCCGGAATAGGCAACAAAAGATTGAGAACTCCACCAGCATGGATGGATGATTATCATTTGTATTCCTGTGAGCCTTCATGTCTGATGATAGATATAGAAGATGAAAATTTCGTAGATCCCATGAATTATATAGATGCGACAAAATCGCATGATACAGAATTATGACAAGATGTCATGAATGCAGAAATTGATTCCATGAAAAGGAACAATGTATGGGAATTATGCGATCTTCCAAAGAATCGAAAGGCTATAGGATGTAAATGGGTATTCAAGAAAAAGCTTCGAGCTGATGGGTCTATTGATAAATATAAGGCCCAGTTAGTTGCCAAGGGGTTTACGCAGAAATCAGGTATAGATTTTCAAGAAATCTATTCTCCAGTGGCTAAGTTTGCATCCATAAGAATGATTTTGGCAATTGTTGCATATTTTGATCTGGAGCTGCACCAGATGGATGTAAAAACAGCATTCCTTAACGGAGAGTTGAAGGAAGACATCTATATGCAACAACCTGATGGATTTCAGGTGGAAGGCCAAGAGGAAAAGGTATGCAAGTTAAAGAGATCAATATATGGTTTAAAACAATCTTCTAGACAATGGTATCTCAAATTCCACGAAGTAGTTGTCCAACTAGGGTTTGTTTCAAACAAGTTGGATAACTGTGTATATGTCATGAATAGTGGGAGTAAGTATATCATGTTATCCCTATATGTGGATGATATTTTACTCGCCAATAATGACATAGAAATATTGAATAAAGTCAAATTAGAACTTAGTGGAAAGTTTGAGATGAAAGACATGGATGAGGCATCCTATGTTCTTGGTGTACAAATCCTAAGGGATAGAAAGTCTAGAATGTTGAGTATAAACCAAGAAAAATATTTGAGGTCTGTACTCAAGAGATTCGGAATGCATAATAGCAATCCGGCACCTACACCGTTAGTCCATCAGAAACGGTTGTGTAAGGGTCAATGCCCCGGAGAGGGACAAGAGCCGCTCATGGTGCCGTATGCACAAGCAGTCGGAAGCTTGATGTATGCAATGATGTGTACAAGACCGGACTTGGCATACCCAGTCAGTTTGGTAAGTAGATACCAAAGTAATCCTGGTCCAGCACATTGGGAAGCTGTTAAAAGGATTTTGAAATATCTGAGAGGAACTTTGCACCACAGTCTTGTTTATCAAGCTGATACGCTTGAGGTTCTCGGATATTCGGATGCAGACTTTGGAGGAGATAAAGATGACGGAAAGTCCACGTCGGGACATTTGTTCATCTTTGGTGGTGCTGCTGTTTCTTGAGGAAGCAAGAAACAGGGGTGTGTTGCTCGATACACACAGGAAGCTGAGTACGTTGCATGTAGTACAACTGCTACTCATGCAGTTTAGATCAGAAGATTCTTGAACGATTTGAATCTCAACTTGGTAGATGGACCAATTGAGATGTACTGTGATAATCAGGCGGCTATTAGCCTGATTAACAGTGGAGCAAACAGTTCAAAGGGAAAACATATTGAAGTACAATATCACTATATTCGAGATATTGTATAGAAAGAGGAAATAAAAGTGAGTTATGTTCCCACAAGTGATATGATTGCTGATCCATTGACGAAAAGTATCTCAGCAGAAAATTTCATTAAGCATGTTGGCTTAATGGGGCTTAGGAATATATAAGCCATGAAGAAATATTTTCATGGATAATGAAAATAATTATACCTCAGACGGATTGTGGGAGTGTATCAGAACAGTACTCACGTATAGTGAGACAATGAGAAGAATGATACCTCTGACGGATAGTGGGAGTGTATCGAAAATACTACTCATGGATAATGAGAGTATAGCAGGGATGGTGAGTGGAAACACTACTCATGGATAGTGGGAATGATTTAGAAGAAATATTATATCACCCACGGACAGCGGGGATAAAATAGTTTGTTGGCCAAGTGGGAGATGTCAACACGTGGCCAACAATAGATAATAGCACCGACAGTGCCCATTGGGAGACACGATCACCAGGTTTCATGGATCATGTTTGGGTGCACTGTAGCGGTGGGACAGAGGGGAGGTGTGGGTGAAGCACCCTATAAACAAGAGATGGTGATGCCCATCGGGGAAAAATCGAGATCTAGAGATCGAAGCATACCCACCTCACCGGAGTCCCTAAACCGCCCGAAGGAAACCCACCTCGACGGTAAACCTACAGGGGAGAGGGGGAGGGGGGACGCCACGGGGGAGAGGGGAGGGAGGGGAGGGGCCGCGTAGGGGGGGGGGAGCCGGCGGGAGGGAGAGGGAAGGGAGGGGAGGGGGTCGCGAGTGGAAGGGAGGCGGAAGTCCTGAGACGTGGGTGTTTTTTAAAAAAAAAAATTGGTCTAGACTTCTTTTTTTTTTGAGGAAGATTTGCACGGGATGAGATCCTCTCCCTAAAATTTAGGAAAGGAACACCAAACGGGGTGAGAATGTCTCTTACTCTCTTTTTTTAAATTTGAAAGAAAAAAGAGGTAAAAAAGAGTAACCAAACACCCCATAAGAGATTGAGATCAGAGGGGGAAATTGAGGGAGAGAGAGAGAGAGAGAGAGGAGAGAGAGAGAGAGAGAGAGAGTACTAGCTAGTTATTTCACACGGACATAGAAAGAGAACGGTACGTACATAGGAAAGTATAAATGGTGTAGTGTCAAGTACACGATCATTCGTTTAACAGCAGTTGATCTGCAGTAATAATAAATGTGTAGTGTCCGGTCCATAATTATGTTTTTGATGGTAGTTCATATGAGAATAAGATTTTTGCATTATTGATGTACACTTCATCTAAAACTCACTTTTTTGGATGCAAACAGAAATTATAAAGAAAATAATAATGATTTCATCCATGCATCTTCCACATATGTGGCTATATTCTATATATAGATTATATATTGTGCTAACACATATATATATATATTTATATATGTATATATATTCATTATAAATAATTCCTTTTCTCAAATCTGATGGTTCATTCAGAGCCGGGTCCGACAAATGGTTGTCGATCGGATCCATATATAGACCTAGCAACCTTGGGCTTCGGCAGATACACATACAATACCCTTCTTGCCTAAAAGATGCAAGTTCACAATTTCAAGTTTTTGCGGGATATTTTTACAAAAAGAAGACAGAAAAATCCGAAGGGGGTAAGAGATACTGATTTCAAAACAAGGACTGTCGGGAGGAAACAAGAAAAATCTCTCTTTTGTGGTGCATGGATCTTCCACGTATGCACGAGTATCGAACGGTCACCCTCTCAGCCAATGGGAAGAAAGATAGAGATATCTTCGGATAAAGACACCATCTTCCTCACTCTCCTCTCTCCCTTTTTAAGCGAACACACCAGTGCAGGGCCTTCTCACCTCACCTACTCTTGTTTCTAGGACTTGCTTCAGTGCCCACCTCCCTCCCGTAGACCATCCCAATGGCTGCCACCATGGCCCTCTCCTCCCCCTCCTTCGCCGGGCAGGCTGTGAAGCTCGCCCCGGCCGCGTCTGAGGTCCTCGGCGAGGGAAGGGTCAGCATGAGGAAGACAGGCAGCCGGCCCAAGCCCGCCGCCTCCGGCAGCCCCTGGTACGGCCCCGACCGCGTCAAGTACCTCGGCCCCTTCTCCGGGGAGCCCCCGTCCTACCTCACCGGTGAGTTCCCCGGTGACTATGGCTGGGACACCGCCGGCCTCTCGGCCGACCCCGAGACCTTCGCCAAGAACCGCGAGCTGGAGGTGATCCACAGCAGGTGGGCCATGCTGGGGGCCCTCGGCTGCGTCTTCCCGGAGCTGCTGTCCCGCAACGGCGTCAAGTTCGGCGAGGCCGTCTGGTTCAAGGCCGGCTCCCAGATCTTCTCCGAGGGCGGCCTGGACTACCTGGGCAACCCCAGCCTCATCCACGCTCAGAGCATCCTGGCCATCTGGGCCAGCCAGGTCATCCTGATGGGCGCCGTCGAGGGGTACCGCATTGCCGGCGGGCCGCTGGGCGAGGTCACCGACCCCCTCTACCCCGGTGGCAGCTTCGACCCACTCGGCCTTGCTGATGACCCGGAGGCCTTCGCCGAGCTGAAGGTGAAGGAGATCAAGAACGGCAGGCTGGCCATGTTCTCCATGTTCGGGTTCTTCGTGCAGGCCATCGTCACCGGTAAGGGCCCCCTGGAGAACCTGGCCGACCACCTGGCCGACCCCGTCAACAACAACGCCTGGGCCTACGCCACCAACTTCGTCCCCGGCAAGTGAAGCGGATTCGGGTGGTGATGAGCCATATCTTTCCTTGTGCATGTAAGCTGAGGTTATGTGGATCCTGAGCGATGAGGATATTTGTTGTAAATTAATTATGTGGGATAGTAAACTTTTTTGCCTTTTGCTCTTCTTCTCATCTCAGTCAAGTATGTCGGTCCTCTCAGTTAAATGGGCAGTGGCCATGGCAATTGATCCTATACCTCACATATGTTATTCCCTTTTAATTTCCTGATGCAGTCGTCTGGAAATGCATGCCATCACCCAAATTAACTATGAGTTTTCTTATGTCCGTGTATACTCTCTTTTCTATGGCTGTTAAACCGAGGGGCGCAGACCGATCGATGATGTTAACAAAAACATTATGCGCTTCAACTCCGACCTTCAGTATGAGAGGTTTATACATCTTCCCACGGTGATGAAACGAGAGCAAGAAAGGTCTCTGTGTGGTGCATACGATAAATTCAGACATGGTCTTTTCGACGTTAGTGAATGTCCACTGAAGAATGGAGCCCTGGAGTGGAGAATGTTGAGTACTGTATGATCTTCTAAAAGGATGGAGACGAAAACTGAAATGACTTAGCTCATGAATCTTGGACGGACATTCCGAATGAACCTGAGTTATTATGGCCGGAGGATAAGGACTTTGAAAACTAAATATTTGCTTGATGTAACCAAATTCTTGGAAGTTTGAACTCGAATCGCTGATGCAGAACTCGTTGATACCCGGTTTATAGCTGCAGCTATTGTTTTCAATTAGCAGAGGACACTCAAATTGCTACACACCCAATGATCCCCAATTAAGTCCACGGGCTACTTCTACTTCTACACTACTAGCAGAAGTATAGGCACTCCTAATGCGGATCAAGATTGGGGCTGAATTCAGAAGCTCACTGTTGATTCAAGGTGACTCTTTACTCCTACTATCTACGTACAATAGAGAATGAGGGTTGTCCAAGCTTTGATCTATGACTGCAGATAATTGCTGAAATTCCGTGGGCATGCAGTGGCATGTTGTGTTCTGCAAAATTCCATGGACATGATCTGTAACGACCCAAGATTCGGATACCGGGAGGGTCCGATACCATTCGAATCTTGACCCGCCGCCCACGAGCCGGGAGGGCTCGGAAGGGCTAAAAGGAGTGTGGAGGCACAAAGAAATAAGAAATAAGGTAGGACAATTCAACAATTAACAGAAATAAATAAACAACTACTACAACACAGTCCAGTCTAACAGAAAGTACAGTTTAAAGCAGTAAAACGTACCACAAGTCGAGTGAACACTCGGCCCGGCGAGCTGACAACTAAGAACCTCCGTACCGCACCATCGAATCTCGAGGAAGAACCGCCACACCTGAAAAGTAGGGAATGAGTCTCCAAAACAGAGACTCAGTAGGGATCCCGTGGAACCCCAACCGGAAACAACGACGATAGCGGAAAGGAAAGCTACAACTACAGCAGGAACAGGGAACCGGTGGCCGGTCAAAACTCGGCACTATAGCTACTCCTAATGTACCAGAAACATCCCCCGATCTCACGGTCAGGGGCTACCGAACCACACTAGTACCACTTACCGAAGTAAAAACGCACGGCAACCACGCCGTAGAGGCCTGTCTCCCAGGACACGGCCAACCTGGACACGCTGTCCAAGGTGCAACCCTGACCACCTAGTCACGTGTACCACACAACAAGACGCAACCTCGGTAAAGCTATTAGCACTAGTCTCACGGCACGAGAATCGACATACGCGCCACGGCGAAACACCCAGAACTCAACAGTCGACACGGCCAAAAACCCGAAGGTCGAAGTCATAGAGACTGACTGACAGTCTGTCACTCTCTGTCCAGAACAGGAGTACCTCCCACTAGAACCACAGTCGATAGCGTCCCCTGACATCTTACACCGCACCGCAGGTGCCCTGCCTGACGTGGTAGCACCTACCAAAGGCACGGACACCGTACAAGTAACCACAAAGCAAGTGACTAGCTGGGGTCACGCTCGTCAGTGTGTATCCAACTGTCCCCAACCACGTGTGCACACACGGACCATGCATCCTAGGTCTGGCCTCTAACTTGTTTTCCCCTTGAGCCGGACTCTGGCTATAGACGAGGGGTCCGACGGAAACCAGTCTAAAAATCATCCTCAGGGTAGCCTCTCCATCACTCCCTGGTGGGTCCACACGCGTGCAGGAAGGCTACGACTAGTGGGAGGGTCACTGAAGGAGTAGACTCTCAAGTCAACGGAAAATAACGTCCAAACCCGACGAAGTACGGGGACCATCCCACGTACCAGCACCGTCACACGGTGATCATAGTCGGAGAAGAAATGGGACTCACAGTCCACGAAGAAACACAGAATCAAAGTACGGTTCCCAAGGTAGCTCACAGGCCGCCAAACCGAATCCCACTCTCAGGAAAAAGCGGGAACCCTCCAGCCCCAGGCTGGGCAACTGGACTTGCGGTCCAAGGCCACATACATGGCCTACACGGAAAGCACAGAAGCACGATTCTCATGGCAGCGCACAAGCTGCCACGCCAATAACTGGACTCGCAGTCCAAGGCCAAACACATGGCCCACTCGGGAATCATCTTCCAAGAAAACTCACGGCATGCGGGGGAGACCCCACTCCACACACACCGATACATAGTGACTCGGTCACGCGTAACACAAAAGCCCGGCACACGAGGAGTCACCCGGACTCTCAAACCCATGGGCACGTTAAACGAGGTAGCACGGTCCTCCTGACACCCTCAAAACACGGACATAGAATCCCATGGGTGTCTGGGGCATTCACAAGACCGCAAGTCGACCGCTGGGTCTCAACCGGGTCGACCAGGGATCCACACATCACGGAATGAACACGGCGAACACGAAAACTCACCACGGCGCAACACAGTGCCTAGCGGTCTAACGTTGGGCCGTCGCGGTCTGTAACGGTCCAAGCCTCGACCGTCACAACGACTCTGACGCTCCTACATAGGGCCGTCAGAAGGGCGAGTAAAAATCGAACGTAACGCGCTCCCCAAGGGGCGTTACATCACCTAACGGACCGACTCCGGTGCATTCGGCCAAGGAGCTACACAAGCCGTGACGCATACCGCTCAGTGCGTCACGCTCTCTAACGCACCTACCCAGGCGCGCTAGGGTGAAGGGTGGACGCATTAGCTTTAACGCTCTTGCCCAGGGGCGTCACGCTTGTCTGACGCGCCACTCTGAGTTCGTCAGGCGTCTATGACCCCCAACGGTCATAAACCAACGGTCGGAATCACCGTAACGGTCTAGCATGAGGGCGTCACAGCCCTGTGGCGGTCCATCGTGGGGCTGTCAGGCCCACGAACGCCAATACCCAAAACAAAGGGAGCGTAACGCACCTTCCCAAGTGCGTTACACACTGTGGCGGTCACTGGAACGACCGCCACAGCATCCCGGTGGCAAAACGGCGAACTAACACCAAAAATTCCGTTCCACGCCCCGATCATCCACGGATGATGGGGAAAACAACGGGGAAGCTCCCCTATAGGCCCTAGCATGCATATGGACCCTCGGATCAGTCCGAAACGCGGTAGAACGGTAGATCAGGTGCACACCCCAAAAATATGGATTTTTACCAAACCGCTCAAATAAACCTGCTCGGCTCACCGTAGCCTACAAAATTTACGGGAAAGGAAGCGCACAAGCTGGGGGTCCATTTCCCTACCTCCACCGAAGAAACGATGCGCCGTGGATGCCGATCTATGAAGAAAATGCCCGAAACCTTCGCCGCTCCACGAACCTGCGGCCGAGCTTCCACGCGCCACCGGCCCTCGATCCTCGACCCGTTCCCCGTTCCTCGCCTCCCGCCATCGCCGCCTCGCCCTCCTCCGCCACCGCCGGCCGCCCGGGGAGAGGGGGAGAGAAAGAGATGAGATAGAGTGAGAAAGAGAAAATGAGAGGGGGAGAGAGAAAAATGGTTTATATATAGAAAAATCTGGAAATTCCATAAATTTAAAAAATTACGAAAAATTACCTCCGCGATCCTCGGAAGGAACACAACGCAGTGGTAACGTTCCGAAGTCGGAGAACGCCACGGTTCGCCCTGCACAAAGTTCCAAAGGCACATCAGGAAAAAACATATGTAAAGCACAAAATACACTCCGAGACCCGCTTAAATGATCCGAAAAATATCCGAAAAAAAATCCGGGGCATTACAGCCCTCCCCCCTTAAAGGAATTTCATCCTCGAAATTCAGGACTAGCACCAAGCCACAGGGGAAGAACACCTTAACCAACTGACAACGCTGTTAGAGCCCCAGCACGGAAATCCTCGATTCTCACAAAAACACCGATCCTGAGGGACACAGCCAGACTATCATCACGAACGACACCTCGCTCCGCATGCCGTGCACACCGGCCATCAGAGCAGGCGCACATCAAAGGACACAGTCTGGCATCACCTTAGACACGCGAGAACCAATCATGACACTGCTGCCACAATCTCGCCTACCGAGGCGACATAGTCCTCGTCACGAGAAACAGCTACCGATCCATCCTATGGTTGGCAGACAAATTACACATCAGTTTCACAACCAGATGACAGGTCGCACACCCTTCTCAAGGGAACAACCAACACAGAGCCTCCATCAGCTCACGCAGCCATCTCAACAGACCGCAACCAGCTCATCGGCTCAGCGCCAAAGATCACCTCACACCTAGTGTAAGACCCGTGTCTTAAGCGGATCCTTAGTGGTTCGGATCTAGATTTTATTCTGTAAATTTTGGCTATTTTGTGGATTTTTAGGCTATTTTTTGATAATTAATCGAATTAGTTAAAATATTTATATAATTGAAATGGGTATATTTATAATTTTGGTTCTTGAGGGGTTAATTTGCAATTTAAAGATTTTTTTTAAAAATAGAAAAATCAGATTTTTATAAAAACTCACGCACCCCTCTCTCTCTCCACTCACTCTCTCGATCTCTCTCTCTCTTTCCCTCTCTCCCTCTCACGATCTCTCCTCTCCCTCTCTCTCGGATTCGGACCGGACGGGCCCCGATCGAGGCACAGGAGGTACCGACTGGACGGGCTCGACGCGAGGATCGCGTGGACGCTAGCTTTGTCTCGATCCGCAGTACGTGGAGGCGTGTGGGGCCGAGAGTAGCCGCGGCGTCCCTTCGTCCGTTCGGCACCGAATCGCCGTCTTCGTCGCGATCGAGGTAGGGGGATGGACTCCTCACCTCGCTATGATCATTTTGACGCCACATGCACGCACATGCACGGCCGTTTTCCTTGTTTTCCGTGCAAAACCCCATGTTAGCCTATTTATGCTTAATTTCGGGAAATCAATTGTTATAGGCTTCGTTTTTGATTTTAATGGCATGCTTAGTTGTAGAATCATTCTGTGGGCTTGGCATGTTAGCTTTTCCTTTTTTTTTCGTTCGTTTGTAGCCCTCCGGGCGGATTTCCGACCCGGTGTGGTTGTTGCCCGCCGTGACGCCGTTTATGCGGTCGTCCTTGGATCGTTCATCACATGAGCGGTCTAGACCAAACCGTTTATCCCCGGTTGTGCGGCCTATAGCAGGATCGTTTAAGCCCTAGTGCGGCTATACTCTAGCCGTTTATCCTTGGGACCATAGGAAGACACACTAGAACGGCCCAACTTAGACCGCCCAAACCCTTTTGAGCGGCCAGACACTAACCGCCCATCTAGTTAAGCGGCTCAGCTCCAGCCGCATGTCTTAAGTCGGTTTGTAGTGGAGCGGCCGGTGGGGAACCGCTCATCCCTTTGTGCGGTCTATCGTATGACCGTCCATCCTTGAGCGGCCTGATTCCAACCGCCCAACTCCTGTTATAATTAGTTTTAGCATATTTAGTTAATTTATGTTGTTATTCGCCATGTTTAAAGTATTTTGCAAAATGTGGTATTATTTTCCGTCCTGGTAGAATTGCTTTCTCTTTCCTTGTGATGGAGCCACTAGTCGTAGCCCAGCGACCGAGCGTGTCGTCCCACCCGGGAGAGGTGGAGGGGTGTTCCCAATGAACGGTTTGTAAGCTAGTTACCGTGGGCCCCTGCGGTTACCGTTGCGTCCAACGGGGGGGGGGGGGGGGGGGGGGAACTAGCTAGAGGCCTGGCTCTAGGCAGGAGTCAGTGTGTGCACACGTGGTCGGAGACTTGGACTGGCACTAACGAGTGTCGCTCTGACTAGTATTTGGTTTGGTCCTGTTACGCCTCTCGCTTGTCACGTTCCAGACTTGCGAGTTGCCGAGACGCGGTATAAGTCATCGGTGGACGCATCTGGTCTTGTTCTTCTAGTGGGTTTTTCCGTCTCTCACTTCACTTGGTTAGCAGTGGTTTATTCTATTGGTAGATTTAGTTCCTGGCGCTAATTCCTGTTGTTAATTATTTATTTATTAAATTGTGCATATGCCTATTTATTGTTTAAATGCATGCTCTAATTGCTTTTATATTTGCCTGCTTGCCTGTTTAGTATGAGGTAGGGATCCGCGTGACCCCTACTGAGTCTGGCTGTGACTTACCCTTTCCTCTATCAGGTGAGCCGCCCCAGTCGTCCGCTGGTCCTTCTCGTGGTTGTGCCGATCGACGTTAGAGTGCCAGCTGTTGTCGGTTTGTCCTTTTGTTCTGTTGAGCCGGGGTATGCCCCGTGTAGTTGTACAGTGGACCTCTTTTTATTTGTAAATCTGGACTATTGTATATATTTTACCACTCTAATATTTTAAATTGCTTCCGCACTTATTTATTAATTGCTGTCCTAATTAACATTGCACGCCTGCGGTCCCAATTCGTTATGCAACTCCTCAGCAAACTCCATTAACCCTTCAGGGGCCTCATCAGCCTCTTGGGTGGCTTCCCCAGTTCTTGGTATCGGTGTATCGATGTTATCGGTATATCGGTATCCGGAGCTCTGGGTCATCACAGTTGGTATCAGAGCTGTGTTGGGGATTTGTATTAGGAATTGGAACTCGCGCTGGTCCAGAGCAAGTCCACTGAGTCGTCCATTGCTGGCTTAGGATGTTTCTCGTGATTACTGATGGTTTTCCGTTATCGTGTGTTTTCTAGATGCAAGATGTTGCCTCGTGGATTGAGGAGGGCTCGGGCTCCTCGGGAGGAGAGTGGCACTTCCTCTGCCCCAGCTGTGCCAGCTTCTGTCAACCCTGCTCCACGTGAAGAAGTGCCCGGTGGCCGTGGTAGAGCGTTAAAGGAATTCCTACTGTTCCACCCACCTGTTGTGTCTCTGAGGTCATTTGAGTCATTCTGTGGTCTCTTGGGTCATTCGACATCATTCTATAGTCATATGAGTTCTGTGGTATTCTTGGTTTTGATAATGGCTTAACACTATTAGTCATTGTTGTTTATCACTCTCCATGTATTTGGTTTCATGATGCCCATTCACAACTTGCCTTATATGTTCTCACATTGCATTAATACCAAGGAACATGTGGTTCTTGAATGCTCACATCAATCTTGAAACTTTGGGTTACTTGATGATCATCCATTCGTTTAAATTCATTGTCATATGAACTTGCTCTTTTGATATGGATGGTTAATTTGGGAATGAGCTTTTCTATCCTTCTTGTTATTGAAATTCCATGAGTGTGTTTCATGGATATTTTACTTGGGGTGGTTGAGCTCTTATTTCTTGATCTTTAGCTCAGAACACTTGTGATTCAAAGTGTTCACATATAACTAATTCATGAGATTTCATATGTGTATTTCATACATTTATTATATGGATTATTGAGTTAAAGTTCTAATCCTTTTTATATGATTTTGCAGGCCAAAACACTCAATATATATTCCCCAAGATCAAAGGAGTTTGATGCCACAGAGTTCGGAAGGGTTACAATGACATTTGGGGCTGAATTGTGTTAATCTGGAATTTACTGTAGCTTTAGGTCGACCGGCGGCACTGTAGCTAGGTCGACCGAATTTCCCAGAACCAAAAGGTTCGGGGTCTGTGACATTTCGGTCGACCGCCCCATGAATTCCGGTCGACCGGGTTTGCCAGAGCCGAAAAGTTCTGGCTGCAGAAGGTTCCGGTCGACCGGCCCATGAATTCTGGTCGACCGCCAGCCCCGATGCAGCCATGTTTGACTTCGAAATCCACCTCGTGGCCAGCCCCTTTCCATGGATTTGTTTAATCAAACCTTACCTAACTTCCCATGATTTGTGGATCAGGTCTGGAGGGTGTCCAAGGACCATTCCAAGGGTTATAAAACCAACATGAGAGGGTTGGAAACCCTAGTTGATGGAGTTGATGAAGTGAATCAAGGGAGGCCATTTCAAGAGCACTGTAGCACCTTCGTGAACAGTGTTTCGGGCAGGAGTTCTTCATCCTTCCAAGGTGATTCAAGGTGAGATCTGAAGCCAAGCAACCTCCAATCAAGCAAGAAGCATTCAAGGCTTGCAAAGGTGATCAAAGCTACATCCATACACCTCTTCATCAACTCAAGGAGATTCAAAGAAGATCAAAGCTACATCCAACAATCTCTCCATCAACTCAAGGTGATTCAAGCTCATATCTCAATCCAGCAACCTCCAAGGAAGAGTAGAAGAAAGCAAGGCTAACAAGGGAAATCAAAGGAGGCTGCAAGGGTGTGTTCAAGGAAGAGGAGTTCGAGTTACTGTAGCTGTGAACAGTACTCCGGGAAGAAGTTCTTCATCAAATCCTCAAGAGATTCAAGCTCCAACAAACCTCAGACAAGATCTTTTCTCTTAAGCATATTCTATATCTTGTTTGAGTGATTTCATATTTGTTCGTTTTCCATTTCATTCAAACATTTGGAATTGAGAATCGTCCCTACCGGTGGTTAGTAGGAAGGCAATCGGGAGTTCTTCGATTTGCGGTGTAGCCGTCCCTGCCGGCTTTGTGTGTAGGAAGACAGAAAGAGGGGTTTCTCTGTTCTGTGGTTTGGGGCGTGTCCCCGGGTCAAGCTGTGTGTCAGCAAGGAAGCCTCACCGGGTTTTGGTGAGGGGTGGACGTAGGTTGCGGGGTTGCAACCGAACCACCTTAAAAATCCCTGTGTTGTGGGTTGTTTATTGTGTGTGATTGCTCTATATCTTCTAACCCCATTCACAGGTTCGTGTGCTTCCATACTTGGTTATCTTGCTCACATACATATGCACTTTGAGTGATTAACATAGCATACACACACACGCACGGTTGTTGCAAGCTATTGCATGTTCATCTATGTGTTATGCTTTGTAATTCACTTAAAGAAGTGTGGACGTTTCATAGCTTGTAATTCAAATCTTTCCATTTGAGCCACTCTACTTAATTCCGCTGTGCATTGTGCCTAAGTGATTCATTCACTTTATAAGAGTGGTTTAAGCTTCCGCTAGATAAGAGTTTTTAAATAGGCCATAACTTGTGATAGGATCTATTCAACCCCCCCTTCTAGATCCGTTTACACCTCACGGGACCCAACACCACCGACCTTCGAGGGTCAATCAGATCCGGAGGCAGCTAGGTTGTGGCTTGATGCCACTGAGTGCGCGTTCCAATCGATGGAGTGCGCGGATGATGAGAGGGTCATGTTGGCTACTTATCAGCTTCAAGGTACCGCACGCACGTGGTGGACTATTGAGTGGGAGGTTGCCTTCCGTTCTTGTCCGCTTCGGCAAATCACCTGGGCAGAGTTCGTTGCTACTTTCGAGCGTGCTTACACTCCAGCCTGCCTCAAGTTAGCGAAGATGTATCAGTTTCTGGAGCTGACGCAAGGTGACATGACTGTGTTGCAGTACCGAGATAAGTTCATCGAATTGGGCAGGTACGCGCCCCATATTTTTGCTGATGAGGCTATGAAGACTCAGCAGTTTCTGCGCGGACTGAAAGTGGAATTGAGCCTGCCGTTGTTCGCTACCCGAGTGTCTGAGTTGGATTCAGCATACCAGGCAGCTGTTGCAGTGGAGATGGAAATGGCGAGGACTCGAGGGATTTCTTAGGCAAAAATGGTGCAGCCGACTGTGCAGTTTCAGCCGACTTACCAGCCGTCTGTCCCAGGAGTTCCTTCTGCCGTTCCTGCTGTCAGGGGTATTTTTTCTTCTTCTGACTCCCATTTCTGGCAATTCAAGAATAAGAAGTCGAAGAGGAAGTTTGAGCATTCAGCGTCTCCCGATTCAAGTCAGCTGTCAGTTCCTTCTGTTCGACCGCGCCAAGATTTTTCCAGTGGTCAGCAGCGTCCGTGTCCGAGGTGTGGTGGCAGTCATCCAGGCGTGTCGTGTTCTTTGCCGATCGTCTGTTTCCGCTGTGATCAGCCGGGTCACGTAGTTCGAGACTATCCACTGAGGCCGAAACTGATGCAGTTCTCGTAAGTTACCCAGCCGCAGCAGCCCCAGTTTCTTCTTCCTCCGCCGCCTCAACCTCAGTCGTCTTATCTGCCTGCTCCAGTTCCTTCCCAGCAGTCTTCTGCAGCCGGCCATCCTCCAAGAGGCAGGGTCACTCACATCACTCGTGCAGAAGCTGTGGCATCTAATCTGGTAGAAGGTACAGTTTCGATTTTCGATCGTCCAGCTCATGTTCTTTTCTATTCTAGCGCTACTCATTCTTTTGTGTCCATGGATTTTATTGCTTGCATTGAGGAGCCGATGACCGAAGTGTCCTGTGAGTTGCTCGTTGAGTTACCCTTTGGAGATTTCATGTCCACTCCAGTGTGCCTGGAAGATTCCCCTATTGTCGTCAGTAATCGACAGATGCCTGTGAAGCTTTATGCATTGAAATTGGCCGAATATGACGCTATTCTAGGCATGGACTGGCTGCCATTGTATGGTGCCATGGTTGACTGCAGATACAAACGCGTCTATTTTATGCCACGTGGAAAACCAGCCTTCTATTTCCAAGGTATCCGTTTCTGTTCCTTTCGTCTGTTTATTCCTGCCGTTAGGTGTAATCTTCTTCCAGTTTCCTCCTTGTCCTTCCGTTTAATTTCGGGGACGAAATTCCTTTTAGGGGGGAGAGATTGTAAGACCCGTGTCTTAAGCGGATCCTCAGTGGTTCGGATCTAGATTTTATTCTGTAAATTTCGGCTATTTTTACGGATTTTTAGGCTATTTTCTGGTAATTAATCGAATTAGTTAAAGTATTTATATAATTGAAATGGGCATATTTATAATTTTGGTTCTTGAGGGGTTAATTTGAAATTTAAAGAATTTTAAAAAAATAGAAAAATCAGATTTTTATAAAAACTCACGCACCCCTCTCTCTCTCTCCACTCACTCTCTCGATCTCTCTCTTTCCCTCTCTCCCTCTCACGATCTCTCCTCTCCCTCTCTCTCGGATTCGGACCGGACGGGCCCCGATCGAGGCACGGGAGGTACCGACGGGATGGGCTCGACGCGAGGATCGCATGGACGCCAGCTTTGTCTCGATCCGCGGTACGTGGAGGCATGTGGGGCCGAGAGTAGCCGCGGCGTCCCTTCGTCCGTTCGGCACCGAATCGCTGTCTTCGTCGCGATCGAGGTAGGGGGATGGACTCCTCACCTCGCTAGGATCATTTTGACGCCACATGCATGCACATGCACGGCCATTTTCCTCGTTTTCCGTGCAAAACCCCATGTTAGCCTATTTATGCTTAATTTCGGGAAATCAATTGCTATAGCCTTCGTTTTCAATTTTAATGGCATGCTTAGTTGTAGAATCATTCTGTGGGCTTGGCATGTTAGCTTTTCCTTTTTTTTTTCGTTCGTTTGTAACCCTCCGGGTGGATTTCCGACCCGGTGTGATTGTTGCCCGCCGTGACGCCGTTTATGCGGTCGTCCTTGGACCGTTCATCACATGAGCGGTCTAGACCAAACCGTTTATCCCCGATTGTGCGGCATATAGCAGGACCGTTTAAGCCCTAGTGCGGCTATACTCTAGCCGTTTATCCTTGGGACCATAGGAAGACACACTAGAACGGCCCAACTTAGACCGCCCAAACCCTTTTGAGCGGCCAGACCCTAACCGCCCATCTAGTTAAGCGGCTCAGCTCCAACCGCATGTCTTAAGTCGGTTTGTAGTGGAGCGGCCGGTGGGGAACCGCTCATCCCTTTGCTCAGCTCCAATCGTATGACCGTCCATCCTTGAGCGGCCTGATTCCAACCGCCCAACTCCTGTTGTAATTAGTTTTAGCATATTTAGTTAATTTATGCTGTTATTCGCCATGTGTAAAGTATTTTATAAAATGTGGAATTATTTTACGTCCCGATAGAATTGCTTTCTCTTTCCTTGTGATTGAGCCACTAGTCGTAGCCTAGCGACCGAGCGTGTCGTCCCACCCGGGAGAAGTGGAGGGGTGTTCCCAATTAACAGTTTGTAAGCTAGTTACCGTGGGCCCCTGCGGTTACCGTTGCGTCCAACGGGGGGGGGGGGGGGGGGGCCCCACTAGCTAGAGGCATGGCTCTAGGCAGGAATCAGTGTGTGCACACGTGGTCGGAGACTTGGACTGGCACTAACGAGTGTCGCTCTGACTAGTATTTGGTTTGGTCCTGTTACGCCTCTCGCTTGTCACGTTCTAGACTTGCGAGTTGCCGAGACGCGGTATAAGTCGTCGGTGGACGCATCTGGTCTTGTTCTTCTAGTGGGTTGTTCCGTCTCTCACTTCACTTGGTTAGCAGTGGTTTATTCTATTGGTAGATTTAGTTCCTGACGCTAATTCCTGTTGTTAATTATTTATTTATTAAATTGTGCGTATGCCTATTTATTGTTTAAATGCATGCTCTAATTACTTTTATATTTGCCTGCTTGCCTGTTTAGTGTGAGGTAGGGATCCACGTGACCCCTACTGAGTCTGGCTGTGACTCACCCTTTCCTCTTTCAGGTGAGCCGCCCCAGTCGTCCGCTGGTCCTTCTCGTGGTTGTGCCGACCAACGTTAGAGTGCCAGCTATTGTCGGTTTGTCCTTTTGTTCTGCTGAGCACGGGTATGCCCCGTGTAGTTGTACGGTGGACCTCTTTTTATTTGTAAATCTGGACTATTGTATATATTTTACCACTCTGATATTTTAAATTACTTCCGCACTTATTTATTAATTGCTGTCCTAATTAGCATTACGCGCCTGCGGTCCCAATTCGTTATGCAACTCCTCAGCAAACTCCATTAACCCTTCAGGGGCCTCATCAGCCTCTTGGGTGGCTTCTCCAGTTCTTGGTATCGGTGTATCGATGTTATCGGTATATCGGTATCCGGAGCTCTGGGTCATCACACCTGGAAAGCTGAAAGCCAGACATAACACTGTGCCAACTCTGTCAGAAGATAAACTTCGACAAAGCCCAGATCCCGTCCGGAAAGGCACATCACATAAAGACCATCCACTGGTCGCCAGGTACATGTCAACGGGAAACCTCCGCTTGCTCAGGTTCTTCCTTCTTTCCTGGTCCTCCACCAGATCCGAAGGGAACATTCCAAACCTTGGCAAGCCATCCGTTGACTCACACATAGACCGATACCACATCTCGAGCTGAACTTCTCTCGGGCACCGCATCCAAACTCGATCATCGCACCAACTCGACCCTCTCAGGGGAGCACGATGAAACCAAATGACAAGATCCTGGTGTCTTCGGTCATCACCTCACTTGACTCAGACTTACAGGGAACCATCCCGTGCTGGTCATCAAACCAGGGATAACCATTGCGACACCAACGTCCCGTCAAGGACCACCACTCTGACGCCAATCTCACTAAAAGGCTTCCGCCCACATGCGTCACTCTTCCGTCTGGTCTCATCACATCCCTCGACCTCCGTTAGGCGACATCCTCAACAATCACATCCGGGTCTAACACCGACACCTGAGATGATTTCCATCACAGGAACAGGGTACTCATGCGGCGCATTGGCCAGCACATTCCCCAACACTCCATCCTGCCAGTGCCAAGAACCACGATATCTCGAGCAACGGAACGGTAACAGCACATCTCACACCGAGGAACCAATCCTCCAATGCTCAACGCAAACTCAAGAATCCGCCCGTAGCAACCAACGCTATGATCCTGAACCAGTGGGTTATGGGCCCACCACGCTTCCGCTGTGCACTCTGATCCACGCGCACAGTCACAATTTCTCGAAAAAACTGCCCGACCGGCACTCGTCCTTCTGGAAAAGTGCCAACATACCCTCTCACAACAAGGGAATGGGCACAACTTCTCACAGGCAACCACTTGGCCAAGACAAGGAGCACGTCTCGCACGGACTTCATGGCACACAAGGCCAACCAATCCGGACACGTAATGCAAGATAACGAACCTTAGGCAAACACAATCTCTCCAGCCAAAGGGGAGACCAAACGCCCTTCCGACCAACGGAAGAACTCCACGCTCGACCTGACCTCGAACCTTGCGCATGCTGGGAACAGCACCTTCCAGCACCGAGAAAACCATCACCACGTCAGGTCAGCACCACCGACACACTCAACGAGTGTCACGTCAGACCACGATCAGAACATCTCTCAATGCACCACCTCTGCAATTCCTCAAACTGCAACACACCATGCCAAGAGCCGCACACAAGCCATAACGACAACCGCCGACGCTCATCCTCGAGTCCCGAAACTCACCGAGGAACCTTCACATCTCAACTCAAGTCAAAGGTGAACACCACCCATTCGCACACAAGAGCGCGGGAGCAAGACTTACTGGGACACCACAGCCCAATCCTGCCTCGAAATCCGCAGAACAATCAAGACCAACACGTCATTTCTGACGCCATAGAGCACAACATGAACATTAGGCTCGACGAAACAGCAGCTCACTGAGAAGATCCTTTGCTCACCCGGGCACACTTCTCGATCAGAACACCCGCTCTGCCATCTCAAATCACAACCGAAACACCTCAGGGGCTGGACAAATCTCAAGCCGGAGTGGCCAAAACCGACAGCAGCTCCCTCAGAGCACGCTCACGGCCACTTAACCACAAACAATCCTCGCCAGCCACCTGACCTCGTTGCAAACACCTCGAACGCAGCACCACAGCAACGCACCTCTCGGCGACCTCTGCCCAACGTAGCACAACCAGGGCCACCACCGATGAGGGAGAAGGCTCTCCACCTCGATCCTTAGACTCCATGGCGGCGCGAAAGCCGCGGACAGCAACCACCTTCACAGCACCATGTGGCGCACTCAAGCTCTCTAGCAAGAAATAAAGCAGAAAAACAAGCACAAATCCCTATGCCAGTTGCCGACTGTACTGGACCTTACAGACTCTGATCACTGTAATATTTTGAATTCCCATGTACGTCCACAACCAAAGCTCTGATACCAACTGTAACGACCCAAGATCCGGATAACGGGAGGGCCCAATACCATTTGAATCCTGACCCGCCACCCACGAGCCGGGAGGGCTCGGAAGGGCTAAAAGGAGTGTGGAGGCACAAAGAAATAGGAAATAAGGTAGGACAATTCAACAAGTAACAGAAATAAATAAATAACCACTACAACAGAGTCCAGTCCAACAGAAAGTACAGTCTAAAGTAGTAAAATGTACCACATGTCGAGTGAACACTCGGCCCGACGAGCTGGCAACTGAGAACCTCCGTACCGCACCCTCGAACCTCGAGGAAGAACCGCCACACCTGAAAAGTAGGGAATGAGTCTCCAAAATAGAGACGCAGCAGGGATCCTGCGGAACCCTAACCGGAAACAACGGCGGTAGCTGAAAGGAAAGCTACAATGACAACAGGAACAGTGAACCGGTGGCCGGTCAAAACTCGACACTACAGCTACTCCTACTGTACCAGAAACACCCCCCGATCTCACGGTCGGGGGCTACCGAACCACACTAGTACCACTTACCGAAGTAAAAACCCACGGCAATCACGCCGTAGAGGCCTGTCTCCCAGGACACGGCCAACCTGGACACGTTGTCTAAGGTGCAACCCTGACCACCTGGTCACAGGTACCGCACAACAAGACGCAACCTCGGTAAAGCTATTAGCACTAGTCTAACGGCACGAAAATCGACACACGCGTCACGGCGAAACACCCAGAACTCAACGGTCGACATGACCAAAAACCCGAAGGTCGAAGTCATAGAGATTGACTGACAGTCTGTCACTTTTTGTCCAGAACAGGAGTACTTCCCACTAGAACCATACTCGGTAGCGTCCCCTAACGTCTTACACCGCACCGCAGGTGCCCTGCCTGACGTGGTAGCGCCTACCAGAGCCACGAACACCGTACAAGTAACCATAAAGTAAGTGACTAGCTGGGGTCACGCTCGTCAGCGTGTGTCCAACTGCCCCCAACCACGTGTGCACACATAGACCATGCATCCTAGGTCAGGCCTCTAAATGGTTTTCCCCTTGAGCCGGACTCTGGCTACAAACGAGGGGCCCGACGGAAACCAGTCTAAAAACCATCATCAGGGTAGCCTCTCCACCACTCTCTGGTGGGTCCACACGCATGCAGGAAGGCTACGACTAGTGAAGGGTCACTGAAGGAGTAGACTCTCAAGTCAACGGAAAATAATGTCCAAACCCGATAAAGTACGGGGACCGTCCCACGTACCAGCACCTTCGCACGGTGATCACAGTCGGAGAAGAAACGGGACTCATAGTCCACAAAGAAACGCAGAAGTACGGTTCCCAAGGCAGCTCACAGGCTGCCAAACTGAATCCAACTCTCAGGGAAAAGTGGAAACCCTCTAGCCCCAGGCTGGGCAACTGGACTCGCAGTCCAAGGCCACACACATGGCCCACACGGAAAGCACAGAAGCACGATTCCCAGGGCGGCGCACAAGCTGCTACGCCGATAACTGGACTCGCAGTCCATGGCCAAACACATGGCCAACTTGGGAATCATCTTCCAAGAAAACTCACGGCATGCGGGGGAGACCCCACCGCACACACACTGATACACGGTGACTCGGTTAAGCGTAACACAAAAGCCCGGCACATGAGGAGTCACCCAGACACTCAAACCCATGGGCATGTTAAACGAGGTAGCACGGTCCTCCCAACACCCTCAAAACACGGACACAAAATCCCACGGGTGTCTGGGGCATTCACAAGACCGCAAGTCGACCGCTGGGTCTCAACCGGGTCGACCAGGGATCCACACATCACGGAACGAACGCGGCAAACACGAAAACTCACCTCGGCGCAACACAGTGCCTGGCGGTCTAACCTTGGGCCGTCACGGTCTGTAACGGTCCAAGCCTCGACCGTCACAATGACTCTGACGCTCCAACACAGGGCCGTAAGAAGGGCGAGTAAAAATCGAACGTAACGCGCTCCCCCAGGGGCATTACGTCACCTAGCAGACCGACTCCGATGCGTTAGGCCAAGGAGCTACACAAGTCATGACGCATACCGCTCGGTGCGTCACGCTCTCTAACGCACCTACCCAGGTGCGCTAGGGTGAAGGGTGGACGCGTTAGCTCTAACGCTCATGCCCAGGGGCGTCACGCTTCTCTCCCGCGCCACTCTAAATGCGTCAGGCGTCTATGACCCCCATCGGTCATAAACCAATGGTCGGAATCACCGTAACCGTCTAGCATGAGGGCGTCACAGCCCTTTGGCGGTCTATCGTGGGGCCGTCAGGCCCGCGAACGCCAATACCTAAAACAAAGTGAGCGTAACGCACCTTCCCAGGCGCATTACACACTGTGGCGGTCACTGGAACGACCGCCACAGCGTCCCGGCGGTGAAACGGTGAACTAACACCAAAAATTCCGTTCCACGCCCCGATCATCCATGGATGATGGGGAAAACAACGGGGAAGCTCCCCTATGGGCCCTAGGATGCATCTAGACCTCGAATCAGTCCGAAACGCGGTAGAACGGTAGATCGGGCGCACACCCCAAAAACATGGATTTTCCCCAAACCGCTCAAATAAACCCGCTTGGCTCACCATAGCCTACAAATTTGCGGGAAAGGAAGCACACGAGCTGGGGGTCCATCTCCCTACCTCCACCGAAGAAACGACGCGCCGTGGACGCCGATCCACGAAGAAAACGCCCCGAAACCCTCGCCGCTCCACGAACCCGCGGCCGAGCTTCCACGCGCCACCGGCCCTCGATCCTCGACCCGTTCCCCGTTCCTCGCCTCCCGCCATCGCCGCCTCGCCCTCCTCCGCCACCGTCGGCCGCCCGGGGAGAGGGGGAGAGAAAGAGATGAGATAGAGTGAGAAAGAGAAAATGAGAGGGGGAGAGAGAAAAAAGGTTAATATATAGAAAAACCTAGAAATTTCAGAAATTCAGAAAATTACAAAAAATTACCTCCGCGATCCTCGGAAGGAACACAACACAGTAGTAACGTCCCGGAGTCAGAGAACGCTACGGTTTGTCCTGCACAATGTTCCGAAGGCACATCAGGGAAAAATACGTGTAAAGCACAAAATACACTCTGAGACCCACTAAAATGATCCGAAAAATATCCAAAAAAAAATCCGGGGCATTACATTATCAATTGGTCAGTGGAAGAAATTTCTCCTCATCTGATTCATCTATTAAAAGAAAGGTAAAGTTACATGTATACCCTTAAAGTATTCTCGAATTAGTCTTATATTCTTACCATTATGATATTTACCCCTTGAGCTCTCAAATCTCGTAACCCGAGTTGTCATGCCCTACGATTATGTCCCGTACTAACAGAGAAATAAGGCTATAGAAGTCAAAGTATGGGAAGCGGGCTGCGAGAGTCGAAATTGGGAAGCAGGCTACAAGAGCCAAAGGTTGGGGGAGCAGGCTACGAGGGCCAGAATTGGGAAGCATGCTGCAAGAGCCAAAGTATGGGCAGCGGGCTGCGAGAGTCGAAGTTATGGGAAGCGGGCTGTGAAAGCCGAAATTGGGAAGCAGGCTGCAAGAGCCAAAGTAGGGGAAGTGGGCTGCAAGTGCCAAAATTGGGAAGCAGGCTGCAAGAGCCAAAAATGGGAAGTGGGCTGTGAGAGCCGGAGATATTGAAAAGTAGGCTGAAAACCCAAGGAACATTGGGAGCATGCTAACAAGTCGAGAGATGTTAGGAGCAGGCTATAAAGCCGAAAGATATCGAAGGGCGTGGTGGAACGAATGGATTAATTCTGATGGTGGGCCTCGGCCGAAGTGGCTAAGCCAGAAGGTGTTGGGTAGGGGACCGTGGAAGGCCGAAAAGATATTACGGGAGCAGGCTACGAAGCTAAAGTGAAAGGTTGATTCTTTTGATTCTCTGGCCGGGGAAGGACCCGAACCAAAGTGGAAGGTTGATTCTTTAATTCTCTGGCAGGGGAAGGGTCCGAACCAAAGTGAAGGGTTGATTCTTTCATTCTCTAGCCGGGGAAGGATCCGAACCAAAGTGGAAGGTTTATTCTTTGATTCTCTGGCCAGAGAAGGGCCCGAACCAAAGTGAGAGGTCTATTCTTTTGTTCTCTGGTCGGGGAAGGGTCCGAACCAAAGCGAGAGGTCTGTTCTTTAATTCTCTGGCCGGGGAAGGATCCGAACCAAAGTGAAAGGGTCTCTTGATTTTGTCGGGTGGCCGAAGGCCAAAGATGGAGTTGTTCGTTGGCTTGATCTATCAGCTCGAATGCCGATGATTGAGAAGCTGTTGGCTCAGAAGCAGATGGATGAGATGCTTTCAGCTCGGGGGCCTACGATTGGATAGCTATCGGCTCAGGGGCCAATGATTGAATAGCTATCAGCTCAGGAGCCGATGATTGAATAGTTGTCGGCTCAGGGGCCGATGATTGGGAAGCTGTCGGCTCAAGGGCTGATGATTGGATAGCTATCGGCTCAAGGGCCGATGATTGGATAGCTGTCGGCTCAGGGGCCGATGATTGGATAGCTGTCGGCTCAGGGGCCGATGATTGGATCGATGTCGGCTCAGGGGCCGATGATTGGATAGCTGTCAGCTTAGGGGCCGATGATTGAATAGCTGTCAGCTCAGGAGCCGATGATTGAATAGCTGTCGGCTCAGGGGCCGATGATTGGATAGCTGTCGGCTCAGGGGTCGATGATTGGATAGATGTCGGCTTGAAGCCCCGATGGCTGAGTATTTTGTCGGCTTAACGCCTCGTTGGTGGAAAGTTTTGTCGGTTTGACGCCCCGTCGGTAGAAGGTTTGGTCGGTTTAACGCCCCGTTAGCGGAACATCTTGTCGGTTTAACGCCCCATTGGCGGAACATCTTGTCGGTTTAACGCCCCATTGGCGGAAGGTTTTATCGGTTTGATGCCCCGTCGGCGAAAGATTTTGTTGGTTTAACGCCCCGTCGGCGGAAGGTTTTGTTGGTTTAACGCCCTGTCGGCGGAAGGTTTAGTCGGTTTAATGCCCCATTGGCAGAACATCTTGTCAGTTTAATGCCCCATTGGCGGAAAGTTTTATCGGTTTAACATCCTATCGGTGGAGGGTTTTGTTGGTTTAACGCCCCGTCGGTGGAAGGTTTGGTCAGTTTAACGCCCCGTCGGTGGAATGTTGATCAGTTTAACGCCCCGTCGGCGGAATGTTGATCGGTTTAACACCCCGTCGGTAGAATGTTGATCGGTTTAACGCCCCGCCGATAGAATGTTGATCGGTTTAACGCCTCGCCGGAGGAATGTTGATCGGTTTAACGCCCCGTCGGCGGAATGTTGGTCGGTTTAGCGCCCCGTCGGTAGAATGGTGATCGGTTTAACGCCCCGTCGGTGGAATATTGATCAGTTTGAACGAAAGGTCGTGATGCCGACCACATGAGAGGTCTATTTGTTGGATAGCTGAAGGCCGAAGGTAAAAGACCATGGCTGCCTGTGGACGCACTTTTTTTTACCTATTATTATCTTGTTGGTTTATTCATTTATTGAGTGCGTGGGCGTGCCAGTCACCGAAGTGACAATTTATTCGGGCTCCGAAGAGCCCATGGTGTGCTCGATCTGACTTCGTCAGACGATTGTGTGGTTCGTGTCGGGACTAAAACCCGCCGTGCCATAAAGGTCACGACGTCATTTACATCCCCCATACGAGGGAACACCCTTGATTAATCGCCGAGATTCAGGGCCTCATGGCCAAGAGATTAATTGCATGAAAAGTCTATTACGAGGTATTGAGATCCTCACACGAGGGCGAGAAGAAAACCATTCGAGGTCATGTCGGTCATGTGCTGACCATTTGATGTTCGGACGAGTGTCCGTCTCGGAGAAAGCGCGATCGTCGCGGGAAGACCGGAGCATATGTATGCCAGGGTATGGCAATTTACTATTCAGAAGAACAGAAAACGTTTGGCCAAACCTTGGTTAGAGCGGTCGGAAACCGGTAAATCTGTTGGCCCGGTGCAAGAGCAAGCTGCGACCATACTGCGGTGGGCCCCCCGCGGTCGAAACAAGACTTGCATGAGCGTCATTAATATTTCCGGTGCCAAGGGGGCGACGAGGGAATATCCCTTGAATCGACTGAAAAGCCCTGTGTCCGGAGAAGCGGGCGTTCGAAACATGTCGGTCATTCGGGAGACCATTTAATATTCGGACGAGAGTCCGGCTTAAGAATATTGTAATCATCGCAGGAGGACCTGGAACATATGCATGCCGGGATACGGCAAGTTTATTATTCCGAGACACTAAAAACAATCGGTTGAATCTCGGTTATTGTAGCTGGAAACCAGCGAATCTATTGGCCCGGTACGAGATCGAGTCAAGACCATATTGGGGGCGCCTCCCGTGGTCCGAACGGGGCTTACGCGGGCATCATTAATATTTCCGGTGTCGGAGGGCAATGGGGGAGAGTCCCGGGACTAGACTCCAAAACCGAAAATGTGTTCGAAAGGAGCGGGTTGTAGATCGAGGATATGAGCCAGACGATGACCATGATTGGGACAGGCCCGAGGTCTGAGTGTGGCCCACGGAGGTCTTATTGATATTCCCATGGAAGGAGTCCGGGGGTGGCGAGAGCCGTCTCGTTCTAATTCGGATTCTGTCGGTCACTTGCCGACCTTTTCATGTTTGGACAAGGGCCCATATTGAAAGTGCGACGCGGGCGGGAACAACCCCATACAAATGTATGCCGAGTTTACGGCAATTTCGATGAAAGGGCGGGAACGAATCCCGATAGGAACGGGTCGGAGTTGATGAGCTATTGGCCCGGAGCAATGCCGGCTCACAACCATATCGGGGTAGGAGCCACCGGCTATGCAGGTCGCTCACGGGCCTTTTCATGTTCGGACGTAGGTCCATAATAAGAACGCGGCGGGAACCAAGGTGAATCCGTTCAAATGTCTGCCGAACGTGCGGCAATTTTAGTAGCGGCTCGGAAGGGATCCGGCCGGAGAAATGAGTCCGGTTTAATCGGAATGTCAGCCCGAGACGAGGTCAGGCCATGGCCATTTCGGGATAATTCCCTAGACTCAGGCCCAACTCGCAAGGGCAGTATTGTTGTTCCTTCGGCACCGGGTCACGGGAGAGACGGGGCTGCGAAGCGGATCCCATTGTTTTATTATTATCTAAGAAATGTTATCATTGTCATTTGTTAATTTGTATATATATCTGTGAGTGAATTCTTTATTACTATTTATTCATTTTTCTTGTGATTTATTCATTTACTATTGTTATTATTAGGTTTGTTATTATTTTTGTTCGTTTTATTATCATTCATTTGCTTGTCATTTTTTGTTAAGTTTGTTATTATTATTTATTTATTTTTGTTATCATTTATTTGTCGATTTATCATTATTATTATTTCTTTTAAGCGTATTATTATTATTGCTTATTTCTTTATCATTCTTATTTATTTATTCACCTTTTTTAATTTATTATCATTTATTATTGTTGTTTAACATTATTATTTGCTATTACTTCTCTATTTTCTTTTGAGTTTGTTATTATTATCATTATTTAAGTTTTGTATCATTATTTGTTTATTTATTTTGTTTTCTTTTAGCTTATTATCTTTATTAATATCATTATTTCAGGTGTGCCGCTGGGTCATGGGAGTGCGCCGCTGGAGGGCCAAGGGAGTGTGCCGCTGAGGGCCAAAGGAGTGTGCCGCTAGAGGGCTAAGGGAGTGTGCCGCTGAGGGCCAAGGGAGCGTGCCGCTGGGGGCCAGGGGGTGTACCGCTGGAGGGTTAAAAGGGTAGGCCGCTGAGGGCCAGGGGTGTACCGCTGGAGGGTCAAAGGAGTGTGCCGCTGAGGGCCAGGGGGTGTACCGCTGGAGGGTTAAAAGGGTGAGTGTGCCGCTGAACCCTGAAGCAGGAGCGTGCCGTTGAAGGGCTGAAGGGTGTGTCGGCGAAAGGGGGGAGAAGGCGTACCGCTGAAGGGCTAAGCGGGTGTGCCAGCGAAGGGCCATGAGGTATGTGCCGGCGAAGGATGGCTAGAAAGGTGTGCCGGCTAAGGGAGACAATAGGAGCGTACCGGCGAAGGGCATGGGGAGCCCACTCCTCCTCCGTTTCTTTTAAGGCTTTTCTTTTCGTCTGTTCTGATTTTTATTAAGTTTGCATGGGTTTCTTCTCTCTTTCTCTTGATTATCTTCCATTCTTTCTCTCCTGAGGACGGATGCTCGAGTTACTTAGTCGTTATTTGATTCGGCTCTCTTTGAGTTTATTACGGTTCCCTTGCCTCGGTTAAAGCGTTTTACCGTTGTTCTTTTTATTTGCTTGTTGCTTTCTTTTAGACCTTTTTAACGTGTGGTCATTCCATTTGTTTGTTGCTTCCTCTTATCCTTTTAATATGTTATCGTTTCTAACGAAAATTCGGCAGCATCTCCCCTTGACTCGAGCGTAAGGGAGATAAAGGGAACGCGCCCACATGGAGTGGCGGAACCCGACAACTGGAGGTGGGCACCCGAGGGTAGCAACACCTTTATGGGGCCTCAAAAAACCCGGAGAAAACCGTGAACGGAAGACTTCTAGTACTAGACAGAATGGGCTTGGGGTTGGCGGCTGAGGGCGTACCGCTGAGGCACCAGGGGAAGGTGTACCACTGGGGGGGCCAGAAAGTGTGCAGCTGAGGGCCTAAGGGATGTACCGGCCAAGGGCAACGGGGTGTGCCGCTGAGGGCCAATAGGGGTGTGCCGCTGAGGGCTAGAAGGGTGTATCGGCCAAGGGCCAACGGGGTGTGCCGCTGAGGGCCAAAAGGTGTGCCGGCCAAGGGCTGGAAAGTTGCATCTCTGGGAGATAAAAAAGGGGGAAGCTAAGTGTATGGGCTGGGAGGCTTGTAGGTCATTCAGGAAAAGAGGGGAAGCTCAAGGCCAAGGGTGGGCTACTGGTAGCTGGGTGTTCGGAGAGAGAGCAATGGCCTCCCTCTCTCCTCAAGCCGGTGGGCACAGTAGATGGCCGTGGAAGGGAGTGAAAAGCCCGTGAGACCGAAACTCATAGGGGAGGGATCACATCACCAACGAGGCTCCAAAAGAACACCGGAGGAAAAAAAGATGAAAAGAGTAACACAGTGCGTAAAGGTGGGAATAAATCAGTAGAAATAACAGGAAAGACCCAAGAAGGGTGATTTTTCATTCACGGGAAGCAAAGGGCCGAGGCCCTACATATACATTGACGGACATGCCCGAGCCAAGGTCACGGGCAAGAAAGAAAACCCAAGAACAAGAGAAAGGGAAGAGGAAAACAAGGAAAACCCCGGAGAGGAAGGTGTTGGGGCTGAAGTGGGGGACGACCGTCCACCCCCCCTTCTCCCACACCTCCCTCCGTTACATCAAACCCTCCTCCTCTCTTACTCTCTCTTCTTCCCGGTGGCCGTCGGAGGGAGCTCACGCCGGAACGCCTCTTCTTCCCTTTCTCTATTCTCCTCTGTCTCTTCTTTCTTCGTCTCCTTTCCTCTTCTCCGTCTGCCTCTGTGTGTGTATCTCCCTCTGTCTGAGTCCCCCTCCTCCCCCTCTTTTCTTGTCGAAGCGGGAGTCATTTATACTCCCGGCCACCGGAGCCTTCGAGCACGGCCATCGAAGGCGGGAAGCAGCTCCGTCATGATGATCAAGTTTGACTCTTCCGTCCTGGGTGTCAGGGGACTAGCCTACGTGGCCCAGTCATTGGTCGACACCTCGGATCGGCCACTGCGCGCCGAAGATGCCTAGGGCATGGGCACCACGTCGCTCGGCCGTTGAAAATGCCTCACGCTGTGCCGCTGGCGGGCTGAACAAGCGTGCCACAGGAGAGCCAAAAACGCGTGCCGCTGGAGCCCCAAATGGGCGTGCCGCTGGAGCCCCAAATGGGCGTGCCGCTGGAGCCCCGGATGGGCGTGCCGCTGGAGCCCCGGATGGGCGTGCCGCTGGAGCCCCGGATGGGCGTGCCGCTGAAGCCCCGGATGGGCGTGCCGCTGAAGCCCATGGGGGCTGTGCCGCTGAAGCCCTTGGGGGCTGGGCGTGCCGCTGAAGCCCTTGAGGGCTGGGCGTGCCGCTGAGGGGCTTTGGGGCCGTGCCGCTGGACCCCATGGGGGCTGTGCCGCTGAAGCCCTTGGGTGTGCCGCTGAGCAGCCCTAGGGTGTGCCGCTGAGCAGCCCTGGGTGTGCCGTTGAAGGCCAAACTGGGCGTGTTTCTGAGCCAGTTCTGAGCCCGTTATGGACACGAGTCATGACCCGTTTGGTTTTCCTCAAGGCCCATGGATTGTGGGGCTCTCTTTGTGGTTGGTTTCTCTTCACTGTCGTGACTCCGGAGGTGACTTTACGACAGTGTGCATATTTGGGGAGTCCGGATGACCAGTCTTTCCGGGGCTTCTTCACTCGGTGCCGTTGTTGATGCTGGGCCGAGCAGGATATCTGTGTGTGTAATTTTTGGTGTCCACAAATGCCCCCCACCCATGAGTAGCGCAGGCGAAGGATGAGCCGGGCGGTGCCCGTGGGTGTATTTATCTCTTTCCTCTTCGTCGATGCCGACGGGGTGCCGGGAGCTAATATGTTGGTCTCTTCTTCTCTTCGTCAGTGCCGACGGGGTGTCGGGCGTTGACATGATATGTTGGTCTCTTTGTCTCTTCGTCAGTGCCGACAGGGCGCCGGGAGCTGACCTGGTTTGTTGGTCTCTTTGTCTCTTCGTCAGTGCCGATAGGGTGTCGGGAGCTGACATGATATGTGGATCTCTTTGTCTCTTCGTCAGTGCCGACAGGGTGCCGAGAGCTGGCCTGGTTTGTTGGTCTCTTTGTCTCTTCGTCAGTGCCGATAGGGTGTCGGGAGCTGACCTGGTTTGTTGATCTCTTTGTCTCGTCGTCAGTGCCGACGGGGTGTCGGGAGCTGACCTGATTTGTTATTCTCTTTGTCTCTTCGTCAGTGCCGACGGGGTGTCGGGAGCTGACCTGGTTCGTTATCTCTTGGTCTCTTCGTCAGTGCCGACAGGGTGTCGGGAACTGACCTGGTTTGTTGTTCTCTTTGTCTCTTCGTCAGTGCCGACGGGGTGTCAGGAGCTGACCTGGTTTGTTGTCTCTTGGTCTCTTCGTCAGTGCCGACAGGGTGTCGAGAGCTGACCTGGTTTGTTGATCTCTTTGTCTCTTCGTCAGTGCCGACAGGGTGCCGGGAGCTGAGCTCGTTTGTTGGTCTCTTTGTCTCTTCGTCAGTGCCGACGGGGCGCCGGGGACTGAAGTCGTATATTGGTCTCTTCATCTCTTCTCTTTCTTTTCTTCTCTCTTTTCTCTTCTTCTCTTTTTTCTCTTCTTCTCTTTTGTCATCTCTTTTTTTGCCCTTTTTGTTGTTGTTTTTTTTGTTTCTTCTCTTCTTCCCTTCTTTTCCCTTCTTTTTTTTTCTCTTTCTTTTTTTTTGAAGAACTCCAGGTGGCTGTTGGCATGGGTGCCAATGATATAAGAGTTGTAGGCACAACGGTCGATAATTGAAAGCTGTTGGCACGGGAGCCAGTAAGTGAGGCCGAAACAGCCAAGGCCAGAAGCAACTTAGATGTTCGTCGTCTGAAGGGACGGAGAGAAGAGTTTGTTGATTCAAAAATGCGCCAGGGATATCAGTTATGAAACCCGGACTCGGGAAAGTGGGCCGCGAGGGCCAAAGTTGGCATTACGGAAGCGGGCTGTGCAGGCCAGATTCTGGGAAGTAGGCCGTAAAGGGCCAGGGATGTTGGGAAGCGGGCTACAAAAGCCGAATCGGGGAAGCAAGCTACGGGAGCCAGAATTGGAGAGCAGGCCGCGAAGGCCAAAGGTAAGCAGGCTGCAAGAGCCAAAGATATTGGGAAGCAAGCCACGAGGGCCAGAATTGGGAAGCAGGCTGCGAAGGCCAAAGGTAAGCAGGCTGCTAGAGCCGAAGTTGGGAAGCAGGCTGCAAGAGCCGAAATTGGGGAGCAGGCTGCGAAGGCCAAAGGTAAGCAGGCTGCTAGAGCCGAAGTTTGGAAGTAGGCTGCAAGAGCCGGAATTGGGGAGCAGGCTGCGAAGGCCAAAGGTAAGCAGGCTGCTAGAGCCGAAGTTGGGAAGCAAGCTACAAGAGCTGGAATTGGGAGATTAACGAGCCGTGAGGGCAGGATGTAGGCCATGGGGGCCAAGATTGGGCTCTACGAGCCGTAGCTGGGAACGTAAGCTTCGATGGCCAGAATTGAGTTTATTGCATACGCACATTTTTATTATTTATTATTATTATTATTTATTATATATCTATTTTTTATTCAAGCATGCAAGCATTCATTAGCAGGCATAACATAGATATAAGTAAGGCAGCTCCCCCTATAGGGGATAGGATAGGGACATCGCCCGTAATTCGTAGATGCGGTGCGGGCCGCGAGGCACAATTGAGGGGTGGTGCACCCGTCAAGAGGATATCGCATGTCTTGCATGCATAGCCTAAATTCACGCATTTCACCCGAGGTAATTCTCTGTGGCATGGCAGTGCAAATGTGTGAACAAAGAGCCCTAACCATAGGGATATGCAGGTTTTCCTGGTGACACTCGAGGATCACTCTAGCGCCTACACATAGGTTTCAGGCTTTCAACTTTCGGTAGCTTTACACAGCCCCCATCTGTTTATTTTGCTAGCGAATTTCACCGTTCGATGCGAGTCTCCTCATGTGTCTCAATGGGGATTCCCGGCTACTAGGGTTTGTCCTTATTGTGATTCACTTCACCATTTCGCGCGAGTCTCCTCATTTATTTCAGTGGGGATTCCCGGCTACTCGGATTCACGTTTCTCTCTATTTTTTTTTTTACAGTGGGGGTAGGCAGCTTTTTCCTCACGATTACCCTTCACGCGAGTGCAGGAATTCAAGTCTCCGTAGAGTGCTAAGAAGAAATTCGGGCAATCCCTATAGTCGAAGGCTATTGAACACATTAAGTGCTAAGTGTGTGAGCGTTGTCTCAGGCTTATTTTGTGAGTTGGGCTTAGCGATTCAGCCATGACTCTTCCCTTTGACGTGTGCACTCGCCATAATCGGGTTCCCTTCGAGCGTACGCCGTGACACGCGTGCATCCGAAATCGGAGCGATATTATTTAGCAAGGAAACACGGTCCTAGAAAATTTCAAGGAGGTGTATTATTCTATATTAAGCAACCATGCAAGCAGGGCAATCATGCATTCTCTTTTTTTATTTTTTTCTCTTTTTGTGTGTCTGTTTTGTTATTTTTTTGTTTTTTTTGTTTGTTTTTGCATAAGAAAATATTGTTATTACATATAAGTGTAGCGGTAGTAAAGGTATTAGGGAAGCAGACCATGAACGGCTGAAAGGACACTGGGGAAGCGGGCCGTGAAGGCCGAAGTTGATATTGGAAGTAGGCCACAATAGCCAAAAATCGAGTGGAGTGGGCTACGAGAGCCAAATTATGGGAAGCATGCTGCAGGAGCCGAAGTTGAGAAGCGAGCTACAGGGGCCGAAGTTACGGGAAGCGGGCCGTGAAGGTCGAATTTTGGGAAGCATGCCGTAAAGGCCGAATTCTGGGAAGCAGGCTCGAGAGCCAAAGATATTGGAAAGCGGGCTGTAGAGGCCAAAATTGGGAAGCGGGCCGTGAAGGCCGAATTCTGGGAAGTAGGCCGTAAAGGCCGAATTCTGGGAAGCAGGCTGCGAGAGCCAAAGATATTGAGAAGCGGGCTGCAAAAGCCAAAATTGGGAAGCGGGCCGTGAAGGCCGAATTCTGGGAAGCAGGCCGTAAAGGCCGAATTCTGGGAAGCAGGCCGTAAGAGCCGAAGATATTGGGAAGTAGGCTAAAAGCCAAGGGATATTGGGAGCAGGCTGACAAGCCGAGAGATGTTAGGAGTAGGCTATAAAGTTGAAAAGATATCGGAGAGCGCGGTGGGACGGGTGGATTAATCATGACAGTGGGCCTTGGCCGGAATGACTGAGCCACAGGGCGTCGGGTAGTAGGATACGTGAGCCGAGGAGAAGGGTTTGTGAAGCGGTGGGTTCGAAGACCACGTCTGTCTCATGTCTCTTTTTTTTTCTTCTTCTTTTGTGCGGGGAGACAGGTGCAAAGACCATGTCTGCCTCGTGACTCTTCTTTCTCTTCTTCTCTTCTTCTGTTATGGAGAGGCGGTGCAAAGATCATGCTTGCCTCATGGTCATTTCTTTCTTTTCTTCTCTTCTTTTGTGTGAAGAGGCGGGTTCAAGGACCGTGTTCGCCCCGTGACTGTTCTTTCTCTTCCTCTCTTCTTCTTTCATGGAGAGGCAGGTGCAAGGACCATGTTCGCCTCATGTCTCCTTTTTCTCTTCTCTTCTTCTTTTGTAGAGAGGCAGGTGCAGAGACCATGTTCGCTCCGTGACTGCTTTTTCTCTTCTTCTCTTCTTCTTTTATAGAGAGGCAGGTGCAAGGACCATGTTCGCCTCATGACTGTTCTTTCTCTTCTTCTCTTCTTCTTTTATGGAGAGGCAGGTGCAAGGACCATGTTTGCCTCGTGATCATTTCTTTCTTTTCTTCTCTTCTTCTTTGTGATGAGGCGGGCTCGAAGACCACGACTGTCTCGTGACTCTCTTTTTTTTCTTCTCTTCCTTTATGGGATGAGGCGGGCTCGAAGACCACGTCTGCCTCATGTGCCCCTTTTTTTCTTTCTTTTCTGTTTTTCTTTTCTCATTAACACTTCAGTGCTGGAGTGTATTTCTCTTAATGTGCCCCCAGAGCGGGGTGTAGCTTCATTTGGTATGCATCCCCCCTGAGGGGTGTGTTTTGTCTCTTTGCTTCTGTGCCCCCAGGTGGGGTGAATTTCTTTCTTTGTATGCCCCTAGTCCAGTGTGTGGTTTTTTTTTGAGTGTCCCCAGGCCGGGGTGAATTCTTTTCTTCTTATGCCCCCATGGCGGGATGTAGCTTCTTCAAATGCCCCTAAGCCGGGGCATATTCTTTATGGCTTCCATACCCCCAGACGGGGTATGTTTCTTCTTCAATCGTCCCTAGAATAGGGTGTATTCTTTTCTTTCTTATGCTCCCGAAGCGGGATGTAACTTCTTCAAATGCCCCTAAGCCGGGCATGTTCTTCATGGCTTTTATGTCCCCACTGGCGGGGTTTGTTTCTTCTTCAAATGCCCCTAAGCCGGGGTGGACTTCTCTTCATATGCCCCTGAGCTGGGACCTGGCTGTTGCTTCTAGGCCCTCGAGGCGAGGTGGGCTTCTTCTTCAAATACCCCCAAGACGGGGGTGTGATTCTTGGCTTCATATGCCCCCAAGACGGGGTGTATTTTGCTTCTCGTGCCCCCAGGGGTGGGGTGGAATTCTCTTCAGTTACCCCTAAGTCAGGGTTGATTCCTCTGCCTCTTATGCCCCAAGGTGGGGTACACTTCTCTTCATATGCCCCCTAAGACGGGGTGTAACTCTACTTTTTCTCATGACCCCAGGCCGGGGCAGTCTCTTCTTCTTATGCTTATGTGTTCCCGCATCGGGGTGTATTCTTTTCTTCACGTGCTCCCCCAAGTCGGGGAATATTGTGTGTTCTGCTTCAGATGCCCCCGGGGGGGATATATGTTACTTCATGGACCCCAAGGCCGGGATGTATTCCTTCTTTGAATGCCCCTAGGTCGGGGTGTATTCTTCTCTTCTTATGCTCCCAAGGCGGAACGTAGCTTCGTCAAATGCCCCTAGGTCGGGGTTGATTCTTCTCTTCTTATGTTCCCAAGGTGGGACGTAGCTTCTTCAAATGCCCCTAAACCGGAGCGTATTCTTTTATGGCTTCTATGCCCCCAGGCGGGGTATATCTTTTCTTCAAATACCCCCAAGGCGGGGGTGTAATTCTCCCGCTTCCTCTGCCTCAGAGTGGGGTATACTTCTCTTTGTATTCCCCTAAGCCAGGGTGTATTCTTTTCGCTTCATATGCCCCCAGGGTGGGATGCGCCTTCTGCTTCTCATGACCCCGGGATAGAGTGTATTCGCTTCATGTGCCCCCGGCACGAGGGTGTATCTTTACTTTTTATGCCCCCCGGGGGGGATTCTTCTTCTTCTGCCCCGACACGCCGGGGAATGTTTGCTTCTTGTGCCCCGAAAGTGGGGTGTGTTCTTGATGGCTCCTGTGCCCCCGTCGGTGGGGTGTATTTTTCTTCTTCAAATTCCCCTAAGGCGGGGTGTATTCTTTGTCGCTTCATGTACCCCCGAGTAGGGGTGAATTCTTTTCTTCTTACGCCCCCATGGCGGGGTATGTCTTTTGCTTCATGTGCCCCCATATCGGGGTGTATTTCTCTTCTTCAAATGCCCCTAAGCTGGGGTGCAACTCTATTTCTTCTTATGTCCCCAGGTCAGGGCGGATTCTTCTTCAAATGCCCCGAAGTCGGGGTGTAGCCTTTGCTTTGTGCCCCTCAGTCGGGGCGGATTCTCTTCATGTGCCCCTGGGAATGGGGTGTATCTCTTTTTTTGCCTCTTATGCCCCCGTAGCAGGGTATATATCTTCTTCTTATCCCCCATGGCGGGTTATATGCATGCTCTCTTCGGGAGTGGTGGCCGTGCTTGGCCTCATTGCTATAAAGCATTCCCCACAGCGGGCAGCCATTCACCGAGCTACGATTGTGGCTCGCTGGGTCTTTTAACAGCCACTCGAGGGGCCGTCTTGTGCCGGATGGAGGCAGCAGGAAGGAGGAACGAGCGGGGTCATTACACCACGGACTCAGAGCCTCCTAGAGTCGGGCGGGATGCCGGGTTTCTTCTTGCTCTTTTAGTCGGTGATACTGGCCGACTTTTCTTCTTTTCTTCTTTCTCTTTTTCTTCTCTTTTTCTTCTCCTTTTTTTTTCTCTTCTTCTCTCTTTTTTTTTGTCCCTTCTTCTCTTCTCTTCTTTTTCGTATGATTGACCAGGGTGGGGGTGCAGGAGAGCGCTCACCCCCTCAGGGAGGGGATGAGTGGTTCGCTCCACCGCATCAACCCCACAGTGGTAATCTTTGTTCAGCACGGGTCTCGACGGACGTGGCCGTACAACCCTCTATTGCCAATTCTTTCTCTTCTTTTTTTGCTTCTTTCTTTTCTCTCTCTTTTTTTTCTTTTTTTCTTTTCTACCTTTCTTTCTTTCTTCTTTTCTTCTTTTATTCTCTTTCTTCTTGAGGGAAACGGGGGGCCTGATTTCCCCTCCCTTCTGTTCTCTTTCTCTTATCTTCTCCCTTTTTTTATAACAGCCCCCATGATTCTTGGAAGCTGCATATGCTTCGAAGCAGCGTCTCGAGGCCGCGAAGGCAGCTGCACCGAGCCAGGCTTTTCTCCCCATAGGACTGGCGAAGACAGCACCTGCAATTCATCAAAGCAGGCAAACATCATTTATTAGGGGGGCCATGAGGCCCTGAATCCCGGCGAAGAGATGAAGGGTGGTTTCGGTCCCACCGGGCGTGCCAGACTTGTGGACGCACTTTTTTTTTACCTGTTATTCTCTTGTTGGTTTATTCGTTTATTGAGTGCGTGGGCGTGCCAGTCACCGAAGTGACAATTTATTCGGGCTCCGAAGAGCCCATGGTGCGCTCGATCTGACTTCGTCAGACGATTGTGTGGTTCGTGTCGGGACCAAAACCCGCCGTGCCATAAAGGTCACGACGTCATTTACATCCCCCATACGAGGGAACACCCTTGATTAATCGCCGAGATTCAGGGCCTCATGGCCAAGATATTAATTGCATGAAAAGTCTATTACGAGGTATTGAGATCCTCACGCGAGGGCGAGAAGAAAACCATTCGAGGTCATGTCGGTCGTGTGCTGACCATTTGATGTTCGGACGAGTGTCCGTCTCGGGAAAGCGCGATGTCGCGGGAAGACAGGAGCATATGTATGCCAGGTATGGCAATTTACTATTCAGAAGAACGGAAAACGTTGGCTAAACCTCGGTTAGAGCGGTCGGAAACCAGTAAATCTGTTGGCCCGGTGCAAGAGCAAGCTGCGACCATACTGCGGTGGGCCCCCCGCGGTCGAAACAAGACTTGCATGAGCGTCATTAATATTTCCGGTGCCAAGGGGCAATGAGGGAATATCCCTTGAATCGGCTGAAAAGCCCTGTGTCCGGAGAAGCGGGACGTTCGAAACGTGTCGGTCATTCGGGAGACCGTTTAATATTCGGACGGAGTCCGGCTTAGAATATTGTAATCGTCGCGGGAGGACGTGGAACATATGTATGCCAGGATACGGCAAGTTTATTATTCCGAGACACTGAAAACATTCGGTTGAATCTCGATTATTGTAGCTGGAAACCAGCGAATCTATTGGCCCGATAGGAGATCGAGTCAGGACCATATTGGGGGCGCCTCCCGTGGTCCGAACGGGGCTTGCGCGGGCATCATTAATATTTCCGGTGTCGGAGGGCAACGGGGGAGAGTCCCGGGACTAGACTCCAGAACCGAAAACGAGTTCAAAAGGAGCGGGCTGTAGATCGAGGATATGAGCCAGACGATGACCATGATCGGGACAGGCCCGAGGTTTGAGTGTGGCCCACGGAGGTCTTATTGATATTCCCATGGAAGGAGTCCGGGGGTGGCGAGAGCCGTCTCGTTCTAATTCGGAATCCGTCGGTCACTTGCCGACCTTTTCATGTTTGGGCAAGGGCCCATATTGAAAGTGCGACGCGGGCAGGAACAACCCCGTACAAATGTATGCCGAGTTTACGGTAATTTTGATGAAAGGGCGGGAACGAATCCCGATAGGAACGGGTCGGAGTTGATGAGCTATTGGCCCGGAGCAATGCCGGCTCTCAACCATATCGGGGTAGGAGCCACCGGCTATGCAGGTCGCTCACGGGCCTTTTCATGTTCGGACGTAGGTCCGTAATAAGAACGCGACGGGAACCGAGGTGAATCCGTTCAAATGTCTGCCGAACGTGCGACAATTTTAGTAGCGGCTCGGAAGGGATCCGGCCGGAGAAATGAGTCCGGTTTAATCGGAATGTCAGCCCGAGGCGAGGTCAGGCCATGGCTATTTCGGGATAATTCCCTAGACTCAGGCCCAACTCCCAAGGGCGGTATTGTTGTTCCTTCGGCACCGGGTCACGGGAGAGACGGGGCTGCGAAGCGGATCCCATTGTTTTATTATTATCTAAGAAATGTTATCATTGTCATTTGTTAATTTGTATATATATCTTTGAGTGAATTCTTTATTACTATTTATTCATTTTTCTTGTGATTTATTCATTTACTATTGTTATTATTAGGTTTGTTATTATTTTTGTTCGTTTTATTATCATTCATTTGCTTGTCATTTTTTGTTAAGTTTGTTATTATTATTTATTTATTTTTGTTATCATTTATTTGTCGATTTATCATTATTATTATTATTTCTTTTAAGCGTATTATTATTATTGCTTATTTCTTTATCATTCTTATTTATTTATTCACCTTTTTGAATTTATTATCATTTATTATTGTTGTTTAACATTATTGTTTGCTATTATTTCTCTATTTTCTTTTGAGTTTGTTATTATTATCATTATTTAAGTTTTGTATCATTATTTATTTATTTATTATGTTTTCTTTTAGCTTATTATCTTAATTAATATCATTATTTCTGGTGTACCGCTGGATCATGGGAGTGCGCCGCTGGAGGGCCAAGGGAGTGTGCCGCTGAGGGCCAAAGGAGTGTGCCGCTAGAGGGCTAAGGGAGTGTGCCGCTGAGGGCCAAGGGAGTGTGCCGCTGGGGGCCAGGGGGTGTACCGCTGAGGGCCAAAGGAGTGTGCCGCTAGAGGGCTAAGGGAGTGTGCCGCTGAGGGCCAAGGGAGTGTGCCGCTGGGGCCCAGGGGGTGTACCGCTGGAGGGTTAAAAGGGTGTGCCGATGAGGGCCAGGGGTGTACCGCTGGAGGGTCAAAGGAGTGTGCCGCTGAGGGCCAGGGGGTGTACCGCTGGAGGGTTAAAAGGGTGAGTGTGCCGCTGAAGGCTGAAGCAGGAGCGTGCCGTTGAAGGGCTGAAGGGTGTGTCGGCGAAAGGGGGGGAAGGCGTACCGCTGAAGGGCTAAGCGGGTGTGCCGGCGAAGGGCCATGAGGTATGTGCCGGCGAAGGATGGCTAGAAAGGTGTGCCGACTAAGGGAGACAATAGGAGCGTACCGGCGAAGGGCATGGGGATCCCACTCCTCCTCCGTTTCTTTTAAGGCTTTTCTTTTCGTCTGTTCTGATTTTTATTAAGTTTGCATGGGTTTCTTCTCTCTTTCTCTTGATTATCTTCCATTCTTTCTCTCCTGAGGACGGATGCTCGAGTTACTTAGTCGTTATTTGATTCGGCTCTCTTTGAGTTTATTACGGTTCCCTTGCCTCGGTTAAAGCATTTTACCGTTGTTCTTTTTATTTGCTTGTTGCTTTCTTTTAGACCTTTTTAATGTGTGGTCATTCCATTTGTTTGTTGCTTCCTCTTATCCTTTTAATATGTTATCGTTTCTAACGAAAATTCGGCAGCATCTCCCCTTGACTCGAGCGTAAGGGAGATAAAGGGAACGCGCCCACATGGAGTGGCGGAACCCGACAACTGGAGGTGGGCACCCGAGGGTAGCAACACCTTTATGGGGCCTCAAAAAACCCGGAGAAAACCGTGAACGGAAGACTTCTAGTACTAGATAGAATGGGCTGGGGGTTGGCGGCTGAGGGCGTACCGCTGAGGCACCAGGGGAAGGTGTACCACTGGGGGGGCCAGAAAGTGTGCAGCTGAGGGCCTAAGGGATGTACCGGCCAAGGGCAACGGGGTGTGCCGCTGAGGGCCAATAGGGGTGTGCCGCTGAGGGCCAGAAGGGTGTATCGGCCAAGGGCCAACGGGGTGTGCCGCTGAGGGCCAAAAGGTGTGCCGGCCAAGGGCTGGAAAGTTGCATCTCTGGGAGATAAAAAAGGGGGAAGCTAAGTGTATGGGCTGGGAGGCTTGTAGGTCATTCAGGAAAAGAGGGGAAGCTCAAGGCCAAGGGTGGGCTACTGGTAGCTGGGTGTTCGGAGAGAGAGCAATGGCCTCCCTCTCTCCTCAAGCCGGTGGGCACAGTAGATGGCCGTGGAAGGGAGTGAAGAGCCCGTGAGACCGAAACTCATAGGGGAGGGATCACATCGCCAATGAGGCTCCAAAAGAACACCGGAGGAAAAAAAGATGAAAAGAGTAACACAGTGCGTAAAGGCGGGAATAAATCAGTAGAAATAACAGGAAAGACCCAAGAAGGGTGAATTTTCATTCACGGGAAGCAAAGGGCCGAGGCCCTACATATACATTGACGGACATGCCCGAGCCAAGGTCACGGGCAAGAAAGAAAACCCAAGAACAAGAGAAAGGGAAGAGGAAAACAAGGAAAACCCCGGAGAGGAAGGTGTTGGGGCTGAAGTGGGGGACAACCGTCCACCCCCCCTTCTCCCACACCTCCCTCCGTTACATCAAACCCTCCTCCTCTCTTACTCTCTCTTCTTCCCGGTGGCCGTCGGAGGGAGCTCACGCCGGAACGCCTCTTCTTCCCTTTCTCTATTCTCCTCTGTCTCTTCTTTCTTCGTCTCCTTTCCTCTTCTCCGTCTGCCTCTGTGTGTGTATCTCCCTCTGTCTGAGTCCCCCTCCTCCCCCTCTTTTCTTGTCGAAGCGGGAGTCATTTATACTCCCGGCCACCGGAGCCTTCGAGCAAGGCCGTCGAAGGCGGGAAGCAGCTCTGTCATGATGATCAAGTTTGACTCTTCCGTCCTGGGTGTCAGGGGACTAGCCTGCGTGGCCCAATCATTGGTCGACACCTCGGATCGGCCACTGCGCGCCGAAGATGCCTAGGGCATGGGCACCACGTCGCTCGGCCGTTGAAAATGCCTCACGCTGTGCCGCTGGCGGGCTGAACAAGCGTGCCGCAGGAGAGCCAAAAAGGCGTGCCGCTGGAGCCCCAAATGGGCGTGCCGCTGGAGCCCCGGATGGGCGTGCCGCTGGAGCCCCAAATGGGCTTGCCGCTGGAGCCCCGGATGGGTGTGCCGCTGGAGCCCCGGATGGGTGTGCCGCTGAAGCCCATGGGGGCTGTGCCGCTGAAGCCCTTGGGGGCTGGGCGTGCCGCTGAAGCCCTTGGGGGCTGGGCGTGCCGCTGAGGGGGGGCCGTGCCGCTGGAGCCCATGGGGGCTGTGCCGCTGAAGCCCTTGGGTGTGCCGCTGAGCAGCCCTAGGGTGTGCCGCTGAGCAGCCCTGGGTGTGCCGTTGAAGGCCAAACTGGGCGTGTTTCTGAGCCAGTTCTGAGCCCGTTATGGACACGAGTCATGACCCATTTGGTTTTCCTTGAGGCCCATGGATTGTGGGGCTCTCTTTGTGGTTAGTTTCTCTTCACTGTCGTGACTCCGGAGGCGGCTTTACGATAGTGTGCATATTTGGGGAGTCCGGAAGACCAGTCTTTCCGGGGCTTCTTCACTCGGTACCGTTGTTGATGCTGGGCCGAGCAGGATATCTGTGTGTGTAATTTTTGGTGTTCACACTGCCCCAAGACTTTCTTTCTTTTGTTCTCTTCTTCTCTTGTGTGAAGAGGCGGGCACAAAGACCACGTCTGTCTCGTGACTGTTCTTTTTTGTTCTACTCTTCTTTTCTCATCAATGCCCCTAGACTGGGGTGTATTCCTCTTAATGTGCCCCCTGATCGGGGTGTAGCTTTCTTCTGTGCCCCCAAGCCGGGGTGTCTCTTCTGCTTCTTATGCCTCTGAACCGGGGTGTATTCTTCATGGCTTCTATGCCCCCCCGGAGTGGGGAGTAGCTTTATTTCATGTGCCCCCACGGGGGGTGTGTTTTGTTTCTCGTGCACCCAAGGCAGGATGTGTGTTTCTTTCTTTGTATGCTCCCTTACCGGGGTGTGTTCTTGCTCTCTTTTATCTTATATGCTTCTATGGTAGGATATATTTCTCTTCATGTGCCCCTAGATTAGGTGGTAACTCTATTACTTGCTGCGCCCCCAGGCCGGGGTAGATTCTTCTGCTTCTTCTACCCCAGAGTGGGGTATATTTCTCTTCGTATTTCCCTAAGCCGGGGTGTATTCTTTTTGTTTCATATGCCCCCCATATGGGATAGAGTCTTTGCTTCTTATTCCCCCCCCCACGGTGGGGTGTCCTCTGCCTATTTTACCCCCAAGGCGGGGTGTATTCTTTTCCTCATAGGCCCCCATGACGGGGTACGTTTCTTCTTCAGATGCCCCTAAGTCGGGGTGTGCTTCTTTCTTTGTGTGCCCCCGGGCTGGGGTGAATTCTTGTTTCTTATTCCCCATGGCGGGGTATGGTCTCTACTTCGTATGCCCCCCATGGCGGGATGAATGCATGCTTCATGTGCCCCCATATCGGGATATATTTCTTCCTCAAATACCCCTAAGTCGGGGTGTATCCTTTGCCTCGTATGTCCCCCGAGTCGAGGTGTGTTTTGCATCTTGTGCACCCCAGGCAGAGTGTGCTTCTTTCCTCGTATACCCCCATGGTGGGGGGTGTGTTTCTTTCTTTATGTGCCCCCAAGCTGGGGTGAATTCCGCTGCTTCTTATGCCCCAGAGCGGGGTACACTTCGCTTCATATGCCCCTGAACCGGGGTGTATCTTCTGCTTCTTATGCCCCCGAGGCGGGGTACACTTCTCTTCCTATGCCCCTAGGTCGGGGTGTAGTTTCTGCTTCTTATGCCCCCGTATTGGGGTGAGTTCCTCTGGTTTTACGCCCTCCCAAGGTGGAGTGTATTTCCCTTCACATGCCCCCGGCACGGGGTGTATCTTTTGCTTCGCATGCCCCCAGACCGGGGTGGATTCTACTTCTTCTACCCCTCATGGCAGGGCGTATTTCTCTTCATATGCCCCCCTGGAGCAGGGTCTAGTTTCTTTCTTTATATTCCCCCTAGCTCCGGGTGTACTCTTGCTTCTTACGCCCCTATATCGGGGTAGACTTTTCTGCTTCTTATGCGCCCAGGGCAGAGGGTGTTTCTTTCTTCGTGTGCCCCCATGGTGGGGTGTAGCTATGTTGCTTGTTGTGCCCCCCATGGTGGGGTGGATTCTTCTGCTTCTTCTACCCCAGAGTGGGGTATATTTCTCTTCGTGTTCCCCGAGCCGGGGTGCATTCTTTTGTTTAATATGCCCCCATACGGGGTGGGTTCTGCTTCTTTTGCACCCAAGGTGGGGTGTGTTTCTTCTTCAAATGTCCCTAAGCCGGGGCTTGTTCTTTATGGCTTCTATGCCCCCAGGTGGGGTGTGTTGCTTCATGTGCCCCCATGGTGGGGTGCGTTTTTTGTATGCCCCCAGGCCGGGGTGAGTTTCTTCCTTTGTGTGCCCCTAAGCAGGGTATAGTCTTTGCCTCTCATGCCCCCAGGTGGGGGTGTATGCTGCTGCTTCTCATGCCCCAGAGCGGGGTGTACTTCTCTTCATATACCCCTAAGCCGGGGTGAATTCTTCTGCTTCTTGTGCCCCTGGGTGGGGTATAGTTCTTCTTCGAATACCCCTAAACCCGAGATATTCTTCCGCTTCTTCTGCCCCTGGGTGGGGTATATTTATCTTTGTATTCTCCTAAGCCAGAATGTATTTTTGTTTCATATGCCCCCATATCGGGGTATATTTATCCCTCAAATACCCATGAGCCGGGGTGTATTCTTTGTCTCATATGTCCCCGAGTCGGGCTGTGTTTGCTTCCTGTGCACCCCGGGCAGAGTGTATTCTGCTTCTTCTACCCCTCAAGGCGGGGTGTGTGTCTTTTCATATATCCCCGAAGCGGGTGTAGTTTCTTCTTCAAATGCCCCAAGGCCGGGGTGTAACTTTTGCTTTATGTCCCCCCGAGTCGGGGTGGATTCTCTTCGTGTGCCCCAGGCCGGGGGTATATCCTTTATGGCTTTTATGCCCCCAGGTGGGGCGTAAATTCTTGTTTTCATGCCCCCCATGCGGGGTGTGTTTCTTTCTTGCCTCTTATCCCCCATGGCGGGGTATATTTCTTCTTTTTATCCCCCATGGCGGGGTATATGCATGCTCTCTTCGGGAGTGGTGGCCGTGCTTGGCCTCATTGCTATAAAGCATTCCCCACAGCGGACAGGAATTCATCAAGCTAGAGTTGCAGCTTGCCGGATCTTCCAACAGCCACTCGAGGGGCCATCTTATACATACAGGATAGAGGCAGCAGAAAGGTGGAACGGACCGGGGCATTGTTGTGCCCCTTGTGCTTTGATGATAGTGTGGTGTTTTAATGACAGCAATATGAATGAGTCACCATATTATTTTGCTCACATGATTGCATATTCTGTTCTGTGGAGAATGCATTGTTTTGCTCACATGATTGCATATTCTGTTCTGTGGAGAATGCATGAGTGTGCCATGTCTGATTTGTTCTGTGGAGAATGCATAAGTTTATACATTGTCCGGCTGCATAACACAAGTCCATACAGTTGCTGCATGCGTCTGTTAAGAAGTCTGTACATTGCCATGCTTCAGGCTGAGCAAGTCTATACATCCGTTTGCTAGCATGTCTGCACAAGTCCATACATTGTCTGGCTGCATAACACAAGTCCATACATTGTGAAAGTCTATACATTCCTCATTGCCTTGCTTCATGCACCAAGTCTGCACATTCGTTACTCAAGTCTATACATTCACTGTGTACTGTTCATGAGCAAGTCCATACATTGTTTGTGCATTCATTTGTCTGGCTGCATAACTATAAGTCTATACATCTTTGTCTTGTGCATGCATCATTGTCTCAGCAAGTCTATACATTGGACTTGAGCATTTAGGAAGTCTGTACATCGCTGCATCATTCTCGTTTAAAGTCTGTACACTCTTCAGGTGCATCATCTCAGCAAGTCTATACATTGGACTTGAACATATAGGAAGTCTGTACATCAGCTAGGCAGCAAGTCTGTACAGCCCTTGCTTAAGGCAAGTCTGTACATCGCATCGCCACCATGCATTAAGTCTCAAAGTCTGTACAGCCTTTTGCATTGGACTTAAAGTCTGTACATCGGCCTGTTCATGCATTCATCTCAAGTCTGTACATCCACCAGCTGAACTGAGCAAAGTCTATACATCCGATTGTTCAGCTCATGGCTAAGTCTGTACAGCAGTGCATATGTCAAGTCTATACATTGCATCTTTACCTACGTTCTGAACTGAGCAAGTCTATACACTCCTTATCTTCACCTACGTTCAGTTCAGCAAGTCTGTACATTGGGCTATCACTTAAAGTCTATACATCGCTGCATTGGCTAAGTCTATACATCGTCCGTCTCACTTAGCGTCTCATGCATATGCTAAGTCTATACATTGCAGCATGCTTTCACTCAAAGTCTGTACAGCGTCCAGCGTCTAGCGTCTCATTCAAAGTCTATACATTGCACTGTAGCATGCATTTCCTCAAGTCTGTACATCGGTTGGCTTGTGCATGCATCGTCTGGCAAAGTCTATACATCGGTTGCCTTGTGCATTGCATCGTCTGGAAAAGTCTGTACATCGGTTGCCTTGTGCATTGCATCGTCTGGCAAAGTCTATACATCGGTTGGCTTGTGCATGCATCCTCTTCAAAGTCTACACATCGCATGCATATTTGAGTTGAAGTCTGTACAGACCAAGTCTGTACATTGTTCTATTTCAGGCACAAGTGAAGTCTGTACAGAGTTTGCTGTCTGCACGTAGCTTGATGACTTTCCAAGTCTATACACTGCACGCCCTGCACGCATTGCAAGTCTATACATTCTTCAAGGGCATAGTCCATGCATTCAGATCAAGTCTACACATTGTAGCTTGTGGTTCATTCGTCTAAGTCTGTACAGCCTGTTCCTCATACAAGTCTGTACATGCATTAACTGTGAGCATGGCATAGTCTGTACATTGTCTTTGTTGCACGCATGACTAAGTCTATACATTGTGCATTGCTCAAAGCAGAGTCTGCACACTCATTGTCAGCAAGTCTGAACATTGATGTAGCACGCATGCAGAGTCTATACACTCATAACCTTAGCCATTGCATTCTGTGCTTCAAGCATTCACAAAGTCTGTACATGCTTTAGCTTTGCATTCACAACGTGAAGTCTGTACATGCTTTGTCTTCGCATTGCAAAGTCTACACACTGCATTGCCTTCATAAAGTCTGTACAAACTGTTAGACTTAAACTGATATTCCTTTCGTCTGTCTGACAGGGACTCTTTGCTAAGCTTAATGAAGGCACGTTATCCGAGGTTAGCACCTGGCACGTGATCCGAGGCTGGAAGGGCTGATAGGATGCTGCCACGTAGTCTGAGGCTTCTGGGCGGGAAATGTGGAAGACACGCGCCCAATGCTGCTCCTGCTGGAACTGATTATAAAAGGAAGCCTTCTTCCATAGAAGAAGACTGATCGACTGAAGCAGAGGAGAGCCTGTACGATCCAGTAAGAAAGAAAAGAGAAGAAGAAGAAAGAGTGTGAAGAGAAAGACAGAGAAGAAGAAGAAGAGAAAGAAAAAGAGAGTGAGAGATCGAGAGCAGAGAAGAAGAAGAAAAAGAAAGAGGAAGAGAGCTCATGAGTTGAGAAGAGAGAAGACTTCATCAAACAATCTGTCTCCACTGGAAGTTGGATCAAATCCAATCCAGTCAGCTCCTTGTGGGCCACATTCGTGCTTCATTATTTACAGTTTTTCGTTGCTGTAGTTTCTTATTTTTGCTTTCCTTTTAAACCTTTCTTCAAGCTGTCTGTCAGCAGTGCAAGCTGTGATGCACAGCGGCGAGGTGGATACCTCGGACGGGTTAAGCTGTAGTCCCCAGCGGATGGCAAGCTGTGTTGCCCAGCGGATGGCAAGCTGTGTTGCCCAGCGGTTGTATGCCAAGCTGTGATGCCCAGCTGTTCAAGCTGTGAGTTAGCGAAATCCACACTCGGGTTTGAGTGTGGGGTGGATGTAGGTCTGGAGGACCGAACCACCTAAAAACCCCTTGTGCACTGTGGTTTAATTTCTTCTATCTGATGGCGCTAGATGCATGCAAAGGCACGAGGATTGTATTCATCTCATTGCTGTGCACATTAGATGTTTGCTTAGGATCGCTCTACATATCTGTAATAGTTTTTAATTCCGCATCTCTGATTGCATTAGATTTAATTTGAGCGAAGTTTTTAAAGGGGAGATTCATTCACCCCCCCTCTGAATCCATAGCACCGAACCCAACACTTGGTATCAGAGCGGGTCTCTGACCTAACAGATCTAACAATCTGCAGAGGATCCTGCTAGTTTTTGGTGCATTTTAGAGTGGGTTTCTTGTGCTCATGTTTTTGCTTCATTGATTTAGTGCCTTGCTTTATTCATCTGATTTCGGTGCATTTTTCATCTCTCGATGGCTCCACCTCCTGTGTTTGATGGTTCTAATTTGACATCATGGCTAGGAGGCCTATGTGTGTACGTAGACTCTATTGATCCCAAACTATGGAGTCTACTATCTAAAGGCCCACACAAATTACCTCATGATGAGACCAAGTGGTCTAGAGAGGACAGAATAAAGAACCGTGATAATGTCATAGTTCTTAATATCTTGAGAGCTGCGATTAATACTGATATATATCCTTTTGCTCTCAGGTGCACTTCTGGAAAGGAGATATATGACAGAGTCATTTCTGCTCATAACGAACAAGAGGATCAATGCTTAATGGCCAACCGGGGAAATGATGATGATGAAACCACATCTCAGGTAAGCTCCGGATCAGATGGACCCTCCTTTGATGAATTGGTAGTGATGTATGAAGATTTGTTAAAAGTGTCCAAGAAATTGAAATCTGAGAACAAAAGGCTAAATAAAAAGATTGAAAAATGCAAATCTGAAGTCATTTGTGATGTTTGTCCTACACTGAAACATTCTTATGATACATGCTTAATAGATGTTCAGAACTTTAAGGAACAAAATGGTTCTCTAAAAATTGAAAATCAAACATGTTTGGACAAGATATCTGAACTGGAGAATCAGCTTATTAAGACGAAAAATGAGCATCTAAAAAGCATGCAAGAGCTGACTGAAATTAATTCTGTAATGGACAAACTAAAGCTTGAACATGCTGAAGTTCAAAAAGAAAATGAAGATCTCAAGGCTAGTCTGAATAAAATCAGCAAGGAAACAATGCATATCTCTTCTCTAAAATCAAACTGTAATATGTGCTCAGCTCTAAGAGAACGTAATGAAGATCTCTATAATGAAAATGAATGGATGAAGAAACAAATTGCTGTGTTTAAAGAGGATCACAGAAATTTGCTTGCTGAGAAAATTAAAGTGGAAGAAAGAGAAGAGGAACTAATTGAAAAACTGGAACTGATGTCTGGAAGAGAGAGATGTGCTGGTAATGAAATTCAGGCTAAAAATTTTGAGGAAGAAAACACTGAACTGAAAGCTGAAGTTGAAAAATTGAAATGGTTAAACACTGGTATGTCCGAGCAACTTCTCATGTTAAAGAGAGGAAAAACTGTCTGTGATGAAGAATCAAAAATCTTGAGCAACTTGGAACAAGAAATTAAGAAGTATAAAACTACAAACAAAGTTCTAAGTGAATGTGTCAATTGCAGTGAACAGGAGATAGTCAGCTATGAGCTTCATATAGCTCAGTTAGAGAATAAGATTCAGGATCTAGAACAATTAACATCCAAGTCTGCTAAAAATGAAAGAAAAATGAAAGCTGCCATGAAAGGTAAGGATGATAATTCAAGAGAGGGGATAAGTTGCAGTTCTGATGTTAAGGAAATCACTAAAAATCAGCTATACACCACTTTTATGTAAAGCTCTGATGTAGCTTGTACCTCAAATCAATCCCCAAAATAAAACAAAAATCTGAAAACACCTTCATCATCTGTCTTTCAATTTAAGGCACAAAAAGCTGAAAAACAAACAAGAATTGTGAACAAAGTTAAACAATCGAAAAGGAAGGGTCAAGAAAGAAGGGTAAAGAATATTTCTGGTACACTAAGATCTGCAACTCGGTTGAATTTAATGGGTCAATGCAAAATGCTCATGCTTCATGTACTCATTCTCATGCATCTAGTCAGTCTGTTAGTAATCATGTTGCCAGGAAATCACAAGTGTCATGTCATTATTGTGGCAAGATAGGGCATGTAATGGATGATTGCAGACTGTTGCTTGAAGATGAGCATGCTAGTGAAGCAATGCATTCTAGGAATTCATCTGATAGAAACCATGCCACTAAGAAATCTGATGCATCTTGTTATTACTGTGGTAGGCGTGGTCATCTAATGAATGCATGTTTTATCATGAAAGAAGACAACAATGTGAATTCTAGATTTTTCACACATGCTCATGGCCCACATAGATATAGATCTACTTCAGGCCAGCATATTATTTGTTTCACTTGCAACAAGCCTGGGCATAAGGCAAATGAGTGCTGGTCAAGAAATCATTGGGGAAACAATGACTCGAGAGGTAAGCACCTAAGGTGCTATGAGGGTGGGAAGTATGGCCATACAGTCAAGGACTGTTGGCATGCCCAAGGAAGCCATGTGAATGACAAATTATTTAAATTCTGTGCCAAAAGACCTGTGAATTTTTCATGTTATAACTGTGGCAAGTCAGGTCACAAGTATGGTGAATGTTGGCCATCTGGTAATAAGAAACAAAATATTCATGTAAACAACAGAACACTTCATGCTCAGTTTCATAGGTCTCATGCTGCTGTTGATATGCACCATAGGACCAGAAAATTTGCTGTTTTATGTAGATATTGTGGTAAATTTGGTCACTCCATGACTAATTATTTTCTGATGGAATTTGATGACCATGTTACTAAGAAACTGTTTAGAAACCCTGTCAGGGTTAACGTGGGACCCAAAGCTGCTTGGGTCCCTGCAGGATCAAATTGATTAACATGTTACATGTGTGCCTTGGAATGAAAAAGAGGGGTAAATAAACCAAGGCACTCAACAGGAAGACCCCAGGGTTCTGCTGTTCAGGTTTGTTATGAATACTCATCTTAAATTCCATCATATGAAATTGTGAACTTGAAATGATTGCATATCATGTTGATTTGTTGATGTTAAACTGAAACTTTCTGAAATGTGAATTGCACAATCATGCTTATGGTAATTCTCTTCTGTCTAATTTGCATGAATCATATCTGAATGAAAATTTGATATCATGTGATGTGCTTTCAATACATTTCATGCATATAGTCAGGGGGAGTCCAACTGTTTTTGATCAATCATATTGCTGCTTATGTTTTATCCTTCACATCATGCACTTAGTCAGGGGGAGCTCAACTTGTCTTGATTAACCATTCTGCTGCTCATGCCTTGCTATTGTCATGATGAATCTAGACAGAGGAAGTTTTTTGATCATCTCATTCATTTTCACCTGAAATCCTCATGTCTAGTTTATTGGATCTTCTAATGCTCTCAGTTTGGTTCAATTGAATTCTCTGCTGTCTTCACCAAAACATCTGATCAGTCTGAATTCCAGACTCAGCTACTGTTTGTTGATAAACACTCTTCTAATGCTCTTCTCTATTGGTGATTGACTCTTCCACTAGCTTATATTCATCCTTCATATATCTCTTAGCTGGTGTGACTGATTTGGTTCCACTGTTGATTAGTTGGTCAGCTAATTTTTTTTTTGACCTGATCTGAGGAACTCAAGCTGCAGGTCATGCAATTTAGTCTGAATCATGTAGACATGCCTATCATGTAGGTTTAAGAATTACCACTGAATCAGACTGATATAAGATTAATGTATTCTCAGATTTGTAATTAAATGAATTGAAAATATCTGAATGATAAGGTTTAATAAACTTTAACCACATGTGTCTTGAAAACCTTAGACTCACTCATCAGATATCTGAAAATTTGAAATCAGGGTTACTTTGGTTAAGATACATAGAGTGAGTATTGTTGTTAAACATTAACTTTGAGAAATGTTGACTAAATGAAAAATTGTGAATTCAGAGCAATGACTTGGTCACCGAGAAACTGGGTTCTTTATCAATGAAATAAAGTAACTTATGTCATGAGGTGCCATAGTTATCTCTGGTGAAAAATTATTGAAAAATCTGACAGAGCAATGACATGCCTGTGTTGAGTAACTGGGGAGTCTGGCCTCTAATCAAGGTGTCTCCTCATGTAAAAAGACACTTATATTGCTAACTCTGTTCTCGAAGTTGAGAGGCAATGACAGTTATCACACTGAGTAACTAGGTCACTTCACCTGAGACGTGTTGTGCCTCATGTAAAAAGGTGTTGATCAACCCAAATTGTTCAGGAAAAATATAATGTGCTTCAAATGAAAATAAATTGAAAAGTCTGTCAACTCATATTCTTGTAAAAAGTGTTTAACATCAATACTAATCTGTGTAACTCTTAAAAGAGTTATTGAGATCATGTGTGTAAGATAAAGATGATTGATTTTGAGTACTATCTGACTATTTGGTTCACCTTTATTAAAACTTGGATTCAGATATGAGTAATGAGTTTAATTTGACAAATTTGGTATACATCATAATTAAATCAGATTGGTTAAGTTGCCACTTCATAACCCTTTATGATAGAAGAGTCTATTCTTCTTAATACTTATTGTAGTGGTGCAAGCATTAAAATCCCTCATGATCAGATTCATTCATGATCAACAGAAACTGTATTGTCAACTCCTCTCTTATCAGTTGACTGATTCCATCTGCATTTTTCTGACCATACAAATGTTAGGTGCCACTCCCATTATTACCTTGTTCACTTGCAGCCTTCTGAACTTCAGAATCCTTATGGTGGTGGACTTCAGATTGCTTCCTGAGATGTACTCCTCTCCACTCTGTTGGAATCTTTCATCTTATTTTGCAACCAGTTCTAGTTCTGTGGATTTTCCACATGTTTCATTCTGTTCAGGGGGAGTTATGGGTCATCTGCTTTTAAGGGGAGAGCAGTCAATCAATCATGCATGTTGATAGGGGGAGAGCTATTTTATTGTCATAAGGTGGAACTCCATTTCAGTGAACCTTATTTCATTCTCTGTATTTGTGTGCTATATTTTGTCTCTCAAACCATCTCCTTTTTGCTTATGTCAAAGGGGGAGAATAGTTTGTCGAGTCAGTGTGACTCATCATGTTGCCATCATCAAAAAGGGGGAGATTGTTGTGCCCCTTGTGCTTTGATGATAGTGTGGTGTTTTAATGATAGCAACATGAATGAGTCACCATATTATTTTGCTCACATGATTGCATATTCTGTTCTGTGGAGAATGCATTATTTTGCTTACATGATTGCATATTCTGTTCTGTGGAGAATGCATGAGTGTGCTATGTCTGATTTGTTCTGTGGTTATACATTGTCCGGCTGCATAACACAAGTCCATACAGTTGCTGCATGCGTCTGTTGAGAAGTCTGTACATTGCCATGCTTCAGGCTGAGCAAGTCTATACATCCGTTTGCTAGCATGTCTGCACAAGTCCATACATTGTCTGGCTGCATAACACAAGTCCATACATTGTGAAAGTCTATACATTCCTCATTGCCTTGCTTCATGCACCAAGTCTGCACATTCGTTACTCAAGTCTATACATTCACTATGTACTGTTCATGAGCAAGTCCATACATTGTTTGTGCATTCATTTGTCTGGCTGCATAACTGTAAGTCTATACATCTTTGTCTTGTGCATGCATCATTGTCTCAGCAAGTCTATACATTGGACTTGAGCATTTAGGAAGTCTGTACATCGCTGCATCATTCTCGTTTAAAGTCTGTACACTCTTCAGGTGCATCATCTCAGCAAGTCTATACATTGGACTTGAACATATAGGAAGTCTGTACATCGGCTAGGCAGCAAGTCTGTACAGCGCTTGCTTAAGGCAAGTCTATACATCGCATCACCACCATGCATTAAGTCTCAAAGTCTGAACAGCCTTTTGCATTGGACTTAAAGTCTGTACATCGGCCTGTTCATGCATTCATCTCAAGTCTGTACATCCACCAGCTGAACTGAGCAAAGTCTATACATCCGATTGTTCAGCTCATGGCTAAGTCTGTACAGGCAGTGCATATGTCAAGTCTATACATTGCATCTTTACCTACGTTCTGAACTGAGCAAGTCTATACACTCCTTATCTTCACCTACGTTCAGTTCAGCAAGTCTGTACATTGGGCTATCACTTAAAGTCTATACATCGCTGCATTGGCTAAGTCTATACATCGTCCGTCTCACTTAGCGTCTCATGCATATGCTAAGTCTATACATTGCAGCATGCTTTCACTCAAAGTCTGTACAGCGTCCAGCGTCTAGCGTCTCATTCAAAGTCTATACATTGCACTGTAGCATGCATTTCCTCAAGTCTGTACATCGGTTGGCTTGTGCATGCATCGTCTGGCAAAGTCTATACATCGGTTGCCTTGTGCATTGCATCGTCTGGCAAAGTCTGTACATCGGTTGCCTTGTGCATTGCATCGCCTGGCAAAGTCTATACATCGGTTGGCTTGTGCATGCATCCTCTTCAAAGTCTACACATCGCATGCATATTTGAGTTGAAGTCTGTACAGACCAAGTCTGTACATTGTTCTGTTTCAGGCACAAGTGAAGTCTGTACAGAGTTTGCTGTCTGCACGTAGCTTGATGACTTTCCAAGTCTATACACTGCACGCCCTGCACGCATTGCAAGTCTATACATTCTTCAAGGGCATAGTCCATGCATTCAGATCAAGTCTACACATTGCAGCTTGTGGTTCATTCGTCTAAGTCTGTACAGCCTGTTCCTCATACAAGTCTGTACATGCATTAACTGTGAGCATGGCATAGTCTGTACATTGTCTTTGTTGCACGCATGACTAAGTCTATACATTGTGCATTGCTCAAAGCAGAGTCTGCACACTCATTGTCAGCAAGTCTGAACATTGATGTAGCACGCATGCAGAGTCTATACACTCATAACCTTAGCCATTGCATTCTGTGCTTCAAGCATTCACAAAGTCTGTACATGCTTTAGCTTTGCATTCACAACGTGAAGTCTGTACATGCTTTGTCTTCGCATTGCAAAGTCTACACACTGCATTGCCTTCATAAAGTCTGTACAAACTGTTAGACTTAAACTGATATTCCTTTCGTCTGTCTGACAGGGACTCTTTGCTAAGCTTAATGAAGGCACGTGATCTGAGGTTAGCACCTAGCACGTGATCCGAGGCTGGAAGGGCTGACAGGATGCTGCCACGTGGTCTGAGGCTTCTGTGCGAGAAATGTGGAAGACACGCCCCAGTGCTGCTCCTGCTGGAACTGATTATAAAAGGAAGCCTTCTTCCACAAAAGAAGACTGATCGACTAAAGCAGAGGAGAGCCTGCACGATCCAGTAAGAAAGAAAAGAGAAGAAGAAGAAAGAGTGTGAAGAGAAAGACAGAGAAGAAGAAGAAGAGAAAGAAAAAGAGAGTGAGAGATCGAGAGCAGAGAAGAAGAAGAAAAAGAAAGAGGAAGAGAGCTCGTGAGTTGAGAAGAGAGAAGACTTCATCAGACAATCTGTCTCCACTGGAAGTTGGATCAAATCCAATCCAGTCAGCTCCTTGTGAGCCACATTCGTGCTTCATTGTTTACAATTTTTCGTTGCTGTAGTTTCTTATTTTTGCTTTCCTTTTAAACCTTTCTTCAAGCTGTCTGTCAGCAGTGCAAGCTGTGATGCACAGCGGCGAGGTGGATACCTCGGACGGGTTAAGCTGTAGTCCCCAGCGGATGGCAAGCTGTGTTGCCCAGCGGATGGCAAGCTGTGTTGCCCAGCGGTTGTATGGCAAGCTGTGATGCCCAGCTGTTCAAGCTGTGAGTCAGCGGAATCCACACTCGGGTTTGAGTGTGGGGTGGATGTAGGTCTGGAGGACCGAACCACCTAAAAATCTTTTGTGCACTGTGATTTGAATTTTCTTATCTGATTGGCGCTAGATGAATGCTTAGGGACGATATGGTTTGATTACACACTATGTGTTCGATTGTAGCTTTGAGAGTCCTTTGACATTGTTCCTAAGTCACTAGTCAGTTCATCTATAAGCATATCACTTGACTTAGTGAATCTGAATTCCGCAATTGCTTATTGGACTTCTGTTAGTACCAGGAAGATTTTTTAATTGGGTGAAATTTTTAAGGGGAGATTCATTCACCCCCCTTTGAATCTACTGCACCGAACCCAATAGGCATTGCACCACGGACTTGGACCCTCCTAGAGTCGGGCGGGAGGCTGGCCTTCTTCTCATCTTTTTGGTGGGCGATGCTTGCCAATTTTCTCTTTTTTGTCCTTTCTTTTCTTCTCTTCTTTTTTTGTAATAGACCAAGGTGGGTGCGCAGGAGAGCGCTCACCCCCTCAGGGAGGGGATGAGTGGTTCGCTCCACTGTGTCACTCCTACAGTGGTAATCTTTGTTCAGCATGGGTCTCGACGGATATGGCGGCACAACCCTCTCTCGCCGATTCTTTCTCTTCCCTTTTTGTTTCTTTCTTCTTTTCTTCCTCTTTTTTTTTGCGGAGAGGGGATTTGATTTCCCCTCCCTCTCCTCTTTTCCTCTTCTCCCTTTTTTTTAGCGGCCTTCACGATTCCTGGAAGCTGCATATGCCTCGGAGTAGCGTCCTCGAGGCTACAATGACAATTACGCCTAGTCCGGCTTTTCTCCCCATAGGGCTGGCGAAGATAACACATACGATTCATCAAAGCAGGCAAACATCGTTTATTAGGAGGCCATGAGGCCCCAAATCCCGGCGAAGAGATGAAGGGTGGTTTCCGTCCCACCGGGCGTGCCAGACTTGTGGACGCACTTTTCGTTTGAGATAATTGATTTGGTTATTTATTGGTTTGTTAAGTGCGTGGGTGTGCCAGTCACAGAGTGACAATTTTTTCGGGCTCCGCGGAAGCCCATGGTGCGCGCGATCTGACTAATTAGACGATTGTGTAGTTTGGGTCAGGACCAAAACTCGCCGTGCCATAAAGGTCACGATGTCATTCACATCCCCCATACGAGGGAACACCCTTGATTAATCGTCGGGAATCAGGGCCTCATGGTCGGGAAATTATATCGAGAGAGGCAAGACGATAGCGGTCTCGGATCAGTCGAAAATCCCTATGTCTAGGGAAGCAAGCATTCGAAATATGTCGGTCACTCAAGGGACCATTTTAATGTTTGGACGAGTGTCCGGCTTGAGAATATCATGATCGTCACGGGAAAATCGGAGCGTATGTATGCCGGGACACGACAAATGTATTGTTCAGAGGAACGAGAAATGTTCAGTTAAATCCCGGTTAGAGCGGTCGGAAACCAATAAGTTTGTCAGCCCGGTGCAAGATCAAGTGACGACCATATTGCGGTGGGCCGCCTGTAGTCGAAGTCAGGCTCGCGTGGGCATCGTCAATATTTCAAGTGCCAAGGGGCAACGGGAGAGTGTCCCGGGATTAGATTCCAAAACTAAGACGTGTACAGGGATAGCTGGCTATAGGCCCAGGATGTGGGTCAGGCAATGACCATGTTTAGGACGAACCCGAGGTCCAAGCGTGACTCACGAAGGTCTTATCGATATCCCCATGCGTAGGATTCGGGGAGGACGAGAGCTGCCTCGTTCCATTTGGGTTTTTGTCGGTCATGCATGGACCACTTCATGTTCGGACGAAGGTCCGTATTGAAGGTGCGATGTAAACGGAAACAAACCCGTACAAATGTATGCCGAGTCTACGGTAATTTCAATGCAAGAGCGGGAACGAATCCTGATGGGAATGAGTCCGGTTTGACGAACTATCGGCGTAGAGTGATGTCGATTTCGGTTGTATCGGGATGGTTCCCAAGGTCCGAACCCGACTTGGAGGGGCGACATTAATATTCCCTTTACGCCGAGTCTCGAGGAGAAACGAGGCTGTGGGGCAGACTTCATCAGTTTATCATTATTTTAATTTTATTATTATTTTGAGATGAGTTTGTTATTATTATTGCTTATTTTATTTTTATTATTACTTATTTATTTTATTTATTGTTTATTATTATTATTTTTATTTTGAGTTTATTATTATTACTACTTATTTCCTTTTTATTATCATTTATTTATTTATTTATTGAGTTTGTTATCGTTATTATTTACCCTTTTTATTATTATGTTTAATTATTATTTATCCCCTTTTTTGTGAGTTTATTATTATTATTACTGTTATTTGTTATGTTGGGAGCGTGCGTGGAAAGATGGGCCCAAAAGGGCTGTAGAAGGGTCTACGTTGGCTGGGCAGAGGCCTGTGCTAGTTTGGGACACGGTCGGGGCACATGCGCGTAGGTGTGAAGGAAGGTCTGTGCACATTGGGAATGCGTGGAGGACAAAATCTGTGTGCCGCTAGAGGGGCGATATGTATATATATGTATTGAAGAATACCGGTCGGGCTGGGGCTAGTGTGCCGGCGAAGGCACTGAGTAGGGCATGCCGGGCTGGGCGCTGGTGAGCGTACCGGTCAAGGAATGGGGAGAGTGCCGGCGAAGGCTTGACGGAGCGTGCCGGACATGGCGTGGGCTGGTATGTGCCTGTGGAAGGACGCTGGGTGCACCGGAGAAGAGTACGGCTAGGTGTGCCCGGCTGGGGCGCCAAGGAGTGGCTGGGTGTGCCGCGTTAGGAGCGTGCCGGGGAGGTCGAGCTGGGAGCTGTGCCGGCCAAGGTCCATGGGCAGAGGGTGTACCGGGCTGAGGATACTGAAGGTGTGCACCGGCCAAGGAAGTGTGCCGGCTAAGGGTGAGGTTGGAAGCGTACTAGGGAAGGCAAGGGCAGGCAGGTGTGTCGGATGAGGTCCGGACGAGGCCCTGTCACGCCCCGAACCGATAGCAGCGGAACGTGTCGTTCGGAACGCGGCAGTGATACAGTCGTGAATAGTCAGAGCATACATAAGACACAAAAACTACAAACTGTACAATGTGGGCCAATTTAACCTTTATTGATATTCAAATATTCAAATTACATACCTTGACTCAACTTACATAAGTAAAGAAAGGACTCACTATTACATTTTAATAAAAAGAAAAGACTCAAATACTTTATAAAGGGAAAAGACTCAAGGATAAGATAAGACTCAAGAAAACTAAAGACACCGACACGATTCTCCATAACGCTCATCACTCTTGCCCTTCCCCATCTGATGGACTATCTTCAATGTCGTTACCTGAAAAACGTTAAAGATAGGCAGGTGAGCGAAACGCTCAGTAGGAATTACATCTCTCATCAAGCAGAATATAAGTGATTAACCAATTAACATGTTCATGACGATGCAATGCATGAACTAGAAAATCATGATGATCAATCTAACAGGAAAGATGAATACTAAAGTCAAAGGCAGTTACGAGATCAAGAGAAATAGGGATGAATTCCCATGCAGAGTCAAGGACAAGCTATCAGAATATAACAAGGATAGATACGCGGATGAACATAACTTCAGAATTGGCCAGATTATAACAGAGTTCCAATAAATATAAGCAATAAAAGCAGAATATCTAAATTATCAAAATAACCAAGCAACAAATCGTCAGAATAACAGAATTAACAGATTTAACAGAGTTTGCAGAATAACAGATATAGCAGAATAACAGAATATAACAGATGTACAGACTTTGGTGCAATGCCACACCCAGAATTCCCATGGTTTACAGAATTGGACTTCCGTCCTACCTGGCACTGAAAAGTCGCGGACCCAGAGCCCTTTAATATTTCAGAATCAGATATGGCCAAATACAGAGTCAAAGGGTTATGTTCTCGAAGAAGATTCCAAAGGAGTAGAGTGTCATGACTAACGGAAAACCAAAGTAACACGGATCAGATCCAGGGTTTTTAAGGTACAACCAGCTCGGCTGCCTTGAGGGAATCCAAGGCTAGCGGAGACTTACGGAGGTCTCAATGACTAACTTGTCAGTCCGAAGGAACGGAATGTCCAACGGAGGACTCGTATGTCACCGAGAGTTGAGGTGTATAATGTGAACCAATCACGAAAAAGGGACTCCATCTACGGACGTGAGATGAGAGTGTCAAAAGACCCGAGGTATGGGTCAAAAACGGAAGAAAGCGGTGAGAAAATGTATACGTTAATTATAGAATTCATGTCCATCCTATTCTATAATTAACTATAATTAAAGAAACTTATATTATTCAACGCCCGTGGGTGCCGTCATTTATTAATTAGCATCCTCTTGGGGAACGTTAATTTTCATGATTTTTAACTCAATTTATTTAACAAGAATTTACATTTATATCTATTTAATTGAATAAATTCAAAAACCTTCATTAAAAGACACATTGATTTATTTAATATAATTTAAGGAAATAGAATATATGATAATTAGGAGAAAAATACAAGGACTCCAAAAATATATTTTTCATAATTTTCTGGTATATATTTTAATAGTAATGAATTTTTCAAAGATACACATTCATGATATATATATATATATATTTATATATACATATATATAGTTAAAAGTGACGCCTAGTAAGAGGGGCGTCCCTTTTTTTTTGTAACGACCTATAGTGGGTCGTTATTTCAAAAAAATTGATTTTTCGAACCCCCGGTTTCTATGCTAAACCATGTCAGAATCTAGCTTATGATATACCGAAATGATCGGCTCGAAAAACTCTACCTAACCATATGTTCAAAATAATTTTTCGATGAGAGACGGGGGATCTTGCAATAGGGGGCACGAAAAATGGTGTAACCACTTCTATTACCTCGGTCTCCACCCCAATAGTATGCCCATAAATTTTCATGTGCAACGGAGACTCCGATACCTAGGAACAAATTATTAAGGTGAAAATTCCATGAAAACTCCATGACTAAGCTTTTATAATTGATGACTGATGGTTGGTCGTTATTTCCAATATCCACGATCAACAGTTTCATAAATCTTCACACAATCTGACGCCTCTGAGAGCGGGCGTCCATTCAAATTAGCAACATGGACGGGGTCGTTTTTTTTTATTCTACATAGCCAGATGATCATAGGTACGAGGAATTTTAGAATATTTCTACTAGAAAAACTAGTGAGATGGATAATTTGAGAAATATAACAGTAACTCACTAGTATGCTCATGCCTTGATTATCTTATCAGGATTTACAGTTATCGCATGTTAAACATACGAAATTATCAATTAACCTGTCAATTGGCGCCTGTTCATCCGAGCGTTAAATTAAATCGTGACTTAAGAGAGGTCGTCCTACACTAAAAAAAACGCGCCTGCACTGGGGGCGTCTTTTACTAAATCTTCACAGAAAACCAACGACCTATATGCATGCTCAGAGGAAACTCTAAGAAGAATCTACTGGATATAAATTCGACAAAACATGCTGTATATGATACCATCTTTATTAATTAGTTTGGCCATCAGAGAGAAAACCTACCTCGGAGTTGATCGGGTTTGACAGATGATGAGAAAGCTGAAGAAATCCGATACTCTGTTTTCAACAGAGATAGCAGCAACAGAAGAAGAAACGGTCGTGGATGAGAGCAGCAGCTCTCAATAATAATAGCAGCAGCAGTAGGAAGGGACGGTTGGAACGAAGCACAAGAGCAACAGCAACAGCAGTTTCCCTCGGAAGAATATAGAGAAATAAGAGCTTCCTATTGTTGCAGAACAAGACGAGCCGGAGGAAACGAAGACTCTGCTGCCTAAAATCCCTCTTGCCGTCGACGAGAGAAAAAGTTCGTATATTGGCTCGAAGGGTGGGTATTTATAGGATTTTAGAGACCTAAAAAGGTTAGAGTTCGATTGGGGAAAAGCATTCCTAATGTTAATCCGATTTGCATTACAGTTCCCCTTACAATTCTTTCCGAAACAGAACGCTTCCTAATTGGGATGAAATGAAGAAGACGACTCAGGTTGGGTCGTCCTTTTATAAATTGACGACTAGCCTAAAAGTCTTTAATTGATTAAACAACGCCTGCCCTCAGGGCGTTAATTCATTAAGTAGCGCCTTCCATAAAGTCGTGTATTTAAATCGCGCCTTACCCTGAGGCGTTATTTTCTTTTGATTAAAAATGGTTGGTCTTAGATTGTTTGCAAATGTTATTTGCACACACACACACACACACACACACACACACACACACACACACACACACACACACACACATATATATATATATATATATATATATATATATTACATATATTCTTAATTTGACTCAAAATACTTCTTTGTTTTTCACATGAAATTTTTAATTCATTTTATTCTCCTTAAATTTTCAGGGATGCTACACCCTCCCCCACTTAAAAGAATTTGGTCCCCAAATTCACATGACATGCAATTCCAAAATAGGGGTATCTCATTCTATCCTCTAGGAAATCACTAATGGTTTTAAGATTAAGGGTTACCTCCAGCTAGTTTATTGTCAGTCGGTTCGATTTGTCGTATTGCTTGCAATTGTACTCGATGTCGACCATTTTCCTGCTGAGGTTGATCTTTAGAAATTGGACAGTCAGCTACCTTATGTTCTTGGCTTCCACATCGAAAACAAGCTCCGTTCTTCCAGCGACACTTCTCGGACTTGTGACTATCATTCCCACAATGCTTGCACTTTACTTCCTTAGGCTTTTTGCCATTCGGAACGTCGTTTCCCTCATTTGGCCTCTTATTGCCATTACCTCCTTTCTTCTTCTCCATTCTTGCCATAATTTTGTCGGATAATTCCATAGCATCCTCTAATAACTTTGCTCTTTTGACCATCTCCGCATATGTTGGTATATCCAATGGTGCCAATTGGGGAATGTATTGTATTCTTAAACCATTCATGAACCTTCTAGCTTTCATCTTCCCCGTTGATATCAGATGAGGTGCATATCTAGACAGCCGCGAGAATTGAGCCTCGTACTCGGCCACGGTCATGCTTCTCTGTTTGAGTGAAGCGAACTCTCCTGCCTTTTTCTCCCGAATTCTCTCCGAGAAATACTTCTCGTTAAAATGTTCTAAGAATTCCTCCCATGTAACCTCGTCATCTGGCAAGGTGGCTTCTACTGACTCCCACCATGCCCTTGCATCCTTCTCAAGTTGAAACGTTGCTCAAAGGACCTTATCTTGATCCGAGCATTACATTACTCGGAAAATTCTTTCCATCTCCTTTGTCCAATCTTCTGCTATATCAGGATCAGGAGTTCCACTAAATCTAGGGGGATTGAGGCTCTGGAACTCACGATGTAACTCTCCAGCTCCACGATTAGCTCCACCCTCGGCTACCCGCTGAAGAGCCTGAGTCAATCCTTGAACCGTCCTTTGCATCTCACGCCATTGGGCACGCTCAACGGCCATTATTTATCTATCTAGTTCCACAAGACAGAAACAATCTCATGTAAGATTATCAAGTCATTCTCGTGAAATTTTATTAAGCTATCATCATAAGCTAATCTTATTAGCATTTTAACTTCCATTTTTAGCTCTTAACCCAAGGTTCTACCCAATCTCACCGAGTACTTCTAAGATGACTGTCAAGGAACTCGATCTAGGACTTAGACTTAATGACCTAGGACTTAGAAAGCCTAGGCTCTGATACCACAAACTGTCACGCCCCGAACCGATAGCAGCGGAACGTGTCGCTCGGAACGCGGCAATGATACAGTCGTGAATAGTCAGAGCATACATAAGACACAAAAACTACAAACTGTACAATGTGGGCCAATTTAACCTTTATTGATATTCAAATATTCGAATTACATACCTTGACTCAACTTACATAAGTAAAGAAAGGACTCACTATTACATTTTAATAAAAAGAAAAGACTCAAATACTTTATAAAGGGAAAAGACTCAAGGATAAGATAAGACTCAAGAAAACTAAAGACACCGACACGATTCTCCATAACGCTCATCACTCTTGCCCTTCCCCATCTGATGGACTATCTTCAATGTCGTTACATGAAAAACGTTAAAGATAGGCAGGTGAGCGAAACGCTCAGTAGGAATTACATCTCTCATCAAGCAGAATATAAGTGATTAACCAATTACTCATGTTCATGACAATGAAATGCAGGAACAAGAAAATCATGATGATCAGCTATCAGGAAAGATGAATACTAAAGTCAAAGGCAGATACGAGATCAAGAGATATAGGGATGAATTCCCATGCGGAGTCAAGGACAAGCTTTCAGAATATAACAAGGATAGATACGCAGATGAACATAACTTCAGAATTGGCCAGATTATAACAGAGTTCAATAAATATAAGCAATAAAGCAGAATATCTAAATTATCAAAATAACCAAGCAACAAATCGTCAGAATAACAGAATTAACAGATTTACAGAGTTTGCAGAATAACAGATATAGCAGAATAACAGAATATAACAGATGTACAGACTTTGGTGCAATGCCACACCCAGAAGTTCCCATGGTTTACAGAATTGGACTTCCGTCCTACCTGGCACTGAAAAGTCGCGGACCCAGAGCCCTTTAATATTTCAGAATCAGATATGGCCAAATACAGAGTCAAAGGGTTATGTTCTCGAAGAAGATTCCAAAGGAGTAGAGTGTCATGACTAACGGAAAACCAAAGTAACACGGATCAGATCCAGGGTTTTTAAGGTACAACCAGCTCGGCTGCCTTGAGGGAATCCAAGGCTAGCGGAGACTTACGGAGGTCTCAATGACTAACTTGTCAGTCCGAAGGAACGGAATGTCCAACGGAGGACTCGTATGTCACCGAGAGTTGAGGTGTATAATGTGAACCAATCACGAAAAAGGGACTCCATCTACGGACGTGAGATGAGAGTGTCAAAAGACCCGAGGTATGGGTCAAAAACGGAAGAAAGCGGTGAGAAAATGTATACGTTAATTATAGAATTCATGTCCATCCTATTCTATAATTAACTATAATTAAAGAAACTTATATTATTCAACGCCCGTGGGTGCCGTCATTTATTAATTAGCATCCTCTTGGGGAACGTTAATTTTCATGATTTTTAACTCAATTTATTTAACAAGAATTTACATTTATATCTATTTAATTGAATAAATTCAAAAACCTTCATTAAAAGACACATTGATTTATTTAAAATAATTTAAGGAAATAGAATATATGATAATTAGGAGAAAAATGCAAGGATTCCAAATATATATTTTTCATATTTTTTTGTTATATATTTTAATAATAATGAATTTTTCAATGATACACATACATGATATATATATATATATATTTATATATACATATATATAGTTAAAAGTGACGCCTAGTAAGAGTGGCGTCCCTTTTTTAAGTAACGACCTATAGTGGGTCGTTATTTCAAAAAAATTGATTTTTCGAACCCCCGGTTTCTATGCTAAACCATGTCAGAATCTAGCTTATGATATACCGAAATGATCGGCTCGAAAAACTCTACCTAACCATATGTTCAAAATAATTTTTCGATGAGAGACGGGAGATCTTGTAATAGGGGGCACGAAAAATAGTGTAACCACTTCTATTACCTCGGTCTCCACCCCAATAGTATGCCCAAAAATTTTCATGTGCAACGGAGACTCTGATACCTAGGAACAAATTATTAAGGTGAAAATTCCATGAAAACTCCATGACTAAGCTTTTATAATTGACGACTGATGGTTGGTCGTTATTTCCAATATCCACGAACAGTTTCATAAATCTTCACACAATCTGACGCCTCTGAGAGCGGGCGTCCATTCAAATTAGCAACGTGGACGGGGTCATTTTTTTTATTCTACATAGCCAGATGATCATAGGTACGAGGAATTTTAGAATATTTCTAATAGAAAAACTAGTGAGATGGATAATTTGAGAAATATAACAGTAACTCACTAGTATGCTCATGCCTTGATTATCTTATCAGGATTTACAGTTATCGCATGTTAAACATACGAAATTATCAATTAACCTGTCAATTGGCGCCTGTTCATCCGAGCGTTAAATTAAATCGTGACTTAAGAGAGGTCGTCCTACACTAAAAAAAAACGCGCCTGCACTGGGGGCGTCTTTTACTAAATCTTCACAGAAAACCAACGACCTATATGCATGCTCAGAGGAAACTCTAAGAAGAATCTACTGGATATAAATTCGACAAAACATGCTGTATATGATACCATCTTTATTAATTAGTTTGGCCATCAGAGAGAAAACCTACCTCGGAGTTTATCGGGTTTGACAGATGATGAGAAAGCTGAAGAAATCCGATACTCTGTTTTCCAACAGAGATAGCAGCAACAGAAGAAGAAACGGTCGTGGATGAGAGCAGCAGCTCTCAATAATAATAGCAGCAGCAGTAGGAAGGGACGGTTGGAACGAAGCACAAGAGCAACAGCAACAGCAGTTTCCCTCGGAAGAATATAGAGAAATAAGAGCTTCCTATTGTTGCAGAACAAGACGAGCCGGAGGAAACGAAGACTCTGCTGCCTAAAATCCCTCTTGCCGTCGACGAGAGAAAAAGTTCGTATATTGGCTCGAAGGGTGGGTATTTATAGGATTTTAGAGACCTAAAAAGGTTAGAGTTCGATTGGGGAAAAGCATTCCTAATGTTAATCCGATTTGCATTACAGTTCCCCTTACAATTCTTTCCGAAACAGAACGCTTCCTAATTGGGATGAAATGAAGAAGACGACTCAGGTTGGGTCGTCCTTTTATAAATTGACGACTAGCCTAAAAGTCTTTAATTGATTAAACAACGCCTACCCTCAGGGCGTTAATTCATTAAGTAGTGCCTTCCATAAAGTCGTGTATTTAAATCGCGCCTTACCCTGAGGCGTTATTTTCTTTTGATTAAAAATGGTTGGTCTTAGATTGTTTGCAAATGTTATTTGCATATACACACATATATATATATATATTACATATATTCTTAATTTGACTCAAAATACTTCTTTGTTTTTCACATGAAATTTTTAATTCATTTTATTCTCCTTAAATTTTCAGGGATGCTACAGGCCCACTCCTCTTCCATCCTTGTGTCTTTTCCTTTTCTTTTCTCTCTTGATTTTATTCAGTTTGCATGGGTTTCTTCTTTCTTTCTCTTGATTATCTTCTATTCTTTCTTCCCTGAGGATGAATGTCCAAGTTGCTTAGTTGTCGTTCGGTCCGGTTCTCTTTGCGTTGATTGCAGTTCCCTTGCCATAGTTGAAGCATTTTACCGTCGTTCATTTCATTGGTTTGTTGCTTCCTTTAGTCCTTTGACGTGTTGTTGTTCCATTTATTTGTTGCTTCCTTTTGTCCTTTAACGCGTTGTTATTGTTTCTAACAAAAATTCGGCAGCATCTCCCCTTGACCCGAGTGGTAAGGGAGATAAAGGGAATGCGCCCACATGGAGTGGCAGAACTCGACGATTGGAGGTGCGTGCCAAGGGCGACGACACCTTTGATAAAACCTCGGAAAACCCAAAAGAAACGACGGGCTGGAGACCTCTCTAGGGCTGGCTAGGGAGTGCACTGGGCAAGAAGGAGGGACTGGTGATTAGTGTACCGGCCAGGGAGACTCAAAGGCATGCCGGGCTGGGAGAGGCCAGGGTGCGCCGCTGAGGGGCTGTGTTGGAGAAGGCTCCGAGGGGCTGAGGGTGCACCGGCCAGGGGCTGTACCAGTGAAGGGGTATAAGGTGTGCCGGGGAAGAGAAGGTCAGGAGTGTATCGGCCAGAGAGGCTGTGCCGGGGAAGGGCTGGTCTGAGGGAATGAAGGCCGAGGGTTGGCCAGGTAAGTTGGGGCTTGAGAAGGGAGGAAGGCCAATGGTGGTGTTGGTGGTTGGGTGTTCAAAAGAAGAGGAGGGGTCTCTCCCTTCAGGAAAATGGACGAGGGTGAAGGCCAGGGATCCCATGAAAAGGGCCATGACAGAGGGGAAGAAGGCCAACACTGGGGACCAAACCATCGGAAGGAAGAGGAAGAAGGGTTGAAACGCATACATCCGGGCATAAATCAAACACGGTAGCAAGAAATACAAGAAGGGGAAAATTTTCATTCATGAAGAGAAAAGGCCATAACCGGCCGTGTACACTTCAAAACACCGAGGTAGAAGATACAGCAGTGAGAGGAAGAAGAAGTCACAGAGGAGAAGAAATGGGGGAGTTAGGGTCGAGCAGGGGCGACGACTCCCTGCTCTTCCCCCTCCCCTGCACTACATTCACACCCACACTTCCTCCCTATCTCTCTTTCTTACTCTCTCTCGTTGCCGGTGGTCGCCGGAGGGGCTTCCCTCTTCCTCTCTTCTTCTTCTTCTCTTCTTCCTCCTCTGGAGGCGGTGGCTCTTTGTTGCACCTCTCTTGGTGTGTGTGTGTCTCTGCCTGTCTCTATGTCTGTGTGTCTTCGCCTGTCTCTGTGTCTGTGTGTGTTGTTCGCCGGAAGAGAAGGCCCTTTATACTCTCAGTGGCGGGAGCGTTCGAGCACGAACGGCGGGGGTGGGAAGTGACCGGCCTTAATGGGGATTTGACTTCCCCTTTTTTGGTGGCAGGAGGTAGGCAGCGTGTCTTCCTCCCTGGACAACACCTCAGCGAGCCCACTGCGCGCCAAGGATCTTTAGGGCGTGGACGTTGGATTTCGTCTACCGGATGCACCATTGAAGGTAAGTCTCAGCGTGCCATTGGGGAGCCGGGACGCTGTGCCACTGGCAGGCACAGCAAGCGTGCTGTTGAGAGACAGCTAGGGCGTGCCGCTGGGGCGCCACAAGGGCGTGCCGCTGGGGTGCTGGCTCGGGCATGCCGTTGGGGGCACAGGACGGGTGTGCCGCTGAGGGCTTGGCTGGGGAAGCGTGCCGCTGGTGGGCAACCCCTGGGCGTGCCGCTGGTGGGGCATCCAGGGTGTGCCGCTGAAGGGGGCACAGGGAGTGTGTCGGGCAGGGGCCCAGTGGAGCGTGCCGGGCACAAGCTCGACAGGGTGTGCCGTTGGGGGGCTGGCCTGGGCGTGCCGCTGAAGGGGCACTTGGAGTGTGCCGCTGGAAGGCAAGGCGCCAGGGAGTGTGCCGCTGGAGGGGCATCCCAGTGTGTGCCGCTGGAGGGCTTAAATAGTGCGCCGTTGAAGGAGCTTTGTGCTTTTCTTTAGGAACTTAGAAATTGTGAGCTTCCTGGGGCATTCTTCACTGCCAGGGACCCGAAGGTGGGTTCGTGGCAATGTATAAATTCAGGAGGGTGTCCTGGCTTTTCTTTGTCATTTTAATGCACCCGTACAAATGCGAGGACTTGCCGGACAGTAGTATTCCTCGGGGTCTCGGGTAGCCAATTTCCCCGGGTTTTCTTTCTTCAGTCCCGACATCGTGGCCGGGGAGAGAGAGACGCATAGGCGTGAAATTTTGCGCCTCCACACTCCCCACTAGTGGTAGCATTCCGACACGTGAGTGGTCCCACCAGGGAGTGGTGGCAAGACTACCCCAGAGAGACGGTTTTAGACTGGTTTCCGTCGGGACCCACGTCTACCAGCCAGAGTCCGGCTGAGAGGAAAACCAGTCAGAGGGCCAGACCAGAGATGCATGGTCTGTGTGTGCACACGTGGTTGGGGGAGGTTAGACCCGCACTAACGAGCGCGATGCCAGCTAGTCACTTGTTCTATGGTTACTTGTACAGTGTCCCCGTTCTGACAGGGTGCGTTGAGGGGGACACCTGAGGCGCGGTCTAAGACGCCAGGGGGCGCGTCCGGCCTTGCTTCTGGTGGGCAGATACTCCTGTCACGTGAGACATGACTCTCCTGTTCTGCTTTCGTTTCCCATCTGCGAGACGTGGTTTTCTGGACCGTCCGGTGTTTTCAAGGTTGTGGCCAGGGTGCCAGTGGCTTTACCGAGGTTGCATCTTGTTAGTGTTGTGTCGTGACGAGGCGGTAGCGGCTTGACCTGGGACAACGTGTCCAGGTTGGCCTTGTCCTGGGAGACAGGCCTCCACGGTGGGGTTGCTGTGGGTTTCACCTCGGTAAGTGGTGTTAGTGTGGTCCGGTTTCCGATTTTGAGATCGGGATTTCTCTTTCTGCTTGACCGGTACAGTAGGAGTAGCTGTAGTGCCGAGTTTTGACCGGCCACCGTGTTTACTGTTCCTGCTGTTACTGTAGTTACTGCTTTCCGTGCCGCCGTTGTTCTCGGATGGGGTTCCACAGGATCCCTACTGAGCTAGTGACAGGAGGCTCACCCCTGCTTTTCAGGTGCGGCGGTTCTTCCTCGAGGTTCGAGGGTGCTGTGCTGAGGTTCTTAGTTGCCAGCTTGCCGGGCCGAGTGTTCACTCGGTGTTGGGTACGTTTCCTGCTTTGGACTGTACTTTCTGTTGGACTGGACTCTGCTATTGTAGTTGTTTATTTATTTCTGCTAATTTTTGAATTATCATACTTTATTTCCTATTTCTTTGTACCTCCACACTCCTTTTAGCCCTTCTGAGCCCTCCCAGCTCGTGGGCGGCGGGCCAGGATTCGAATGGTATCGGTTCCTTTCCGGTATCCGGATCTTGGGTCGTCACAATTATTCTACCATTGACCCAATATAAAAATCCAAGATAATACAAACCAAATACACACCAAATATGATGAAATACGTATAAAATATGAATACATATAAAAATACGTACTAAAGTATCAAGGCTCCGGTGGTGACTCCAGACTGTCCCCCAGCCACAAAGTGGTCGGTGTCGATCGAGTCGTGCTGCGTGTCCGCTACCGACGGCTCGCTGAGTCGAGCCGTACTCGGGCTCTAGTGTCCTCACCAATTCTCTCCAGGTGGGAGAAGCTCGACCCCATCGAGTAAGGGTCCGGGTCACTCTGGTATCGATCTAGCAGATCTGGATCCATCCTTTGTAACTCGCCCCGGGTGATCCAAGTGTCATCGGACGCGGGCCGTTCCCTCCATCGCACCAAGTAGCGCGGATACACTCCACCTCGAGTAGTCATTACCTGCTCGTCCAGTATACATTCTATTTGCTCTCGCTATTGAGGTAACAAGGCTGGAGGTAGACACTTGGATATCATCGCTGGGTGGTGTCACTCACAATGGGTGGAGACGGCTCAAAGGGCTCACTGGATATCATCGTTGGGTCCCTATAAGCGACAAGATCCGAGATGTTGAACGTGGAGCTGATCCCATAATCCTCTGGCAAGTCCACGACATATGCATTTGACCCTACTCGCCTCACTACCCGAAAGGGACCGGCACCGCGAGCGTGCAACTTCTTCACGGCTCCCGAGGGAAACCGTTCAGGTCTGACCCTGATCATGACATATTCGCTTTCCTGAAACTCACGGTGGTGCCTGTGGGCATTGGCCAATTCTTTGTATCATGCGTTGCTGAACTCAATGTGATGACGCACATGCTCATGCAACTATCTAATATGATCGGCAAATGACTCAGCTGACTCAGACACACGGGACTGGATGGGAGATGGAACCAGGTCTATGGGCTTCCTAGGTCTACGACCAGTGACAATCTCAAAGGGGCTCATGCCTGTAGACCTATTGACCGAATCGTTGTAGGTAAACTCTGCTAAGGGTAAGACCAAATCCCAATCCCTGACTCGATCTTGGACCAGACACCTAAGAAGATCCCCCAAACTCTTATTGACAACCTCAGTCTGACCATCAGTATGGGGGTGATATGTAGTGGAGAATTTCAATTGGGTGCCCATCATGTGCCAAAGGGTCTTCCAAAAATAGCTAGTGAAGCGCACATCCCCATCAGACACTATAGTGCGTGGGAGTCCGAACCTGGAGACACCGTGTGAAAAGAATAGACCGACAACTCTAGAGGCATCCGAAGTTTTGGAGCATGGAATGAATAATGCCATCTTTGAGAACCTATCTACAACCACAAAGATAGAGTCATGTCGTTGGAGGGTGCGGGGAAATCCCAACACAAAGTCCATGCTAATATCCTGCCATAGACTATCAGGGATGGGGAGGGGAGCTCGTATAGAGGCCGGTATTCTGCTTCCTTTGTTTGGCCATAGCGCAAGTGTGACACTCGGCCACAATGCGAGCGACATCCCTCTTCAAGTTAGGCCAATAGAATCTATGCTCAACCGCCTCTATGGTCTTGTTCCGGCCGAAGTGGCCAGCAAGACCTCCCGCGTGCATCTCCCACGTGAGGAAGTCACGAATAGAAGTCCGTGGGATGCACAACTTGTCACCCCGGAATATGTGACCCTCTGTAGCACAAACTCGCTATAATCACGCGAGGGACCGGCCTGAAGGGCTGCATAGATCGGACCAAAATCCGGACAATCAACATAAGCATCCTTCAGCCTCTCTAATCCTACGACCTCTACACTCATGGTGGTCAACATCATCATCCGCTGACTTAGCGCATCGGCTACCTTGTTCTCTGCCCCTGCCTTGTGCTTGAGCACAAAGGTGTACTCCTGGAGATACTCCACCCAACGACTGTGGCGAGCGTTCAGCTTCTTCTAGGTATGGAGGAATCGTAAGGCCTCATGATCAGAAAAGAGGACAAACTCTTGGTGCAAAAGATAATGCCTCCAATACCTCAATGCCTGGACAACTGCGTAAAATTCTTTATCATATGTGGAATAATGCAGTTTGGTATCATTAAGCTTCTCGCTAAAGAATGCAATGGGGTGGGACTCCTGACTCAACACTCCACCAATACCCACTCCAGAAGCGTCACATGTAACCTCAAACACCTTAGAAAAATCTGGTAATGCAGGGACAGGTGCCTGGGTCATACGCTCCTTGATGTCCTGAAAGGCTATGGCTGCAGCCTTAGTCCATACGAATAATGCCCCCTTCTTTATGCAATCAGTGACCTGGGCGGTGATGAAACTGAAGCCACGAATGAAGCGGCGATAGAACGTCGCTAAGCCATGGAAGCTCCAGACATCATGGAGGGTGTGGGGCTCAGGCCACTCCTTGATGGCCCTAGTCTTCTCCGGATCAGCGGAGACTCCATCCCTAAACACAATGAACCTGAGGAAGGTAATCTGATCAGTCATGAAGGAACACTTCTTCGGGTTGGCGAATAAGCTCTCTCGCCTCAAAATGACATAGACCTGCCTAAGGTGGTCTAAGTGGTCCTCCTTAGTGCGGCTGTAGATAAGAATGTCATTAAAGTAGACGACCAAGAAGACCCCTATCATAGGGCACAAAACCTGGGTCATCAACCGCATAAAGGTACTAGGGGCGTTGGAAAGCTCGAAGGGCATAACCAACTACTCATAAAGACCATCCTTGGTCTTGAATGCTGTCTTCCACTCATCCCCAGGCCTGATCCGCACCTGGTGATAGTCACTACGAAGATCTATCTTTAAAAAGATAGTGGCTCTTGACATCATGTCTAACAAGTCATCTAGTCGGGGAATGGGAAAGCGGTACTTCACCGTGATCTTGTTGATCACACGGCTATCAACGCACATCCTCCATGTGCCATCCTTCTTCGGGGCCAATAATGCGAGAACATCGCAAGGGCTCTTGCTGTCCCTAAGAGATCCCCAACTCATCAACTCCTCGACCTGCCTTTGAAGTTCGGCATGGTCCGTGGGACTCATCTTGTAGTGTGAAAGGTTGGGCAAGGATGAGCCTGGGACAAGGTCGATCTCGTGCTGGATATCCCTCATAGGCGGAAGGCCTTCAGGGAGGTCTTCTGGGAAAACATCAGAAAACTCCTGTAGGATCGCAACTATCTCTGGGGGGTGCTCATCATCAGACCCAGGAGGGACATCCTCCACTCCTCGGACAACAATGACAAGGATAGGGCTACCCCCGGTCACCTCTTGCTCCATCTCTCGCGGGCTAATCATCATTAACCTCCGGGGTGGGAGGCCTCCTGTTCTAGGAGTAGTCGAAGCGGTAGTAGCCCACACCTAGGATGAGGTGGAAGGACCGATCGTCCCCTGACTAGGAGGGGTCGAACTGCTGGGACCCGCTGGTCCTCAGACAGAAGGATCCTTTGGCTAAGTGGGGTGGAGGGTGATCCTATGGCCCCCGTGGTCGAATATGCAAGTGTTCGACCATCCTTGAAGGGTGGCATCCCGATCAAAAAGCCAAGGCCTACCTAGGATAATGCTACCCACCTCTATAGGCAACACATCACACCAGATCTCATCATGGTAAGCTTGGAACTGCAGTGGCACCAGGCATCGCAGCCTGACCGGGATGGAAGTGGAATCCACCCAAGATACCCTGTAAGGGGCGGGGTGATCTACGGGCGTCAAACCCAGACGCCTAACAGTGCCCGTAGAGATAGCGTTAATGCAACTCCCGCTATCTATGATCACCTTGCAGGCTTTTCCTCCCAGCCTACAAAATGTATGGAAGATGGTGGTACGACGCCAGTCGTCACTCACCTGAGGCTGGGTTAGGATGCACCTGACCATACCCAGCTGTACATCACCCTGATGCTGGGTACCTGGGACATCAACTGGCTCTCCCTCCATTAGTTCATCAAAGAACTCCTCCGCTAAGTCTTGATCAGCCTCGTAACTGATCGGCACAAGCTCAGGTGTGGGGTCGCTGGTAGAGGGATCAGAGATGACAAGCGACTCCCGAGTGGGACACTTGGCCGAATAGTGGCCAACCCCACCACACCTATATCAAGTTCCCTGTGCCCCGAAGCCCTGGGATGTTCCACTAGCCATCGGCCCCTTACCCTTGTCTGCAAGATGGACTAGGGGTGTAGGAAGTGATGCGGGACGAGACGCGAACCTGGGACTCTAGCTCGCGGACGTCCCTAAGCGAGGAAAATGTGTGGATCTGTGCGGTTGAGGAATCGGCAATGAGTCTCGGGTATCGTCTTTTCCGCCTGCTCGAATCGAGTCACGGGACGGGTTCCACTCACTCACTCTTGCAGCGGTGATAAAAATATAATGAGCTACGTCCTATCACTCATGCAAGCAGCGGCATAAAGAAATATATACGAGTAAAGCAAATTGCCGAGAGGGGAGCGGACACGATACCTCCATGCTACCGGGCATGGGGAAGATGACCTCGGTCGAGACTCGTACTCCCGGTACAGTGTGGGAGATAGATTTTATTGAGAATATTTTATTATTGATTGATTTGGTTTATTTATTAAGGGTTTATTTGCGTAGGGCGTGCCAGTCACTGAGTGACAAGTTTATTATGCACACCGTCTGACTAACCATATGATTATAGGTGATCGTGTCGGGACCTAAAACCCGCCGTACCATAAAGGCTACGGCGTTAATTACATCTCTACAGAAGAGAGAAAACTCTTGATTAATCGCCAAAATAAAGGGGCCATGGGGCCCGTAGATTATGTAAAAGATGTGATTGCATGCAAGCACACAATAAGGTAGTATTTATTTATTAAGCCGGCTCCCGATACAAGGCGGAGAACCTAGGTCCGATGACCATCATCACGCATAGTGAAAGACTCCGGCCGGGCGTAACCTGACTTTCCGCTAATCACCATTCAATATATCAGGGAGTTAGATCATGCAGGCATGCAAGGTGGTAGCATGTGTTAAAACGGCACGGTTGCATGCTTGTGTTAGTGGGTAAAATGGTGCGCTCCAAAGGGTGAAAACGGCGTGGTGAGTGGGGGAGATTAAGATGGCGCGCCTTGGCTTATATATATATATATATATTGAGTAAGGAAAAAGGTTAAAACGGCACGGTGGTTGTGAAGATTAAAACGGCGCGCCCTGACCGCGCCGGATGAAGGCCAAGAGCAAAAAAATTATTTATGAGTGTGGGGCTAAAATGGCGCGGGGGGGGGGTCGCACCGGAAATTGGCGGGCCGATTTAGGGGCGCACCGGATTAGGGCAGATTTGGCTAGTTTGGGCTTTAATGAAACGCCAGATAAATTTCTTTGAACTTTGGTAATAATTGAGAAGATTAGAGGGTTTATTTAAACCCCAAATGCCCTGGAAACACGGCAAGTCCAGACTTATGCGAGGTTACTACTCAAGCATAGTCCAAAGTAGATTCATCACTGCAAATTCATTGCAATTTGGGCTAAGTATTCCATCAAAATTTGGGCAGCACCTCCCCATACCCAGAGGGTTGGGGGGGAAAGTGGAGACAGTCCCATAATATTAGGGTACGCTCCTTAAGGCCGGGAATGCCAAACGGTGACCGGCGAACTTCAATGGAGGGAAAACCCCGAGGGCTAGCCTACGAGGGGCATCAACACTCCACGAGTCTGAAACATCATTAAGGGAGGGCTGAGATGGGGGATACCACTAGATCTAGCCTACGAGAGGTATCCTTCCCACAGCCACCACCATTCCCGAGGGAATGTGGGTTTAATATCGGGCTAAGACCCTGTTGCTGTTCACCTGATAGTTCATAGGGTTCATATCATCAAGGGATATAACCCCATGGTTCGACGGTGATTGAAAGCGTTGATGGGGAATGTCCCCTCTCCCGGGCCGCCAAACTCATCGAGGAAATCAAGAGTACATGAGATATATGCAGAATGCATTCGACAGATACACTGACCACGGAAAGTCATATGCATACGAGTATGTAGGGCTAATGGGGTTAGCTAGTTAGTTGGTAAATTGGTTAGCAGATTAGCAGGTTAGCCTTCGAAAGTCATAAACTAAGATGAATCGACTGGAGAAGGCAACCCTTTATACACTTGATGTGCGGGGTTTAGGGAATACGGTGATTCGAGGGAACCACGCATCCAAATTGTAGGGACATTCCCATCCTCTTTAGCCCACGACTAGGGATAGAAGGAGTAAGAAAGGGCTGATCCCGGGGTTTGGACAGAGGCATGTTCATCTGGCTATTGAACCCTCCACCAAGACGATAGGAACATGATGTAGGCATACCATTGGAATGCGAACCCCAGGGAGAGGGGTGACGATATTGATGTTGCCCAGAGAAACACTAGGGCGTATTCGGCGGTGGAAAAACTGGAAGATCACATACGGAGTATAGGGGAAAGGGATTGTAATCGGATAAGAAAGGCAGCCCAAACATGCATCTACTCATCTATTCAAACCCAAAGGGAAGGCATTACAGAGAGCATTATACATAACTGCGGCTCGGTGTTGTCGCACTAAGTCGGCTCCCGTCTTGGAAATGAAAAGGAAAAAAAATAGAGAGAAATAGAGGGTAGAGGCTCGAAGAACATACGGGCTCATATCATCACCCCTTTCATTACATCGCTCCGCGAAGCTATCCTAGCAGAAGGGGGAAGAAGATAGAGGAAGAAACTCAGACGCCTTCCGCCGACCCACCTCAGACGTTCGCAGCAGAGAAACAGAGTATCGAAATCGAACAGGCTCTTCGCTCACCTCTTCTTCCTATCCAAGCCTCTCTTCTCTCTCTATCTGCCTCTCTTTCTGTCTGGCTCTCTATATTTCTCCCCCCCTTTTTGCATTCGACGCAAGGGATATATATATATATAACAAAGCACTCGACCATGGCCTCACCCGACGTGGGAGTAGCGCGCCGGGTAAGAGGTTACCCTTTGCGCATCGGATTATAGTCTGCCACGCCGGTTTAGGGCCTCTCCATCCCATTTTCAGCTTCTTTCGGCCCATTTAACTTGTCTAGGCCCATTTATGCTTAGTTTCTTCTTTTGTGAGGGTTGGCCAAGCGTCCGGCTTGTACTCGTTGTGCAGGCTTCTACTTGTTTCTTCGGAGATGGTCCCAAATATTCTTCCGAGCTCTCGGGTCTTGCTTTAGCGGTTGTCCGTTGGAACCGAGCATCTTTTCTTTTCTTCTTTTCTTTGATCTCATCTTTTATTCAGCTTCCACCATTCTTTTTCTTCTTTTCTTTCTTTTCTTCTCTACCGGCACAGAGGCACTCGATCAGAACTTAAGACCTGTAGAAGCAGAAGTTAGGAAAAGTTAGGAAAATTTTTAGTGTCAACAAATGCCCCCCACCCGCGGTTGTTGCGAAAGAGGGACGAAAGAGCGGGACGTGCGGGTGTTGCCCATATCCCGTTTGAAAATATTACATGTATCTTTTATTATTCATTCTTTTTATTAATTCCATTTTCATTTACCATCATTCATTCATTTTTATTTCATCATTTATTTTTATTATCTCTTTTATAGCCTCATCTAAGCACGCAGACATTCAACGATCGCAAGCGTAGAATAGCAATATGTAGCATAGTTCCCCTATATCAGAGATAGGATAAGGACAGCGCCCATGATTCACGGACAGAGTGCGGTTCACGAAGCACAACTAAGGGAGACGTTCATACGTAAAGGGGACGCCGCGTAGAACAGATGCATAGCATGAATCACAATCTACACCCAAGACTATTCTTCCATAGTGTGAAAGTGCAATTATATGGGTAGTGAACCCTAGACCTAGGGATGTGCAGACGTTCTAAGTAACACTTGAGGATTACTTTATCGCCTACACGTACATTCGGGGCTCTCGGCTTTTAGTAGCTTCGCACAACCCTCTCGTTTATTTCTTAATTTTGGATTTCACTGTTCGGCGTGAGTTTCCTCATGTGTCTCAATGGGGATTCTCGGCTATTAGGATTCGTCCTTTATTATGATACTATTGTAGACTTCACCGTTTGACGCAAGTCTCCTCATATGTCTCAATGGGGATTCCCGACTACTAGGATTCATCCTATATTATGGTTTTATGATAGATTTCATTGTTTGACGCGAGTCTCCTCATGTGTCTCAATGGGAATTCCCGGCTACTAGGATTCATCCTTATTATAATTGTGGAGTTTGCTGCACCGTTTTCGCGCGAGTCTCCTCATTTGTTTCAGTGGGGATTCCCGGCTACTTAGGTTCACATTCCACTTACCATTATCATCAATTGTTTCTTTTTCTTTTCTTTGTTTTAAGGAGGGTAGGCAACTTTTTCCTCACGATTACCCTTCACGTGAGTGTAGAGATTTAAGCCTCTGTGAAGTGTTAAGAAGAATTTACAACGTCCCTATGGCTAAGGACCATTACTCATATTGTGCGCAAGGTGTGAGAGTTTCATATAGAGTGCATCATGCGAGTTGTGCTAGCAACATAGCTACGACTCTTCCCCTGGCCGTATGCACTCACCAAGAATTGGCTTTTCATCCTTAGTATGTACCGTGATGCACACCTATCTTGAACCAGGGCAGTGTTATTTAGCAAGGAAATACGGTCCTAGAATTTTGAAGGAAGTGTATTAATACTATACTACAGGCAAACATGCGTGCGAAACAAGCAAACAAGCAAACCATATTATACTCTTTTTTTTCTTTTTTTTTCTTTTCTTTTTTTCTTTTCTCTCATTTTTTTCTTTTTCTTCTTCTTTTTCTTCTTCTTTTTCTTTCTTTTTTTCTTTCTTTTCTTTCTTTTCTTTCTTTTTTTCTTTTTTTTTCTTTTTTTTCTCTAATTTTTTCTTTATAGGGCTCAGTAAGTACATCCGCAGGCCGACTATTTTGTAGGTGGGTAGCTGATGCCACGGCAATGGGGAGAAGATGCTATATGTTGTTGTAAATCCCGAGAGGGATCAGGAGTTGCTGTGAAACCAAGGGAGGGGTCTTTTCGTTCATTAGCTCGGACTGCGATTCCGGCCAATAGTAGGAGGTTTGTCGGCTTAGACGTAAGGTCATGACGCTAAGGGAGAATATTCAACGGCATAGACATAAAGTCATGACGTCGTACAACTTGGCTTAGGCGGAAGGCCATGACGCCAAGGCAGAATATCTACCGGCTTAGGCGGAAAGGTGTGACGCTGGACAAGAATATTTAACGGCTTAGACATAAAGTCATGATGCCGTACAACTTGGCTTAGGCGGAAGGCCATGACGCCAAGGTAGAATATTTACCGGTTTAGGCGGAAAGCTGTGACGCCGGACATAAGTATTTAACGGCTTAGATATAAAGTCATGATGCCGTACAACTTGGCTTAGGCGGAAGTCCATGACGCCAAGGTAGAATATTTACTGGCTTAGGCGGAAAGCCGTGACACCGGACATAAGTATTTAACGGCTTAGAAATAAAGTCATGATACCGTACAACTTGGCTTAGGCGAAAGGCCATGACGCCAAGGCAGAGTATTTACCCGCTTAGGCGGAAAGTCGTGACGCCGGACATAAGTATTTAACGGCTTAGACATAAAGTCATGATGCCGTACAACTTGGCTTAGGCGGAAGGCCATGACGCTAAGGCATAATATTTACCGGCTTAGGTGGAAAGCCGTGACGCTGGACATAAGTATTTAATGGCTTAGACATAAATTCATGATGTCGTACAACTTGGCTTAGGCGGAAGGCCATGATGCCAAGGCAGAATATTTAGGATAGGTGTTGATTCGACGCCATGCCGAAGCCAACGAACTTGGCAGAGGCGTGAGGCCTGAGCCAAGGGCAGAATATAGGATAGGTGTTGACCCAACGGAGCGTAAGTCAATGGGCCCTGCCCCGATAGAAGATTTGGGGTGAGGATTGACTAGAATGCAGACATATGAGAGGCCCAGACCCAGGGCTAGATATCAATGTCAACCCGACGAAATGTCAGAGTCAACCAACCTCGCTCAGACGGAAGGTTTGAAACAAGGGTAGAATGTGTAGATGAAGATGTCAACCCGACGTCTTGTCGAAGCTGACCAACTTGGCGAAGACGTGACGTCTAAGCCAGGACAGAATATGGACGTTGACCCGTGGAGATGTCGGATCAACAAACCTTGCTCAGACATAAGGTCTAAGACAAAGTGAAGAAATCTTTTTGTTGGTTTCTTTGTTCGAGTTTATTAAGTTTATTGAGTTTATTGGGTTTATTTTGTTGAGTTTATTGAGTTCATCAAGTTTATTGGTTTGTTTGATCTATTGGATTGGTTGGGTTTATTGGAGTTTATTAAGTTTATTGGATTTATAGGATTTATCAGTTTTATTGAGTTTGTTAAGTTAATTGGATTTATTGGTTAAGTTGAGCTTGTTGGGATTATTAAGTTTGTTAGTTGAGTTCATTGGGGTTTATTTGGTTTATTGGGTTTATTGATTCATTAAGTTTAATTGGTTTGGTGAGTCTGTTGATTTATTGGATTTATTGGTTTGTTCGATTTATTGAGTTGACTGGGTTTATTGAGGTTTATCTAGTTTGATAGGCTTATTGATTTATTGAGTTGATTAATTTTGCTTTACTTATTAGGTTTATTAAATTTCGTTGGTTTTATTATTATTATTATTATTATTGAGCTCATTGGATTGATTGATTTAATTGAATTTATTGAATTTGTTATTGAGTTTGTTGACTCATTAAGTTTATTTTAAATCATCATTTTCCTTTCTTCATTCATTTTCATCATTTTTTATTCATTTCTTTCTTCTTTTCGTTTCTTTATTATTATTATTCTTATTTTTTTTTGGGCTCCTTGACGCAGTCTCATCTGTGATACGGGATATTTTGTCCCGTGGGACTATTGATGAATTTGACTGTTTATTCTACTGGTGGGGCTAGGGATTGATGTCCAACAGCCCGGCGGGCCTGGCGAGGGCGGAGTGTCTCAGGCTAGGGAAAAGGGTTTTATGAATCCTACCTAGTGGGACAAAGGGTAATTTTGGGACTCGGCAAGGGCGGAGTGCCTCAGGCCAAGGAAAAGGGCTTTATGAGTCCTGCCTAGTGGGACAAAGTTTATTTTCGAGCTCGGTGGGGGCGGAGCACCTCAGGCCAAGGAAAAGACTTTGTGGACCCAGCTCGATGGGACAGAAGGTAATTTTCAAGTTCGGCTAGAGCGGAGCGCTTCCGGCCAAGGTAAACCTTTATGGACACAGCCTGGCGGGACTGATTGGCGAATTATTGAGCTCGACAAGGGCAGAGCGCCTTATGCCAAAAAAAATGATATTTTATTGGGCCGACATTGGGCATGGAATCTGAATCAACAGTGATGGGAGAGTCCCATGGGACAAATATGGCATTGTTGCGGCTGAATGCCGAAAGGCCATAAAAGTGCATTGATTGGGAGCATAGGTCCTAGATCAAGGGTGGAGGGTTAACACCGGTGGGACAAGTGGGGAGTACCCCTGTAGGATGGGAAGATGGAAAGGCACCATGAATCCCGGCGAGACCAAGGGGTACTAAGACAGGCCATTAGAAGCCGAAAGGCATTTATTTACTGGCTTGATAGGGAGAAAGGAGCCAAGGGTGCAGACAACCCGGCATGACTTGTTCTTTTCATTCCCATCAAGGGGCATGGATCCGTATTCAAAACGGGGGGCCTAGTGGCCAATGAGGGCTCTTTAGTGTCGGCGGGATTGTTGATCACATAGTCCCCCTGGGGATATTCAGTGATAGCTATACATCAGATCAACATCTATCTTCTTTTGACATTGATTTCTTCAGGAGATGCTCCGAATAGCTTCGGTTCGGGCCTCCGGTGCTTCTGCCAAGTGTCATTCTCTTGGCCCTTTTTCTTAGAAGCCAGGGCCGCGGGGTCTTCCTACCTCGAAAGATGGCGTAGTGGTTTTATTTTCCCTTGGGCATTCACCATGCAATGCTACTAGGGAGCCTTCTGCCTATAGGGCGGATGGGGAGGCCTTGTTGACCTCATAATTTCTTTTCTTATTTTTCTTTTCCATTCATTCATTCTTCTTCTTCTTTTTTGAATGGACAGCTCGGATGGCGCTGATAGTGCAATGTAGCGCAGAGCCGTCACTCTTCGTCCATTTATCTTTAAACAGACCAAGGTGGGTGCATAGGAGAGCGCTCATCCCCTCAGAGAGGAGATAAGTGATTCGCTCCACCATACCAACCCCACAATGGTAGTTTCTTATTTGGCACGGACCAAGACATGAGGGGAGTGATACCTCCCTTGATAGATGCAGCCATCAATGCCTCCTTCATTTTATTTTAAATTTTCTTCTTTTTTTGTGCCTACCCTCAGAACATGCCCTTTTCCTTCTCTTCTCTTTTTTTTCTTCTTCCTTTTTTTTCTTTTTTTTTTGTTTTGGGTGCCTGCCCCTAGAACATGCCCTTCCCCCTTTTTGCAAACATCCGCATTCAAGCTGCAAGATGATATTAAATGTTGGCTTCAGCCAGATCTGTGAGGAGCAGCCGGGGCAGTGATGCTGCGTGGGCCTGCCCTTTTGAGGACAGGTACTTGATGAGGGCATGGTGGATCCACCTTATACTCGCCCATCTGTAGTTCACCTTTTTTGATAAGGCCTTCGATGACGTCCTTAAATACATAGCAGTCCTCAATGGGAAGCCCTAACACTTGGTGATAAGGACAGAATCGTGGATCATCTTTTCTTTCGACATCGCCTGGTTTCTTTGGCTCCGGAAGCACTACTTTGCCGTATTCACGGGCCCACTCAAAAAGTGCCCTAGTCTTGTCCTTTGGAAAGGAATACAGTTTCATCATTTTGCTCCTTAATGAGGGCCCTTGTTTTGCCGGATCGACGGAAGATGCCTCTTTCATTTTCTTCTTCTGTTGCTCGAAGGCTTCAAAATTTGAGGTGCAAACTTCTTGTGCCGGAGGTTTGTTGATTGATTTATTCTTTTGGCTCGAGACTGTAGATGCCGAGCAATGCCTTTCCAGAACTACTTCGGCATTGGCTGCGACATCACTTAGCTATTCAAAGGTCGTGACTTCAATGTCAATGACCCATCGTAAAATTTCTATTCTCCAATTTTCTTTGCAGATTTGAACGGAGTCCCCGTAGCTTGGCGGATGTTGACACCTTTCATGGAGATTCCTCCACCTTCTCGTGTAGTCCATGACGGACTCATCATCCTTTTGTTTGGCTACTTGCAATTCGGCCTCGGTGACTACCTTTTCAGCCGTCTTCATAGTCATTGTTTGTTCTTCCCTTGGCCTGTCTGACTGCACACGCAGTCTCATTGGCACCCTCTTTGGAGGTGCTTTAGTTGCCCCCTGACGTGCCCAGGGAACTGTGTGTTGGAGTGGTTGAGGGAGGATGCCTCCCGTATAATCATGTACTATTCGGGGTATGACTGGCCGTGTTGAAGCTTCAGGTGAGCTAGCACTACCTTGTGTCACCTCGTGTAGATGTCCTACTGATTACAGCATAGGTGGACTTAGATTCATTTCATTTAGCCGCCTTAGCAGCATTTCGATCTCCAACTGCTTCTGGTATAGCAGTGCCACCACGGCTAGGTCTTGCTAGGAGGGGCTGGAAGTGCTATCTTCCGCCTCTGGTTTGTATGGAATGAGTGGCATTCTGTCACCATCGCCAGATGCGACTAGTTTCTTTGAGACAGAATCCATGTGGTTAATGCCTTCGAATGGAGGAGGAATGTGGTATTGCACCTCCTTGCTGACTGGCGGGTGTCTTGATATTCTTCTGGATCCAGCGGCATGGTGGGAGGTAGAAGTTTTAGCATGATTTCCTCCCTTTGGCATAAAGCAAATTTCTTCATCTTCCTCTTCAGCAGCTTGAGCCACACTGGACGATGCTGACAGCATATTGCAGGAGAGAGCAACATATTTTATTTTAGCCCTTGTGTTCTTTATTTCCTTCCCCCTTATGGCTGGCATCTGCCCCCCCAGTGGGTTGCTCGGTGCATTGAACACCCTTGCATTTTCTTTAGTTCTTTTTATTAGCCGATGAGATTCATTGCGTATTTGAGGGGCATGCTTCTTGAGCTGCATAGGCTGACTCTTGAGATGTTCATGCTCGTCTGGCCCGTTTATTATGGTTTGAAGCCGTTCCACGGCTGAGCTGATTTCTTCATGCACCCGCATCGGAGCTTGCTACTTTTTGTTATCTGTTGGCCTCCTTATAGCCGCTGGAGGGGCTGTTTGAAGGCAGATGGGAGCCATAGGGGGGTGGAGTGGGCCGGGCCATGGCTCCACAAATCCAGACGTTCGGAGTCGGAAGGGATGCTGGTCTTGTTCTTTTCTTTATTGACGCTGGTTGCCAATTTCTTCATTTTTCTTCAGGCGCTAGGGCACAGTCTTCATTGGTATGCCGGCTGCAAGCCTTTGGCACTTCTTCGGGTAGTTGTTGATATATGGATATCATATTGATTGATGCCCCCGTAGCAGGCAATTCATGAGGGCGTGGAGGATCGACTCCATCCTCCCCCATTTGTAACTCCCCTCTTTTTATTAAGCCTTGGGCGATATCTTTGAATATTTGGCAATCTTCAATAGGGTGCCCCAGGATTTGATGGTAGGGGCAGAAATAAGGATCATCTCTTCTTTTGACGTCATCCGGTCTCTTTGGCTTCGGAAGGATGACTTTGCTATATTTGACAGCCCACTCGAACAATGCTCGAGTCTTGTCCCGGGGGAAGGCATAGAGCTTCTTTGTTTTATTCTGCGGATGATGATTCTCTCGACATTCAGCAGGTTCATTGAGAGGAGGATTATGCATCCATTTATGTCTTTTCACCCCTAGGCTAACAGCATGGACCACTTTCAGCATCGGTCGTTTATTAATATGCCTGGCTTGATGATTTGAGTCGGCAGAAATGGAGGGAAATCTTGTGAAGAAATCTTCAACCTCCGTGGCAATATCACTTAATCAGTCAAATGATCGGATATCTATTCCGATCATCTTTTCTAGAATTTCCTTCTTCAAATTTTGTTTGCATTATTGTATTGCTTCTTTCGGATGCGGAGGACGCCGGCACCTCATGCTGAGATCCCTCCATTTCTTGATATATTCTGATGCTGTTTCATTATCTTTTTGATCGGCTGCCAATAGCTCAGCCACAGTCACCTCTGCGTCGATGACGTGGAATCTTTCACTGAATTTTTGCTGCATGTCTGACCAGCCATTGATAGACCCAGCCGGCAGGCCAGAGTACCATTCAAAGGCAGGTCCTGTCAATGAAGACCCAAAGAACTTGAGCAGGTATGACTCATCCACCGCCAAGTCACCCATGACTGCTATATAGTGTGCAATATGTTCTTTCGGGGAGCCCTGCCTGTTGTATTTGTCAAATTTTGGGGGTTTTTTGACACCTGGCGGCAACCTTTTGGCAGCATGGTGGGCTGGATATGGCACTTCATATATGTCGAAGGGGGCATAATCATCACCACCCCTCTTTGCCAGTCTTGCCTCGATCATCTACTCCACCATCAACTTATTCATCATAGCTGGCTCTTCTGGTTGAGGGCAGAGGCGGGTGGGCTGCATCGATAATGCGGCCGAAGTCATAGCATTGGGTGGCAAAGGCTCTGACAAGGGAGCCTGCCGCTGCATCTGAAGGGGCACTGGCCATGCTGGTTGGAGACACTGGGAATAATGTTGGGAAGTAGCCTGATTCTGTGCTGCAGTTTGTAGAACAGCCGGTGAAGGAGCACCCATGGGGTTGGAACCTTCTCGTGACGGCTCAACTCGTGCCCCCGGTTCCTCGGGCGCCATAGCGTGTTCCATCTTTTCATTTAATTTTCTCTTCAGCAGTTTTATCTCCTACTGGTACCTTTGCAGCAACATCAGGACAGCAGGGTCTGTGGTTGCTTTATTACTGATGCCCCCAGGCGTTTCACCCAAAGAACCTTCGATTGAAGGAGGTGAAGATGCTCCTTCTTGCTCAGACGCCACTATTCTGGCAGTGACAGTAGCGATATTTTCATCAACAACCTGCTTGCCCTTTGCGGCTTGCAGTAGCTCAACCTCAGCTTTGTCCCATCTTGTCATCGGGTCTTTTCTTCCAGCAATCTCGGCCGGCTCTTCTTGTTCATTTGACAGGGTGTCGGGTATGCCCATTACCCGTGTCATATTGCAGGTAAGAACTTCTATTCTTCTTTTGTGCTTTTTGATTCCCCTTCGGGCCCGACTAGGGAAAGGCAACCCATCATACATTAAAATTCTTTTCATCTTTTCATTTTGTGGAGGCTTTTCAAGGCTTCTAGTCACTGTTTGCTTCTCCTCTTCATTCGCCCCCACGGGTGATATTTTGTCTTTTTCTTCCTCTTCGGTCCTGATGACACGAAGCAATCTTTGCTGACCCGTTCCTGAGGTTATGAAAATATTCTCAGACCATCTTTGTCATGTCTTCGTGGCTGCACTCTGAAGAAATGGTAGGAGACAGCATTTGGACTCGGGCAAACGGCATATGTGAAAACCGTATCAGCTTGGCAGCTTGATTGAAGTCTCTTGAATATTTGGAAATATCAGCTTGCCTTGCACAGGCCCTGGCGGCGGGTGGAGGAGTTGCAATCATGACTTCTTCCGCATGCATAGTCTCTTTGCCCCCTCTATCGGGAACATCCGTAGAATTTTTGAAGCCTTGTGAGGCTGGTGCAGGGCCTCAGATCCTCTTGGGAACCCAGATTTGCTTAAACTTTGGCAAGTTTGGGGTCGGCCACCCTTGCTTGTTGTCATTAAAATTCACCCTCCGGATTGCTAGCACTTGGAAGGTGTTGTGAGTGGGCACGGTCGGGATGATCCGATCCGACAGAACTTCGGCGCCGCGGCCATTGAAGTAGACTCAGACGCCCCCGATCAACATGGACTTCCCAGAGGCTGAAAGTTGACTCTGAGGAGCAGCAACAATTCTTCCTCTGGAGCTCTTCTTTTTCCCCCCAACAGGCTTCTTCTCATGTGCCACAGTCGGGCAAATAGTATGGTAGACGTGGCAGCCTGCGATCACCGGACTTTTCAGTATAGTTTTCTTAATTCGGCCCTCACTTCGGCGGGCCGCAACTTTGTTGTTGTTCAGCTCCGCAGGCTCAGAACTCTCCACATCCAGGAGATCCGCGAATGCAATTACCAAGAAGTTGGGGAAGCCAACGACTCGGGAAAAGTTACCGAAGGTGGTAGGTACAGCAAGGTAGCCGTATACAGCATGGTTGGACACAATCTGGGGACCGAAGATAATTCCAGACAATCCACTCGCCATCGCTTCAACCTACAAAGAGGAGAAACACGACGAATGAATAATTAGCATTTGAAATAGTTCAATGGGGGCCCCATGTTCCCAATATTTTGGCGAAAAGATGAAGGGAGGCTGAGTCCCACCGGGCGTGCCAGCTTGTGGGAGATATATTTTATTAAGAATATTTTATTATTGATTGATTTGGTTTATTTATTAAGTGTTTATTTGCGTAGGACGTACCGGTCAATGAGTGACAAGTTTATTATGCGCACCGTTTGACTAACCAGACGATTATAGGTGATCGTGTAGGGACCCAAAACCCGCCGTACTATAAAGGCTACGACGTTAATTACATCTCCCCAGAAGTGAGAAAATCCTTGATTAATCTCCAAAATAAAGAGGCCATGGGGCCCGTAGAATATGTAAAATATGTGATTGCATGCAAGCATACAATAAGGTAGTAATTATTTATTAAGCCGGCTCCCGATACAGGGCGAAGAACCTAGATCCGAGGACCATCATCACGTATAGCCTCCGGCCGGGCATAACCCGACTTTCTGCTAATCACCATTCGATATACCGGAGAGTCAGATCATGCAGGCATGCAAAGTGGTAGCATGTGTTAAAACGGCGCAGTTGCATGCTTGTGTTAGTGGGTAAAACGGCGCGCTCCAAAGGGTGAAAACGGCGTGGTGAGTGGGGGAGATTAAGACGGCGCGCCTTGGCTTTTATATAAATATATATATATATATATTGAGTAAGGAAAAAGGTTAAAATGGCACGGTGGTTGTGAAGATTAAAACGGTGCGCCCTGACCGCATTGGATGAAGGCCAAGATGAAAAAAATGGTTTATGAGTGTGGGGCTAAAACGGCGGGGGGGGGGCTCGCGCTGGAAATTGGCGCGCCGGTTTAGGGGCGCGTCGGTTTAGGGCAGATTTGGCTAGTTTGGGCTTTAATGAAATGCCAGACAAATTTCATAGAACTTTGGTATTAATTGAGAAGATTAGAGGGTTTATTTAAACCCCAAATGCCCTGGAAACATGGCAAGTCCAGACTTATGCGAGGTTACTACTCGAGCATAGTCCAAAGTAGATTCATCACTGCAAATTCATCGCAATTTGGGCTAAGTATTCAGTCAAAATTTGGGCAGCACCTCCCCATACCCAGAGGGTTGCGGGGGTGAAGTGGAGGCAGTCCCACAATATTAGGGTACGCTCCTTAAGGCCGGGAATGTCAAACGGTGACCAGCGGACTTCAATGGAGGGAAAATCCCGAGGGCTAGCCTACGAGGGCATCAACACTCCACGAGTCTGAAACATCATTAAGGGATGGCTGAGATGGGGGATACCTTGAGGGCTAGCCTACGAGAGGTATCCTTCCCACAGCCACCACCATTCCCAAGGGAATGTGGGTTTAATATCGGGCTACGACCCTGTTGCTGTTCACCTGATAGTTCATAGGGTTCATATCATCAAGGGATATGACCCTATGGTCCGACGGTGATTGAAAGCGTTGATAGGAAATGTCCCCTCTCCCCGACCGCCAAACTCATCGAGGAAAGCAGGAGTACATGAGATATATGCAAAATGCATTCAACAGATACACTGACCGCGGAAAGTCATATGCATACGAGTATGTAGGGCTAATGGGTTAGCTGGTTAGTTGGTTAATTGGTTAGCAGATTAGCAGGTTAGCCTTCGGAAGTCATAAACTAAGATGAATCGACTGGAGAAGGCAACCATTCATACACTTGATGTGCGGGGTTTAAGGAATACAGTGCTTCGAGGGAACCACGCATCCAAATTGTAGGGACATTCCCATCCTCCTCAGCCCACGATTAAGGATAGAAGGAGTAAGAAAGGGCTGATCCCGGGGTTTGGACAGAGGCATGTTCATCTGGCTATCGAACCCTCCACCAAGACGATAGGAACATGATGTAAGCATACCACTGGAAAGCGAACCCCAGGGAGAGGGGCGGCGATATTGATGTTGCCCAGAGAAACACTAGGGCGTATTCGGCGGTGGAAAAACTGGAAGATCACATATGAAGTATAGGGGAAAGGGATTGCAATCGGATAAGAAAGGCAGCCCAAACATGCATCTACTCATCCATTCAAACCCAAAGGGAAGGCATTACAGAGAGCATTATACATAACTACGGCTCGGCGTTGTCGCACGAAGTCGGCTCCCATCCTGGAAAGGAAAAGAGAAAAAAATAGAGAGAAATAGAGGGCAGAGGCTCGAAGAACATACGGGCTCATATCATCACCCCTTTCATTACATCGCTCCGCGGAGCTATCCTAGCAGAAGGGGGAAGAAGACAGAGGAAGAAACTCAGACGCCTTCCACCGACCCACCTCAGACGTTCACAGCAGAGAAACAGAGTATCAGAATCGAACGGGCTCTTCGCTCACCTCATCTTCCTCTCCAAGCCTCTCTTCTCTCTCCGTCTGCCTCTCTTTCTATCTGGCTCTCTATATTTCTCCCCCCCTTTTTGCATTCGACGCAAGAAATATATATATATAACAGAGCACTCGACCATGGCCTCACCCGGCGTGGGAGTAGCGCGCCGGGTAAGAGGTTACCCTTTGCGCGCCGGGAAGAGGGCGCCAAGAAGAGGGCGCGCCGGATTAAAGTCTGCCATGTCGGTTTAGGGCCTCTCCATCCCATTTCCAGCTTCTTTCGGCCCATTTATGCTTAGTTTCTTCTTTTGTGAGGGTTGGCCAAGCGTCTGGCTTGTACTCGTTGTGCAGGCATATTCTTGTTTCTTCGGGTATGGTCCCGAATATTCTTCTAAGCTCTCGGGTCTTACTTTAGTGGCTGTCCGTTGGAATCGAGCATCATTTCTTTTCTTCTTTTCTTTGGTCTCATCTTTTGTTCGGCTTCTGCCATTCTTTTTCTTCTTTTCTTTCTTTTCTTCCCTACCGGCACAGGGGCACTCGATCAGAACTTAAGACCTGCTGAAGCAGAAGTTAGGAAAAGTTAGGAAAATTTTCAGTGTCAACATACAGTAATAATCAATAATTATAGAAATTAATTTATCGCCCACTCCACGCAGGGAGGTAAAGGGCTACACGTGGGACCCGGGAGTAGCGGGCTCAGGTTGACGAGCAACGTTTTGGGCAGCTCCGACTGTAGCTCGTGCGTGCCGACAAACATGGGGCCCACGTCCTGGTCGAAGGGCCGATCGTGCCGAGAGTGATACTGCTGCGGTGGGGACTCCAGGAGGGATGATCCCTAAGAGGGGGACGTGTTGGTTCGCCTTGTGGAAGGTGAGGCGGCCCGACGGGGAACGTTGTTTCTTGCTGCCCATGGACCTGTTTTGCTGTTTCAGGGTTGCGCGATCTGGCGAAAACAACTGCTGCGATCAGACCCGATGTCGGATTGATGTGAGAAACTGGTGCCGCTGCGAAGCTCTCTTAGAGATCTACGACCATGGGCTATTACAAGAATTTTTATGGCCTTGGAATTTTTGTGGGGTATTTATGAACAAACTGATCTCTGAAGTCATAATTGACTGGGCAGATTCTGATCTGCCTGATGAAGCATGTTGACTGAGGTTGAAACTTTGGATCTTGGAGTTGGGATTTTTATGGAAGATAGAGGGGAAAGTAAGGAGCACGTGGATAATTTTTTTGTAATTTTCTGATGGGGTTTGATGGGGGAAATGGATTTTAGAACAGTGGGTGGTCGGATTTGGACTGCAGAAGACAGAGCTGAGTCTGGATTTTGCAGTGATTTTTAAAAATGGTAAACGAACTCCAAAAATCCTAAAAAAAATTGTGGAATGAGGATTGGGTGGACAGTTCGATCTGAAATTGGAAAGGGGTTCTGTTGAACAGCCTCTATGTGGTTTTTGTAATGGATATAATGGATTTTGATGATGACTAAATTTAACTTGAATACCATGACTATTTCTGGAATAGTCTTAACTTGATGTGATACGGAGCTTTGCAAGACGGAAATCACTTCAGCTGGTAAGATGTTTAACTTCAGTCTGATATCACCAAAGCTAATGCAAAATGTATGTTTTGACAGGGACAAGAAGGCGGTTCATGAATCGAATAATATAAGGACTTTTGGTGAGATCCATCCCAACACTTAAACTCTTGATCATTTGTTTTTCAAAGATGAACTTCTTGTTTTAATCCCAAAGGGTGTTTTTTTTGCTTGGGCTTGATCTTAATCCAATCTAGAAGGGGTTTACTCATTCTTGCTTAAGGCTCAAACCTCTTCTTGTTTTGAACTCTTTGGAGAACACCCCACATGTTCCTTGGACTTAGATCACTTGATATTCATTGTTTTTTTGATGTTCAGGAGCAAGGGTCGACCCCTGGGGTCGACCCCTTCATTTATTCCTCCATCCAGTAGCTGGTACCTGCAAGGGTCGACCCCAGGGGTCGACCCATTCTACCCAGAACATAAAACACCCCCCGAGGGTCGACCCCTGGGGTCGACCCCTGTGGCATTTTGTCCAAAAGCAGCACGGCTGCTCTTGAGGGTCGACCCATTGCCTTTGGGTCCTAAAACCCTATCACGAGGGTCGACCCCAAGGGTCGACCCCTTCCGGTCCGACCTCCAGCCGTCTTGTTTGACTTCGGTTTCCTTGCACCGAAAGTCTTCCAATCCATGTCTAATCACCTCTAGACATTCCACAAACCTCTCCACATTTTGTGGATCTGGTTCCCAAGCTGTCTTTGACTGTTTTAATATTTTAATCAAACCCTATTGGCACTAAATATATAGGAGAGAGGTGAGATCCGATTTTGGTATGATGGTTGTTCTATTGTGTATGTGCAGGTTCGGAGTTGCAGCCTTCAAGCCCCATTCCTCCTTGCTCTGAAGCTGAAATCCAAAGGAAGGAGCTGGAATCCAAGCCCAAGATCATATACATCAAAGAGCTGCATCGGACATCAAGCTTCCACATCCATTTGTGCTGCCTTGCGTCATACTTCATCCAAACTCGTTCATCATTCTGCTGGAGTATCAAAGTTGATTCGAAGAACACAAAGGGGGAGTTCTATCTAGAGATCCTTTCTACTCTGATCTTCTTTAGTGCTTTTTGGTGAATCTGAAAGTTGTTGTATTCTAAACTATCTTGAAACAGATTCGTGAGTGTGTGTTCGTGTATGGACACGAGCTTGTGTGTGTGTGTGTGTGATTGGGGTGCCTAGATTGGGTACCGTGTGTGTGTGTGTGTGCTGTTCATAACAGCGTGTGTGTGTGCTTGGCTCACATCATAGTGAAGTCGTTAATCCTCATGAGTGAGGGGTGGACGTAGGGGACATTGCGGTGTACCCGAACCACCTAAAAACTTTGTGTCTCCAGTGGTTTGTTCGCGTGCATATTTTGTCGAGTGGGCTTCACGGTGAGTTGAGTGTTCACCACCTTCTTCTTCACACACTCACCATCTTTCTCATGCATTCATGTGTGATCATGCACGAGTAAGACCGAGCGTTTGATTGCTTCTATCTTGTCTCGCAAGTTCTTCAGAAAATATTTTTAATTTGCCAATCAATTCACCCCTCCCCTCTTGATTGCCACCGTTTGGGACCCAACAATTGGTATCAGAGCTTTGGTCTCTGTATAGCCCGATCTCACGATCGTAGAGCAGATCCTTTTCTATGGCAAACAGAGGGATGATGCCCGAAGGGCATTCAGTTCACAGGCCTCCGTTTTTTGATGGAACAAACTACACATATTGGAAAAACAGAATGTATGTTTTCTTGCGTGCTCAAGATTATGAAGTGTGGAATGTTATCAACAGAGGTCCTTATAAGTTGCCTGACAATGAAGATGATTGGGATGATGATCACATCAATAAGTGTTCAGCTAATTTTAAGGCCATGAATATAATTCAATGTGCTATCCATCCGAATGAATACTCACGCATATCTATGTGTTCCTCTGCACAGGAAATGTGGGACAAACTACGCTTGATCTATGAAGGAACTTCTGAAGTCAAGGAGACCAAAGCTAATCTATTGGTCCGGGATTATGAGTTGTTTATGATGAAGCCAGACGAAACCATTTCTGAAATGTTCGCGAGACTGATGGAAATCACAAATGGTTTGAAGGCTCTTGGCAAGGAATATTCAAACCGTGATCTTGTGAGGAAGGTACTGAGATCTCTATCACCTCAGTGGCACACAAAGGCTACAGTGATAGAAGACTCAAAAGATCTCAGCACTCTGACTTTGGATGAGTTAGTCGGCTCCCTGATGACATATGAGATCAACATCAAAAGGAGCGAGGACGACAACAAGAAGAAGAAAGTTGCCACAACTATGGCACTGAAGGTAAATCCTCAAGAGTCGGAAGAAAGCGAGGAAGGTTCCTCAGCCAATACTGAAGATGAGGAGCTTGTTGCTATGTTCACCAGAAGAGCAAGAAAACTTGTCAAGAACACCAGGAAGTTTGGAGGTCAGTTCAGGAAAGGGCCAAGAAGGCAAGGTCCTAAGAGGAATGAAAGCAGCAAGAAGGAAGAGATAATTTGCTATGAATGCAAGAAACCCGGTCACATGCGGGGAGAATGCCCGGAGTTGGCCAAAAGGTTCAAAAAGGGAAAATTCAAAAAGCCTAAGGCCATGGTGGCCACTTGGAGCGATGAAGATGAAGAAGACTCCGGGAATGAAGATGGACTAAATGAACTTGTCCAACATCTATGCTTCATGGCAAATGACGACACCAATGAGGTACAATCTGAAACTGAATCACTCACTTGTGAACAATGGCAGATTGCATATGAATCATTGTATGGAAAATGCAAAAAATTGAAATCTGAAAACAAACTTCTGAAAAAGAAAGTCGAACAAGTTGTGAGTGCTAAAAATCCCTGTGAGAATTGCAATTTCATGAAATCTGAAAATGAGAATCTTGAACAAGAAAATGAAAGTCTCATGTCTAAAATTGAATTGTTTGAAGAAGAGAGTTCATGCATGCGTGAAGATCAAACTGCCCTCATCAAAATGCATGAAGATTTGAAACAGGAATTGGAACATGAAAGGATTGAAAATGTCTCAAGTAATCAATCCAAGGAAATTGCTGAAAAGAAAGTTGAAAGTCTGTTGGTTGAGATAAATGAATTGAAGAATGCTCTCACCACACTTGAAAAAGGTAAACAAGTGTTGAATACTTGTGTGGGTCCTGATGAAGGATGTTCTCCACCCTCTTCTGAGAAAAGAAATAACTTTAAGTCCAAAACATACATAACTCCATGGGTTTCAAGAAATACATATGCCTCATCTTCCAACACACAGATGCACGATTCATATATGAATGTGAACAGGAGAAGAAATCGTGATAAAAGAATCACTACTTGCTTTTATTGTGGAAGATTAGGCCATGATATGTATGAGTGCAGAACCATGAGGTTTGATGATGAAAATTTTATTAGAATGATGAATAGATCATACAGGCCTCTTATGTCTAACCACCGAGGACCCAAGCTTGCTTGGGTACCAAAAACCCCATAAGTACTCTCTTTGTATTTGCAGGTCTGCCTTGGAGCTCAAAAGAACAAATGGTACTTGGATAGTGGATGTTCAAGGCATATGACGGGGAACAAGGAAATGTTTGCAGACCTGCAAGAAAAGGATGGTGGGGTGGTAGCTTTTGGAGGTAAAGACAAAGGAAAAATTGTTGGAGAAGGTAAGATAGGTAAGAACCAAACTCAAATCATTGAAAACGTTTTGCTTGTCAAAGGCTTGCATCACAATCTTCTAAGCATAAGTCAACTCTGTGACAAAGGTTGCAATGTGTCTTTTGATGCTACTCACTGCACTGTGGTAGATAGAAACACCAATGAAATCAAGTTCATAGGGGTTAGACACAACAATGTTTATATGATTGATCTTGATGATGTTTCACATAAAAATCTTTGCTTAGTTGCTAAAAACTCTGATGATGCATGGTTATGGCATCGCCGTCTTGGGCATGCTAGTTTCAATGTGATGATGAAGTTGTTCAGGAAAAATCTGGTGGTTGGCTTACCCAAGTTGAAGATGGTCAACGAAGGAATCTGTGGAGCATGCAGCAAGGGCAAACAGACAAGAACATCCTTTAAATCTAAAAGTGATGTAACCACATCTAAGCCCCTTGAATTGATCCATATAGATCTCTTTGGACCAAGCCGAACACATAGCTTGGGTGGTAAGCTTTATGGATTTGTTATTGTGGATGATTTTACTAGATATAGCTGGGTGTATTTTCTCTCAAACAAAAGTGATGCTTTGATGGAGTTTGAGGCGTTTTGCAGGATGGCTCAGAATGAAAAAGGGTGGTGCATCAAGACCGTGAGAAGTGATCATGGTAGGGAATTTGACAACCATGAGTTCAGTAATTTTTGCAGGGATCAAGGTTATATACACAACTTCTCTGCACCAAGGACCCCCGAACAAAATGGGGTCGTAGAGAGGAAGAACAGGACACTTGTTGAAATGGCAAGAACCATGCTAAATGAAAACAACCTTCCAAGGTATTTCTGGGCGGAAGCCGTCAATACAGCATGCTACATAATAAACCGAGCCATGGTAAGGCCATTGTTAAAGAAAACACCTTATGAGCTATATCGAGGTAAGAAACCAAATATTTCTTACTTCAAACCTTTTGGCTCCATTTGTTACATCCATAATAACGGTAAGGTGGATTTGGCTAAGTTTGACCCCAAGAGTGACAAGGGGATATTTCTCGGATACTCCCTTAACTCAAGAGCCTATCGAGTGTATAACTTGAGAACTCTTGTAGTTGAGGAAAGTCCCCATGTCATTGTTGATGAATCATCATCCAAGGATCCTAATGAAAAGCATATCTTGCAGGAAGAAGAATCAGAAGAAGATACCACCAAAGAGCTCTCGAATGAAGCAAACAAATCAGAAGGTGAAGAACAACAAAAGGATGATGAAAATCAGCAAACTCTAAGTGAACTACAGCTGCCTAGACAATGGACTTTTGCAAAAGATCACCCACCAGAAGTTGTCATTGGCAATGTGGAAGAAGGAATAAGAACGCGTTCCTCATTCAGGGAAGTTGAAAATCTCGATTATATTGCATTACTCTCACAATCTGAACCTCACTCTATAGAAGATGCCTTAAAAGATGATTCCTGGATCTTGGCTATGCAAGAAGAACTACACCAATTCCAGAGGAACAAAGTGTGGTTCCTTGTGCCTCGCCCTAGAAACCACTCTGTGATCGGAACCAAATGGATCTTTCGAAACAAAACAAACGATCAAGGGGTGGTAACTAGGAACAAGGCAAGGCTGGTAGCCAAAGGTTATAGCCAGGAGCTAGGAATCGATTTTGATGAGTCTTTTGCTCCAGTAGCAAGACTCGAGGCAGTGAGAATTCTTTTAGCATTTGCATGTTGCAATAATATCAAACTGTTTCAGATGGATGTGAAAAGTGCATTCTTAAATGGTTTTATTCAGGAGGACGTATATGTGGAGCAACCTCCGGGGTATGAAGACACAAAGTATCCAGACCATGTGTACAAGTTAGACAAGGCACTCTACGGTCTTAAACAAGCACCCCGAGCATGGTATGAACGGTTAAATGATTTCCTTATACAAAATGGATTCAAACGAGGTAATGTGGATCAAACCCTTTTCACAAGGTTGAACGGTAAGGAAATTTTAGTTGTTCAAGTCTATGTTGATGACATTATATTTGGCTCCACCAAGGATACTCTCAGCAAGGACTTTGCAAAATTGATGCAAAGTGAATTTGAAATGAGCCTAATGGGAGAGCTGACATTCTTTTTGGGATTGCAGGTTACACAAACGGCCGATGGGATGTTCGTACATCAGAGAAAATATGCAATGGAGCTGCTGAAAAAGTTTGACTTGGCATCTACCAAACCACAACCCACACCTATGTCCACATCAATAAAAATTGATAAAGATGAAACAGGTAAATCTGTGGACCAAAAACTTTTCAGAAGCATGATAGGTTCCTTGTTGTACTTAACTGCTAGTCGGCCTGATATTCAATTTACAGTATGTTTGTGTGCTCATTTTCAGTCCAATCCTAAGGAGTCACACTTGTCAGCTGTAAAAAGGATTTTTAGATATATTGCTGGCTCAGTGAACTTAGGTTTGTGGTTTCCGCGTAACTCGAGCATTGATTTAATTGCTTACTCCGATGCCGATTATGCGGGTTGCAAAGTGGATCGAAAAAGCACCAGCGGGTATTGTCAGTTCCTTGGAGGATGCATAGTTTCATGGGCCTCCAAGAAACAAAACTCAGTGGCCTTATCAACTGCCGAAGCCGAGTATGTGGCTGTAGGTAGTTGTGTTGCTCAGGTGCTTTGGATCCAACAACAAATGGTTGATTATGGGAATCCTTCAAAAACACCGCAATACTTTGTGATAACACCTCAGCCATTAATCTATCCAAGAACCCAGTCCATCATTCTCGCACCAAGCATATTGAAATTAGACATCATTTCATTAGAGATCATGTTAGCAAGGGTGATGTAGAAATCAGCTTTATCGATACGGATCATCAAATTGCCGATATCTTCACCAAACCCCTTTGTGAGGAGAAATTCACATCATTTAGGAGAGAACTAGGGGTTTGTAGAATAGAAGAGTCAACATCATGACTCTGTGTGCTGTTGAGTGCATAGATTACTGCATTGCATCCATTTGCATTAGCTATATCCTAGCTTGCATTTTCCTTCTCATACATAAGCATCAAGGTGTGTGAAAAATCAAAAAGAACAAAAACAATTGTGTGATAAGTCTTCTATGTGTGCTCTTGCATTCATTCTATATATATAATATCCACTCATTCTTGTTGAAAATTCTATGGCCGTTTATGACCTTGAATACACTCTCCTGCCATCAATGGAGTAAAACTGTCCGAATTGTGAAATCCGGAGAATTGGATAAAAGCACGTAACATTTTGCTCTTAAAATGGTTGTGGCATTTCCCCAATTGTCTAAAACCTTTTATCACTCTTATTTTTATTGATTCCAACATGTATGTACATTGGGGACTCGAGCCTATCCTCTCTCTTGACCATCCGGTGCAAATTTAAACAAATTTTGCTAAACTTCACTGAATGGGTCGACCCCAAGGGTCGACCCTCGCAAAAACCGGTTCTGTCGGGGTTGAGTTCACAGGGGTCGACCCAATGGGTCGACCCATTCCGGCGACGCGGTTCCACCGCGTCCGGGCCGTCCGCGAATGGGGTTCTAACCCTATGTTAGCCCCTCCCTTGCCTATATAAGAACTCATAACCCCCTAGAAAGCTAGCCACCATCTCTTGTAAGCCCTAACAAACCCTCTTTGGCTCCAAAATCGTTCAAACCCTAGCCGCGGTTCTTCCGGTGGCTCTCCGCGCGATCTTCCTTCCCCGGCTCCAAGGATCGTTCCTTGCTACTCCTTTCACTTGAGGTAAGTTCTTGGTGTTGGTGGAGGATCATAGACTCTCGTTTATAGCTTTCATCTCCACGGTTAAACCATTTTGATCCATACCCCATCTTGCGGCCCTTTTGATCTTTGTTTAGATGGCCCCGAAGAGACGTGCATCTCGCAGAGGAGCCGAGTCTAGCCGGGCTCAAGAAATACGCTCTAAATCAGCCGCAAAGGCTGCTACTCTTCGCGGTCAATCTTCATCCAGCAAGGTGCTTGACAGAAAAGTTATTCGTCCTCGAGCTGTGGACTTCGGTAATTTGAGCAAACATATCCCCAATTTAGTTGATGTCATTTGCAGTCAGCCCAACTTGGATGTGTTCATGTCTAGCCACCGACGGATGTATCCCAACTTAGTGCATCAATTCTATAGCAATCTCTCCATGGCTGGTGACACCCCGATTACTAAAGTTAATGGGGTTCAGATTCTTCTCTCCCCATAGTTGTTAAGCGACGCATTTCAGCTCAGTCCCGAGGGGTATGCATTTGGTGATATTCTTGTTCCTGAAGATATCATTTATCTTTACATGACTTCTGAAGATCGAGCAGGCCGATCTGTTGCGGGGTTGAATGCTAATCGTTTCCCTCCGGTTCAACACATTCTTCACAGAATGATTACTACCATTTTGCTTCCACGAGGGGGAGGACATGATAAAGTTACAGAAATTCATATGTTTCTCATTTACTGTCTCTTGGATGGCATCCGTATTAACTTTCCCGCAATTATCTTGGAGCATATTTGCACGAGCATAAAGCACAGAAATAGAACTTTACCTTATGCTGCAGCATTAACTGCCATTTTCCAGTACAAGAACATAAATCTTTCTGCAGAATCCTCACAAACTATGCGGGATGCCGACATTTTCACCATTCACTCCATTTGCCACAATATGGGTTATGTTCTCATTGACAGTGAATTAGTCCGGCAACTGAAAACCGCCGTTCCTCTTGCTGGTTCTGATGATGATGAGGATGAAGACGCCGAGTCTGATAAAGAACAACTCCCTCCTCCTGCAGTAGATATACCATCTGAGGTGGCTAGGCTAATCATCGATCGGTTGGATCACATTGATGAGCGGTTGGATAAGTCTGGGGAGGCCTTGGATGACATTGCAAATGAGCTGCATGAACTGAAGCTGTCTCACCAAGAACACACTCACTCTGTCACTGATGCCTTGGCTCATCACACCCAATTGTGCCACGAAATTTTGGAGTATGTCCGGCGTGCTCCCGGTCCACCCAATCCGGATGATGACTAGGCTGTTGCCCTCCGTTCTCATGGCACCTTCACAGTCCCATTTCACCCCCTCTTTTTGATGATGCCAAAGGGGGAGAAGTTTTGCCTTCTACTACTACTTGTGTGCCCGGCTACCGGCTACTTATATCTATGTGTGATGTATGCTTGCATGCATGTGTGTTGCATTTTCATCTTCATATTTGATTAGTGTCTTAGGAGTGTTGCATTTTCCTTGTAATCATAGCATGGCATCTTGTTATATTGCACTTTCACTTCCCCTTGTTACATTGTAATCAGATTGTGGACTGTGGTTGTTTTTCTAGTAAGATATGCTGGTTGTTGGAATATGCCTCTCTTTATCAATCGCATAGCACTCTGCTCCAATAGGAGTTTCAATTGATTCATGAGTTTGAGGTGGTTAATTCACGTCCTTCTTATATTGTTCCGACTCGACTCATTGTTATCATGGTATGGCTTTTGGATTCTGTAATTCCACATTCTAAATTTTGTCATTATCAAAAAGGGGGAGATTGTTGAACCCCCTCTATGTGGTTTTTGTAATGGATATAATGGATTTTGATGATGACTAAATTTAACTTGAATACCATGACTATTTCTGGAATAGTCTTCACTTGATGTGATACGGAGCTTTGCAAGACAGAAATCACTTCAGCTGGTAAGATGTTTAACTTCAGTCTGATATCACCAAAGCTAATGCAAAATGTATGTTTTGACAGGGACAAGAAGGCGGTTCATGAATCGAATAATATAAGGACTTTTGGTGAGATCCATCCCAACACTTAAACTCTTGATCATTTGTTTTTCAAAGATGAACTTCTTGTTTTAATCCCAAAGGGTGTTTTTTTTGCTTGGGTTTGATCTTAATCCAATCTAGATGGGGTTTACTCATTCTTGCTTAAGGCTCAAACCTCTTCTTATTTTGAACTCTTTGGAGAACACCCCACATGTTCCTTGGACTTAGATCACTTGATATTCATTGTTTTTTTGATGTTCAGGAGCAAGGGTCGACCCCTGGGGTCGACCCCTTCGTTTATTCCTCCATCCAGCAGCTGGTACCTACAAGGGTCGACCCCAGGGGTCAACCCATTCTGCCCAGAACATAAAACACCCCCCGAGGGTCGACCCCAAGGGTCGACCCCTGTGGCATTTTGTCCAAAAGCAGCACGGCTGCTCTTGAGGGTCGACCCCAAGGGTCGACCCATTGCCTTTGGGTCCTAAAACCCTATCACTAGGGTCGACCCCAAGGGTCGACCCCTTCCGGTCCGACCTCCAGCCGTCTTGTTTGACTTCGGTTTCTTTGCCCCGAAAGTCTTCCAATCCATGTCTAATCACCTCTAGACATTCCACAAACCTCTCCACATTTTGTGGATCTGGTTCCCAAGCTGTCTTTGACTGTTTTAATATTTTAATCATACCCTATTGGCACTAAATATATAGGAGAGAGGTGAGATCCGATTTTGGTATGATGGTTGTTCTATTGTGTATGTGCAGGTTCGGAGTTGCAGCCTTCAAGCCCCATTCCTCCTTGCTCTGAAGCTGAAATCCAAAGGAAGGAGCTGGAATCCAAGCTCAAGATCATATACATCAAAGAGCTGCATCGGACATCAAGCTTCCACATCCATTTGTGCTGCCTTGTGTCATACTTCATCCAAACTCGTTCATCATTCTGCTGGAGTATCAAAGTTGATTCGAAGAACACAAAGGGGGAGTTCTATCTAGAGATCCTTTCTACTCTGATCTTCTTTAGTGCTTTTTGGTGAATCTGAAAGTTGTTGTATTCTAAACTATCTTGAAACAGATTCGTGAGTGTGTGTTCGTGTATGGACACGAGCTTGTGTGTGTGTGTGTGATTGGGGTGCCTAGATTGGGTACCGTGTGTGTGTGTGTGTGCTGTTCATAACAGCGTGTGTGTGTGCTTGGCTCACATCATAGTGAAGTCGTTAATCCTCATGAGTGAGGGGTGGACGTAGGGGACATTGCGGTGTACCCGAACCACCTAAAAACTTTGTGTCTCCAGTGGTTTGTTCGCGTGCATATTTTGTCGAGTGGGCTTCACGGTGAGTTGAGTGTTCACCACCTTCTTCTTCACACACTCACCATCTTTCTCATGCATTCATGTGTGATCATGCACGAGTAAGACCGAGCGTTTGATTGCTTCTATCTTGTCTCGCAAGTTCTTCAGAAAATATTTTTAATTTGCCAATCAATTCACCCCTCCCCTCTTGATTGCCACAGTTTGGGACCCAACAGGTTCGAATGGGTGAAGAGTATGGCTACTAGAACATAAGTCTGCACAGGGGCAGATTGTGTAGGCTGTGGGGAATTAAAGGGAAAGGGGGGCAAACATCGGGGAAATAGCTTGAAAATTTTTGTGGGACGTGGGAACTACAAGGGGAACGCACCCTGAAATTTAAGCCTGGTCAGATCTCGAAGTTGAGAGCTAAAATTCGGCCTTTGGCTTGCTGGATGGTGGAAAATAGAACTCCGGCGATGGCGGTGCGATGTCGGCACGATCGGAGACGGCGGCGGAGCTTCACACCCAGAGATGAGATACCACTTGGAATCCACCAAGTTTTGTAGGGAATCCACTCTAGAAATCACAGCAATCCAGCTGCAAGAGGGAGAGGGAGAGAGGGGGCGCCCAAGGCTTCTTGATATTTTCAAAATTTCTTCTCATTAATTCCCCCCAAATGGAAAATACAAGGGTTATATAGAAATGTATAAAAGACATAAACTACCCCTAGATCTAGAGTTTGGGAGGGGCAAATGGGGAATGAGATAATTAATCTCCCATGTGGTCAAATGACCAAAATAAATAAAATACAACATGAATATAATATATTAAAGGGTGGGACGCCCCTTTGAAATATGGGAGGTAAAAATGGAATTTTCTTTCATCTTGTCTCCTTGGTCCAAGTCCAACCTTGGACTTTGAACCAGCCCCACATGGCCCATGACCCTAGGTGGACCAATGGAAAAGAGGGTGGGGGACCCTGCTGGACCCACTGGCATTTTACAAAGAAATCCAAGATTCCTAAAGACTAACAAATTAGCTTATAATGCCTTATAATTGTAAACCCAATTAACCAAGGATATAAATGCAAACAAAAAGGATACAAATGCAAAATAAAATGTCAATGCCCGGTGTTGATTCCCATCAATTCTCCCCGGGTGGGAAGAAATCGACCCCGTCGAGTAAGGGGTATAGCTGTTCGTATGGCTCTTGCGGATCTGCCACCGTACCAAGTAGCGCGGACTACGCTCCACTCCAAGTAATTGTCACCTGCTCATCCCGTATATATTCGATATGCACATGCTGCTGTGGGAATGAGGCTAATGGTGGACACTCCGGGGTGGGGTCACTCTCAAATGAAGGAGACAGCTCAATGACTCACTAGGAATCACCACTGGGTCCCTTTATGTGACTTGGTCTGACACATTGATAGAGCTGATCCCATTATGCGTCAGGCAAGTCCACAACGTACGCATAAGATCTGACTTGCCTCACACTCGAAAGGGACTGACACCGCGAGTTTGCATTAGACCGACTCGACTATGCAACTCCTATATGCTCGACAGACAAACTGTATAAATAAGCAAAATCGACTCATAGACTATGGTATGAGGACAGATGAAGAGACACCAACTAATGACTTCCTATAACTGACGACACATGCAAGGGACTTACTATGGAAGACTCGGTGGGAATGTTGGACACCGTCTGCATACACTAGGTGTAAAGATAGACTGACCCACAACTTAATGTCACGAGTTTCAACTCTCGTCAACCATCTCTGGTTGGAGAAGACTCGTCCTTGGGTACAGAAATGTGTGAGGACAAGAAGGTAGGTGAGGGGGGAGTCATCCAGACGTTTGATGTGAAGCACGACAAGAAGGAAGTCCGGATGCTATCTCTCGTACGCATGGCAGAAATCAAATCATACCGCGTCAACAAAAGGTGTCGACAATGGTACGGTAGGCACTAACTGTTGCGCTACCGTAGGAGAGACGGGTAGAAGTGGAATGGCTGACTGCGTGGGGTCGGCGGATGGCTCATCCACCGAGGATAAAGTGGGTGGGACAGACAGCTCTAGGACAACCGGTGGGGTTGGGGTGACTAACAGACCCTGGCCCTCTATTGGATCACTCTCTATCCCCAAAACATTAGCGAGGTACTCCTCGGCCAACTCTTGGTCAGTCTCATAACTCACTAGAATAGGCCCGGGTGAGGCATCCTCCGAATGGTTGTCCTCTAAGGTAGGGGAATGTGAAGGACACGGGTCGGAGAAATGATTAATCCCACTACAGGGGGCCACATGGGTGGGCTCCAGAAGAGGTGGTGGGCGTGAGTCCGGAGGTGGAACGGGCCGCTAGGGCTGGGTGGTTGGTGACACGGAGGTGGTCGGCTGAATGCCATCGTGGAAGATGAACTCGCCAGGTAGGTGAGGTGGGTATAAGGTGCAGGTCCTCCTATCTCGGTCAAAGGTCGCTCTCCTCTCTTCCAACCAATTTTACCCTAAAATGATGCATGTGCAAGCAAGTGTGTCGACCTTGCACCATGCTCCATCGTCACAAAGAACGGGGCCGAACCTCCATTGGAACTCTACGAATGCTAAGCCACCATTGAGAACAATCTCCCCGGTCTTAGAGAGTGACTCAACTATGTCTTGTGAGACACACTTAGATGACACCCTAATGATGAAGTTGATTTTCGTATGCAACCCATTAGGCAGGTGGGCAATGGACACTATAGGGCGCTGGAACGACTCGGTTGTGGGATTAGGGGTCGGGTCAACCGGTGGTAGAATGATAGGGACAAGACCCAGGGGTCGGGCCATGAAAGCCTTGAAATGGGCCACCAGGGATGGCCAATCGGACGCACGGTCTTGGGGGACGGCCATGGGGCTGGTGGGTAGTGGTCATGCAGACACACGGTGACAAGACTGACTGACTTGATATTGGACTAGACACGACCCTAATCAACAATGCATAGTTGGAATGTAGACTCGACTACAAACCTAGACTCAACCAGTATCCGGTACGTGGCGGAGGTATGATCTGAAGACCAAACTCACGCAAGTGTGCTACCTTCCCGATAGGCATAACCTATCATTCCGGGAACACCTTTTGATATACCGGGTAAAGGGTGCAATATGAAACCTTGGACTGACTACCCTTGGACTCGACTTAGCTTTGATACCAATTTGATGCGGGACGGGACGCGAACCTGGGACTCTAGCTCGCGGACGCCCCTAAGGGAGGGAAACGCGTGGATCTACGCGGTTGAGGAATCGGCAATGAGTCTCGGGTATCAGATTTTTCGCCTGCTCGGATCGAGTCACGGGACGTGTTCCACTCACTCACTCTCGCAGCGGTGATAAAAATATAACGAGCTATGTCCTATCACTCATGCAAGCAGCGGCATAAAGAAACATATACGAGTAAAGCAAATTACCGAGATGGGAGCAGACACAATACCTCCACGCTACCGGGCGTGGGGAAGACGACCCCGACCGAGACTCGTACTCCCGGTACAGCAATAATCAATAATTACAGAAATGAATTTATCACCCACTCCATGCAGGGAGGTAAAGGGCTACACGCGAGACCTAGGAGTAGCGGGCTCGGGTTGACGGGCAGCGTTTTGGGCAGCTCCGGCGGTAGCGCGTGCCGACAAACGTGGGGCCCACGTCCTGGTCGGATGGCCGATCATGCCGGGAGTGGTACCGCTACGTTGGGGACTCTTGGAGGGGGACGCGCTGGTTCGCCTTGTGGAAGGCAAGGCGGCCCGACGGGGAACGTTGTTGCTTGCTGCCCACGGACCTGTTATGCTATTTCAAGGTTGCGCGATCCGGCGAAAAAAACTGCTGCGATCAGACCCGACATAGGATCGATGTGAAACTGGTGCCACTGCGAAGCTCTCTCAGAGATCTACGATCATGGGCTGTTACACGAATTTTTATGGCCTTGGAATTTTCGTGGGGTATTTATGAACAGACTGATCTCTGAACTTAGAACTGACTGGGCAGATTCTGATCTGCCTGATGAAGTACGTTGACCAAGGTTGAAACTTTGGATTTGGGAGTTGGAATTTTTATGGAAGATAGAGGGGAAAGTAAGGAACACGTGGATAATTTTTTTTGTAATTTTCTGATGGGGTTTGAGGGGGGAAATGGATTTTAGAACAGTGGGTGGTCGGATCTGGACTGCAGAAGACAGAGTTGAGTCCGGATTTTGCAGTGATTTTTAAAAATAGTAAACGAACTCCAAAAATCCCAAAACAAATTGTGGAATGAGGATTGGGTGGACAGAAGTCCCAGTCAAAATTTTAGATCGATCTGAAATTCGAAAGGGGTTCGAATGGGTGAAGAGTATGGCTGTTGGAACACAAGTCTGCACAGGAGAAGATTGTGTAGGCTGTGGGGAATTAAAGGGAAAGGGGGGCAAACGACGGGGAAATAGTTTGAAAATTTTTGCGGGACGTGGGAACTACAAGGGGAACTCACCCTGAAAATTTCATCTTGGTCAGATCTCGTAGTTGAGAGCTAAAATTCGACCTTTGGTTTGCTGGATGGTGGAAAACAGAACTCCGACGATGGCGGTGGCGGTGCGATGGCGGCACGAACGGAGGTGGCGGCGGAGCTTCACACCTAGAGATGAGATACCACTTGGAATCCACCAAGTTTTGTATGGAATCCACCCTAGAAATTACAGCAATCCAACTGCAAGAGGGAGAGGGAGAGAGGGGGCACCCAAGGCTTCTTGAATTTCTCAAAATTTCTTCTCATTAATTCCCACCAAATGGAAAATACACGGGTTATATAGAAATGTATAAAAGACATAAACTACCCCTACATCTCGGGTTTGGGAGAGGCAAATGGGGAATGGGATAATTAATCCCCCATGTGGTCAAATGACCAAAATAAATAAAATACAACATGAATATAATATATTAAAGGGGGGCGCCCCTTTGAAAAATGGGAGGTAAAATTGGAATTTTCTTCCATCTTGTCTCCTTGGTCCAAGTCCAACATTGGACTTTGAACCAGCCCCACATGGCCCATGACCCTAGGTGAACCAATGGGAAAGAGGGTGGGGGACCCTGCTGGATCCACTGGCAGTTTATAAAGAAATCCAAGATTCCTAAAGACTAACAAATTAGCTTATAATGCCTTACAATTGCAAATCCAATTAACCAAAGATATAAATGCAAATAAAAAGGATACAAATGCAAAAATAAAATGTCAATGCCCGGTGTTGATTCCCATCAGGGAGTAGGGGTGGTCGAGTCAGCATGGCGGGCTGGGGAGGTCTAGGGGCAGGGACGGGTGCCTGCTGGCGAAGGGGAGAATCCCTCGGAGGGAGGGGGTGCCTAGGAGCAATGAGGTCATGGCGAGGGGGTTCCTGGGGGCGGGCCACAGGCCACCGTGTGTAGGAACCAGGCGTGGTGCTAGGATTAGACACACGTAGGTATGTGACCCCCTGGCACGGGGTAGGAGCAAACTCCGCCTCAAATTGCTCCACCTCGAGGGAAACCTGATACGCGTCTTCCAACTTGTCCACTTTGCGGCGGAAAAGCTCATACTGTAGGTGTGGCCGTAGACCACGTCAAAATGGGAAATAGTCAGGGAGCTTTCCTCCGTGACATCACATCGTAGAAAGTACTCATCAAACTCGGCGATATAATAATCGGAGACAGACCGATCTCTTTGGGTGAGACTCTGCCATCTGTCTATGTGACGCTGGCGGTAGGAGGTAGAAAGGTACTTCTTCCTGAGTTTGGTCCTCATCTCATCCCACGTCTCTACCTGGGGCACCTGGCAGTGAAATAGTAGGTTCTCCATGTTCCTCCAATAAGTTTGTTCCTGTCCTAGTAGTTTCATTTTGGCGAACTTGACTTTCCGGTGGTCCGTCATCTCAACCACTCGAAATACCAGTCCATGCCGGCCTCCCAATCAAGATAGACCTTCGGGTCCAAGGACTCATCAAAAGTGGGAGGGTCTGCTCGCACCGTCTTGAGGACCCGCTTGTCCTCCTCATCCCTCTGTGGTCGGTGACCACGACGGCGTCGGCCATTTCCCCCATAATCATTGTCGGACTCGTAGTCCTCAACATCGGGGGCACGTGGTTGTCGCTCCTCAGCCCTAAGTGGGGCGGGTTGAGCAGGCGGCGCCGGAGGGGCCGGGATAGCTCCGGGGAGCTCCCGGTAGGGGACTCTCTCCACATTCTCCATCCTTCCAACCATACCTTGGATAGATCGGTCGGAGACCTTGACATGGTCCTCCATGGTCTTGAGATGGCCCTCCAAGCGGTCGGTGTTCTCCCTACTAGTTTGTTCGAACCTACCCATGCGCTCCATGAGTAGAGCGAACACGTCATCCAGAGTTCGGCCTCCTGGGTTGGCACCTTGGGGTTCACCCATAGTGTCAAGACGATGGTACTGGACACCTCCACGGGTGGACATGCAATGGGAGAGGACCTAGAGGGAACTAAGGGGTGACTCACTATGACCTATATGGATAGATTAATCCAAAAATGAAGGCGACCTAGACTCCAATATCCGGTACGAGACGGAGGTTTGATCCGAAGATCGCGCTCACGCAAGTGTGCCCCTTTCCCAATAGGCATAGCCTACTGTTCCGGGGACACCTTTGGATATACCAGATGAAATGGAGCCCCTTGGACCGACTACTCTAGACTCAAATCGGCTCTGATACCAATTTGATGCAAGACGACAACGGGACTCGACTCGAACTTGTTGCGACCTTGGACTCTATAAGACGACGCGACCAGCAACAACACAACAATGCGGCACCTAAAGAGCTCTAGAAGAGGCAAACATGCCCCAAACAAGAAGCGCTAACTCACAGTCGTCCATGGCGAGGGAAACATGACGATCTGCACGGTTGAGTAACCGGCTTTGACTCTCGGGTGGTCAGCTCACTCTCGTGCTCGGACTGAGTCACGGGACGGGTCTCGCTCTCACAACTCACAGCGGTGATTAACTTTGACTAGCGAGGAAAGAATTAACTCACATGTAGCGGCAGTAAGAATTTATACTAGCTAAGCAAGTAAGACAAGTGGGTGGCGAGTGTACCTCCACGCTCGGGGCGTGGGGACGACTTCCCGGCCAAGAACTGTCACTCCCGGTATAATAAGTGAATTAATTACAGCATGAAAATTATGACCCACTCCACGCAGGAAGGTAAAAGGCCACAACAGCGATCCGGGAGCGCCGTTCCAGGGTTGACGGGCAGGGTGTTGGCGGCGTGTCGGCCGGTTGCGGGCTGCAACTCCGAAGCTGCAAATTCTGTCCGACAGGACAGCAAGCACGGGCGTCCAAAGGGACGTCGATCTCCGGGACTCTTATGAAGGCGGCGGTTCACCGGGACGCTGGCAGAGGGTCCCTGGTCGACCCTCGGGAGCGGCGGCCGCTGGATCTGCTCCGACGTATTTCTTTGGGATTTATCCGGCAACCCCCTTTTCTGGCCTGGCTCGGAGCAGAAATGCACGCCTCCACAAAAATGGCAGGTACGCCCACATGCAATGTCGGATCGAGACGCGGTGGGTACCGTTGGAAAGAGGACTCAAAAATCTATGACATATTGGAATTTCAGTTCCACCCAACGGCTACATTGGAAATGAAAATGACTGTAAACTAACTGAGTTCTCTATCTTGGAACACAGAACAAACAGGGCAGAACGGGATCTGCCTATTCAAGGGGTTTGACCGAAAATCAAATGAAGGATCTAGGACCTAGGATTTTTATGGTGGATAGGGGGGAGGGTGGTGGTCACGGAGATAATTTTTTTGTATTTTTCTAACAATGTTTGATGGGTGGTAAAAATCGGTACCACAGGCTATCCCGCAGGTCTGCACACAGGCAGACTGTGAGAAGGAATAACAAATGGCAGGAAAGGGCCTAAACGGACTCTGATCGGCCTAAAAATTAAACTGGGAATAGTGGACGATGGGGGGAACCTACCCTTAAAATCTCATCTCGATTCGACGGTTGGATCTCTCGTACCAGCCCTTTTACCAAGTAGCTGTCCAGGAACTCCGAATTTCAGGGCAGCAGGTGGATGCCGGGTTGTGGTGGCTTGATGGCGACACAAACGGCGGCAGCGGTGATCACTGGCAGCAGCAAGAGGAAGAGAAAGAGAGGAAGATCTACCTAGGATCTTATGGTTTCAGCCCTAGATCTGAAGAAATTTGGAGGAGGAAGAAGAAGAACTAGCAAGAAGGGAGAGAGAGGGGTGCGCCCATGGCATAATTCTCATAAAAATTCTTCATTAATTTCGTCCAAATGACACAAGAGACATTAAATACTGATATCCTAGACCTAGCCAAATGACCTACGTTACCCTTGGTCAAGGGGGCAAATTGGGGAAGGGAGATAAAACTAGCATAAATAATTCCCAATAAGGGGACAAAAGAGGGGGCGCCCCTCTCTCAAGTCAACATAAGGGGCTTGCATTAATTAATTCCCTTGGACCATATTAATCCCCCATTGGACCAAAATAAATTAAAAATATAAATACATGGTCAATTATTCTACCATTGACCCAATATAAAAATCTAAGATAATACAAACCAAATACACACCAAGTACGACGAAATACGTATAAAATATAAATATGTATAAAAATACGTAATAATGTATCAAGGCCCCGGTGGTGGCTCCAGACTGTCCCCCAGCCACAAAGAGGTCGGTGTCGACTGAGTCGTGCTGCGTGTCCAGTACCGGCGGCTCGCTGAGTCGAGCTGTACTACTCGGGCTCTGGTGTCCTCACCAATTGATACCAATTTGATGCGAGACGACAACTGGACTCGACTCGAACTAGTTGCGACCTTGGACTCTATAGGACTACGCGACTAAAGAGACGACGTGACCAGCAACAATACTACAATGCGGCACCTAAAGAGCTCCAGAAGAGGCGAACGTGCCCCAAACAAGAAGTCCTAACTCACAGTCGTCCCTGGCGAGGGAAACGTGACGATCTGCATGGTTGAGTAACCGGCTTTGAGTGTCGGGTGGTCAGCTCACTCTCGTGCTCGGACTAAGTAACGGGACGGGTCTCGCTCTCGCAACTCACAGCGGTGATTAACTTTGACTAGCTAGGAAAGAATTAACTCACATGTAGCGGTAGTAAGAATTTATACTAGCTAAGTAAGTAGGACAAGTGACTGGCGAGTGTATCTCTACGCTCGGGGCGTGGGGAAGACTTCTCGACCGAGAACCGTCACTCCCGGTACAATAAGGAAATTAATTATAGCATGAAAATTACGGCCCACTGATGGGAATCTGCACCGAGCAGTAACTTTTTAGTTTGCATTTATGTCCTTTTATTTGTATTTATATCCTTGGGAAAATGGGTTTGCAATTATAAGGCTTTATAAGCCAATTTGTTAGTCCTTAAGGATGTTTGGGTTTATTTGTAAAAGTCCAGTAGGTCTAGCAAGGGGCCCCCACCTTCTTCCCCATTGGTCCACCTAGGCTCTAGGGCCCATGTGGGGCTGGTCAAATGTCTAAGGTGGGTTTCTAGAAAGCTTGACCATTCAAGGGGACAAAGGGAGGAAAAAGTCCATATTCTCTCCCCTTTCTTGGTCCAAGGTAGGCAACCTACCAAACTTGGACTTCCTTCATTTGAAAATTCAAAGGAAGGAAGCTTCCTTGTCCCCCCCTTGGTCCCTCTCCTCTCTCCCACGAAATTCCCACCCCCACCCCTTGCCATGCTCTATATAAGAAGATGTATAGTGTCATTTGCAGATTTAATGAAGAATTAATTAAAAATTAGTACATTTTTGCCAAGAGCAAGCCCTTGGGTGCCCTCTCTCCTCTCTCCCCCTTGCAGAGGTGTGAAGCATCCTTCTTCTAAGGTGTGAAGCCTCCCTTGTACCCCCTTCTTGAGTGAGAAGCTCAGCACCGCCGTCGCTGCCGCCTTCGAGCCGCCATCGCACCGCCACTGCCGCTTCTTTGGTGTTCTGTCCACCCCTGGACAGAACAGTAAAGCATGAATTTTAGCTCTCCATCATGACCTCTGGTCGTGCCCAAAATTAGAGGGTGAGTCCCCCACGTCCCCCCTATCCTCCACAAAAAAATCAGCCCATTAAACCTACGTTTGCTATTTTTACCACTTCCTTATTTCCACCCCCAGCAATATTCCCTCTGTGCAGATCTCTGTCCAGCAACCCAGTTCTTCCCCCTTTTGACCCCCTTCCCAAATTCAGATCGAACTAAAATTTGGACTGGGTGTTCTACCCACCAAAACCCACCACCAAAAAGTTTTCCGCGAATTTAGGAGTTCTTTTTCCCCTCTGAAAAATAAAAACTCAAGTCAAAGTCTGTTCTGTCCTGTGCAGTCTAGATCCGACTCATGACCAGTCAAAAATCCATTTCTCTAGTCAAACCATCTTTAGAAAATCCACAAAAAATATTGGCGTCTTCCTTACTTCTCCATCTCCAACTTTCATAAAGGGTCAAACTCCCAGATCCGACGTTTTCTCTCCGGTAAAGGCCCATTCTCAGGTAGATCCAAATCTGTCCTGTCAGATCTGATTCTGTGAACTAGCCGGTTATAAATTCAACCAAGGCCATTACAGATACAAACCAAATTCTTTCTCTGACCTTAGGTCGTAGCTCTCCGAGTCAGCTTTCCAACGGCTATAGTCTCGCGTCAATCAGAGGTCGGGGCTGATCGCAGCAGCTGTTCTCGCCAGGTCGCGCACTGTAAAAATAGAAGAACCAGTCCGTGGACAGCAAGCAGCGTTGACCCCCGGGCCGGCCGCCTCGCCTTCCACAAAGCGAACTAGCACGTTGCCTTCCCAGGGAACATCCCTCTAAGAGCCACCGTCGCAGCAGTACCATTCCCGACCCACTCGGCCCACCAGCCAGGACGTGGACCCCACGGTTGCCGGTGCGCGTTGCCACCGGAGCTATCCAGATTGCCGCCCGTCAACCCAAGATCGGTCCTCCCGGGCCCCACTTGTAGCCCTTTACCTCCTTGCGTGGAGTGAGCAGCAAATTAAATTCTGTAATTATTGTAATTATTTTATCGGGAGTTACCGTACTTGTCCAGGGTCGTCTTCCCCACGCCCGGAGCGTGGAGGTATCGTGTCTGCTTCCCATCTCAGCATTTTCTTTACTCGTATTTATTTGTGTATGCCGCTACATATGATAGGATTATTAGCTCGATATATATTTTTATCACCGCTACGAGAGTGAGTGAGTAAGTGACCCATCCCGTGACTCAATCCGAGTACACGCGGAAGAGCCGAGTACCCTTGACTCACTCCCGGTTCCTCAATCACGCACGATCCCACGTTTCCCTCGCATAGGGACGCCAGCGAGATAGAGTCCCAGGTCGCGTGTCCGTCCCGCATCAAATTGGTATCAGAGCTAGGTTGAGTCTAGGGTAGTCTTTGCATAAGTCTTTGCATATAATAAAACAAAAGGGTCTCAAAGGCACGGTCTAAGTCTTGTCTAGGTGTCACATTTGCATTCCTCTATTCGGTATATCTAAAGATGTTACCGGAAAGGTAGGTTACACCTACTGGGAAGGTAGCCCTTGCGTGAGTTGGATCTTCGGATTAATACCTCCGCCGAGTACCGGATATTGGTTAGAGTTTAGGTTTGTAGTCGAGTCTGCATTCCACTTGTCTTGTTGATTTAGGGTCGTGTTTAGTCCATTGTCAAGTCCATTAAAGAGTCAATTTGGTGTGTCACCAAGTGTCAGCATGTCCATCGTGTAGTTCCCAAGTGTCCAATGGACTCCAAGTCGCCCAGGTGATATCACTGGTTACATAACACCCATGGGTTGGGCAACCATCCTCTCCACTTCCGTAGGCCCGAAGCCTCGGACTTTTATGGCTCCAATGACCCGGGCGACTACCTCAAGTGGGAGGCCGCCATGGATAAATATTTTGAATGTTACACCATGTCCGATGCCATGCAAGTCAGTTTTGCCCAAAAGAGGCTTGTCCACAAAGCCGCCTGGAAATGGGAGAGTATTGAGCGCATGAGAGAGGTTAGGAGGCAATGGCCCATCGATTCATGGTGCCAAATGAAAGGCGAGCTTAGGAAGGTCTATCTACCACACCCATGCACCTCCAACTAAGTGGGCCATAGTCGGAGGCAAAGCGCCCCGCATGTAGAAGAGCCTAGGTCCACGACTAAGCCGAGTTCTTATGGGCGAGCCTATTTCATTGCTCCTACTCCAAACCCCTCCATTGCCGAACTCTTCCAAATCATTTCGGATAGAGTGGATAGGAGGTGTGCTTATATCGAGTCCCTGGTTTCCCCTTGCCTACCTCCTAGACAGAATGGAACCAAGCACGAGCCTAAGGAGGTAGTAGCTGGTAGTCCCAACCCGGTGCCATCTATGGTGCCATCCCAAGGTCCTCTCTCCATCATGGTGGATCCTCTTTCCCCACCCATGAGAGCCTCATTGCCTACACCCCATGTCTGTCGGTAGGATAAGGGTAAGGACCCACTTATCAGGGAGCCTAGTGGGTCACGACAGCAGTGTTATCGCTGCCAGGGGTTCGGTCACTTTGCCAGACAGTGTCTCACTCGGACATCACTAGCCCTAGGGGACAAAAGGGTTGGAGAAGCCTCACTCTCCGATCTTTATTCGGAGCCACCCCAGCCAGAGCCACCCGTACTTCTAACGGGGAAGCTACACATAGACGAGCCACTACTTAACTAGCTCAAGAGAGGCCTGGTCCCTAGGACACCATGCTACCCATCCATGGACCATACACTACCTATAGTGCCAGTCAACTCCTTCCATACCACATTCCGGTCTTGTCACCATGTTGAGACATTGGATGACCTTATCAAGGGATTAGGCCGCCAATGGAAGTTGACACATATGTTGGCCCCAGGCTTCGACCACTCTATGAGTCATAGCTTCACGCATCTCACGTTGGGATCCATTACCTCCGTATACACCGTGGGTCATGTCACCACGGAGGTTCTTTTATTCCTCCCCATACCGGTCGAGCCTTACTTTAGTCCATTTGTCTCGAGGGAGGAACCATATCTCCTATACACTGTCCCACCTACCACAATGGATGAAGGTGACCATTTACACCTCCATGAATTTTAAACATGGGACTATGTAATGGAGGAACCAGCCACGCGGTGTTACACTTTCTTTGATCCATTCGATCCCTTTCCTAGTGAACCCCTTGACCCACCATATCTACTCCCCTTTTTCACGGGAGTCCACTACCACACCCCTTCCCCACGGGCCAGTCCACCTACACTCAGCTAGGGGACCGTTCCATGGTCATCATATAGGGGGGACGAAGAAGGAGCACTCGACACTCCTAGCCCACCCAAACCTCCCAAAACCAAAGGGCCGTCCGTGCATGAGTGGATCACTTTAGGATGTCTTCCCCATTCCGCCTACAGCCGGTTGCACCTTATGTATGCATGGCACACATTCGGATGTCCTGGTCCACCATTGCATATGTATGAGTCGGACTAACAGTAGGTTTGTCTAGGGTCTTGTGTGTCTGTACATGCATGTGTCGAGCATATTAGGAGTTGAGTCCATCTCATGTCAGCTCGCGCTGTCAGTCCCTTTCGAGTACGAGGCAAGTCGGATCTAATGCGTACGTTGGAGACTTGCCGAAATTTGTTATCGGCTCTACCTCAACATATCGGATCTAGTCACATAAAGGGACCCAACGATGATTCCTAGTGAGTCTTTGAGCCGCCTCCTCCCCTTTGAGAGTGACCCCACCCCGGAGTGTCAACCTCTAGCCTCATTCCCACAACAGTGTGAGCATATTGAATCTATACGGGATGAGCATGTGTCGATTACTTGGAGTGGAGCGTACTCTGCGCTTCCAGGTTCGGTGACGGATCCATAGGAGCTACTTGAGCAGCCGCACCCCTTACTCGACAGGGTCGAGTTCTTCCCACCCAGGGAGAATTGATGGGAATCTACACCGAGCACTAACTTTTTAGTTTGCATTTATGTCCTTTTATTTGCATTTATATCCTTGGAAAAATGGGTTTACAATTGTAAGGCTTTATAAGCCAATTTGTTAGTCCTTAAGGATGTTTGGGTTTACTTGTAAAAGTCCAGTAGGTCCAGCAAGGGGCCCCCACCTTCTTCCCCATTGGTCCACCTAGGCTCCAGGGCCCATGTGGGGCTGGTCAAATGTCCAAGGTGGGCTTCTAGAAAGCTTGATCATTCAATGGGACAAAGGGAGGAAAAAGTCCATATTCTCTCCCCTTTCTTTGTCCAAGGTAGACAACCTACCAAACTTGGACTTCCTTCCTTTGAAAATTTAAAGGAAGGAAGCTTCCTTGTCCCCCCTTGTCCCTCCCCTCTCTCCCATGAAATTCCCACCCTCACCCCTTGCCATGCTCTATATAAGAAGATGTATAGTGTCATTTGTAAATTTAATGAAAAATTAGTGCATTTTTGTCAAGAGCAAGCCCATAGGTGCCCTCTCTCCTCTCTCTCCCTTGCAGAGGTGTGAAGCCTCCTTCTTCTGAGGTGTGAAGCCTCCCTTCTACCCCCTTCTTGAGTGAGAAGCTCAGCACCACCGCCGCCGCCGCCTTCGAGCCGCCATCGCACCGCCACCGCCGCTTCTTCGGTGTTCTGTCCATCCCTGGACAGAACAGTAAATCATGAATTTTATCTCTCCATCAAGAGCTCAGGTTGTGCCCAAAATTGGAGGGTGAGTCCCCCACATCCCCCCCCATCCTCCACAAAAAAACCATCCCATTAAATCTATGTTTGCTATTTTTACCATTTCCTTCTTTCCACCCCCAGCAATATGCCCTCTATGTAGATCTCTCTCCAACAACCCAGTTCTTCCCCCTTTTGACCCCTTCCCAAATTCAGATCGAACTGAAATTTGGACTGGGTATTCTACGCACCAAAACCCACCACCACAAATTTTTCAATGAATTTAGGAGTTCTTTTTCCCCTCTGAAAAATTAAAACTCAGGCCAAAGTCTATTCTGTCATGTGCAGTCCAGATCTGACCCATGACCAGTAAAAAATCCATTTCTCTGGCCAAACCATCTATAGAAAATCCACAAAAAATATTTACGTCTTCCTTACTTCCCCCTCTCCAACTTTCATAAAGGGCCCAACTCGCAGATCCGACGTTTTCCCTCCGGTAAATGCCCATTCTCAGGCAGATCCAAATATATCTTGTCAGATCTGATTATGTGAATCAGCATGTTGTAAATTCGACCAAGGCCATTACAGAGACAAACAAAATTCTTTCTCTGACCTTGGGTCGTAGCTCTCTGAGTCATCTTTCCAACGGCGCTAGTCTCGCATCAATCAGAGGTTGGGGCTGATCGCAGTAGCTGTGCTCGCCAGATTGCGCACTGCAAAAATAGAAGAACCAGTCCGTGGACAGCAAGCAGCATTGACCCCGGGGCTGGCCGCCTCGCCTTCCACAAGGTGAACCAGCACGTCGCCTTCCCAGGGAACGTCCCTCCAGGAGCCACCGTCGCAGCAGTACCATTCCCGGCCCACTTGGCCCACCAGCCAGGACGTGGACCCCACGGTTGTTGGCGTGCGCTGCCACCGAAGCTATCCAGATTGCCACCCGTCAACCCAAGATCGATCCTCCCGGGCCCCACTTGTAGTCCTTTACCTCCCTGTGTGGAGTGGGCAGCAAATTAAAATTTATAATTATTGTAATTATTTTACCGGGAGTTACCGTATTTGGCCGGGGTCGTCTTCCCCACGCCCGGAGCGTAGAGGTATCGTATCCGCTTCCCGTCTCGGCATTTGCTTTACTCGTATTTATTTGTGTATGCCGCTGCATGTGATAGGATTATTAGCTCGATATATATTTTTATCACTGATGCGAGAGTGAGTGAGTGACCCGTCGCGTGACTCAATCCGAGTACACGCAGAAGAGTCGAGTACCCTTGACTCACTGCCAGTTCCTCAACCGCACACGGTCCCACGCTTCCCTCGCATAGGGACGCCCGGGAGCTAGAGTCCCAGGTCGTGTGTCCGTCCCGCATCACCCACTCCACGCAGGAAGTTAAAAGGCCACAACAGCGATCCAGGACCGCCGTTCCAGGTTTGACGGGAAGCGTGTTGGCGGCGTGTCGGCCGGTTGCGGGCTACGACTCCAAAGCTGCAAATTCTGTCCGACAGGACAGCAAGCACGGGCGCCCAAAGGGACGTCGATCTCCGGTACTCTTATGAAGGCGGTGGTTCAGGGACGCTGGCAGAGGGTCCCTGGTTGACCCCTGGGAGCGGCGGCCGCTGGATCTGCTCCAACATATTCCTATGGGATTTATGCGGCAACCACCTTTTCTGGTCTGGCTCGGAGCAGAAATGCGCGCCTCCACGAAAATGGCTGGTACGCCCAGATCCATTGTCGGATCGAGATGCGGTGGGTACCTTTGGAAAGAGGACTAAAAAATCTACGACATATTGGAATTTCAGTTCCATCTAACGGCTGGATTGGAAATGAAAATGACTCCAAACTGACTGAGTTCTCTATCCCGGAACACAGAACAGACAGGGCAGAACGGGATCTGCCTGTTCAAGGGGTTTGACCGAAAATCAAATGAAGGATCTAGGACCTGAAATTTTTATGGTGGATAGGGGGGAGGGTGGTGGTCACGGAGATAATTTTTTTGTATTTTTCTAACAACGTTTGAGGGGTGGGAAAAATCGGTACCACAGGCTATCCCGCAGGTCTGCACACAGGCAGACTGTGAGAAGGAACAACAAATGGCGGGGAAAGGGCCTAAACGGACTCTGATCGGCCTCACAATTACACTGGGAATGGTGGACGATGGGGGGAACCTACCCTCAAAATCTCATCATGATCCGACGGTTGGATCTCCCGTACCAGCCCTTTTACCGAGCTGCTGTCCAAGAACTCCGAATTTCAGGACAGCAGGTGGATGCCGGGTTGTGGTGGCTTGATGGCGGCACGAACGGCGACGGCGGCGGTGATCGTTGGCAGCAGAAAGAGGAAGAGAAAGAGAGGAAGATCTACCAGGGATCTTAGGGTTTCAGCCCTAGATCAGAAGAAATTTGGTGGAGGAAGAAGAAGAACTAGCAAGAAGGGAGAGAGAGGGGTGCGCCCATGGCATAATTCTCATAAAAATTCTTCATTAATTTTGTCCAAATGACACAAGAGATATTAAATACTCAAACCCTAGACCTAGTCAAATGACCTAAGTTACCCTTGGTCAAGGGGGAAAATTAGGGAAAGGAGATAAAACTAGCATAAACAATTCCCCATAAGGGGACAAAAGAGGGGGCGCCCCTCTCTCAAGTCAACATAAGGGCTTGCATTAATTAATTCCCTTGGACCATATTAATCCCCCCTTGGACCAAAATAAATCAAAAATACAAATACATGGTTAATTATTCTACCATTGACATAATATAAAAACCCAAGATAATACAAACCAAATACACACCTAATACACACCAAATACGATAAAATACGTATAAAAATACGTACTAAAGTATCAAGGCTCCGGTGGTGACTCCAGACTATCCCCACGCCACAAAGATGTCGGTGTCAACCGAGTAGTGCTGCGTGTCCGGTACCGGCGGCTCACTGAGTCGAGCCGTACTCGGGGTCTGGTGTCCACACCAATTGATACCAATTTGATGCGGGACGACAACGGGACTCGAGTCGGACTTGTTGCGACCTTACACTCTATAAGACGACGCGACTAAATAGACGACGCGACCAGGAACAACACTATAATACGGCACCTTAAGAGCTCCAGAAGAGGTGAACATGTCCCAAATAAGAAGCGCTAACTCACAGTCGTCCCTGGCGAGGGAAACGTGACGATCTGCACGGTTGAGTAACCAACTTTGAGTGTCGGGTGGTCAGCTCACTCTCGTGCTCGGATTGAGTCACGGGACGGGTCTCGCTCTCAAAACTCATAGTGGTGATTAACTTTAACTAGCTAGGAAAGAATTAACTCACATGCAGCGGTAGTAAGAATTTATACTAGCTAAAAGTAAGACAAGTGGGTGGCGAGTGTATCTCTACGCTCGGGACGTGGGGAAGACTTCCCGGCCGAGAACCGTCACTCCCGGTACAATAAATAAATTAATTACATCATGAAAATTACGGCCCACTCCATGCAGGAAGGTAAAAGGCCACAACAGCAATCCGGGAGCACCGTTCCAGGGTTGACGGGCAGCGCGTTGGCGGCGTGTCGGCCGGTTGCGGGCTGCGACTCCGAAGCTGCAAATTCTGTCCAGCAGGACAACAAGCACGGGCGCCCAAAGGGACATCGATCTCCGAGACTCTTCTGAAGGTGGTGGTTCACCGGCACGCTGGCAGGGGGTCCCTGGTCGGACCCCGGGAGCGGCGGCCACTGGATCTGCTCTGACATATTTCTTTGGGATTTATCCGGCAACCCCCTTTTTTGGCCTGGCTCGGAGCAGAAATGTGCGCCTCCACGAAAATGGCCGGTACACCCAGATCTGATGTCGGATCGAGATGCGGTGGGTACCGTTGGAAAGAGGACTCAAAAATCTACGACATACTAGAATTTTCATTCCATCCAATGCCTGGATTGGAAATGAAAATGACTACAAACGGACTAAGTTCTCTGTCCCGGAACACAGAACAGACAGGGCAAAATGGGATCTGCCTGTTCAAGGGGTTTTATCGAGAATCAAATGAAAGATCTAAGATCTGGGATTTTTATGGTGGATAGGGGGGAGGGTGGTGGTCACAGAGATAATTTTTTTGTATTTTTCTAACAACGTTTGAGGGGTGGGAAAAATCGGTACCACAGGCTATCCCGCAGGTTTGCACACAGGCAGACTGTGAGAAGGAACAACAAATGGCGAGAAAGGGCCTAAACGGACTCTGATCGGCCTAAAAAATAAACTGGGAATGGTGGACGATGGGGGGAACCTACCCTTAAAATCTCATCTCGATCCGACGGTTGGATCTCTCGTACCAGCCCTTTTACCGAGTAGCTGTCCAGGAACTCCGAATTTTAGGGCAACAGGTGGATGCCGGGTTGTGGTGGCTTGATGGCGGCACGAACGGCGGCGGCGGCGGTGATCGTTGGCAGCAGCAAGAGGAAGAGAAAGAGAGGAAGATCTAGCAAGGATCTTAGGGTTTCAGGTCTAGATCTGAAAAAAATTGGAGGAGGAAGAAGAAGAACTAGCAAGAAGGGAGAGAGAGGGGTGCGCCCATGGCATAATTCTCATAAACATTCTTCATTAATTTTGTCCAAATGACACAAGAGACATTAAATACTCAAACCTTAGACTTAGCCAAATGACCTAGGTTACCCTTGGTCAAGGGGGCAAATTGGGGAAGGGAGATAAAACTAGCATAAACAATTCCCTATAAGGGGACAAAAGAGGGGGCGCCCCTCTCTCAAGTCAACATAAGGGGCTTACATTAATTAATTCCCTTGGACCATATTAATCCCCCCTTGGACCAAAATAAATCAAAAATACAAATACATGTTCAATTATTCTACCATTGACCCTATATAAAAACCCAAGATAATACAAACCAAATACACACCTAATACACCCCAAATACGACGAAATATGTATAAAATATGAATATGTATAAAAATACGTACTAAAGTATTAAGGCTCCGGTGGTGACTCCAGACTGTCCCCCAGCCACAAAGAGGTCGGTGTCGACCGAGTCGTACTGCGTGTCCGGTACCGATAGCTCGTTGAGTCGAGCTATACTCGGGCTCTGGTGTCCTCACCAATTCACTCAGGCACTCGAAATGCCCGGGGTTCGGGACCCGAAGGGGCTACGGAACACTCGTTTTGTAATGGACATGCGAAGCCCTTAATCGAGCTTGAGGTCTGTTCATGCGAGCACAGCGGGGAGCCCGGATGCGATTTTAGTGCATGCGTAGGATGCACAGGAGCTTGTGGGATGCATGGGTGACCCATACACGACGAATGCATATAGTGGGGTGGCCCACGGCACGTGGCGGAGTACTCGACTCTCGTATAGTGAGGATTAACACCCGGACGTAATCTGGGTTTCCATCACACACCATTTGATATACCGAATGGGTCATAGCCCACGAGTGTTCAAGCATACGAATGCACGGGGTTGTTCTTTTGAGTTTATGGATTGATGCGTGAGGATGCACGTGCCATGCTTGTATTGCATGGTGGAGGAGAGGGCAAGCCCACCCGGGGCCCATGGCCAGTGCATGGAATGTGTGTAATGCATGATTCCCTAAGGAATGATTCGTTGGGGATTTTCTTCTCACAATGGTGTGGACATTCAATCATTTTTTTGATTGTTGGTATAACATTCATACTTGTGACCCTCCTCTTTTCCTTCTTCTTTTCTTTTTGTTGTTGATTTGTTCTTTGTTTGTGTTTTTTTTTTTTTTTTTGGGGGGGGGGGGGGGTTGGCTGGCTTTGAAGAAGCAGGAATAAAAGGGGGCCATGCGCAGGGGGTCGACCCATGTGCATAAGAACCCCAGATAGAACAACCAAGTGAAGGGGTTGACCCCCTCCGCAAGGGCCTTCAGAACCTGTCCTATTTTTTTTTTGGGCTTGTTCTTTGTTTCGTTTTGCTTTCTTTCCTCCATTTTTTTTGTAGGGATCCGAATGCCCATGCATCTTATATACATGAGACCATCAGCTCGGCCCAAGGGCCTTTATACAGATTTCGAATAGACAAGAGGAGAGTTAATCATGTTCATGGGATTTTGTTCGCCCAGAGACCTTTATTCGTAGGAGCCCTTCGTGTGCAAATGTGCATGAAGTGTGGTCTCTGAAATTCAATCATGAAAGGCCATGTACACTCGAGTGTACATGAGGAAGAGGGGCAAATATACCTAAAGCCCATGGGAACTCAACCAGCATATTAGAGTGCATAAGCATCTATCTAAGAAATTTAGTGGGATTCTCTTATCATGCTCACAGAGATCTCTTTATAGTGGGTCATCATGAAAATGCACAACCATTCTTTCTTTTTCTCTTTGTGAATGCTTTTTTTTAGGGTGCTTCGGTCGACCTAACTGGCCCGGTCGGTCAACCGGAGCTGCCAGTGCCAGCAACACCCGCTGGGTAGGTCGACTTATCCCAAGTTGGACAGGGGTTGAAGTGGGGTTTTGATTTTTTTATCTATTGGTTCATTCTCTCCTTCGCTCACGCAATCAAACCCATCTTAAATCTTCTTTCATTCTCCCTCCCTCCCTGTCTCTCTCTTTTTTATCTTCTTCCTTCATTTGGCTTTGGATTGTTCTCTTTTTTCTAAAGTGTTCTCATTTTTCTGAAGTGGGATGCTGTTTTGTAGAAGAGAGGAAGAGGAAAAGGGGGGGGGGGGAAGAGGTCGACCTCCTGCATAGCAGGGGTCAACCCCTGTGCACAGTCTGCACATGGGTAACCCCCAGACAGTGGCCTGGTCCCTTTTGTTTAGCGTAGCTCCCTCTCCTTGTTTTGAAGCACATTATGTGATCGAAGGTAGCATGGATTAAAATTGTGGATTGAAAGTGCAGGGGCATTTGAATCTTATGTTCATTTTCTCCTTAACAATTTTTTTTTGGAATTGTGCTGACCATATCATTTTGTCCTTTGTTTTGCATTGCTGCCCATCAGGGCATGTTGATTGGTTTCCTTTTTTTTGTTCAGTAGCTTGCTTGTGTTAGGTTCCAGTTCAATCCATTGGGGAAATAATTTACCCATCTTTCGCCTCCACTTTGCTTCTTCGCTTTAACCTTTTCTTTTTCTTTGGTCTCGTCATTAATGTGAATTGCCCGACAAAAATCCGGCAGCACCTCCTCTTGTCCCGGAGGCTCGGGGGGAGTAAATTGGGTATGCACCCACGGATAAAATTCGAGGTGGCCCCGAATAATAGGATGCGCACGGAAGCGGCAACATCCGGTAGTCCGAATTGGGTGTGGAAATCTCGAGGGCTAGCCTACAAGAGATTCCAATAAATCTGAGGGACTGTCACAACCCCGTCTCTATGACGTGGACTTTAAATATCACCGCATTAACGGCCTTCAATGTTCACCCCTTTTGTGGAGTCGCCTGGGGACTATGCTATGCGAGAGCGAGCCCGGAGACCCGAGAACGAGTGCGGAGAAAACTTTCAATTCGGGATTGAATCCCATATGTCTCACCCCTTTGACATCATGGCCATTGGATTGGTCCAAATACCAAGACGGGATTTTGAGAAAGAAATCACATTCATGGTGGAACAAAGAAAATGCATAATAGGCTTCCGACAGTTGGCAACCCGGGGCCACACTCATGGTTCGGAGTGAGCCCCAGGCCGATGGCCACCGTGATAAAAATCGTATCGCCGGATGGGTGGGCTGTTAAAAATTAAAATAAAAGGGTTCATCCTACCTACGGGAAGAACATAGAGGAGATGTAGAGCTGCATATGAAAAGAAATCTGGCTTAGAATCTAGAGCTTTGTATTTCTTCAAAAGCAATGCAAGAGTACATAGGAGTGGGTTTTGTTGAGCAACAAATAAGAAGAAAGAAGAAAAGAAAAATAAGGAGTACAAGGACCCACCCCTTGTTCAAACACCCTGCTCCTCTCTCCCTCACTCCCCAACTCTATGCTATTCTGGAGCTTACAAGAGGACCGTCGCTCACTCCCTTCCCTCCCTTTCTTTCCTCTCTGCAGCACACTAAAAGGTGGAGGCAGAGACGGTAGCGGCAGCAGCGGCACTCCGAGAGGGAAGATCCCAAGTCGGTGGGGAGTCCATGGGGGAGAAGCCGAAGAAGGATCGGCTAGTTGGGGGGGGAGGGTTTCTCCTTGGCCAAAAGGGCTTCCACGAATGGCCTGCACTTTATAGGGGAGTTGGAATCCCTCCTCTCCAATGGATGTCGACAGTCGCTGGTCTTCGTCCCTTTCGCACGGATGCAGGCGGGTAGGTGTCGGAGGACGACTGGGGAGGACGCTCCCACGTCCGTCGAAGACGGCAACCATGCTGCCTGGCGTGCGAGCCTTGACCGCGCGAGGAAGATGTCAACGGGCATTGAGTGTTCGCATGCGTGGGAGAGAACAAGGAGAGAGATCGCCAGGGGGGAGAGAAGGAGGAAATCGCGAGCTGTGATACAGACACAGCTACGATTTTCCTTCTATTTCTGATTTTTTTAAAAATATTTTCTTTTCTCTTTCCCCCCTCTATTTCTCCTATTTGTGTACGTGCCTCTCTGCGCCCTTTTTCTCCTTGTAATGGGCTTAACCCATTTATTCGGCCCATTCATCTTTCTTCTCTCCTTTTCTTTCTTCCTTTTCTTTCTTTTTTTGAGTGCCAACAAATGCCCCTCACCCGCGAGTGTCGCGAACGAGGGAGAAGGGAGCGGGGCTTACGGGTGCAACTTCTCGCTTGGCAAACCGTTGACATCGGGGTAGAGCCTCTTCGGCTTCAACTGCAAGGTCTTGGCTGGTCCTGACCGAGGGCCAGGCCACAATCACGAGGATATCGTCGATATTGGGTCAATACCGATGCAAGGATAGCATTTAAGCAGGTCTTAGACTGAAGGTCTAAGCCGTTGGGTTTTAGCAATTTTAGCGGTTGGTCCCAACGAGAAGTCAAGCACCAGCCCTGAGGTGAAATCATTGGCACTAGGTATATGCCAATGCAAGGATAGCATTTAATCCGGCTTCGGGTGTAAGACCCAAGCCATTGGGTTTTAGCGGTTGATCCTGATGGGAATTCAGGTGTCAACCTTGGTGGATTCACCGGCATAGGGTATATGCCAATGCAAGGATAGCGTTTAAGCCGGTCTTAGATGAAAGGTCTAAGCCGTTGGGTTTTAACGGTTTTAGCAGTTGATCCCGACGGGAAGTCAAGCACCAGCCCTGAGGTGAAATCATTGACATTGGGTATATGCCAATGCACGGACAACATTTCATCCGACTTTGGGTGTAAGACCCTAGCCGTTGGGTTTTAGCAGTTGATCCTGATGGGGAATCAGATGTCAACCTTGGTGGATTCATCGGCATAGGGTATATGCCAATGCTAGGATAGTGTTTAAGCTGGTCTTAGACGAAAGGTCTAAGCCATTGGGTTTTAATAGTTTTAGCGGTCGGCCCCGACAGGGAATCGGGCATCAACCTTTGGTGGATTTATCGACATTGGGTAAATGCCAATGCAAGGATGGCGTTTTAGCCGGGTTTGGACGGAAGGTCCAAACCGTTGGGTTTCAGCGACTTTAGCAGTTGATCCTGATGGGGAATCAGGCGTCAACCTCGGTGGATTCATCGACATTGGGTAAATGCCAATGCAAGAATAGTGTTTAAGCCGGTCTTAGACGAAAGGTCTAAGCCATTGGGTTTTAGCAGTTGATCCTGACGGGGAATCAGGCGTCAGCCTTGGTGGATTCATCGGCACAGGGTATATGCCAATGCAAGGATAGCTTTTAAGCCGGTCTTAGATGGAAGGTCTAAGCCATTGGGTTTAAGCAGTTTTAGCAATTTTCGCGGTTGGCCCCGACAGGGAATCGGGCGTCAACCTTTGGTGGATTCATTGACATCGAGTAAATGTCAATGCAAGGATTTAAGTTTTATGTGGCCACAGACAAAAAGTCCATGCCATACTTCTCAGCTAAGACCCCGGAAGGTCATGGGCGCTGAGTGAGGTGGTAGCTCATTGGAAGAGTTGCAAAATACAATCTTGATCATTCTGGGGTGTTGATTTCAGTTGATCGCCGAACTGAGGGAGCGACGCATGGTATAGCTTCAAGTGTTTCCCATTGAGGGGTGGAAATTGGACTTCCCCCTGATGGTTGACGATGACATAAGCACCGCCTTCATAGACTTTCTGCACCACGTAGGGTCCCACCTAATTTTTATTCAATTTGCCTTTGGGGTTGGCCGCTATCACTTCTTTTCTTTTGACCATAACAAGGTCCCCTTTCTTGAATTCGCGCTCTTTGACAAGTTTGTCAAAGGCGCGGGCCATACTGGCCTGATAGGCCTATATGTTCTGCTGGGATTTAAGCCGTTGTCCTTCCAAATCAGAGAGCTCCTCTACTCTTCTTTCTGCATTTTTTTGGCTATCCTTGACCAATTCGTGTTGGATTGCGATCCGCATTGAGGGTATCTCCAGCTCTATCGGGACGACGTACTGCTTCTGAGCCGTACACCAGTGAGAAAGGGGAGCAACCCATTGGGGTCTTGTACACAGTGCGGTATGCCCATAATGCTTCATACATCTTGTCTTCCCAATCCCTCTTGCTAGAGCTGACTATCTTGGCAAGACGTATGCAGAGCTTTTTATTGAAAGCTTCAGCCAGTCTGTTTGCTTGTGGGTTGTATGGAGTGGATGTCCTCTAATCAATCTTAAAATTTTCAGCCAGCTTGTAGACCTTCTGATTTTGGAGGTGGCTTCCATTGTCGAAGATGATTCGGTCGAGGATGTTGAACCGAAATATGATGTTTCGACGGATAAATTTGGCCATGATCTCGCCCGTCACTTCTCTTAAAACTATAGCCTCTGCCCAGCAGGAGAAGTAATCTGTTGCTGCTAAGATATATTTGCATCCAGATGAGGACAGGGGTAGTGAGCCCATCACATCGGTGCCCCATTGCACAAATGGCCAGCTAGGCGTTGTCGGATGCAGTTGCATCGAGGGTCTTCTTGGAATTGTAGCATGTTGCTGGCATCTGTGACACGACTTGGCATAGTTGCAATAGTCATCGATCATGGTCATCCAGTAACATCCCATCTTCTTAATTTCTATCTTCATCTTTGGCCCGGCTTGATGGGCACCAGCTGCTCCGGCATGAATTTCCTTCATAACCGTCCAGGCCTCCTTCATCGACAGACACTGGAGGAGTACCTTTCTTCTGGCGTCTGCCACAGTTCGGAATAAAGTTCCATTCCTGAGTTCATAAAAGTCCTTTGTTCTAATTAATTTAATCTTCTCTTCCCTTTGCTTGGGCAACTGTTGATGTTTAAACCATTGTAGCAGAGGTTCCCTCCAGTCGGGTGAGCCGACTACTTCTACTATTGCAGCTTCATGTTCTTCTTCACCTAGCCTCTCTATCATATTGGAAATCTGGTGCCTGTTTATTACAGTTATGCTGAGTGATTCATCTGGCGAGACTGCCAGCGAACTTGCTAGCTTTGCTAATGCATCTACTTGAGCATTTTGGCTTTGGCCAACATGGGTTATTTCAATGAAATAGAACTGCTGCATGAGCTTCTTTGCCTTGGCGTAGTAAGGAAGTAATTCGGGCTTGCGGACGTCAAATTGTCCTTGAATTTGCTTGACAATCAGCATTGAGTCGCCGAATACTTGCAGCATTTGAATCTCCATATGAAGAGAAATTTGAAGGCCGATAATCAGGGCTTCATATTCTACCTTGTTTGTGCAAGGCTTGTTGATTGCGCATGAAGTATGCATCACTTCTCCTTCGGGGGACTTGAGGATGATGCCTGCTCTGGCTCTTACCAGTGCTTGTCTTGCTTAGGATGCTTCTATTCTGGACGCCCCATCAAAGTAGAGCTGCCATATAGTTTGCCTGACTTGATCCACTTCTAGTGTCTCATCATCTGGGAGCTCCATGGTCAACGGGGAATCTTCAGGCACCGGGTGCGCTGCAAAGAAGTCTACTATTGCATGGCCTTTGATGGCTTTTTTTGGCACATAGGTGATGTCAAATTCCATCAATATGACGACCCATTTGCCTAGTCGTCCCTTTAAAGCTGGCTGTGAAAGTATGTATTTGATTGGATCAGCCCTTGATATCATCCGTACTTCATGCGAGAGCATGTAGTGCCTCATCTTCTTGGCCGCGAAGACCAGAGCGAGGTAGACTTTCTCGATCAGAGTGTATTTTCCTTCCGTCCCGATCAGTCTTCGACTGAGGTAATAAAGCGCATGCTCTTTCCCTTCATCGTTGTTCTGGGCCAGCATTACCCCCAGTGAATATTTGGTGGCAGCTAAGTAGCGAATCAATGGCCGCCCCTTTACAGGCACCCCCAGTACTGGTGGGGTGTTCAAGTATTCCTTCAGCTGATTGAAGGCCTTTTGGCACTCTTGGTCCCAGCAAAATGGGGCATTTTTCATCATTAATCTGTGGAATGGCTGGTAGCGTCTGGACAGATTGGAGATAAATCTGCGGATGTAAGCAAATCGGCCTTGCAATGATCACAATTTCGTCAAATTCTTCGGAGGTGGCAGCTCCTAGATAGCTTTTATTTTGGAGGGGTCTATTTCAATTCCCCGATATCTGACGACGAAGCCGAGGAACTTCCCACTTGAGATGCCAAAGGCGCACTTCATCAGGTTCATTTTAGCTCGAACTGTCGCAGCCTTTCGAATATCATCCTGAGATCACTCAGGTGGTCTTCTTTCTTTCTGGTCTTAACGACCAAGTCATCAATGTAGCATTCGACTTTGTCATAAAGTAACTCGTCGAATATCTTTGTCATCGCCCTTTGGTAAGTGGCGCCAGCATTTTTGAGCTCGAAGGACATTCTCTTGTAATGAAAAATCCCCTTGGGTGATCAGAAAGCAGTGTGAATTCTTTCATGTTCGATTATCCATATCTGGTTGTCCCCAGATGAGCCGTCTAGGAATGACAGCGCCTCGTGGCCGGTTGTAGCATCAATCATTACTTCAGTGATTGGCACTGAAAAGTCATCTTTCGGGCATGTTTTATTCAGATCCCGAAAGTCCACACAAATTTGGATCTGGCCATTCTTCTTCTTGACAGGCACAATGTTGGCCAGCCATGCGATATATTGATTTTCTTTAACAAAGCCGACGTCTATGAGCTTGTCAACTTCTTTGCAACTATGGCTGATCAACTCCGGCCTCATTCACCGAGGTGACTACTTCACCAGCTCGACTTCAAGGTCGATTACCAGCATGTGTTGAGCGACTTTAGGACCGAGGCATGGCATTTCCTTGTAGTTCCAAGCAAAGCAATCCCAGAACTCCTGGAGTAGTTGTATATATTGTTCTTTCTCTTCTGGGATCCCGAAAGTCCACACAAATTTGGATCTGGCCATTCTTCTTCTTGACAGGCACAATGTTGGCCAGCCATGCGATATATTGATTTTCTTTAACAAAGCCAACGTCTATGAGCTTGTCAACTTCTTTGCAACTATGGCTGATCAACTCCGGCCTCATTCGCCGAGGTGACTACTTCACCAGCTCGACTTCAAGGTCGATTACCAGCATGTGTTGAGCGACTTTAGGACCGAGGCATGGCATTTCCTTGTAGTTCCAAGAAAAGCAATTCCAGAACTCCTGGAGTAGTTGTATATATTGTTCTTTCTCTTCTGGGAGAAGGAGAGCACTAAGGAAGGTCAGCCTAGGCTCCTCTTCCGTGCCAAGGTTTATTTCGACCAGCTCATCAACGGTGGCCTAGCCGCCATCTTCTATTTTTGGGGGAGCCGACAGTAAATCAACGAAGCCTTCATCATCTTCTTCTTCAACTTCAAGGACATCATAGATGCTTCCTTACCCCATTTCGCCTGGCAGCAGGACAGCACCAACTTCTTTTTATGGCTTTTGAGCTTGCTGAGAAGTCAGTGCTGATGTTGGCGGTGCAACCCTCGTGCAACTTAATGGTTGCTAGCTTGTAGATAAATCACCCCCGGGGGCAGGAGAGAGTTCCCTGACTTTTGGTCCCTGCGGAGCATTGTCAGAGGTTGTAGCAACCCCCTCAACAGTAGATTGCTGGCATTTGTAGAGGATATTGGCTTCTCGCCCTTCTAGCATCATTACTCGGGACTTCGGGGCATCCCATGGCCTCGAAAGTTGCAGGACTTCTTCATGCTCCTTTAGGTAGTCATCATAGACCACCTCCGGAGGACCTCCACCCACCGAGGTGGAGGGAGAGGTCACATCTGCCTCATGGCGTTCTTCATCAGCCGGGCTGACCAGTTCCATGGTAGGAGAAGTGGAGTGAGATGCCCTTGTCACAGGACAAGGGTGAATACTCTTCTCTTCTTTCGCAGGTGATACTGGCTGCCCAGACAACTCCTTTTGGGTTTGGGGCCCACTTTGTTCAGCTTCTGATGTCTCTTCGGGAGCTTGGTAGTGGATGGAAACCACATGAACTCCCCTCCTGAAAGCACCCGTTTCATGCGGGCATGGTGGATGTGCTATGTAGCCCCCATCTGAAGTTTGCCCTTGCTGATTAGACTCTGGGCAATATCTTTGAAGACATAACAATCCCCGATAGAGTGCCCCAACATTCGATGATACGGGTAGAATCAAGGGTCGCTACTTCTCTTGGCATCCTCCGGCTTCTAGAGCTCCGGCAGAGTAATTTTGCCGTAATGACGAGCCCATTCAAAAATCACTAGTGTTTTCTCCCTTGGGAAGGAGTAGGGCTTCTTTATCTTCTCTCGCAATGAGGGGTTTTGCTTTGTAGGCTTACTAGTTGAAGAACCAACCACCTCTTGGGTATCCATCCTCGATCATCTACTCGAAAGCATGGAGGTTAATGCCTCCAGATTTATTTTCCCACCTCGGCGCAGCAACAGCGGGATAGTACTTCACCAGAAAGGCTTTAATGTTGGCTGCTACCGTGCTTATGTGATCAAAGGATTGGATCTTGATGCCAATCACCCTTTGCTGGATTTCTTTCTTTAGACCTTGCTTGCAAGTATGGACAGTAGCTTTGTGGCTTAGTGGAGATTCACACCTTACACAAAGGCTTCTCCACCTTTGGATGTAATCCAGGACAAGTTCATTATCCTCCTGCCTATATATAAGTAGCTCTGCTCTGGGTATAGGAGAGCACTTTGAAACTGTAGGACTACGTTGTTGGGGAAGGATGCCCCTTGTTAATTCAGACAGGTGTCTAGTTACTTCAGCTAGCTGCCTCTTGAGCTTTGTAATCTCCTGCTGCTGCTCGTACAATAATGCGAGCAAGGCAGAGTTATATTGTAAAAAATCTGGGGTGTGGCTCAAGCCACCATTCTTTGTTCTGACATTGGGCGGGGGCAGCAGCACCCCATCGTCATGAGCAGCTAGGGCCGATCCTTTAGCAGCGGACGTGCCCCCAGCCCTATGTGGAAGAAGACTCCAGAGGTGTACTTCTTCTTCTTGTGCTTCGCCATCTGGCAACCGCTCTTGGCTTTTAGCTGTGTTCACATCTGAATTCCTCGAAGAGTTAGGTTGGGGCAAAGATGGATATCATATCTGCTTCGTAGAATTCTTCAAGTAAAAAACCCAAGCCAGGATGTTGGGTAATTTATAGTAGTTCTTTGTCTAAGTTGGGTGGATACCACAACTTCTTGAACATCTGATTTTGGCTTTCAGCTTGGTGGAATGGAATATATTGCTTTTTGGCCATCTTCACCACTCTGCCAGATATGTTGGACAGCCCCATGATTGGGACGACTGAATCCTGAATTTCTTCAGGGAGTTTGCAGTCATCATCCCCTTTTACCGGCTGTTCACTAGCTGAATAGAACATTGTGGGATGTCCCTCGGGGTTAGGAACCTCACGGGTCTTCAACACTTCGACCGTTGGACAATCTATATTGGTGAGGCCGGGGCTTCGTGATTCCCCGGAGGACCCTCACGTAACCCAGCAAATCCTCGAGCTTTGGCATTCTTGGCTCGGGGTAGATATTAGACGGGATTGCTTTGAACACTCCCTTGATTTCAGCAATGTGCGACACCTCCTGCTTAGCCACGTAGTTGGGCGGGGGTGGAGGGAACCAGTCGTCAATTTCTTCTTTCCTTTTCCCTTTGCTTTTATATGGCTAGGGAGTCTGCTCGGACTTCTCTATATAGAGCGATGCATCAAGAAGATGGCATTCAAACACCTCGAACGGGTGTAAGTCAGCGAATATCATTTCTTCTTTTCCGTCCTTGAGATACTTGATGCACTGGTGCAGAGTGGAAGGCACCACCTGGTTTTGATGTAGTCATGGTCGGCCTAGCAGTGCTTTGTACGAAGTATCGGAGTTGATGACGTGGAACCACACCTTGGTGGTGAAGTCTCCCAACGAAAGCTCAAACTCTGCCATGCCTATCGGGACTTCAAACTTCTGGTTAAACCCAGCTATCTTCATGTCCCTAACCTTAATCAGGTGCACGTTGAAGTAGTGCTTTTGGTAGACCCGATAGGGGAGGATGTTCACCGCTGCACCTGGGTATCAGGATTCTGTTTATTGGTTGGCCATTCAACTACCCCCTCATATACAAAAGCCTGTTGTGGTTGACCGAGGGCAGGAGCATGTCTTCTTTAGTGAAGGTGATGGCTGCCTCCGAGTGCATTTCAGGGAAACAACTCTCATAGTGTTCTGGGGTTTGTAGAGCCGCGATGACAGCTTGCCGTGTTTCTTCTTCTTCGAGAGAGTATCTCCCAGACACTGAATCTTACAGGAATTCTCTTCAGTTGCCTCATTATTCAGTTGTCGGCTCTGACATTGGCCAACCTGGCTTCTTTGGCTTTGTTGTGCTTGCCATGCTTTGGTGCCGGAGGAGTCGGCGGAGAAGATAGTTTATCCTCTTCTTCAGGGGTGTCTAATCTTGACATGTTTGATCAGCTGGTTCTTTGATCTATATGGGCTTGGCCACAGGGGCCGTGCCTTCATCATATTTGCTTGCGGGGGATGGTGCCTCCTTGGTTTTTGAATCAGTCTGTTGGCTTGATTGTTTGCCCTCCTTTGCGAGGATAAACTCGGTGAATGAGGGGACCACCTGGCTGGTTGCATCTTTAGGGTAGAGACCCGGTGGAGGCGGGACTCTTGCACCTTTTACTTCAGGTTCGGGGATTTGATATGGCTGCTCACCCCTGAATATGATGTTGTGGTTGGCCGGGGGCAAGTGTCCCCACCTTCTCTCGGATCTAGTAGCATCTTGGGAGGTGGAAGCTTCAGCCTGGTTTGCCTCAGTCGGCGTAAAGCATATTTCTTCCTCTTCATCAAAGTTTTGGGCCATGTTAAACAAAGTCGACAAAGTGTTGTAAGACATAATGCTGCATTTTCTTTTATTCTTTGACTTCCTTTTCTTTTTCTTCTTTTTAGCTGGGGTCTGCTTGCACAAAGCATCTTTCGGGGCAGCTTCTTCCCAAATTTCATTTGTAGCTTCTTAATTGAGTCTGAGAGACTCGAGTTGTTCCCAAGGGGCATATTCTTTCAATTGCACCAGTTGGACTTCGGGTTGTTCATATTCTTCCGGCCCATCTATGATCGTCTCCAGTTGTTTGATTGTCAGGCTGGCCTCTTTATGCGTCCGCAACGGGACATACTTCTTCTTGTTAATTGTTGGTTGGCCTTCAGATGACCATGTGAGGGGCCATCTCGTACCAAACCGTGGTCACGACAGGCGGAGTCGGCCGAGGCGTGACACCATGAATGCGGACTCCTGGGGTGGGCCGGGGAGTCGGCTTTCTTTTTGCCTTCTTCGATTCTGTCTGCCAATTTCCCTAGTCTTGTGTAGGAGCCAGGACAAATGCTTCGTAGGTGTGCTTTGTGCAAGCTTCTGACACCTCTTCGGATAATTGTTGATATAGGGATATCATGTTTGCCGTTGCCCCTAGCACAAGCATCTCGTGCAGGAGAGGTGGATCCACCTTGTGTTCGCCCATCTGGAGCTCCCCCTTCTTGATTAGACATTCGATGACGTCCTTAAGGACGTAACAGTCCTCAATAGGGTGCCCAAGCATTTGATTCTATGTGCAGTATTGAGGATCATCCTTCCTCTTAGCGTCGTTGGGTCTCTTTGGCTCCGGGAGAGTGATTTTGTTGTATTTAGTGGCCCATTCAAAAATGACATGGGTCTTCTCCCTTGGGAAGGAGTAAAGTTTCTTCATCTTGGACCACAAAGAGGGGCCCTCCTATTGCTCAGCTATCTTAGGAGGAGGAGTGTTGAGGACTCCTTTGTCCTTGCTCTTCTGCTGCTCGAAGGCGTTGAAATCGACTGTGCTGACTTCTTTGGGCGCATGCCGCTTGTTAGTCGACTTTGCCTTCTGGCTTGGAATAGCAGGAGTAGAGGAATATCTGGCGAGGAAAGCCTCGATCTCCACCGCCACGTTCTTTAATCGGTCGAAAGACCTAATTTCTATACCAATCATTCGTTCAAGGACTTCCCGCCTCAGGTTTTGTTTACAGATATGGACAACGTCCTCTTGATGCGGTGACCGTCTGCACATCATACTGAGGTCCCACCATGTCTTGATATATTGTAGGACAGTTCTGCCTAGTAGCATAAAGTTCGGCAACGGTGACCTCCCTTTCGATCACGTGAAACCGCTCCTGGAACTTTCTTTGCATATCCAGCAAGTCGCTGATGCTCCCCGCCAGCAAGTTTGAGTACCATTCGAAGGTGAGTCCTGTGAGCGAGGACCCGAAGAACTTCAGTAGGTACGATTCATCAGTCGCTAGGTCACCCATCACATTGATGTAGTAGGCTATATGCCCATTTGGAGATCCCTGGCCATTGAATTTGTCGAACTTCTGTGGCTTGTCGACACCGGGGGGCAATCTTTTAGCTGCATGATGGACAAGGTAGGGCACCTTTTACACATCAAAAGAAGTATATTCTTCGCCACCTCGATCAGCTAGCTTCATCTCGATCATTTGCTCATTCATTAGCTTGTTCGCCATTGTTGGGTCCACCGACTCTGGGTAGAAATGAGCTGGTTGCATTTGTGGCGTTGCCAACACCGTCGCCTGGGGTATGGTGGCGGTTGCTTGGTGCTGAGGAGCTAGGGGCGGTATCAGGGCCATACTCCCAATGTAGTTAGGAATTGGCTGAGAAGCTGTTATTTGAGGCGATCCCTAGAGTTCATCAGCACCTCGCCGGGATGTGTTAGGAGAAGTTTCGACCTGCTTCGCGGCAGAAGCATGCATGGTCTGTTGTGCCCCTTAGGCACAAGCATGTGCTATGTTGCTTTGATGAAAGCAATGCTATTTGGTTTTGATGATAGCATGATAGTGAGTGCATTTGAGTGCATTTGATATTATATTTTGATGATAGCAATGTTATTGTGTTTTGATGATTGCAATAAACAAAGTGCATTTCTGTGCATTCTTATTCTTGAGCATTCTGCATATGATAGCAACATGAATGATGATGTTTAGCATTGATGGCATTTGTTCTTTATATATATGCATTGCATTCTATCAGATATCATGTATCTGCATGTATCTACAGTCTGAACAGTAGTGGGTCGACCCACCCTTGCTGATGCGTCGACCCATCAGAACATTGTTTGTCTGGGTATCAAAGTTTATACATCAGCTTGATCGAGTAAGTCTGTACAGCATGCCTTATTGTTCATATCATTAAGTCTGTACATTGGCATCTCATCTCCAAGTATGTACATCGCTACTTTATCAAAGCCTGTACAGTCGATCTTCAAGTGTTTGGCCAACTCTGTACATCCGTTTTGCCTATTCATTGTTGAGGCAGAGTCTGTACATTGGCTCAGACTTTCCAAAGTCTACACAACGCCCTTCATTGAAAGTCTATACACTGCTAAAGTCTGAACATCGCAGTGTTCAAGTCTTTCAAAGTCTGTGCATTGGCTTCGCTTTTGCAAGTCTGTACATTGGAGTCTTATCTTCAAGTCTGTACATCGGGCAACTTCTAATTGAAGTCTGTACAGCCAATGCACTTAACTCAAGTCCATACACTGGAAGCTCTTCATTTGATTGAGTCTATACATTGTCCTAGGCTAAGTGTGTACAGCGTCTCATTCATGCTTTGATTAATGAAGTCTGTACATCAGTCTTCACATTCTAAGTCTGTACAGCCGTTGGGTTTGGACTCAGAGTCTGTACACTCGATTTGCCTTTGAATTGGTCAAGTGTGTACACTCCTTCACTGTAGCTTTCACGTTTCCAAGTCTACACATCGTGATGTCTATACACTGCCTTTAGGATTTAAAGTCTATACAGCCTGCCTTCACGTTCAGAGTCTATACGTCGTTCCTCAAAGGCTAAGTGTGTACATCCTTCCAAGCTTCAAGTCTACACATTGGGTTGTCAGGCTTCAACTCTATACATTCGGTTGTTAAACCTTGAGTCTATACACTCGATTGTTAGGTCTTCAACCCTATACATTCAATTGTTAGGCCCAAGTCTATACACTCGTTGTTAGAGGCCTGAACTTAACTGAAGTCTATACACTGGACCTTGTTTTACCAAGTCTTTACACTCGCTGCACTGTTCAAGACCATACACTGGCAGCTCTGCTTAAGTATATACATTCGTCTGAACTAAGTTCATTTTCCTCTGTCTGTCTGCAGATGATTCAGGCCATCAAGACTTGGCACGTGATCCAAGAGGCTGAAATGCTGACATGTGGACACAGCAGTTCAAACAATCAAGAAAGAAGCTCCTGGATTATTCTGGTGCGTCAACGCATTGATCAAGTAGCATGGACGCAGCAGTTCAAGTATCCCTTATTGCAGCCTCTGGAGTACATTGGCAGCATCGACGCTGCAGCTCCATGCGTCAACGCAGCATGCTGAGAGCGTCAACGCAGCACATCTATCTGCTGAAGACCTGATCACTGGATCACCTACGCGTCAACGCAGCAGTGGTGCAGCGTCGACGCAACAGTTAAAAAGGCTAGGCTGGTTGCTCACTGGAACGCATCAATGCGTCAACGCCACGGGTTGGAAGCGTCGACGCAGCAGTTAAGAAGGCTAGGCTGTTTGTTCACTGGAACGTATCAATGCGTCAACGCAGCAAACTGATGGAGTCAACGCAGCAGACTTGAGTTTCATAGGTTGAAGATCTCTGAAGGGTGCGTCAACTCCTTGGAGCAAGTGGGTTGACGCCATCTAACTCCAGTTGCTGAGCGTACTGATGAATGGGCACGTGACCTGAAGCTGGCACCTGACACGTGATCCGAGGTGGGTGCTGAGCACGTGATCCGAGGAGGAATCTTCTGGACTGAAGGCATGGGAAGCACACGCCCTACCTCCCTACTGCTGCTGGTATATATTGGAGCCTTCGTCTTCAGATGGAGGCTGATCGTGATCGAAGCCTGGGAGCAAAAGAAGAGAAGAAAAAGCAGAGAGCAGAAGCTGAGAGAAGAAAAAGAGAAATAGAAGAGAGAGCTTCCACGATCCAGCAGAAGAAAAGAAAAAGAGAGAAAAGGAGAACAGAGATCGAGAGAAGAAGAGAAGTGCAGCAGAGAAGAAAGAGAAAGAGAGAGAGTGAAGAAAGAGAGTGAGATCGAGGGAGATCTGTTCTTGATGGACCGTGGATCAAATCCAGGCCATCCAGCTCTTTAAGAGCCACATTGTGCTTCATTGCTTACAGCTTTCCGATTGCTGTCTTGTTCTATTTTCTGTTTTCTATTTTACATCTTTGTTCAAGCTGTTAGTCAGCGGATTGCAGAGGTGCTGCCTCTGGATGGCTAAGCTGTATTGCCCAGTGGTTTGCAGTGGAGGATTCCAGTGGACAGCAAGCTGTGTTGCTCAGCGGGGTGAGGAGGATTCCTCGGACGGCAAGCTGTGTTGCCCAGCGGATGTATGGCAAGCTGTGATGCCCAGCTGTTCAAGCTGTGAGTCAGCGGAAGCCACACTCGGTTGAGTGTGGGGTGGATGTAGGTCTGCAGGACCGAACCACCTAAAAACCCCTCTTGCATTGTGGTTTGATTGCTTATGGTTTGCTTCCGCTAGATGTTTGCATAGGGGCGCTCCAAGTGTTTGATCACAGGTTCATTAGATGATTTGATCAGATTTTGTTCTAAGTGTTTAATCTGTTGAGTGAGCGAAATTCTAATTGAGCGAAATTTTATATTGGGTGAAAGTTTTTATAGGCTATATTCATTCACCCCCCTCTGAATACTTGCACCGAACCCAACAATTGGTATCAGAGCGGGTCTCTGATCTATCAGATCTAACAATCTGTAGAGGATCCTACTAGTGTTTGGTGCATTTTAGAGTGTGCTTTCTGTGTTCGTTGTTTTGATTCTCCGACTTAGTGCTTTGTCTTGCTTATTTGGTTTAGGTGCTTCAGTTTTTCTGTGTCTTCAGATTATTTGTAATGGAACCAATCGTGTTGAAGGCTGGCTCTAGCAAAGCAAATAGATCCAGCGACAGTGGATCATCAAGCGAGAAAATCAGCCTGTCGCGGTCTGAAATTGATGGAGACCACATTGGAATGGTGATTAGTGATTTCAGGAAACTTCTGAGAAAAAGAGAAGGAAATCTTGATGGTGGCAAAAAGCAAACAAGGTATAATTCTAATCCTGCCAAGATTGCTGACACTAATGTTTGCTACAAATGCAGGAAGGCTGGCCACACGAAGGATGATTGTCCAGAACTATCGAAACTCAAAGGGAACACCTCGGACATTGATGAAGAAGGAGAAAAGTCCATATGCTTAATGGCCAACCGGGGAAGTGATGATGAGGAAACCTGTTGGCACCTAAAATATGATCATTGGCGACCAAGCCAATAAAGACGAATGACCCGGCACACCGAAGCACGGAAGCCGATGCAGATCAACATATTGAAGACTTCTCAAGCTGTCAGAGCCTCGGGTCACTCTGTATGGATACGGGGACTTCACCTCAAGAGAGCCGAGACAAACTCACAACCAACCGGCAGTGTGACCAAGCCTGCCCAATGAACTGGCATCGACTTTGTCGTGCTGCATCCACTACACCCGTTGTCCGACCAAGGTCGACGGTCTACCCGGTGGCTACCCACCTCATGAAAGGCTCTCCTGAGGATAAAGAAGTCCCCCGGCTTCCCGAAACAGAGAACCGAAAACTCTGACGGCGAAAGATCCCGATCGCCCGGCATGGGCACGGCTTCCCGTCAAGATGGGCCCATTAGTGGCCGAATGATCGCCCGGCTCAGGCGGAACTATCTCCCGGCTATCCAACCTCCTAGAGAGCTCTGAGTACGAGCCAGGCCGGACCAACAACATGGATCGTAGAGCCGAAGGCCGTGTCGGTAGAAAGCCCGTGCGATCAAGATAAAGCTATTCGGAACCTCGAAAATGGCCGTACGCCAACTTAGGAGCTCCGATAAGGTGTCTCGTCGAGGCTGCAGCAAGCATCGGCAAGGTACACGTCCACGGTGACTCCCGGAATCATCCCCGGGTTCATCGGCTAACCTGCAACGGGCGGGAAAAGCTAATACGGCGCGCCCTTATACGGCGCGCCCGTTAAACCGGCGCCCCTCGAGCCCGGCGCGCTAGCTATTGAAATGTTAAACCGGCGCGCTGATCTCACGCCGAATGAAGACTCGAACTCACCCCCTATATATATGGCAGTTCGAGACAACAAAGGTGTGGCTGATTGTTTTGGGGGATCGGCTTTCAGCCCTCTGATCGTTTTTCGAGAGGCCGGAGAGGGAGATCAAAAAAAGAATCAGAAGAAGAAAAAAAAAGAAGGGGGAGGAGAGGGCTTCCTTTTTCGCTTGAGGTACAGAGAGTGAAGGTTTCTCGGGAGCAGTGACCGCCGCCCATCTTCTTCGGCTGCGATACTCTGTTTCAGGAATAGGTGGGCGCGGGTGTTGATCTTCTCCTGCTTTCCGTAGTTTTCTTCCTCGAAACTCCTATCCGTCGAATGTAAGCGAGGGGGGGAGGAGCGACAATGAAATGAGTCGATTCTCCTCCCCCCTCTACGCGATCTCTTCTAATTTTCTTCCTCCGTTATTGCACCGTGAATGTCTTCTGTCTCTGTTGTCGGCGAACGTCGATCAAGTGATGGTGCCGGGGCTGTACTCTCGCCATGTAAATGTTAAACTCTTCCCATTTTTTTTGGAATGGCAACGTATGTGCGTGCGTGTGAATGCTTAAATCAATGAATCGGATGAATGATCCTCCCCTCTCTTTCTCTATCTATGCTAACGCGTCTGTCTGAGTTCTTCTCTGCATCACTCTAACCTTGGTTTCTCCGAAGGTTGCATCGTGCCCCGACTCATCGTGGGCTATAGAAACACCCCTCCCCGGGGGCTTTTCTTTGATTCATTTTTTTTTGTTGTGCTTGATTCAAGGGTCTTTGCACCCCTTTTTCTTCTCGGAGGGAGCCGTGCCTCTGCGCGTGTCTCTGGCCGCTCCACACAGGGTTTACCTCCCTGAACATTGCTTTCTAGCTGTTCGAGCATATGCCCCTGCTGCGTGCCTGTCTAACTTATGCCCTTATCACCTTTTCTTCATGGTCATCTGCATCGTTCCGAGGTTTCCTCGTCGTTTTGATCGCCCGGGGAGGGGGACATTCCCCTGTTATTTCCTGCAATTGCTGGGCGACTGAGGGCTCTACCTCTCCGTGGTAGGCGCTTTCTCGAAGCCATGGCTAATAATGACGGGGATCTAGGTTCAACGAACTCAACCCCGATAGATCATGACCCGATCGAGACCAGGGGAGGTGTGCTCCTTGTAGGCTAGCCCTCGGAGTCCCACTCTCCAAATGGTCAGTCCCTCCATGGGATGAATCACCGACTATGGGTTCTCCACCCCTCGCAGGCTAGCCCTCGGGGCATCGTTCCCATCATCAGTGACTTCGTCCCTCTGTCTCTTCCCTTAAGGAGCTCTGGTGCCCCTAGCAGGCTTGTCCTCGGGGTATCCTATCCAGTAGGATATGCTGGCTGCCTTCGTGTAGACCGGTGATTTAGGGGCTTGCTCCACCAGTGAGTGTGACCCCGATTCTCCCCTGCAACTCTTCTTGTTCAGGGGAGATGCTGTCAAATTTTAGACAGATTCCAACTAAATTAGGTTAATAAAGTGATCGTTCTGAATTTAATCAACTCAGTGCTCGAGTATGAACCTCGCACTGGTTTAGTCTTCATCTTCAGAGGGCTCATAACTTCAACTTAATAAAGAACTGGCCTCAATGGCCTCAAGATCCCCTGCGTGGGCTTAACAAACTCAAAATGTCCAAAACTAACGTTAAAACGGCGCGGTACCTCCCGGCGCGCCCTAACCCGGCGCGGTACCCCCCCGCGCCGGAATAAGGCCACACTCATTTCCAATAAATTTTCCTTTGCGTCTTTCCGGCGCGCCCTAAACCGGCGCGCCCCAAGGCCCTTGCGCGCCGTTTCAATACGCATGGTGACCGCGCCGTATTAACTACTACACCTACGCGTGACCGCGCCGTGTAAGCATTCTTATACACTTGTAGTCACGCCGGTTTTGAAGCGTCATGCTACTCTAGTGATTCATTCACCCCGGGCAAGTCTCGTCTCTCAGGGGCGATGCCAATAAGCCGTAGTTGGTGAATAAAAAAGGGAGGGCCAAGCGAGCCCGAATCATATTATCATCGTACTCATTGTCATATCTGTTAAGCGTTTCGCTTTCGCTATTACACTTGTGTCGTTCTTCCTCCTCTCGGTGAAGGGTAATAAATGTGGCTGATCGCCACCATTTCGTAACACTATCTTCATGTGTAATCTAGGCGTGAATGTCTTGTGTGCATGCATGCATAGATCCTCGGGTATATCAAATGGCATCGACAGAAGACCGGGTTACGCCCGGCCGGAAGTCTTCGCCATGCGCGATGGTGGTCTTCGGACCTACATCCTCCGCCACGTACCGAGGATCCATAATTCCATGAACTATGCATCTTCTATATGATAAACATGTGCATCCTGCATGTCTTCATCATGATCACCATGTAGTTCTTTTCTTAATCCGGCTTCGACAGCCCGCTATCTCGGTAATTAATCAAAGGTGTTCCCTCCTCGTGGGGGATGTAATTAACGCCATAACCTTTATGGTATGGCGGACTGCTGGTCCCGACCGAACCTCACATTCGCCCGACATGGGTCAGAATGAGCGCACAATAAAATTGTCACTCATGTGACTGGCACGCCCGCGTCGTCAATCAGTCAGTTGACTACCAGTTAGCCAAATGGTTGATCGATACGCGAACGAAAAGGGAAAGAAAGAAAACGCTGAAACAAGTCTGGCATGCCCGGTGGGACTGGTGTCACCTTTCATCTCTTTGCCGAGATATCCGGGCTTTGAAGCCCTTTCAAAGGCTACTGATTATTTCCCCTGTTTTGTCTTTGTAGGCAAACAATGACAACTCTAGGAATAGCTGGCGTCGACTTCGATCAGTCGATAGTCGCTGGACACGCGCAAGGGTACCTGGCGGTACCCATGGAATTCGGCAGCTTCCCTGCCGCTGTAGGCTTCCCCAACTTCTTGGGCTTAGCCTTCGTCGACATCCTAGAAGTCGAAGCCCCGGAACCTTCCAAGCAAGCTATGGAGGAAGTGGAACCTCTGAAGGTTCCCCGCTGCGACGACTCGCTCAAGAATCCGGCCCCGGCCGCTAGCTGCATGGTGCACCACGTTGTACGTGGGACGCACCCCGCTGTAGTCAACAAACCCCCTAGAGGACGTCAGCGTCGCCAGGCTCGCAAGAACACCGATGTGATCACCGGAACTGTCTCTCAGTCCGGGAAGTCAATGCTGGTGGGAGGCATGCGTGTCTTCCTCAACGGGCACACGGCACGGGTGACCCCAGACCGAGTCATCCCAAACGTTCCTGTCCACAACACATATCAAGCCCTTGCTGGAAGGAGGGCAAAAATGAAAGAAGCCGGCCACCATGGCCAAGGAAACCCGGCACTCAAGCCGAGGAAGTTCAAATAGGTGTGGGTTCCCAAACGGACCCGACCTGTCCACCAGCCGACACCCATCCGCCGCCATCCTGTGAATGACGATGCGGAGGTGATAAGAGAAAGGGGCCTACCCCCGAAGATGGAAGAAAAGGTGGTTGCGGAGCCTCCGCGCCACAGAAGTTTCCGGGCTGCGGCCCGTCAAGCCAACGTCCCTGCCACGGGGCGAAGATTCCAACAGCCAGCCGACAGAGCTCGACTGGCCTACATTCCTCCTTCTGGAGGCCGACCACTATCCCCCGTGCTACATCAAGAACGGGGTCGAGAAGAAATGGCCTGCCTGGTCAGAAGCTATTTCCGAGGATTGGGCAACACCTCACTCGGATAGCAGTGGCTGATGCAGACAGTCGCCACTGAAGAAGATTACTGTCCATCAACGGCAGATGAAGAAGAGATAAGAGACAGAATGAGGATGTCGTCGGTCGACGATAATGGATACGATGACGGCTTTAAGATCAAAGCCGATGAAGCCTTCCCCGAGCGGGAAGAAAGAAGAAGAATCTCTGTGTTCGAGAGGCTGACCTTTCCGCGGCAAGCCAGACGGAGGGTCCATCGACAGAAGAGAAGGATGCGGGTCTTTACCTGCAACATGGCTGGTGTACCCAGCCGATATGGGGAGCTCCCTGAAGACCCCCAAGAACTGGCTCAATTGGCCGTACGGCCGGGGCCAACTACCCGCAGGACAGAAGCAGCAAGAGGGCTTCTGACGATGATGAAAGAGAAACAGCCCCAGGTCTACCTCCACTGGGATGATAAAGCCCCCGTCTTGACCGCTAATGTGGTGACGACGGAAGAAGAAGACGACGTACTCCTCGACATCCTGCCTGAGGGTACGTCTGGGGAAACAACAGAAGGTGTCCCCACCACTATAGATCCATCAGTTCTGAGGCTGCTGCAAAAATATCAACGGGAAATAGATTCCCTGAAGAAACAGCTGATAGAAAAGACTGAGCACTCATCAGCTTCTAAACCACCCAAAGTCCAGGGTGAATCATCCCGGGGAGCGGCTCGTCGAGACGACCCTCCACCTCTTTATACACTACCCCAGCCGTCAGAACCAACCGTGACGACAGCACAACAGCGGCCACCACAGCCTCAGCCGCTGCTACCTCCGGTGCTTCCTCAGGTGCACCCAACACCATCGGGTGCCCTACCCGCAACACCATGCGGCTAAACGACTTCCCCCGGGAGTCAACAAGCCGCCCAAATTTGACAAATTCAACGGGAAAGGTTCCCCAAAAGAGCATATTGCATATTATATGACAGTTATGGGTGATCTGGCCACCGACTAGTCGTATCTGCTGAAATTCTTCGGGTCCTCGCTTACAGGGCTCGCATTTGAATGGTACTCCAGTCTCTCGGCCGGGTCAATTAATGACTGGTCAGATATGCAGAGGAAGTTCAGAGAAAGATTCCATGTCACAGAGAGGGAGGTCACAGTGGCCGAGCTCTATTCAACAAAACAAAGGGCAGATGAGACAGCCCTTGACTACATCAAGAGGTGGAGGAACCTCGGAATGAGATGTAAACGGCCCCCGCATCAGGAGGACGCTATGCAAATATGTAAGCAAAATCTCAGGAGGGAGGTCCTGGAAAAGATGATTGGTATGGAAATACGGTCGTTCGACCGGCTGAATAATGTGGTGGCTGAGGTGGAAGCTTTTCTAGCCAAGCCTGTCCCGACGTCAACTGCCAACACAGTCCAGAAAGGCAAGACTGCAGAGCGGCGTCCCACACCTAAAGAAGCGAATGCGCTTGATATCAAGGCGTTCGAACAACAGAAGGAGAAAGGCAAGAAAGCGGCTCCCCCGCAACCTGCGAAAGCTCCAGATGATAAAGAAGGTCCTTCGCTGAGGGAAAAAATGAAGAAAGCTTATTCCTTTCTAAAAGATAAGACTCGAGTCCTGTTCGACTGGGTAACAGAATACAACATGGTCACTCTGCCTGAACCAAGGAGGCCGGAGGACCTGAAGAGAAAAGATAGTCCAAGATTCTGCCCCTACCACCAGATGTTGGGACATCCAATCAAAGACTGTTATGTTTTCAAAGACGTCATCGAAGGGATGGTGAAGAAGAATGAGATAGAGCTGGGAGAGTACAAAGTAGACCCTCCGCAGCCACATGAAGCCCCTTTTAGGAGGGCAGCAGTCAACATGATCTCCCTCTACCAGGCATTACCTGAGAAGATCTCTGAAGCAAGCACACGGAGCACCTACGAAATCCATTTCTCGGAGCCCGTGAAGGAATAGCAGGGGTGGCAGCAAATCCTTGTGAAGCACAAGAAGAAGAGGGCACCCCGCCCAAAAGAGGGGGCACGCATCCGTGGCATTACACCCCGGCCTGCTCCGCCAGTGGTAGCACCCGTATGGGTCACTCCCCCTACAGCTGTCAGAATACATACACCCAACAGGAGGAGACAAACTCCGCTGCCAGTAATCAAGGAAACCAATCCTAGGGTCCTTCGACTGCAACACTTAATTGAAGGGCTAGATGAATATGTACAGCCCGAACTGAAACCTCTACTGGTACGGGACCACGTCCCATGGCAAGAGCTGGAGCAACTCTCACTCAAGCAAAGGGAGGAAGCTGAAGCAACACCACCTCAAGAGAGCAACCTGTTCTGGGGGCAAGCACCTGCAGAAACCAAAAAGAAGAAAAAGCAAAAGAAAAAGAAAAGAAAGGCCACTGGGGCCCATAAAACACAGGTCGTCTCCTGCAATACCCTGTCAGCACTCTTCAACCTGCCCGGAGAAGAGGAAGAAGAAGAAATTTGCTTCACACCCCATGCTGGGGGAGGCAAGGCCGAGGCCACAACTGCTGCACATGCCACTCGGTCAGGCCGGAAATGGGGGCGCCAGCCGCCACCCAATCACAACATTATGTTCAAAGGGGAACAACCCTACAAGACACCTCCGCCGAAAGTTAAGGGAGTCCAAATCCCTCCTCCGTCAGGTCTATACAATAAGACTGGGGGCAAGACAGTCCCTTCATTCCTTGAATTCATGAAGATGTCAAAGGGGAAGCAGCCTTGTCAGGAGGCTAACCCTACGCCCGGGGTCATTCACCCGCAGCCAGCGCAATCTACTGAGGATGCAAATGCAGATGGGGCTTGCCCTACAGCAGCTAATAAAGAAGACCCGACAGCCGATGCCAGTCAAGAGGGTGCCGAGTTCGAGGAAGGTGAAGCAGGTTCGTCAGGGCCCGTGAATCAAAACCTTTCCAAGCCCAGATAGGCTGAAGAGATGAAGCTCTCCAATGTCCGGGCTGGAAGCCGAATAATGAAGTTGCTCAAGAAGCTCCCCGCTCGATTTACGATCTGGGAAATTCTCTCTTTGAGTGAAGAGACTCGACAGGCGATCATCACTGCTCTGCAGACGCCTGCTCATTTTGAAGCCTGCGTAGCTGAGGCTATACCAGAAGCCAGTATGACCTTCTCTCCAGAAGACATGCTACTGCCTACTGCCAGCCACAACAGGCCGCTATATATGAAAGGGCATCTGAATGGAAGAGAACTGAACCGGATTCTGATCGATCTCTGGTGCAGCAGTCAACATCCTGCCATACAGAATATACGAGAGGTACCACTTTAACGTGCATCTCGAGAAAGTCGGGGATATGCGTATCGCTGGCTTCAACCAAAAGTGTGAAGTATCTATGGGAGTGGCAGAGTTCACACTGACCCTGGCAGATTTCACTACAATGGTGCAGTTTCACGTCATTGACTCTTGCACCTCCTACAAAGCGCTGCTCGGCCGCCCATGGCTGCATGAAAATATGGTGGTGCCCTCCACGCTCCACCAATGCATCAAATACAGCCTCCAGGGGAAGGAGGAGAGGATATTTGCCGACATCCACCCATTCGAGGTGTTTGAATGTCACTTGGCAGACGCCAACCTATATACGGGAGCTCCCCGGGAGGTTTCTAAAGATGGAGCCCCCGTAGGGGCATCGAAGAACAGATCGGGTGACGGTTGGTATCCACCACCGCCGCGCGGATATGTCAAGCCGAAGGTGGTTTCCCACATCACGGCTTCTGGAAATGTCGGCAGGGTGACACCCCCAGCATTATACCCCAAAGCTAAGGAAGTGCATGTTGATCGACAGCACGACCGCATCGGAGTCCCGGCCGGCCTCACCAAGCCAGTCTCCGGCCTCGATGGTCCCACTGTCGAACCTTTCAAAGCTTGGGAGGTGACACAAGAAGATGGGCCCAGCAGCTTGTTCTATACAGCTGAGGAGCATCCCACTCAGGAGGACACAGACTGCAGTCTCCCTGAGGATCTAGCCAACCCGCGGGTTCCTGTTCAGGGCCTGGCATTTACAACTGATCGAACGGCCAGGATGTTTCAAAAGCAACACATCCCTCCCGATCAATCTCAGAAACGCAAGGAAGCTTTCCAGAAGATGTGGTATCCTGCAAATCTGGATAAGGAAATGAGGCGTGTCTCTCAACATCCGGGTCTGGGCTTCACCCTGGAAGACTACTATTACAGTGGGCGGTACGAGGTGGATACCATCTCCACCTTCTATCCAACTGAAGATAGCCCTCTGGGGGCAACCTTTGATGAATATCCGGCGGAAGCCGAACATGCTGAATTGGCTCTATCCCGGAATCAACAAATGGAGACCTTGATCTCCTGCCGATGCTGGGAGCAGGTCCGTCCTGAGGAAGCGGCCTAGCAGCAGCGAAGCCGAAGACATTCAAGAAATAGGAGTCTCTCCCTCTACGGGGGTCCTACTAATGACGACTTCAACACCCTTTCTACCAATCAGGCAGGCCTTGGTCAACTCCAATCAAGGGGAGCCAGCTACCAGAAAAGAAAAAGCCACTTCTGCAGAAGATACAACTGTCCCAGAAGGCGAGACTCCTTCAACTTCTGCTACAAATCCAATATGGTGTCCGAGTCCGGCGGCAAACAACTACTGGCCTGTCATGGCTGCAACCTCATCTACAAGCACTGAAGCTGTTCTCTCACCCTCGGGAGCTGCAACGGCGACTGATGTGTCCATAGATCCATCCACACAGTCGCTAGCGCAAGAAGCAAGAGGACCCCATGAAGCTCTGGCGATGTCCGACGAGGAGGTCGAAGTGCTCGACCCTCGAGATGGTGTTCCAGACTTCGTCGACCTCCAGCCGACACCCCCGAAAATAGAAGACGGAGGCCAGGCCACAGTCGATGAACTAATAGAAGTCAACTTGGGAGATGAGGAGGACCCTAGGCCCACCTTCCTCAGCGCCTAACTATCCCCAGAAGAACGGGAGCTGTACATCCAGCTGCTGCTAGAATACCGGGATTGCTTCGCCTGGACCTACAAAGAGATGCCAGGTCTAAGCCCTACTGTCTCACAACACGAGCTAGCAATCAGCCCCGAAGCCGAGCCGGTGAAGCAACCACCGCGGCGTATGAGGCCGGAGCTCATCACCCGAATCTGTGCTGAAGTTGACAAGCTCATTGATGTGGGATTTGTTGAAGAAAATCAGTACACCACATGGCTGGCGAATATCGTCCCCGTGAAAAAGAAGAATGGACAGATCCGGATTTGTGTTGACTTCCGAGATCTAAATAAAGCCTGCCCCAAAGATGATTTCCCGGTACCAATAACCGAGGTCATGATTGATGCTACAACCGGCCATGAAGCCCTGTCATTCATGGATGGGTCTTCCGGCTACAATCAGATTTGGATTGCGGAGCATGACCGGGTCCATACTGCTTTCCGAACTCCTAAAGGCATTTATCATTACAAGAGAATGCCATTCAGACTGAAGAATGCCGGCGCAACCTATCAGCGCGTAATGACCAAAATTTTTGATGAATTGCTCTACCACAAGGTCGAGTGCTACATAGATGATCTGGTGGTCAAAACCAGAAGAAAAGAAGATCATCTGCAAGACCTCCTGATTATTTTTCAGAGGCTGAGGCAGCATGAGCTAAAAATGAATCCTATGAAATGTGCGTTCGGAGTGTCGAGCAGAAAATTCTTGGGCTTCATCGTCCGGTATCGGGGAATCGAAATAGACCCTGCAAAGATCAAGGCGATTCAGGAGTTACCTCCACCTAGGAACATCTTCGAGCTGAGGTCACTACAAGGCCGCCTGGCTTATATCCGACGGTTCATTTCCAATTTGTCAAGGCGATGCCAGCCTTTTCACAAGTTGATGATGAAAGATGTTCCCTTTTATTGGGATGAAGATTGCCAGACAGCCTTTGATAAGCTAAAAGACTATCTGAAGACTCCTCCAGTATTGGGGGCACCGGTGAAAGGACGGCCGTTGATACTGTATATAGCAGCTACACACAATTCTCTGGGGGCAATGCTAGCCCAGAATAATGAAGAAGGGAAAGAACAAGCCCTCTATTACCTCAGTCGGAGACTGGTCAGAACTGAAGAGAAATATACTTATATTGAGAAGATCTGCCTGGCACTAGTCTTCGCAGTCAAAAAGCTTCGGCATTATATGTTGTCGCATGAAATCATCTTGGTGTCCAAGGAGGATCCCCTGAAATATATTATGTCCCAGCCGGCACTCAAAGGCCGCCTAGGCAAGTGGGCGGTAATCCTTATGGAGTTTGATGTCTCCTACGTACCGCGCAAGGCCATCAAAGGTCAAGCTATTGCAGACTTCTTCGCTGAGCACCCAGTGCCCGGGGAAAGCCCGTGGGAACCGGAACTTCCCGAGGATGAGACCCTAGAAGCCGCCCAAGTACAGCCTTCCTCATGGCAGCTATACTTTGATGGCGCTTCCAGAATTGACACCTCTGCTACCGGGTCATCCAGGGTCAGAGCAGGAGCAGGCATAGTCTTAAAGTCCCCAGAAGGAGAAGTGGTGCATACTTCCTGCTCCATAAACAAACAATGCACAAACAATGAAGCAGAATATGAAGCCCTGATAATCGGATTGCAGATTGCTCTGTCCATGGGAATTCAGATGCTGGAAGCATTCGGAGACTCCATGCTAGTTATAAAACAGCTGGAAGGAGAGTTCGAGGTGCGAAAGCAAGAGCTCCTCCCCTATCACCAGTTGGCAACTCGCCTGATGTCAAGATTTTACTTCATCAGCATCAAGCACATCAATCGAGGCCGGAATGCTCAGGCAGACGCCCTCGCTAAGCTGGCCAGTTCATTTGCGGTCTCGCCAGACACAAGCCTGAATATAACAGTGATCAACCGCCGACAGGTCCCCAGCGTAACAGAGGTTATGGCCGACGAACAAGAGATGGAAGTAGCAGTCATCGAAGGGGTTCAGCAGCCCGACTGGCGAGAGCATCTCCTACGCTGGTTTCAACACCAGCAACTTCCAAAAGAAAAGGAACAGAGAATGAAGCTCCTGAGGATCAAGGATTCTTACGAGACGAGAAGCGGGACCTTGTTCCGAATTATGGCAGATGCCCGAAGGAAAGTCCTACTCCGCTGCTTGTCTTCAGGAGAGGCGGGACAGGTGATGCAAGAAGTTCATACAGGATCAGCTGGAGCACACCAGGCTGGCCCGAAAATGAAAATTGAGATAAAGAAGCTGGGTTATTATTGGCCCACTATATTTGATGATTGCTGCAAGTTTGCCAAAGCTTGTCAGAAATGTCAAGAACACGCTAATGTGGCGAGGAGACCTCCAGTGCCACTGCATCCCACTCTGCCAAGTTGGCTGTTTGCTCAGTGGGGCACGGACGTGGTAGGGCCACTACCAGCATCTTCATCAGGATGCAGATACATCTTAGCAGCTACAGACTATTTCTCCAGATGGGCGGAGGCAGTAGCACTAAGAGATGTGACCGGAGAACTAGTTGCAAGATTCTTCCGGCAGAATGTAATATTCCGATTCGGGATCCCCAGCCGAATCATCTCTGATAATGGCAGCCATTTCAGAAATCAGGAGGTTTACCGGCTAGCCGACAAATACAAAATTGACTGGAGGACATCGTCCCCCTACAACCCTCAAGCCAATGGACTGGCAGAGGCCTTTAACAAGACCTTGTGCACACTATTGGCAAAGACTGTCAAGTCTAACAAAAAGGATTGGGAAGAAAGGATGTACGAAGCACTTTGGGCTTATCGTACTATCCACAAGACCCCAACCGGCTATTCACCTTTCTCCCTTGTCTATGAGTCGGAAGCTGTAGTGCCGATTGAACTTGAAGTTCCTTCATTGCGAGTTGCCATCCAGCACGGATTAGTCAGTGGTGAGCAGACCAATGCAGAAAGAAGATTGGAAGAGCTCGCTGAGCTCGAAGGAAAACGCCTCCAGGCGCAACAAAATATCCAACTCTACCAAGCTCGCATGGCCCGTGCTTTTGACAAGTTAGTCAATGGTCGAGAGTTCAAGAAAGGAGACCTGGTGATGGTCAAAAGAAGATAAGTGATGGCCTCTAACCCCAAAGGGAAGCTGGTCGAAAACTGGGTCGGACCGTATATCGTCCGCCGAGTATATGAAGGGGGTGCCTACGTCCTTGTAGACCACAAAGGAGTCATCCAGTTCTCTCCCCTCAACGGAAAACACATTAAGCTGTATCATGCGGCGCAGCCGACACACCCCGAGTGATCGGTCGGAACACCTTCTCCCTTGGTTCAGTGGCATTCCGCCCTAACCGAGCTACCCCTTTCCTTGGTTTAATGGCACTCCGCCCTAACCGAGCTACCCTTTCCTTGGTTTAATGGCACTCCGCCCTAACCGAGCTACCCTTTCCTTGGCTAGTGGCATTCCGCCCTAACCGAGCTACCCTTTCCTTGGCTAGTGGCATTCCGCCCTAACCGAGCTACCCTTTCCTTGGCTAGTGGCATTCCGCCCTAACCGAGCTACCCCTTTCCTTGGTTTAATGGCACTCCGCCCTAACCGAGCTACCCTTTCCTTGGCTAGTGGCATTCTGCCCTAACCGAGCTACCCTTTCCTTGGCTAGTGGCATTCCGCCCTAACCGAGCTACCCTTTCCTTGGCTACTGGCATTCCGCCCTAACCGAGCTACCCTTTCCTTGGCTAGTGGCATTCCCACCTAATCGAGCTGCTTTTCCTTGGTTAGTGGCATTCCGCCCTAATCAAGCTACTTCTCCTTGGTTCAGTGGCACTCCGCCCTAACCGAGCTACCTTCTCCTTGGTTTAATGGCACTCCGCCTTAACCGAGCTACCTTCTTCCTTGGTTCAGTGGCACTCCGCCCTAACCGAGCTACCTTCTCCTTGGTTTAGCGGCATTCCGCCCTAATCGAGCTACCCGTCCCTTGGTTCAGTGGCACTCCGCCCTCACCGAGCTACCTTCCCCTTGGTTTGGCGGCATTCCGCCCTAATCAAGCTACACTTTGGTTAGCGGTATTCCGCCCTAATCAAGCTACACTTTGGCTAGCGGCATTCCGCCCTAACCGAGCTACCCTTTCCTTGGTCTAGTGGCACTCCGCCCTAACCAAGCTACCCCTCCCTTGGTTCAGTGGCACTCCGCCCTAACCGAGCTACCTTCTCCTTGATCAGCGGCATTCTGCCCTAATCAAGCTACCTTTCCTGGGTTAGCAGCATTCCGCCCTGATCAAACTACTTGTCATCGATCAATGGCACTCTGCCCTGATCGAGCTACCCTCTCCTTGGCTAGCGGCTCTCCGCCCTAATCAAGCTACCTTTCCTTGGTTAGCGGCATTTCGCCTTGATCAAGCTACCCTCTCTCGGCTCGCATTCCGAATAAAAAAAAAGAGAAGAAGAAAAGAAAGAAGTCAAAATAAAATGGGGTTAAAAATAGAGATACCCCGCCAGACTTGCTCCCACATCGGGACAAGTGCAAAAATGGCTATGACCCGGCTGTGGCGAAAACTCGAAAGGGCGTCGCAGGCAAAATCGGGTACCCCGCCACGTGAAAACCTGAAAGGGCGCGTGGGCAAAAGCAAGAGGGGGCTGGCTTCGGCGAAAACCCGAAAGGGCGCCTGAGTCGGTAAAGTGGTAATTTCCCAAATGCCTCTCCTATTCTCCACCCAATAAAACTCCGAAAGGGACAATCATCAAAGTCCCGCCGGAAATCCTTTAACACATCATTTTCGACCCTCGTCATCATCGGCGAGATCGGGTGATCTCTACCCTCAACTTGGACCCTACGTCCCTGTTGACAACCCCATCCTTGTTTCGGCAGTGATATATGCCGACGAACAAATCCTTTTCGACCCCCGTCATCCTCGACGAGATCGGTCGATCTCTACCCTCAACTTGGACCTTACGTCCCTGTTGACAACCCCATCCTTGTTTCGGCAGTAGCATACGCCGACGAATAAACCCTTTTCGACTCTCGCCATCATCGGCGAGAACGGGCGATCTCTACTCTTGAACTTGGATCCTACATCCTTGTTAATAAGCCACGTCCTTGCTTCGACATTTAACCAGTGTCGACGAAATAAATCTAAGACCAACCCTTGTCCTCATCGACAAGGACGGTCAGCATTCCCCCGATCCAGTTCTTCTGAATCTCGAATTCAAAAACAAAAAAAAAGAGAAAAAAAAAGAAAAGAAATTGGGGTTAAAAATAGAGATACCCCGCCAGACTTGCTCCTATATCAGGTCAAGTGCAAAAATGGCTGTAACCCAGCTGTGGTGAAAACCTGAAAGGGCGTCGCAGGCAAAATCGGGTACCCCGCCGCGTGAAAACCCGAAAGGGCCCGCGGGCAAAAGCAAGAGGGGGCTGGCTTCGGCGAAAACCCGAAAGGGCGCTTAGGTCAGTAATGTGAATAAAAATGAATGATGAATAGTGATGAACCATCCGCCGTCTAAAAGGCCATTTTCGAGGTCGGGGCGAGGGTCTTCATCCGATATCCCACTTGTACACGTCCAGTGTCTACCCCTTTCGACCCTTGTCACCATCGGCAAGATCGGTCGCTACCTATCCGGTTCTTGTCACCATCGGCAAGACCGTCTACCCCTTTCGACCCTTGTCACCATCGGCAAGATCGGTCGCTACCTATCTGGTTCTTGTCACCATCGGCAAGATCAGTCGCTACCTATCCGGTTCTTGTCATCATCGGCAAGACCGTCTACCCCTTTCGACCCTTGTCACCATCGACAAGATCGGTCGCTACCTATCCGGTTCTTGTCACCATTGGCAAGACCGTCTATCCCTTTCGACCCTTGTCACCATCGGCAAGATCGGTCGCTACCTATCCGGTTTTTGTCACCATCGACAAAACCGTCTACGTACCCCTTTCGACCCTTGTCACCATCGACAAGATCGGTCGCTACCTATCCGGTTCTTGTCACCATCGGCAAGACCGTCTACCCCTTTCGACCCTTGTCACCATCGGCAAGATCGGTCGCTACCTATCCGGTTCTTGTCACCATCGGCAAGACCGTCTATCCCTTTCGACCCTTGTCACCATCGGCAAGATCGGTCGCTACCTATCCGGTTCCTGTCACCATCGGCAAGACCGTCTACCCCTTTCGACCCTTGTCACCATCGGCAAGATCGGTCGCTACCCCATCCGGTTCTTGTCACCATCGGCAAGACCGTCTACCCCTTTCGACCCTTGTCACCATCGGCAAGATCGGTCGCTACCCCATCCGGTTCTTGTCACCATCGGCAAGACCGTCTACCCCTTTCGACCCTTGTCACCATCGACAAGATCGGTCGCTACCTATCCGGTTCTTGTCACCATCGGCAAGACCGTCTACCCCTTTCGACCCTTGTCACCATCGGCAAGATCGGTCGCTACTTATCCGATTCTTGTCATCATCGGCAAGACCGTCTACCCCTTTCGACCCTTGTCACCATCGGCAAGATCGATCGCTACCTATCCGGTTTTTACCACCATCGGCAAGACTGTCTGCCCCTTTTCAACCCTTGTCACCATCGGCAAGACCGGTCGCTACCCGTTCTCGGTTCTGGCCGTTCTCGGCAGGACCGTTTATCCGTCAGTTTCACTATGCCCTCCTGAGTCCCCCGAACTCTCGGCCGGCATAAGCCGTTTCTAGTCTTGAGAAAAAGTCGCGGTGCGATGGAGTGAACACCTCACCCCTTCCCTGAAGGCGTGAGCGCTCTCCTACCCTAGTGACTCATACACTCGGACTAGAATCAACGGGCAAATGAAAGGAAAAAAAAACACAACAATGACAAGATGGAGTCTTCATTCAAAATCAGGATGGAGATTTTTCATTACTATGAAGTAAAAAACACATGATTACATGGGCCATGCCCTGGAATACATAAGGTGCATTAAAAGGGAGCACATAAAGAAAAGAGATTACAGCAAAGGGCGTCGGAAGATGTCCTCCAGCACAGGAATACCCAGGGAGGGATGACGGATCAGTTCTTGTAATCTAAACTCGGTGGCCTCCAGCTCAGATAGCTTCATCTCCAGGGAAGCAGCTTGTCCTTCAGCCATCTCAGCATCCTCAACCTTTTGGACCCCCAAGCGATCTACTTCTTCAAGTTCAGCCTCTATCCTGGAAAGTTCGGCCCGCAATGCCGTCATCCGGGCCGTCAGGGAGCTCCGGCGTTGTAAAGAGGCGTTGGCTTCGTCCCTCGCCCTCGCCGCGGTCTCTTGCAGAGAAATAAGGGCCGTCTTGTTTTCAGCCTGCTCCAATGATATGGCCGCCAGCTGGTCAGCTGCCTCCCGGCCCAAGAACTCCCTCCGGTTCACATACTTCAGGAGCAGGATCACCCGCGGAGTCCAGTCGTCCATGGGACAACCGAGGGCCAGCAGCGAGTGGGACAGATGCTCTATCAAGCCCCTCAGCTGAACATAAGTTAAATCCCTACTGGCTGTTACGGTCTGCTGGAGGGTCCCCAGGAACTGCCACACGACATCACTCGAGGATCGAAGACCAAGTGGCGATGTCTCGGGCAGTTCGAACTCTACTCTGCTATCCACGGCAGCCCATATATCATCGGCCGTCCCGGAGGATGACGACGGCATAAGCTGCAGCCCACTACCACCGGGAACAACCGCACCGGCAGATGCGGTGGCTGGAGCCTCAACAACAACAATCTCCTTGCCGGCCCCTTGGGATGGGAGTCCGACAAGAACCTCGAGCACCGAGGACGTTCGTCCCTCAATAATCTCCCCGGCTTCTACCTCAGCAGAGCCACCCTTCTCCAGAACTGACCGCTGTGCAGCCTCCCTTGGCGGAGAATCTCCGGCTACTACCGAACTATCAACTTCCACGAGCGCTCCGGGACCAACTGGAACCATCGCTGCCGCATGATCCTTTGGGTACCGCAAGGCGATGGGCCGCAGGACGGACGGGAAAGTCGCATGGCCTGTTCCCAGGGCCGGAAGTGGTATCTGCACCGTCATAGTTGGCAGCGCCACCTCAGTCTGCATCGGAGATATATACATTTAAAACCTGGCTAGAAGAAGGAGAAAAGAAGCATGGTAAGCATCGGCCCTGGATAGGTCCTTACCTCGGCCGGGACTAAGCTCAAATCTTTAAGAGCAGCTCCCCCAGCGCCAGCCTCCTCACTCGTAAGCGATAATGACGGCACATGACCGCCCCATGATAACCGGGCAGGGCTGAAAGTCGGATAGTCACTCTCATAGGCCGAGGACACCCCAGCATCATCGGTCTCAAAATCAAGCGGTGATGGCTCCTCGTCACTGGAGCCGCCACCATAATCTACATGCTTAGAGGAGGAAGACCCCTCTGCTCTCTCAGTACGCTCCACCGTCGAAGTAGGAGCCTCGCCAGCAGGAGCATCACCCTCGGCGGAAGCTTTCCCGGTGCTCTCCACACCAAGGGCAGCAATAGATGATACCTCAGGGGCGGGTTCTCCCTACCCCGAGGGGATCACCTCCTCTGCGCTCTCCGAGCCCGGAAACAATGGTGGTTGTATATCGACTACAATTCACAGCAAAAAGGGGTCAAGACGGCTGAAGATACGAAGATTTGCGTTGCTATCGCAACTAAACTATAGATTACCTTCCATCTCCCGCCGGGGTGTTGGAGAGGGTAGATCCCTTTCTATGGGAGCAGCGGGGACTTCCTCTGCCCCGTCCCTAGCCGCTACATCTACCGTCGCCTCCAGTCCGACGACCGCGGCAGCTGTATCGGCAACTATCAGCATGGGCCACCCCAAGCGGTCGAAACAAGCTAATGCACTCTGAAGAAAAGAAGAGCCTACCTTCGGCCTCTAGCCCTTGTACGCGAGAAGCCTCAAACTCTTTAAAAGATACAACAGAAGGAAGGACGGTTGCTGATTCCTTCTCTGCGGCTTTCTTCCGGCGTGCCCGTGTCACTCGGGTCACCGCCGCTTTCGCCTTCCCGACGGCCTCTCGCAGTTGGGACCTAGTCCTCTTCCTAGAATCTCCAGGAGGTAGTGGCGTCGTTGTAGGGGCCGGCTCAAGAACTTCAAAATATGCCGGCTTTTTGGCCTTTATGATCAGCTCCCTGAAGTGCCGGGTCTCCTCCGAAGTCGGTCGGACTGTATACGCACAAGGGTGAGAATGACACAACCACAATGAAAAGAAGAAGCTGGCCGAAGGGCCTGAAGGAAAAGATAGAACGTACTTGCCGGTCCCGTATAAAAGGGGAAGAGAGGCCAATAAAATAGTGATGGCGTCTTGTCCCTTGAAGCCGCCTTGCGAATAAGCCAGCATAGATCCTCGATCTTTTCACTCGGCTCAGCTAGCAACGCCAGGTCCTCGTGTCCACGGGAGGACAGCAGATAATACAGGCTCAGATGGTCCAGCCCCCACCTGTCTGCATATTTGAAGGAGATCTGAAGAGGATGGTCCAGTATGGCTTCGCTGGGGCTACCCACCGAGAGGCCATGAGACCGAAGGAGTGCGAACAGCCAGGGGGTATTGGCATATAAGTCAGCCCGTCTGTCGTCCTTGCGAATGAAAGTCCGATGGGGATATAACCTATCCACCTCGGGATGCCAGTTGGCCACAGCTGTGATAGGCTCTTCTACCGGTAAAGGAAGTTGCTGGAGAATCACCCTCTCACTGCTTACCCAGCATAAACCCCGAAGGGTCTTCATATAATCATCCTTGTTGATCGGGGGCAGCTTCAGCTCAACTTTCGTCTTGCGGCCTTTTACGAGCTTGCGGGCCTCTAGATAGGCCTTCACGTCCGTATTAGTCCAAGATTTCAACTTCTTCAAATAAGAAGCGTCAATATCAAGAACTGGCTCCGGCTGGGAAGCTAAGAACCTGTGCTCCGCCACGGCCCAGCACTCTCTCCGGGAGGTCCTGTAAAATCCCGTCCGCGCGTTCCACCACTTGACGTATTCAGGCGTGACGCGAGGGAACCGTGCGGGGGCGGGCACCCGGAAAGAAACGTCTTCGCGACGATGGAAAAAGTCCCACCATATCCGGGCGTCGTCATTGGACGTTTGCCCGGCCCTGTGCCTGTTGGGCAATGCAAATTGCGAAGAGGGATGTGGAATCTGCTGGTCGTAGCCAAAGTTCCGACAGAAACGGAACGGGTAATACGGCTCCAGCCACAGAATGCCGCTCTTGCGAAATACGAGGACACTAGGCATGATGGATAGTGCCCAATCAACCAACTCTTGCTCCAGAATAGCCCTGGTATAATTGGCCTGGGAAATCGGATGGATGTACTCCTGATGCGGGACGGGACCACGGACACAACAAGCTCGCGATCGTCCCTTGATGAGGGAAGCGTCGGACGTGCACGGTTGAGAAACCGGCAAGAGCTAGGGTGGTCGGCTCGCACTTTCGTGCCCGGATCGGGTCACGGGACGGTAACGCTCACTCTCGCAGCAGCGGTGATACAAAAAGAAAGCGAGCTAGTTACCCTATCATGCTCTCTAGCAGCGGCATAAACAAGCATATATGAGAATTAAGCAAAATGCCAAGTAAAGAGCGAAGACGATACCTCCACGCGCTCGGCGTGGGGACGACGGACCCGGCCGATCTCGCACTCCCGGGACAGTTAATACATAAAGATTACAGCAATGATGTAAAGCCCACTCCACGCAGGGAGGTAAAGGGTGACACAATGGAGCCCGGGAGGGCCGATTTCGGGTTGACGGGCGGCTTTCCGCGTAGCTTCGACAACACCCGAACTAGTGAGTCTGGGGCCCACGTGCTGTCCGGAGGGGCCGTGTTGGACCCGGTGTCACCACTGTGGTGGGGACACTGGTGGAGGAGATCCCCGGGCTGGCGGCACGCTGGAACGTCGCCCGGAGGTCGGGCGGCTACGATCGGCACCCGTCGGGTTTGCTGTCCACGGGCTGGTTGCTGCTGTTTTACAGCGCGCGCTCCGGCGAGAATGGGCGCTGCGATCAGATCCGATGTCGGATTGACACGAAATTAGCGCCGTTGGAAATCTGACTCGAAGTACTTCAATGTAGGCCTAGAGATATGGCCTGGATCTTCGCTGATCTTGACTTATGGAATTTACAACCTCCTGTTGTACAGTAACTAAACACTCAGATCTGCAGAGCTGATCTCTAATAACTGCCATTGACCGCTAGGAATAAATTGGATTCAGACTTCTACTTCTTCATGCAAGTTGTAGGATTTTGAGTTGGGAAGATGGAAAAGTTAGTGTGGACACGTTTGGATGTGTCTATGAATTTCTATGATTTGTTTACTGGAGGAAGGTCGGATCTGGGATCTGGCTGGAAGTACTGTAGCTCCGGTAGAACATGAATTTTGAAAAATATGTAAAAGACTCAACAAAAATTAATAAAAATTGTGGAGGTAGAGAAAAATGGACTGAATTCCCAGTTAAATTGGGAGGTCAAAATAAATTCAAAAGGGTGGTAGAAGAGGACGAACTCAAAGGGTCTGTCACTGTAGATAGAGACAGATCTGATCTGAGTTTGGGGAATGAACGAAGTGGAAACACTATGAAACGGGAGAATTTGGACCTAAATTTTTTTGTGGGGAAGGGGCTATAAGGTAGGAACCAACCCTCAAAATTTCACGTCGATTGGAACTCGTGGCTGGCTTGAGGAGGTTTCGAGATGCACCTCTGTCCAACAGGACAGAACACCGAAGATGATCCCGTGGCGGCTCGAAGGCGGCACGAACGGCGGCGGCGGCGGCACCGGAGGTGGGGGAAAGGTGATACCACTCTAGAATAGAGGTTTCGGAAGAGAGAAACCAGAGGGAGAGGAGCTGGGGGCGCAGCTAGCTTCACAATTTCACAAAATTTTCTGATTTTCATTGATTTTCACATAAAAATACAATCTTTTATATGATTCCAACCAAATCAATTGTCCACCCTTAGATCTAGGGATGGGGATTGAAGGGCTGGGATTGCATGCCACAAACACAAAAAAAAATATTAAAAAATGAAGGGGGGGCGGCCTATTGACTATGGGTAGGTTTTGAATGGAAGGTTGAATGGAAGGTTGAATGGTTGGTGGCCTACCTTGGAAAAATATGACCACTTGTCTCCCATGTGGTCAATTGGCATTCCAACCTTCTAGATGGCCACCTAGGATGGTTGACCAGCCCCACATGGATGACATGGACCAATGTGAGAGGGCTGAGGGCCCCCTTGCTGGTCCTACTGACAAATTACATAGAAACCCAAACAATCCGTGGGAATGACGCATTGGCTTATAATGCCGTACAATTGCGCATATACTTTCCCATGGATATACAAATAAACTAAAGGACATAAATGCAATATGAGAAGTACTAGCTTGGCGTCGATTCCCATCAACTCTCCCCGAGTGGGAGGAACTCGACCCCGTCGAGTAGGGGTACGGGTGCTCGGGTACTCCGGCGGATACGTCACCGTGCCATGTCGCGCGGGTATGCTCCACTCCAAGTGATCGTCACCTGCTCATTCCATATATACTCGATATGCGAACTGCTATGGGCTAAAGGTGGTCACTCCGAAGGCGCACTCTCAAAAGGGAAGAAAACAGCTCGAAGACTCACTAGGAATCACCGCTGAGTCCCTATAGGTGACTGATCCGGGTATAGATGTAGAACCGATCCCATACTCATCGAGTGAGATGACTCACTTCACACTCATAAGAGAATGACAACGAGCTTGCACAAGACACATGCAGACTCACCATGCAATACACACAAACAATCGACTCAAACACACCACACAAACAAACCACACACGAAAACACACTGACTCATATATGACCCTAGACTAGGGTGGTGACAACAAGCCCACTAGGTGGCTGCATCCTGGGTGGCGGGAGAGCTCTCCCACTCTTCCCCTCCCAAGGCATAGTACTCCTCGGCAAGCGCCTCATCGGCCTCGTAATCAACACACTCAGGCTCGGGAGGTACGGATCCTCCAACACCTAAGGCTAGGGTGGCGCGAGCGGGACACTCACTGGCAATGTGGCCAAATCCATGACAGTGGAAACACTGCACTCGTGATCGACTACTCTCTCCGATAAGAGGGGCCTTACCCTTATCCTCCCGACGGGTAGGGGGGGTAGGTAACAAGGGTGGGGGTGTAGGCGCCGTGGGCAACAGCGGGGGAAGTGTCGGGGCCAGGGGGCGGGCCATGTGTGCCGGGGGACGGGCAACAGGAGCCAGTGGATGGGGTGGAGGTAGATCCCGTGGTGGGGGAGGTCGAGGTCTAGGAGCGAAGTGCTCCTGACGGGTGGGCTCCTGAGGACGAGCCATGGGTCCCCTCGGGTATGAACCTAAGGAGCCACGGGAGTCACTATGGGGAGGAGCGGGGCTCCACCGGGGAATAGACTCGAACTCACCCTCGAATTGCTCCATCTCGAGAGCAACTTGATAAGCATCCTCCAGCTTGTCCACCTTACGGTGGAGAAGCTCATACCGTAGGTGTGGGCGTAGGCCACGCCGGAACCGAGAGACGGTAAGGGAATCCTCCTCCGTGGCATCACATCGCAAGTAGTATTCATCAAATTCGGCGATGTAGTCCGAGACGGACCGGTCTCCTTGGGTGAGACTTTGCCACTTCTCTATAAGACGCTGGCGGTAGGAGGTAGGGAGGTACTTCTTCCTAAGCTTCTCCCTCATCTCAGTCCACGTATCAATCGGAGGTTCATGACGATGAAACAATAAATTCTCCATATTCCTCCAATAGGTTTGGGCTTGACCCAAAAGTTTCATCCTGGCATACTTGACTTTTCGTTGGTCCGACATCTCGAACCACTCAAAATATCGGTCCATACCAGCCTCCCAATCAAGGTAGACCTTTGGGTCCAAGGACCCGTCAAAGGTGGGAGGGTCGGCCCGAACGGTCCGAATGGCCCGTTCATCCATATCTTGGTCGTGGGTACGCCGTGTATGGCGATGATCACGACCATGCCCCCGATGCTCATTCTCGGACTCATAATCATGCACCTCGAGGACTTCGTGCCTCCTATTAGCTACCCTTTGACCCCTTGGAGTTGCGGGTTGTTGACCCGGCTCTGGTTGACCATGTGTAGGTGGGACGGGTGCTTGGAAGGGGGCAATCGGTGGTGCCTCGGCTGGGCCTCTCTCTAGTGCGGTGACTCTCCCGACCAATCCCTGAACGGACTGGCTAGACCCGGCGGCCCTATCCTCTACGGCCTTCACCCTCTCTTCTAGGCGGGTGCCTAGATCATTCACTTGGGTACTCAACCCTTCCATCCTATCCACTCGGGTGCTTAGCACTTCAAAGCGATCACTCAACCCATCCATTTTTCCCATAAGAGTTCGGAACATAGTGGCCACCTCATCGGAACTATAGACTCGGGATTCCGCCATTGGTGGTGGTGGGGGTGAGTATTGAGTACCTCGACGAGTGGGCATGCAAGACACGGAGCAGGAGACACTGACTAATGCAAATGCACACTACAAGATGATGCACCTGGACGTAACCAAAACTCGGCACGTGGCGGAGTTAATCGATCCGAAGATCACTCGCGCAAGTGTGCGGTCTTCCCGATAGGCGTAGCCTAACGTTCGGACAACACCTTTTGATATACCGAGTAAAGGGATGCAAATGCGAAAAGACACTTTTTTTGTTTGTTTTAAAACAATGATGACCCTAAACACGACTTAGACCGACTAATGACTAGACGTAAATGACACTCTTTTTTTTTTGACACCCTAGACTCAACTCTCTCTGATACCAAATTGATGCGGGACGGGACCACGGACACAACAAGCTCGCGATCGTCCCTTGATGAGGGAAGCGTCGGACGTGCACGGTTGAGAAACCGGCAAGAGCTAGGGTGGTCGGCTCGCACTTTCGTGCCCGGATCGGGTCACGGGACGGTAACGGTCACTCTCGCAGCAGCGGTGATACAAAAAGAAAGCGAGCTAGTTACCCTATCATGCTCTCTAGCAGCGGCATAAACAAGCATATATGAGAATTAAGCAAAATGCCAAGTAAAGAGCGAAGACGATACCTCCACGCGCTCGGCGTGGGGACGACGGACCCGGCCGATCTCGCACTCCCGGGACAGTTAATACATAAATATTACAGCAATGATGTAAAGCCCACTCCAAGCAGGGAGGTAAAGGGTGACACAATGGAGCCCGGGAGGGCCGATTTCGGGTTGACGGGCGGCTTTCCGCGTAGCTTCGGCAACACCCGAACTAGTGACGGTGGGGCCCACGTGCTGTCCGGAGGGGCCGTGTTGGACCCGGTGTCACCACTGTGGTGGGGACACTGGTGGAGGCGATCCCCGGGCTGGGGGCACGCTGGAACGTCGCCCGGAGGTCGGGCGGCTCCGATCGGCACCCGTCGGGTTTGCTGTCCACGGGCTGGTTGCTGCTGTTTTACAGCGCGCGCTCCGGCGAGAATGGGCGCTGCGATCAGATCCGATGTCGGATTGACACGAAATTAGCGCCGTTGGAAAGCTGACTCGAAGTACTTCAATGTAGGCCTAGAGATATGGCCTTGATCTTCGCTGATCTTGACTTATGGAATTTACAACCTCCTGTTGTACAGTAACTAAACACTTAGATCTACAGAGCTGATCTCTGATAACTGCCATTGACCGCTAGGAAGAAATTGGATTCAGACTTCTACTTCTTCATGAAAGTTGTAGGATTTTGAGTTGGGAAGATGGAAACGTTGGTGTGGACACATTTGGATGTGTCTATGAATTTCTATGATTTGTTTACTAGAGGAAGGTCGGATCTGGGATCTGGCTGGAAGTACTGTAGCTCCGGTAGAACATGAATTTTGAAAAATAGGTAAAAGACTCAACAAAAATTAATAAAAATTGTGGAGGTATAGAAAAAGGGACTGAATTCCCAGTTAAATTGGGAGGTCAAAATAAATTCAAAAGGGTGGTAGAAGAGGACGAACTCAAAGGGTCTGTCACTGTAGATAGAGACAGATCTGATCTGAGTTTGGGGAATGAACGAAGTGGAAACACTATGAAACGGGGGAATTTGGACCTGAATTTTTTTGTGGGAAAGGGGCTATAAGGTAGGAACCAACCCTCAAAATTTCACGTCGATTGGAACTCGTGGCTGTCTTGAGGAGTTTTCGATATGCACCTCTGTCCAGCAGGACAGAACACCGAAGATGATCCCGTGGCGGCTCGAAGGCAGCACGAACGGCGGCGGCGGCGGCACCGGAGGTGGGGGAAAGGTGATATCACTCTAGAATGGAGGTTTCGGAAGAGAGAAACCAGAGGGAGAGGAGCTGGGGGCGCAGCTAGCTTCACAATTTCACAAAATTTTCTGATTTTCATTGATTTTCACATAAAAATACAATCTTTTATATGATTCCAACCAAATCAATTGTCCACCCTTAGATCTAGGGATGGGGATTGAAGGGCTGGGATTGCATGCCACAAACACAAAAAAAAAATATTAAAAAATGAAGGGGGGGGGGGCGGCCTATTGACTATGGGTAGGTTTTGAATGGAAGGTTGAATGGAAGGTTGAATGGTTGGTGGCCTACCTTGGAAAAATATGACCACTTGTCTCCCATGTGGTCAATTGGCATTCCAACCTTCTAGATGGCCACCTAGGATGGTTGACCAGCCCCACATGGATGACATGGACCAATGTGAGAGGGCTGAGGGCCCCCTTGCTGGTCCTACTGACAAATTACATAGAAACCCAAACAATCCGTGGGAATGACGCATTGGCTTATAAAGCCGTACAATTGCGCATATACTTTCCCATGGATATACAAATAAACTAAAGGACATAAATGCAATATGAGAAGTACTAGCTTGGCGTCGATTCCCATCAACTCCTCAGTTTCAAAGAGCTTGCATTGCCTCGTCCTGTTCGTCAATGGGCTCGAGTGAGCAGCTAAGCTCCAGAAATGAAGAACCCCGGGCGAGTCCACGGGAAGACGGGTCAATTTACCCTGAATGGCATAGAGTTGCTCTGCTAGCAATGATGGCTCGGCACTTGCAAACTCTATCATGCGCGGGACCAGAGGAACTGCTTGTAACGCCCGAGGAGCTGCCTCCGGGAACAGGGTGCAGACCCAAGCATTAAAGAAATGTAACGGACCAACCGTCCGAAGGCTTCTGGGGAGGCGCGTCTTATGCAAGTCTCCCAACATCTTGTAAATGAGGCACAGGGCCACTGGGCAAAGAGACAGCTTGGTACCCCAAGCCATAAGACAGGCTGGATATATGGCTTCCGCCCTGATCACGCTCTCGTCACCTTGAGGGAGAGCAAAGGAACAAAGCCAATAAACCAAATATGCAGCACAGTGAGTTGCATCAATACCAGTAGGGTTTGGGTTTTACCCCTGCCCTCCTCTCGAAGAAGATGACGAAGCGGCCTGGCGTCGTACCCTCTTCTTCCGCTTCTGGGCCACCGGTGCTATCGGAGGAAAATCTTCATACTTGTTCTTCCCCTGGAATAAATATTGAAGCCAAGCGCCCATCCGCACTCTTCGCTTCTCGCCTGGCTTTCGAGCTTCTCTCGTGTCGTGCGACGAATGGAAGAGGGTGCGATACGCCTTCATTAGATATCGATAGGCGTAGCCCGCCATATACCGACCGTCACCGTCGGTCTGGTCCTTCAACCAGTCAGGCCAACAAACTTCTTCATACGGCTCTCCATCAATGGGCAGGCCGCTGAGTTGAGATAGACTCCACAAGTCTAAGGAGGTCTCCCCCTCTGAAGTATAGAAGGTGTTGTATTCAGGGCAAAACACCTCGATCATGCCACAGCACAAGCCTCGGGAAATCGGGTACCAATACCTTGAAGCGTACATGCTGTGATATACACCAGCTCTGGTCAAAAGAGGAGCATAATGATGCAGCACATAGTCTGTGAATTCCACTGCTCCGGGCCTGAATGCGTGGGCGTCTGTAGCTTTCAACTCAGCAAACCACCCCACGAAGATCTGGTGCTTGAAGCGAATCGCCAAGCAATCCAGCAAGAACGACTCATCTCTATATCCCCATCTCAACGGGGCAAGGAATAAACCAAAGATCGGTTTCTCCCGATCTACTCTGGCCGCGGAGTCATTCCACCGAGCAGGTACAAATTCGGGAGCTCTGGTCAACAGTCCGTCTGCCGGAGCCAGGTCTTGCAGCCCCAGCACAACGCTCCACTTCCTGACCTCCCCGGGGAGATATATGGGTCTTCCTCGCATTACGCATTCGGCCAAGCTGTCTCTCTCCACCAGCAGGGCCTGCTAGACCTTCCGGATGGCGAACACATCCCGCTTCCCCTGAAGGTTGAAGCGCTGAAGAAGGGACATCAGGTGCTTGTCCTTGGGATAATCCTTCCTGGTCACGCCCTCTCTATCATAATGAAAAGAGTCGCCCCCGAGAATAAGGAGACGACCGGTGTCTACAGTGTCCGTCTCTGAATCCGAAGACTCTGCAACTATGGCCACCTAGCCGTGCCCCCAGTCGAGGGAATTGACGTTCTCCCATGTCACTGCGGCACGAGAAGAAGAACTGGATGCCATGATAGCTGCAAAAAGAGGCATACCAGATAAAAATAAAGTCAGAAAATGGCTAATCAAAGGCGAACTTCTGACAAAATTTCGGCAGAGTCTCCCCAGCACAGGGAATTGCCGAAGAAAAGCGGGAACGCGTCCACTGAGGAACGGTCCCTAAAAGGCAGCCATCGGCATTACACCGAGACCAGAGGAACACCCGGGGAAACAGCTCCGAGGGCAAGCCCTGCTAGAAGCCTCCCGGGGCCCAAAGAAAGGGTTTTGAAACCCAAATGGACAACATCTCCACTCACCCGAAGGAAAATCGTCGCTCTCGGTGCCAAAAGGGAGAGAAGAAAGGGAAGAGAGAGGAAGAGTTGGTGCGAATGAAAGGGCAATGAAGAAAAAACAAAGAGGAGAGAAGATAAATAGGGGGAGTCCCCCATCGCTAAACCGGCGCGCTATTTAGCGCGCCGGATTAACAGCCCTTCAAGCAAAAGGCGCGCCGGTAAAAGGCGCGCCGGGTCAAAGCAGGAAGTCGACGGCCGCGCCGGATTAAAAGCCCAGGGGCCACAGGCCGCGCCGTACTAACATCTAAACGGTGCCGGGTTAACACCCGTGCCGATTTAAGGGCCATCCCAGGCGCCCGCCAATCAAAGAAGGGGTCAGTCCTGATGAAATTCATCCGTCGGCCTTGCTGCACTCGTGCCTTGCTCGCAACACCCACGTCTGTTTGTTGGCACCTAAAATATGATCATTGGCGACCAAGCCAATAAAGACGAATGACCCGGCACACCGAAGCACGGAAGCCGATGCAGATCAACATATTGAAGACTTCTCAAGCTGTCAGAGCCTCGGGTCACTCCGTATGGATACGGGGACTTCACCTCAAGAGAGCCGAGACAAACTCACAACCAACCGGCAGTGCGACCAAGCCTGCCCAATGAACCGGCATCGACTTTGTCGTGCTGCATCCACTACACCCGTTGTCCGACCAAGGTCGACGGTCTACCCGGTGGCTACCCACCTCATGAAAGGCTCTCCTGAGGATAAAGGAGTCCCCCGGCTTCCCGAAACGGAGAACCGAAAACTCTGACGGCGAAAGATCCCGATCGCCCGGCATGGGCACGGCTTCCCGTCAAGATGGGCCCATTAGTGGCCGAATGATCGCCCGGCTCAGGCGGAACTATCTCCCGGCTATCCAACCTCCTAGAGAGCTCTGAGTACGAGCCAGGCCGGACCAACAGCATGGATCGTAGAGCCGAAGGCCGTGTCGGTAGAAAGCCCGTGCGATCAAGATAAAGCTATTCGGAACCTCGAAAATGGCCGTACGCCAACTTAGGAGCTCCGATAAGATGTCTCGTCGAGGCTGCAGCAAGCATCGGCAAGGTACACGTCCACGGTGACTCCCGGAATCATCCCCGGGTTCATCGGCTAACCTGCAACGCGCGGGAAAAGCTAATACGGCGCGCCTTTATACGGCGCGCCCGTTAAACCGGCGCCCCTCGAGCCCGGCGCGCTAGCTATTGAAATGTTAAACCGGTGCGCTGATCTCACGCCGAATGAAGACTCGAACTCACCCCCTATATATATGGCGGTTCGAGACAACAAAGGTGTGGCTGATTGTTTTGGGGGATCGGCTTTCAGCCCTCTGATCATTTTTCGAGAGGCCGGAGAGGGAGATCAAAAAAAGAATCAGAAGAAGAAAAAAAAAGAAGGGGGAGGAGAGGGCTTCCTTTTTCGCTTGAGGTACAGAGAGTGAAGGTTTCTCGGGAGCAGTGACTGCCGCCCATCTTCTTCGGCTGCGATACTCTGTTTCAGGAACAGGTGGGCGCGGGCGTTGATCTTCTCCTGCTTTCCGTAGTTTTCTTCCTCGAAACTCCTATCCGTCGAATGTAAGCGAGGGGGGGAGGAGCGACAATGAAATGAGTCAATTCTCCTCCCCCCTCTACGCGATCTCTTCTGATTTTCTTCCTCCGTTATCGCACCGCGAATGTCTTCTGTCTCTGTTGTCGGCGAACGGCGATCAAGTGATGGTGCCGGGGGTGTACTCTCGCCATGTAAATGTTAAACTCTTCCCATTTTTTTTTGGAATGGCAACGTATGCGCGTGCGTGTGAATGCTTAAATCAATGAATCAGATGAATGATCCTCCCCTCTCTTTCTCTATCTATGCTAACGCGTCTGTCTGAGTTCTTCTCTGCATCACTCTAACCTTGGTTTCTCCGAAGGTTGCATCGTGCCCCGACTCGTCGTGGGCTATAGAAACACCCCTCCCCGGGGGCTTTTCTTTGATTCATTTTTTTTTGTTGTGCTTGATTCAAGGGTCTTTGCACCCCTTTTTCTTCTCGGAGGGAGCCGTGCCTCTGCGCGTGTCTCTGGCCGCTCCACACAGGGTTTACCTCCCTGAACATTACTTTCTAGTTGTTCGAGCATATGCCCCTGCTGCGTGCCTGTCTAACTTATGCCCTTATCACCTTTTCTTCATGGTCATCTGCATCGTTCCGAGGTTTCCTCGTCATTTTGATCGCCCGGGGAGGGGGACATTCCCCTGTTATTTTCTACAATTGCTGGGCGACTGAGGGCTCTACCTCTCCGTGGTAGGCGCTTTCTCGAAGCCATGGCTAATAATGACGGGGATCCAGGTTCAACGAACTCAACCCCGATAGATCATGACCCGATCGAGACCAGGGGAGGTGTGCTCCTTGTAGGCTAGCCCTTGGAGTCCCACTCTCCAAATGGTCAGTCCCTCCATGGGATGAATCACCGACTATGGGTTCTCCACCCCTCGCAGGCTAGCCCTCGGGGCATCGTTCCCATCATCAGTGACTTCGTCCCTCTGTCTCTTCCCTTAAGGAGCTCTGGTGCCCCTAGCAGGCTTGTCCTCGGGGTATCCTATCCAGTAGGGTATGCTGGCTGCCTTCGTGTAGACCGGTGATTTAGGGGCTTGCTCCACCAGTGAGTGTGACCCCGATTCTCCCCTGCAACTCTTCTTGTTCAGGGGAGATGCTGTCAAATTTTAGACAGATTCCAACTAAATTAGGTTAATAAAGTGATCGTTCTGAATTTAATCAACTCAGTGCTCGAGTATGAACCTCGCACTAGTTTAGTCTTCATCTTCAGAGGGCTCAGAACTTCAACTTAATAAAGAACTAGCCTCAATGGCCTCAAGATCCCCTGCGTGGGCTTAACAAACTCAAAATGTCCAAAACTAACGTTAAAACGGCGCGGTACCTCCCGACGCACCCTAACCCGGCGCGGTACCCCCCCCCCCCCCCGCGCCGGAATAAGGCCACACTCATTTCCAATAAATTTTCCTTTGCGCCTTTCCGGCGCGCCCTAAACCGGCGCGCCCCAAGGCCCTTGCGCACTGTTTCAATACGCATGGTGACCGCGCCGTATTAACTACTACATCTACGCGTGACCGCGCCGTGTAAGCGTTCTTATACACTTGTAGTCACGCCGGTTTTGAAGCGTCATGCTACTCTAGTGATTCATTCACCCCGGGCAAGTCTCGTCTCTCGGGGGCGATGCCAATAAGCCGTAGTTGGTGAATAAAAAAGGGAGGGCCAAGCAAGCCCGAATCATATTATCATCGTACTCATTGTCATATCTGTTAAGCGTTTCGCTTTCGCTATTACACTTGTGTCGTTCTTCCTCCTCTCGGTGAAGGGTAATAAATGTGGCTGATCGCCACCATTTCGTAACACTATCTTCATGTGCAATCTAGGCATGAATGTCTTGTGTGCATGCATGCATAGATCCTCGGGTATATCAAATGGCATCGACAGAAGACCGGGTTACGCTCGGCCGGAAGTCTTCACCATGCGCGATGGTGGTCTTCGGACCTACATCCTCCGCCACGTGCCGAGGATCTATAATTCCATGAACTATGCATCTTCTATACGATAAACATGTGCATCCTGCATGTCTTCGTCATGATCACCCTGTAGTTCTTTTCTTAATCCGGCTTCGACAGCCCGCTATCTCGGCAATTAATCAAAGGTGTTCCCCTCCTCGTGGGGGATGTAATTAACGCCATAACCTTTATGGTATGGCGGACTGCTGGTCCCGACCGAACCTCACATTCGCCCGACATGGGTCAGAATGAGCGCACAATAAAATTGTCACTCATGTGACTGGCACGCCCGCGTCGTCAATCAGTCAGTTGACTACCAGTTAGCCAAATGGTTGATCGATACGCGAACGAAAAGGGAAAGAAAGAAAACGCTGAAACAAAACCTCATCTCAGGTAAGCTCCGAATCAGATGGATACACTTTTGATGAATTGATAGTAATGTATGAAGATCTGTTCAAAGTATCCAAGAAATTAATATCTGAAAATAGAAGGTTGAAAAAGAGATGTGAACAGATTAACTCTAATGTTTCCTGTGAAAACTGTCAAAGACTAAAAACATCTCATGATATGTGCTTAGCGGATCTGAATGTGAGTAAGGAACAAATCTCTTTATTGGAAAATAAAAATGATGAACTTACTGCCAAGATTTCTGAACTAGAAGATAAGCTGAATTCATTAGGAAATGATCAAATCTTAACTAATAAACTAGTTCAGAATGAACAAATAAGAAAAGAAAATGAAGAATTAAGGTTGCTAAATTCTGCCATGCCTGAGAGACTCTTAATGCTTGAAAAAGGGGGAACAAATTGCTATTCTGATGTTAAGAAAATCACTAAAAACCAGCTATATACCACTTTTGTCCAAAGCACTGATGTAGCTGGTACTTCAAAGCAATCCCCAAAATAAAATGAAAATCAGAAGTCACCTTCAAAATCTGTCTTTCAGTTCAAATCTCAGAAAATTGAAAAGCAAACAAAACATGTTGATAATAATCAAAAATTGAAAAAGAAAAGTCAAACAAAGAAAGCAAAGAATAATTCTGGTTATACTCTGAAATTTGTTAGCTCTGCTGAATCTGATGGGTCAATGCAAAATGCTCATGCTTCTTGTACTCATTCACATGCATATGTGAATTCATCTGATAGAAACCATGCCTTCAGGAAATCTAATGCTTCATGCTATTATTGTGGTAGGTATGGTCATTTAATGAATGAGTGCTATGCTTTGAAATTTGATGACAGAATGCATGTCAGATACACCCCAAATCATCATGAGCACAAAAGAAACAAACCCAAATTTAATCAGCATATCATTTGTTTCACTTGCAATAAGCCTGGGCACAAGACTATTGAGTGCTGGTCAGGAAATCATTGGGGTAAAAATGAATCTAGAAGCAAGCATCTTAAATGCTTCGAATGTGGGAGGCATGGCCATACAGTCAAGGACTGTTGGCATGCCCAAGTAAGTCATGTTAATAACAACGTTTTTAAATTCTCTGCAAAACGACCTGTGAACTTTTCATGCTTTAATTGTGGTAAATCAGGTCACAAATTTGCTGAATGCTGGATGAAGAAGAATAAGAAACAGAATGTTCATGTAAACAACAGAACAACTCATGCTCAATCTCATAGGTCTCATGCTTCTTTTGATAAGCATCATAGGACCAGACAATCTGTTGTTTCATGTCATTATTGTGGAAATTTTGGACATTCTATGTCTGATTGTTCTTTTATGGAATTTGATGATAATGTTGCAAAAAGAATGTTTAGAACACCTGATAGGGGTAGTGCAGGACCCAAGACTGCTTGGGTCCCTGCAAGATCATATTGATTGATATGTTACAGGTGTGCCTTGGTGAGAGAAATAAAAGGGGTAATTTAGCCAAGGCACTCAACAAGAAAACCCCAGGATACTACAATTCAGGTCAGTTCTGAACTTTGCTTTAAATTCCATTATCTGAAATTGTGAGCATGAAAATTGTGAGTTTCATATTGATTTGCTTGATTGATTGTTGATGATCTCTTCATGTCTAGCTGATCAGTCTGCATTCCAGACTCAGCTACTGAATTTTACTTTGCATATATCTGATGCTCTTCTCTCACTGATTATTGCACTGAATAAATGGGCTGTTAGATGCTCTGCACAATCATTTTTACAGTCGATGCTTTATATGAACCTTGTGTCAATGGACTGCATGCTTGTTGTTGAATGCATAACTTGCTGATTGTGAATAGTTCTTCAGTGTATAGAGTCAATGCATGTGTCTTGTGTCAATGCATTGCATGCTTGATTACATACTTGGACTGAGCTTGAATGGGTCAGTTAGTGCATACAGTCAATGCATGTGTCTAGTGTTTGCATACATCATATGCATGACTGTCAATGAAATTGATCAATGCATATAGGACTGATTTGCATGACTGTCATTTGCCTATTGTCGTAGACTGCATGTTTTTCAAATGCATAATAGGGCTGCTTTGCACTGCATTATCATTTGCTTAACCCTGGTATATAAAATGGTATGTTACTAAAGGGCAAGTAAATCTGCCCGGAGGTTTCTACCATGTGTGAGATGGTCTTTGAGACCAGGTTCTCCGCCGAGTACCAAGGGTCATGTCTTCATGTAGAACAGTGCACTGCATCATATGTTGAAAAATCTGAAAAAGGATGAAAATGCTTATAACTTGGATGCATAAATCTGAATTGATTGCATACTTGTCTCATGTATCCTTGGTGCATAGTCTGCATGTAGGACAGTATGTTGCATAGCATATCTCTTGCATCATGATGTCAGGGGGAGCTAAGAGCTTAGTTCAATACATTGAATCCTTGCTACTTCTCATTGTCCCCATTTAGTTCTTTCATATCTTTTGACATCAGATGCTCCTGGAACTCAATGCCTATTACTATCATTTTCCCATCATTTTCACTAAACAACAGGTTTACATCTGGTTTAGTACATTGAATTGTGATTATTGCAATTGTTCACTTATAAGAATCACTCTTACAAATTGAAATGAACTAAAGATTTAACCTTTATAAATTGGAGAGTTAAGTGTCTGTACTTCAGAATTTGAGATAAAAGAAAACTTTTATAGCTCTTAATCTTTGTCTCATGGCTAAAATAGAAAAAGTTTTTGTAATGCCTAAATATGTTGAACTGGGTATGTCTAGAACATGCTAATAAGAGTGTGTACTAATTTTTTAAACAATCACTCTAAAAGAATTAAGGGCAGCAGTAAATAAGATCATTAATGTTAAGAACTGAACACAGTGACAGAGCAATGGCTGATTGCACTGAGAAACTGTGAACTCCTCCAAAGAAGCAGGATAATTCACATGTCATGAAGTGATTCAGAATATCTCTGTTCATAGGGTCAAATTTATAGGGGGAGTCCTCACCAAGTAACTGAGGGTACTGGCCTCTAATCAAGGTGTACCCTTAATGTCAAAAGTGAAGACTATCCTTTGTGGGTTCTGATCTGAAATAGGTCTAGTAGTTTATGCCTAGTAACTGGGGGTACCTGCCTCTGATCAAGGTATACACCTAATGTCAACAGCATAAATGCCACTGATCTATTCACTTAGTTCAAGTTCTGAAATTCAAAGGTGAAAATCAAACTGCTGTAACCCTTCGAAAAATCAAAAGTCAATGAGTGAAAATTATTTTTATTAATACATATTCAAGTTACCTTTCTTGATCTTCCATGTTTAATCACAAAAGGGTATTATTTCTGACTTATCTATTTAATACCATGTGCCCTAGATTCATTGCTATAAATGGAATCTATAAACTTTTTTTCAGGGGTCAGATCTTTTACTCTAGGTTTATCACTGTTAAACCTGAATTTTTGTCAAAATTGTATGTTGCTGATTCTTATACTTTAATAGTTGTTTATAATCTTGTTTCCTTTCTGAACCTATGATTCAGCTGTTGTCAAGTGACCCTCCTACCTTCTCTACCTTGTTTATCTGTTCATATTCCTTCTCAAAGGGGGAGCATTTATTTAGGGGGAGAAATAATTCAGGAGGAGTCATACCTTCAGGGGGAGTTTATTGCTCTAGAAGGTACTTGCATGCATATTGCCATGTTGCACTCATGTTCTTATTGTTCTTCCCTTTTCGATTATGTCAAAGGGGGAGAAAATTTTGTGTGTGACTCACTGTCACTGTTTATTGCCATCATCAAAAAGGGGGAGAATGTTGTGCCCCTTAGGCACAAGCATGTGCTATGTTGCTTTGATGATAGCAATACTATTTGGTTTTGATGATAGCAAGACAGTGAGTGCATTTGAGTGCATTTGATATTGTATTTTGATGATAGCAATGTTATTGTGTTTTGATGATTGCAATAAACAAAGTGCATTTCTGTGCATTCTTATTCTTGAGCATTCTGCATATGATAGCAACATGAATGATGATGTTTAGCATTAATGGCATTTGTTCTTTATATATATGCATTGCATTCTATCAGATATCATGTATCTGCATGTATCTATAGTCTGAACAGTAGTGGGTAGACCCACCCTTGCTGATGCGTCGACCCATCAGAACATTGTTTGTCTGGGTATCAAAGTCTATACATCAGCTTGATCAAGTAAGTCTGTACAGCATGCCTTATTGTTCATATCATTAAGTCTGTACATTGGCATCTCATCTCCAAGTATGTACATCGCTACTTTATCAAAGCCTGTACAGTCGATCTTCAAGTGTTTGGCCAACTCTGTACATCCGTTTTGCCTATTCATTGTTGAGGCAGAGTCTGTACATTGGCTCAGACTTTCCAAAGTCTACACAACGCCCTTCATTGAAAGTCTATACACTGCTAAAGTCTGAACATCGCAGTGTTCAAGTCTTTCAAAGTCTGTGCATTGGCTTCGCTTTTGCAAGTCTGTACATTGGAGTCTTATCTTCAAGTCTGTACATCGGGCAACTTCTAATTGAAGTCTGTACAGCCAATGTACTTAACTCAAGTCCATACACTGGAAGCTCTTCATTTGATTGAGTCTATACATTGTCCTAGGCTAAGTGTGTACAACGTCTCATTCATGCTTTGATTAATGAAGTCTGTACATCAGTCTTCACATTCTAAGTCTGTACAGCCGTTGGGTTTGGACTCAGAGTCTGTACACTCGATTTGCCTTTGAATTGGTCAAGTGTGTACACTCCTTCACTGTAGCTTTCACGTTTCCAAGTCTACACATCGTGATGTCTATACACTGCCTTTAGGATTTAAAGTCTATACAGCCTGCCTTCACGTTCAGAGTCTATACATCGTTCCTCAAAGGCTAAGTGTGTACATCCTTCCAAGCTTCAAGTCTACACATTGGGTTGTCAGGCTTCAACTCTATACATTCAGTTGTTAAACCTTGAGTCTATACACTCGATTGTTAGGTCTTCAACCCTATGCATTCAATTGTTAGGCCCAAGTCTATACACTCGTTGTTAGAGGCCTGAACTTAACTGAAGTCTATACACTGGACCTTGTTTTACCAAGTCTTTACACTCGCTGCACTGTTCAAGACCATACACTGGCAGCTCTGCTTAAGTATATACATTCGTCTGAACTAAGTTCATTTTCCTCTGTCTGTCTGCAGATGATTCAGGCCATCAAGACTTGGCACGTGATCCAAGAGGCTGAAATGCTGACACGTGGACGCAGCAGTTCAAACAATCAAGAAAGAAGCTCCTGGATTATTCTGGTGCGTCAACGCATTGATCAAGTAGCGTGGACGCAGCAATTCAAGTATCCCTTACTGCAGCCTCTGGAGTACATTGGCAGCATCGACGCTGCAGCTCCATGCATCGACGCTGCATGCTGAGAGCGTCAACGCAGCACATCTATCTACTGAAGACCTGATCACTAGATCACCTACGCGTCAACGCAGCAGTGGAGCAGCGTCGACGCAACAGTTAAAAAGGCTAGGCTGGTTGCTCACTGGAACGCATCAATGCGTCAACGCCACGGGTTGGAAGCGTCGACGCAGCAGTTAAGAAGGCTAGGCTGTTTGTTCACTGGAACGTATCAATGCGTCAATGCAGCAAACTGATGGAGTCAACGCAGTAGACTTGAGTTTCATAGGTTGAAGATCTCTGAAGGGTGCGTCAACTCCTTGGAGCAAGTGGGTTGACGCCATCTAACTCTAGTTGCTGAGCGTACTGATGAATGGGCACGTGACCTGAAGCTGGCACCTGACACGTGATCCGAGGTGGGTGCTGAGCACGTGATCCAAGGAGGAATCTTCTGGACTGAAGGCGTGGGAAGCACACGCCCTACCTCCCTACTGCTGCTGGTATATATTGGAGCCTTCGTCTTCAGATGGAGGCTGATCGTGATCGAAGCCTGGGAGCAGAAGAAGAGAAGAAAAAGCAGAGAGTAGAAGCTGAGAGAAGAAAAAGAGAAATAGAAGAGAGAGCTTCCACGATCCAGCAGAAGAAAAGAAAAGGAGAAAGAGAGAAAAGGAGAACAGAGATCGAGAGAAGAAGAGAAGTGCAGCAGAGAAGAAAGAGAGAGAGAGAGAGAGTGAAGAAAGAGAGTGAGATCGAGGGAGATCTGTTCTTGATGGACCGTGGATCAAATCCAGGCCATCCAGCTCTTTAAGAGCCACATTGTGCTTCATTGCTTACAGCTTTCTGATTGCTATCTTGTTCTATTTTCTGTTTTCTATTTTACATCTTTGTTCAAGCTGTTAGTCAGCGGATTGCAGAGGTGCTGCCTCTGGACGGCTAAGCTGTATTGCCCAGCGGTTTGCAGTGGAGGATTCCACTGGACAGCAAGCTGTGTTGCTCAGCAGGGCGAGGAGGATTCCTCGGACAGCAAGCTGTGTTGCCCAGCGGATGTATGGCAAGCTGTGATGCCCAGCTGTTCAAGCTGTGAGTCAGCGGAAGCCACACTCGGTTGAGTGTGGGGTGGATGTAGGTCTGCAGGACCGAACCACCTAAAAACCCCTCTTGCATTGTGGTTTGATTGCTTATGGTTTGCTTCCACTAGATGTTTGCATAGGGGCGCTCCAAGTGTTTGATCACAGGTTCATTAGATGATTTGATCAGATTTTATTCTAAGTGTTTAATCTGTTGAGTGAGCGAAATTCTAATTGAGCGAAATTTTATATTGGGTGAAAGTTTTTATAGGCTATATTCATTCACCCCCCCTCTGAATACTTGCACCGAACCCAACATGGTCAACTCGCTCACTTGCCTCTTCAGAGCTTCAATCTCCTGCTTGATAGAAATGCATGCCCTACAAGCCAATCACATGAGATGTGATGATGACATTTCTTGTAATATCTTATTCATATTTATATTAATGGCATTTATTCGTTACATTTAATTTGTGTTAATGATTTGAATGTGATGAAGTCCCCGAACTTATGCGATGATGACTGGATCATAATGAGATTATGATAATGAGATCAGTCATCCGGATGCATAAGTTCTAGATGTTCCCAGTCATAGAATCTTCAAGAAGGGACATTGAAGATCCGGATAGACTGGCACACATGATACTTACTCATATGATGGGTATAATTATTCTCATAGTCATCAGTGTAGAGACACTGAAGCACGTGTGTGGGTGCTCATTAGTGGAATGAGTACACTGAACTGACCCAATTAAGAATCCTTGAATGGTAATCATACTGGCTATCAATCAGGGTATTCTATGTCTCAGTAGCACAATTAGATCGTAGACTTGAGTCACTAAAGATGTCTTGCATAAGGGATGCTGAGTATTTGATTACTGACTTATGGACTTCTGTAAAATGGTCTTATACAGTTAGTTATTCGGACTCAGTGGAACTCGTGCAAATGCAATTAGTTTGACAACATGGGATCATTCACTCTCAGTATGATATATGAGAGAGAATGCCCTAAGGATCTGTACTCGAGAAATCCCCTGGCGAGGGTACGGGAATTCATTATGAAAAAAGAGTTTTTCTAATGAACAAGTTTGGAGTACATGATTCATTTGAGCCAGGACTCAATAGGGTTTGACAGTTTGACCATACCGTAGTCCTGGTGGGGCATTGAATGAATGAGGATCTATAGTTGTGTGGAATCTGTAGACGGAAAGGTTCTAGAGTGGGTTGCTTATCCCCAATGTCATTTGGGATCACGAGGCATTGCTTGGTGCTTTTTCGTGATCGGAAAGCCCGCTAATTCCATTAAGAGTTAATGGATAGAATTAATTAAGTTAAGAAGGAGTTCTTTACTTAATGGGCTGAAAAACTAAACAGACTATTGGACCTAGAGGGTCACACACAATAGAGTATTGGACAGACCGGGATGGGTGGACTTTATAGACTATTATTATGTTTTTGTGAAAAATGCCAAGGGTCTATAAATATACGCTGAAGGGAGAAACCCTGGCCAAGCTACAAGGTTGAAACCTTGGCCGCCCTCTCTCCTCTCTCTCTCTCTCTCCAAGAGGCGCCCCCTCCTTCTCTCTCCTTCCTCCCCGGTGGATGGTGGTGTTGAGATCGGGTCGGCGCGTGGGGATCGTCGAGGAGATCCTGTCTACTTCCACAGCTCGTGTGGATACGTCTAGAGGTCGGACGCTTGAACGGCTCGCGACCTCAGGATCTTCCTCTCGTTCGTCTTCGAGATTTTGGGAGATTCTCAACCCCGCAAAGGTAAAGAATCGTTCTTCACGTCGTTGGATTAATGATCTTGTTCGATTTTGAAAAACCGGCAACGACATGCAATCTAAGGTTTCGATGATTTCCGTTGCGCATTCTGGTCGAAACCTTACAGTGGTATCAGAGCCAGGTTGCTGCTTTGATCAAAATCGACATGTTATTGTCATATTTTCGTCGTTCCCGTTCTTGCATGGGGCTCTTTGTTCGTCGCTCGATTAGGTCGCTCATCGGATGATTAATGACAGATTGATGCCAGGGAATCGTTTCCGACATCAAGAGGATCTAAATGCATGTTTTGGTGCGTTGATTGACCTAGTAGAGATGTCGAATCGAACGCTTCCTCGCGGCCGCGGTCGTCGTTCGTGCGCAAGACAGATGGCCAGTTTAGGCCTTGGTTCCTTGATTGCTGGTGCCCATGAGGGTTGGCAGGAGTCCTAGATCGTCCTCCATGGCGTGCGGCGGCGGCAGATGGCGTAGGGAGGCCGGAGGAGCTGGCACGGCGGCGGTCTCCGCGGAAGGGGCGATCGAGCCCCGTGTCCATCTCGTGCGCTACCACCGGCGACGGCAGCGGCTGCGGAGCAGCATGCAGGGGCCGGCGGTGTAATGGCCGGAGGGCGGCAGACCAGGGTGGGGAGATTCCCCCTTCGCCTGCGTCGCGGCGGCGGCTAGGGTTTTGCCCTAGTCGCTCCGCTTTCGGGCGGAGGGGGTGACCCCCCGCGGTTGTAGATGGGTCGGATCTGGCCCACGCCGGATCCGAACCTGTTAAGCCCTCCATTTATTTTTTTTTAATTTTTTATGCATTTTAAATAGTTTAAAATGCATATAAAATTCAGAAAAAATCTAGGAAAATTTTGAAAAATAGTTTAATGGGTTCTAAAATAGTTTTAGTAACTTATTAATTTATTTTTCATTATATGGTCCCTGTTTAATTAGTTAATGGGAATTCTAAAATGATTTTAGGTATTTCCTTTTATCTAATTAATTAAAGTTAATTACTATAAGAAAGTGATTCTTATGAGGTTAATTAACTGAAAATTATTATTGAGCCCATGTAGAGAATGTGAATGACGATGGTCTAAAATTGTTTAGACTTATTTGTTTTAACTAAATTATTTAGTTGAATGTTAATATGCACGATTGCAAAATTAATTATTACTATTTTGAAATTATCGCCATATCTCGCTGTAATTATGTGATAATTACTGTAAGATGCATGTGATGTGTCTTGTGTGTGGATGGATGATTATGGACTTAGAAATCATGTGATGATGCTCTTATGGTGAATTATTTTGTGTGATGTGATTATTGGGGCCTGCGTGCCTCCTTCTCTCCCTCTTATTAATTCGGGTTGTATATTCTATCTCCCACCTGTATTGTACTCCCCTTGACTAGTTCAAGGTTTCTTATTATTATCTGATATATATTGGTGGGCCTGCGTGCCCAATTACAAATTTACTTGTAATAATGAGAAGCGGATGGAGACAAAGAAGGAGACCGGTTGCGAGGGCCTCAGGAGATTCTTCACATCTAATGGGAGCATTGGATGCTCTAAGTTTTTCTGTTTGCCATGATTGTGTGCATTACCAACTGGCTCTGGTAATGTGTTTTAGGAGCTTAAGGTCCATGATCATCCATTGGTATTAATACATATGTATGATATATGTGGGTGTGCTATTTATTACATATATGTATATTTAGAGTATATACGATACTCCAAATGTCACGCCCTGACGCGGAAAATCGAGACACGAGCAGTTACGAGACACTCGTGTCGGTCAGAGCTTGTACAAATTTAATTCTAAGGCAAAGAGATAGAGGTAAATAACTCTTTTATTCCATCAAATAAGGTTTTACATAATCATTCATAAGCCTTAAAAAGGCATGATACACATTTCATAATTCTAGTAAGAGTAACTACTGATCTACATAAATCCTAGGAAAAAGAAAAATACTCATTCACTCTTGTCCATTCCCTTGTTCATTTTCATTTACTGCAACAATTAACCAAAAACGTAGGGTGAGCAAAAAGTTCAGTAGGATTTTATATCTCTAAAGCCAAGCAATCTTTAAGTATTTAACACTTTAAACATCATGAATTTCAAGTATGAAATTTTGTATAAGGAATTTTCAAGTAATTTCAAGATAACAAGATAATTTCAAGATCATGATAGTAGACAAGACGATGGTCATTTCTAGGAATATATCAAGAACTTTCATGATGAGGCAATGGGTACTATCATTAAGACAATTCAAGAACTTTCATGATGAACTTTTAACCAATATCGAAGTAGAGCAATCACTTGAACTTTAAACAATATAGAAGTAGAACAATCACTTCTACAAGGATATTTATGATGAATCTTTAAGCAATAACAATATAGAAGTAGAGCAATCACTTCTACCAACACTCAGTAGGATTGGCCAGAGCACTAAGGGGAGATCACGACGATATGACAGCCCCTTATGGAATATCACTATTTGGCTACACACTTAGGGGTTCTCACGACAGTATGATTGCCCCTAACTGTAATAGACCATGTATTAGTGAATGCCATCACCTGATCATTATAATACCGGTTTATATTTAGACTTTACCTCGCCTGTGGGATCAGATCAGAACCCCTTTATACACTAGTATTTAAATGTCATTTCATTGGGACCCATAGCCCCTGACATTTTTCTATATAATTCCACGCCAATGAATTTCAAGAACAAGCTCATTTGTAAACAAGTACAGATCTGGCAAAAGTTGTGATAATTGTAAAGAAGAGTGAAAAACTCATTTTAGGCATCATGTTTAACGACATTAAGTCGTTGAATTCAAGGATGACGGTAAACTAGGAAGGAAGTCAAGTAAATAGAATTATTTTAAATTTCATAGTCTAATCTGATGTGTATTTTTCATAATTAAATGTTTTAGGTAGGAAGTATAATTTCCAAATTTTAAAATCCTGATTTTTGGTATTTACTATTTATTCATCAATGTACTAGTAATTTGATAAGAAAATAGAGCTTATGTACTAAAAAATAAGTTTTACTTGCTGAAAATAATTTTCTTGTGTCACTTTACTGCTGAAATGATGAGATAGACTTTCCATGCTGTAATTAACTTTTTATCATGCTGAAAATTTATATTTAACATATTAATATGAATACTTAACATGCTAAATAATCCTCATACACTAATTTACTGATGAGGTGATAAACTTAAGTTTACCATGTTGTTATCCTAAATTTCCTGATAAAAAATAATTTTTAATGCTGAAAAATAATTTTTCTACATTTATTTACTAATTATTTGTTGAGAAAATAGGTTTATCATGCTGAAAATAGTTTTTAAATAGCTTTAGCATGCTGAAAGTAATTCTAACATGCTAAGATAATCTTGACATACTGTAAATAATTTTATCTTACTAAAAGTAATTTTTAGCATGCTGAAAATAATTTTTATACATTTATTTACTAATTTCTTGATAGAAAACTATGAAAAAATTAGTTTTAAATAAACTTATCATGCTGAAAAATAATTCCCTATCTCAATATGCAGGAGGTAAATTTATCATACTAGAAATAATTTTTAACATGCTGAAACTAATTTTTATACATTACTTTACTAATAACATGATAAAAATAGATTTTTACATGCTGAAAAATAGTTTTAAATGACTTTAATATGCTAAAGAATAGTCCTAACATGCTAAATTAATTCTAACATGTTGGAATTAATTTTATCATGCTGGCAGTATTTTTAACATGCTGTAAATATTTTTCATGCATTAATTTCCTACTTATAAGAAAAACAGGTTTAATCATGCTAAAAGTAATTTTCATAACTCAATTTCTGATATTATGACAGAAATAAATGTTATCATGCTGATAATACTTTTTGAAACATCATTTTACTTATAAGCATACTTTTACATGCTTCAAATAAGTTTTATATCTAAATTTTCTAGTAATATAGACTTATCATGTTGTAAATAGTATTTAACACACTAAAAATACGTTTATTATGTAAAAATAAATTTAACATGCTGAATTCAATATTTAAGATGTTGAAAGTAATTTTAACATGCTAATACTTTAATATTAAGGTGGATTCCAAGTACTATAATCCCATTGTATGGTGGCTAAAGTTTAGTCCCACATTGGAAGTTACAAAAAACTTCTATGGCTTTATATGTTGGAGAGCTCACCCTTGGGTCAGGACCCAAGGGGCATAGGATGTGGGCTCCAGTTGTGTATGGATATAAAACTAGTAATTTATTTATTTATTTATTTGTGCCGAGCCGAGGTGCAATGGTTTTGAAACCTTATATATATTTGTTTTTTTCTTTTTTTTTGAACGCGCTAGCCTAGACTAGCGCGATCTGAAGAACGCGCTAGCCAGTGCTAGCGCGCTCTCGACATTATATATATATATTTTAAAAATATTTATTTTGACCCTGGGTATTCCGGGTAAAAATTCATGAACGCGCTAGCCTCTACTAGCGCGATCATTCAAATCGCGCTACTCTCGGGTAGCGCGTTCTAGAAATATATATATATATATATTTAAATTATCTATTTAACCCCTGAGGGCGCATGAACGCGCTATGTCGGGGCAGCGCCTTCAGAACACGCTACTGAGGTATAGCACGTTTTGGACCTGATGAAAAAATGAGAATACCCCTCCAATAAAATGACCACAACTTGCTCATTTCATAACGGAATTTAATAAATGAGCTATCAATGGAAAGAGGACAGAAAAAGGAACAAGATGACATACTATAATTAGAGTTTAGCCTGAGAGACACCTACCTTTGAGTAGATATAATGAGAGGTAAGAAAGAAATGCCCAAATAATATGAAACCCTTTGATTTCCCCCAATCCTCCTTCAATCTCCGCAGCAGCATAGCCTTGGCTTCCAGGGATGATTTGAGGGTCGAATGGGGTTCTATTTATAGTCAAAACTTGGCCAAATTTGTCAAGATTCCTTGCCTAACAATGCCAAACTTTCCAACTCCGAATTTGTAGAAAATTCCTATTTTTCTTCTCAATGTAGCCTCCATTTGGTGTGAAACCAATGTAAAAATGGCTGGTCCAAGGTGGGCTATTAGGTGAGGGTTGATTCTTGAGTCAATCTTCTAGAAATGGAGTTATTTTAATCCCTTAAATGGCATATTAAATATGTGTTACGAATTTTGGTCTAATTATCCTTTAATAAATCCTTTAATCCATTAATCCAGCCCATTATGGATTATCCAATAGGCCAAATGTAATTCTAATCCATCATATGGACTTTTATTGGGCTTGCAATGATTTATCTAATGGTTAAAGCATTTAATTTCAATTTACCTTAAGTAAATTCAAGTAAATTCACTATTCTAGTTTAGAAAATTGTAATTTAATTATTTCATGAAAAATTTAATTGTATAATTTATTAATAAAAAAATTATTTCTCATTTTAAATTATCAGGTTTCTACACCAAATTCTTATATGTATGTAGCACCTATATTGATGAGACCAAAATTTTAATCCAAAACCCCTCGATTTAATATTAGGTTGTGAACGTGAGGCATTAAGAATGACTCACGTAGCCTTCCGTTGTTATAGTCTAAGTGAGCTGCTCTTAGATTGTATGGATTTGTTGTGCTGCCACAAGGCCCTTACAGCAAGGGAGCAGAGACTTAGACTAAGGCTTAGGCCAAACCTTGGGATGGGTGCCGGCATGGCTTTGTTGTGCTGCCACAAGGGTCATGTCTTGAACCCACTCTCATAACGTAACAATGGGTCTAACCTAACCAGACTTTGTGATTTGTTGTGCTGCCACAAAGTCACAAGTGGTCTGGAGGCTGAATATATCGAAAGTTGCAAGGAGTTACAATTGGCGAGAGTTGCCTACCCATTAAGTATGGGGTGGTTTGTTGTGCTGCCACAAGGCCACTACCATAATGCTAATGAGATTCTAGTCCCACTAGGATATAGCTGGAATATCCCGTCTTTGCACAATGAGGGTTGTACAAATTCTTCAAAAATTAGTGGGAGTTATCAAATTAGGATTAAAGACCATATCTTAATTAATGAATATCTGCATGTTATCTAATTATTACAAATCTTCTCTTGTAGACTTCTATGGCGAACCACCCATTACGCGGCATACTTGATGCCAACAGGTTTACTGGTCCTAACTATAGTGACTGGCTCAAGAACTTGAGAATTGTTCTCACTATTGAGAAGATAGCCTATGTTCTTGATCGGCCTGTACCTCCTCTTCCTGCCGATGATGCTGAAGAGGGAGAGATCATTGCTCACGAGAAGCATATGGATGATGCCACACTTGCCCAATGCTATATGTTTGCCTCCATGATAAATGAGTTACAGAGGCAGCATGAAAAGATGGATGCCAGATCCATTCTGTTTCACCTTGAGGAGTTCTTTGGAGCTCAAAGTCGAACAGAAAGATATGAGATATCTAAGAGTCTGTTCGGGGCAAGAATGTCTGAGAGAACATCTGTGCAGACACATGTTCTCAAGATGATTGAGTGGATCGAAAGGTTGGTAGAATTGGGTTTCGACATGAATAAGGATCTTTGTGTCGATTTGATTCTGCAATCTCTCCCTAGTTCTTTTTCCCAGTTCATTGTCAATTTCAACATGAACAAAATAGAATACTCTCTGGCAGAGCTTCTAAACATGTTGAAGACTGTTGAAAGCACCATGAACAATGGGAAAGCTCCTGTGATGCTTGTTGGTAAGACCAACAAGAAGAGGAAATTTCAGTAGGCCTTTAAGAAAGGCAAGGCAAAGAAGAAGGACAAATAGGTAAAGGCTGCAAAGAAAGAAGAGGCTAGGAAGGACAAGGGCCAGTACTTCCATTGCCATAAGGATGGCCATTGGAAGAGGAACTGTAAGTTGTACCTTGCAGAGAAAGTAAAGTAGAAGCTTAGAGAAGCTTCAGGTATGTTCATGATTGACCTTAACTTGTCATATAGATCCACATCATGGGTATTAGATACTGGATGTGCATCTCATATCTGTAATGATTTGTAGGTTCTGACAAGTAGCAGGCGATTGAACAAAGGCGAGGTTGATCTACGACTGGAAAAATAGTGTAAGAGTTGCTGCACTTGATGTCGGGAGTGTAAACATCAAGCTTGCTTCAGGAGCTACATTGGAATTAACAGACTATTATTATGTTCCTTTTATAATTAAGAATATTATTTCCATTTTATGCTTAAATAAATGTGGATTTATTGTGAGCTTTGGAAATAATAAAACATGTTATTTATTATTAAATGGTGAATTGTTTGCCAGTGGGAGCTTAATTAATGATTTGTTTTTACTAGATGTGGATACCCCTGTTATATGTGTGGATGGACCTCTTAAGAGGAAGAGGAATGATGTAAATCAAGCATACCTTTGACATTGTAAGCTTGGTCATATTAGTGAGGAAAGATTGAAAAGGTTGTGCTAAGATGGATATGTTAGTCCATTTGATTATGAATCATTTGCAACCTGTGGATCTTGCCTCATGGGAAAAATGACCAACTCTCCATTTATTGGACATGGAGAGAGAGCTGGTGAGCTGTTAGAACTCATACATTCTGATGTATGTGGACCCATGTCCACCCAAGCTAAAGGGAGTTACTCATACTTCATTACTTTCATGGATGATTTCTCTAGGTACGGATATGTATACTTGATGAAGTACAAATCCAAAGCGTTTGAGAAATTTGTGGAGTTCAAGAATGAAGTAGAGAAACAAACATGAAAGAGTATTAAAAGTCTGCGATCTGATCGAGGAGAGGAATACTTGAGTATGGAATTCACACAATACTTAAAGGATAATGGTATATTATCTCAGTGGACTCCTCCTTACATACCTCAGCTGAATGGTGTGGCTAAAAGGAGGAATCGTACCTTATTAGATATGGTACGATCCATGATGTGCTTTGCTGGATTTCCCTTGTCGCTCTGGGATTATGCTCTAGACACTGCTACTCACTTATTAAATAAAGTTCCGTCTAAGTTAGTGTCTTCCACTCCATATGAGATATAGAAAGGAAAGAAACCAAACCTTAAGAATGTTAAGGTCTGGGGTTGTCATGCCCATGTTAAGAAACACAATCCTGATAAACTGGCATCTAAGACTGAAAGATGTAGGTTTATGGGATATCCTAAGGAAACTTATGGATATTACTTCTACCTGCCTCGCGATCAAAGAGTGTTTGTAGCTAAGCGAGCTGTGTTCCTAGAGGAGGAATATATCCTTGAAGGAAACAGTGGGAGTATGGTAGAACTAGAAGAAGTTATAGAACCACAAATTGGAGTTGCATCGTCTCAGGAACCAGTTCAGGATGGCACACAAAGTGTGCGTAGGTCTGGCCGTATACCTGTCCAACCAGATAGATATGTGGGACATATCTCTGATGGTAGGGACAAGGCACACTGTAATGAGGATGATGATCCTAAGACTTATGAGGAGGCAATAAGTGGTATTGACTCCTGGAGATGGCAAGAGGCCATGAAATCGGAGATGGACTCCATGTACTCCAACCAAGTTTGGAACTTGGTAGATCCACCTGAGGGTATAGTACCCATCGGATGCAAGTGGATCTTTAAAAGAAAATTTGGAGTAGATGGAATGGTTGATACCTATAAGACAAGGTTGGTTGCGAAGGGACATCGTCAAAGACAAGGAGTTGACTATGACGAGACCTTCTCACCAGTTGTCATGACTAAGTCCATCAGGAGTTTACTTGCCATCGCTGCGTACCATGATTATGAGATCTGGCAGATGGATGTGAAGACTGCTTTCCTCAATGGACACCTTGAGGAAAAGGTGTATATGATATAGCTTGATGGATTCATATCCAAAGAGCACCCATATAAGGTATGCAGGTTGCTGAGATCCATTTATGGATTGAAGCAAGCGTCCCGCAGTTGGAATTTAAGATTTGATGAAGCCATCAAGTCTTATGACTTTGTTAAGAACGAAGATGAGCCGTATGTGTATAAGAAAATATGTGGCAGTGCAATCACCTTCTTGGTCCTATATGTCGATGACATACTACTTATTGGGAATGATGTAGGTATGTTATAATCAGTTAAAGCCTGGCTGTCAAAGCACTTCTCCATGAAGGATTTGGGTGAAGCTTCCTATGTATTGGGGATCAAGATCTATAGAGATAGATCAAATAGGATGCAAGGCTTGTCCCAATCAATGTACATAAATTCTATTGTCAAAAGGTTTGGCATGAAAAACTCCAAGAGAGGTCTCATACCGGTGAGACATGGAGTTTACGTCTCCAACGAAATGTCCCCTAAAACTCCTAAAGAGGGAGGGCGCATGAGTAGGGTACCTTATGCTTCAGTCATAGGGTCCATCATGTATGCCATGTTACGTACAAGGCCTGATGTTGCATATGCTCTAAGTGTTACGAGTAGGTTTCAGGAAGATCTAGGTGAGCAACACTGGATAGCTGTGAAGTGTATCCTTAAATACTTGCGAAGAACTAAGGATATGTTTCTGGTTTATGGAGGAGGGGACTTGAAACTTCGTGGTTATACTGACTCGAGTTTTTAGTTCGATAAAGATGACAGCAAGTCAACTTCGGTGTATGTGTTTACCCTGAATGGTGGGGCAATGAGTTGGAAAAGTTCCAAACAAGAAACCACTGCTGATTCTACGACCGAAGTTGAGTACATTGCTGCTGCTGAGGCAGACAAAGAAGCAGTTTGGATGAAGAAGTTCATCGAAGAGCTTGGAGTTGTCCCGAGCATCTCTGATCCGGTCCCCTTATTATGTGATAATAATGGGGCGATTGCACAAGCAAAGGAGCTGAGGTCTCATCAAAAATCAAAGCATATTCTACGGCGTTATCACCTGATCAGAGAGATTATAGCTAGAGGAGATGTTGTATTTGATAGAGTGTCTTCCAGTGATAATATTGCAGATCCACTAACTAAGCCATTGACTCAAAGTGTTTTTGAGCGTCACCTAGGGCTTATGGAGATCAAGCATGTGGGTGATTGGCTTTAGTGCAAGTGGGAGATTGATAGAAATGTATGCCCTATAAGCCAATCACATGAGATGTGATGGTGATATTTTTTGTAATATCTTATTCATATTTATATTAATGGCATTTATTCATTGCATTTAATTTGTGTTAATGATTTGAATGTGATGAAGTCCCTGAACCTATGCGATGATGACTGGATCATAATGAGATCATGATAATGAGATTAGTCATCCGGATGCACATGTTCTAGATGTTCCCAGTCATAGGATCTTCAAGAAGGGACATTGAAGATCCGGATAGACTGGCACACATGATACTTACTCATATGATGGGTGTGATTGTTCTCATAGTCATCAGTGTGGAGACACTGAAGTACGTGTGTGGGTACTCATTAGTGGAATGAGTACACTGAACTGACCCGATTAAGAATCCCTGAATGGTAATCATGCTGACTGTCAATCAGGATATTCAATGTCTCAGTAGCACAGTTGGATCTTAGACCTGAGTCACTAAAGATGTCTTGCATAAGGGATGCTGAGTATTTGATTACTGACTTATGGACTTCTGTAAAGTGGTCTTGTACAGTTAGTTATTCGGACTCAGTGGAACTCGTGCGAAGGTAATTAGTTTGACAACATGGAATCATTCACTCTCAGTATAATATATGAGAGAGAATACCCTACGGATCTGTACTCGAAAAATCCCTTGGCCTGGGTACGGGAGTTCATTATGAAAAAGGAGTTTTTCTAATGAACCAGTTTGGAGTACAAGATTCAGTTGAGCCAGGACTCAATAGAGTTTGACAGTTTGACCATACCCTAGTCCTGGTAGGACTTTGGATGAATGAGGATCTATAGCTGTGTGGAATCTACAGACGGAAAGGTTCTAGAGTGGGTTGCTTATCCCCAATGTCATTTGGGATCACGAGGCATTGCTTGATGCTTTTTCGTGATCAGAAAGCCCGCTAATTCCATTAAGAGTTAATGGATATAATTAATTGAGTTAAGAAGGAGTTATTTACTTAATGGGCTGGAAAATCAAACAGACTATTGGGTCTAGAGGGTCACACACAATAGAGTATTGGACAAACCGGGATGGGTGGACTTTATAGACTATTATTAAATTTTTGTGAAAAATGCCAAGGGTCTATAAATATACGCTGAAGGGAGAAACCCTGGCCAAGCTACAAGGTTGAAACCTTGGCCACCCTCTCTCCTCTCTCTCTCTCCAAGGGCCCCCCCTCCTTCTCCCTTCTTCCTCCCCAGTGGATGGTGGTGTTGAGATCGGGTCGGCGCGTGGAGATCGTCGAGGAGATCCCGTCTGCTTCCACTGCTCGTGTGGATACGTCTAGAGGCCGGACGCTTGAATGGCTCGTGACCTCGGGATCCTCCTCTCGTTCATCTTCGAGGTTTTGGGAGATTCTCAACCCCGCAAAGGTAAAGAATCGTTCTTCACGTCGCGAGATTAACGATCTTGTTTGATTTTGAAAATTTGACAACAATATGCAATCTAAGGTTTCGATGATTTCTGCTGCGCATTGTGGTCGAAACCTTACACTGTCGATACGCTTGGAGTAGCATCATCATAGCCGGATCGGGGGTGGACGAGCTGGGAGCTTGGCCTCCCCCTTCCATTGGAGCACCTAGAGAGGGTGTTGGCCTCTCTCCTTCATCTTCAGTGGTAATCACATTCGCCGCCATGGCGACCGCATTTGAGCTTGTCTCACCGACAAGGGCTTGTATTATGTCAGCTACAGCTCTTCCTCTTCTAGTAACAGCGCCAGGCCTTTCGGCAAGCCTGGCCACCTCTTCTTGGTCTTCAGGGAGAGCCCCGTATTGACTGGCCACTCCGGCCATGTTGCAGGTGAAATCTGCATTTTCTTGTTTCTTCGGATTACTTTCCGGGTTGGCTGCCCAGGGAAGGTCAATCTGTCGAGCACCGAGATTCTTGGTGCAGCTTCTTCGCGGAGGGATGGCCCATAGCACCCTAATTCCGCATCTTCAATATCTCCTAGGTCAACTGATTGCCCCCGACTTTGCCTCATATCATCCAAGGCTTCTATGAGCCGTTGTGTTCCCATACGGGAATTTACGAGGCCACGGAGATATCCTCGTGTGGTTCGAGTAATAGCATCTTGCCCATTGGTAGGACAGACTATTGGTGGTGGCACTCCGACTTGTGCCGGTGACTTGTAGGCAAGGCGCCTGTGCTAGGCAATCCTGCCGTATCTTCCATCATTGGAATAAAAGTTTGCCTGCCGACCTTAGGCTTGGAAGGCCGGCCTTCCAGACACTCGGGCTGGTGTCTCGATCTTTTCTTCTTCATTTCTTTCTTTCCATCTGAACCCATCAATCTTGGCATGCTCTTGTTGTACCGGGGCTGGGGCCCGCCGCCTGGGCACCCAAACTTGTTTAAATTTGACCAGCTTCGGGGCCGATCCTCCCTTCAGCTTGGGCCTGGTACGGTCTTCTCTTTGTCGTGCCAGCGCTTGAAACTGATTATGCACTGGGACGACTGGTATTACCCTATCGAGTGTAATTGTGGCCTGGCGGCCATTCAGATCGACTCAGACTCCTCCGATCATCACAGATTTTCCCGAGTTGGAAAGCTGGCCTTGTAGAGTGACAACGGCGTTCTTAGCCACCCTCCTGGCAGCTGGAGTGCGTTTCCTTCTTGTGTCGATGTGGTGGACGTAGCAGCCCACCAGATCCACCTTTTCTTTAGAAGTCGCCTTTGTGGTGGCGACAGGCTCGATCTCCCGTGTCTCTAGGAGGTCTACGAACATGACCCCCAGAAAGTTGGGGAACCCAACCATCGAGGGGAAGTCATCGAATTGGATCGGCACAGCGAGGTAGCCATGCTCAACATGGTATGCGACCACCAAAGGACCGAATGTAACGGCCATTTGCTCAGAATTCGTCTTGCAATTTTGAATTGAGGATGTTAGAATTTTAAGAAGAGGCCATAAGGCCCCAAATCTTGGCGAAAAGATGAAAGGTGGTCCTTGTCCCATCGGGCGTGCCAACTTCTCAGACGCACTTTAAAATTCAGTATGTTTTCGTTCTTTTGATCTCTGTTTCGTGGCATTTATCTTATTAAGTGCGAGAGTGTGCCAGTCACCTAGGTGATAATTTATTCAGGTTCTGAGACTAGAGTGGTCCGAAACTCGGGGCGCGCTCCGTCTGACTAACCAGACGATTGGGGTATCGGGTCAGGACTGGAGACCCTCCGTACCATAAAGGTCACAGCGTTAATTAAATCCCCCATAGGGGAAAACCTTTGATTAGTCACCTAGATTCGGGGCCTCGTGACCTGAATATCAAGTTTCATAAAAGAAATGAATAGTGTATTAAAAAGCATTAAAAGCCCCCATATTGGGGTACAAAGGAGTATTTGGAGTCTTATCGGTCACATGTTGACCCTTTCTTTGTTCAGACCAATGCCCGGGTTGAAACATCATGAATACATGTGGACACCAAAAATTGCACACCCAGATATCCTGCTCGGCCCAGCATCGACAACGGCACCGAGTGAAGAATCCCTGGAGGGACTGGTCATCCGGACTCCCCAAATATGCACATTACCGTGAAGCCATCTTCGGAGTCACGACAGTGAAGAGAAATCAACCACCAAGAGCCCCCACAATCCATGGGCCTCGAAGAAAGTTAAATGGGCCACAACTCGTGCTCACAACGGGCTCAGAACTGCCCATTTTAGCCCTTCAGTGGCACAGCCCTTGGCCCTCCAGCGGTACACCCCTGGGCCCTTCAGCGGCACAGCCTTTTGGCCCTTCAGCGGTACACCCCTGGGCCTTCAGCGCCATGCCCTTGTGCCCTTTCAACCGCACTATTTCAGGCCTTCAACGGTACACTATTTCAGGCCTTCAACGGCACACTATTTCGGGCCTTCAACGCCACACTATTTCAAGCCTTCAACGGCACACTATTTCAGGCCTTCAACGGCACACTATTTCAGGCCTTCAACGGCACGCTCTCCTAGCCGCTCAGCGGCACGCCCATTTGGGGCTTCAGCGACACGCCCCTTTGGCCCTCCTACGGCACACTTATTGAGCCCGCCAGCGGCACAGCGTGAAGGCGTTTCAACGCCCGAACGATGTGACGCCCATGCCCTACGTATCCTTGGCGCACAGTGAGCTGTCCGAGGTGTCAACCAGAGGTTGGGCCACGCAGGCTACTCCCCTGACATCCAGGACGGGGGAAGTCAAACCCCATCATGACTAGACGCTTCCCGCCTCCGACTGCCGTGCTCGAGGGCTCCCGCTGCTGGGAGTATAAAACCACTCCCATTCCGGCGAAGAGGGGATATACACAGACGGACGGACAGATACAGAGAGGGGAGACGAGGAGAAGAGACGAACAGAAAGCCACCTACGAGAAGAAGGAGAAGAGAGAAGAGAAGGGCGAGGGCTCCGGCGTGGAGTCTCCCGACAACCACCAGGCAAAGAGAAGAGAGTAAGAGAGAGAGAGGGCTTGATGTAGTAGGGGAAGGTGGGGGAAAGAGCAGTGGATGATCGTCCCTGCTTCGATCCCCAACACCTCCTCCTCTTTTGTTCTTTGTTTTCCCCCCTCTCCGTTCTTTTGTTCTTTGGTTTTCTTTCTCGCCTATAGCCTTAGCTCGGGCATGCTTTGTAATGTATACGGGCGGCTACGGCCCTTTGTTTCCCATGAATGAAGATCTCCCCCCTCAGTGGGTTTTCTCTTTGTCTCGTTGTTTTGGGCCACAGTGCGTTTGATCGTCTTTCCCTTCGCTTTCCGGTGTTTGCGTTCATCCCTCATGCCGACGGTTTCCTCCGGATGTGGCACCATCTTGAATGGTTTGAGGTCACGAACCTCCTCCTGTAAAGCCCAGTGCCTTCACCTGTGTTTGCCCCTTTGAACCTTTTTCCCTCTTGCCGGGAGTCCCTGTGGGTTTGATCGGCCTAACACCCCGCCCCGTTAGCAGACCAACCCTTTCGGAGCCCTGTCCGGTGCACCTGCACTTTCCCCCGGCGGCACACCCTTCCGGCGTCTTGGCCGACACACCCATAGTGTCCCTCAGCGGTACACTCCCCCCTTGGTGCCCCAGCGGCACACCTGGCCTCTCCCTAGCCCGGTACACCCCTCAAGCACCCTGTGCTTGTCCTTGGCCGGTACGCCTTGACTAACCCCCAGCCCACCCTGTCCAGTCTTAGAGGTCTTCGGCTCGTTGTTTTCCCCGTGTTTTCTGAGGTTTTATCAAGGTGTTGCCGCCCTCGGGCGCCTACCTCCAGTTGTCGGGTTCCGCCACTCCATGTGGGCGTGTTCCCTTATCTCCCTTACGCTCGGGTCAAGGGGAGATGCTGCCGAATTTTTGTTAGAAAATAACAACACATAAAAAAAGGCAAAAGGATGCAACAAACGAATGGGATAAGAAATACATATCAAAAGACAACAAAACCATCAAACGAATAGAACAACAGATTGCAAGAAGAAGGAGGAAAGATTTGTATAAAACTACGCAAAACTCAAAGAGAAGAAGAAAAGAAAAGCCTTAAAAATAAGTAACAGAGGAGTGGACCTTCATCGGCACGTCCGTTCCAGCCTTCGCCGGTACACCCTATCAGCCCTCCAGCGGCACACCCTATCAGCCCTCCAGCGGCACACCCTATCAGCCCTTCAACGGCACACCTTCTTGGCTCCTCACCGGCACACTCCTCCACCGTCTCATTCTTCCCCTCGCCGGTACACCCTATCAGCCCTCCAGCGGCACACCCTATCAACCCTTCAACGACACACCTTCTCGGCCCTTCAGCGGCACACTCTTCTCACTCTCCGAAGTGGAACCCAATGTACAGACTTTAAGGAACAATGTATAGACTTTGAGCTGGCCAATGTACAGACTTTGGGCTGGCCAATGTACAGACTTTGAACTGCAGCAAGGGACAATGTATAGACCTTGAGCTGAACCATGTATAGACTTTGAGTTGGCCAATGTACAGACTTTGGGATGGCCAATGTACAGACTTTGAACTGCAGCCAAGGACAATGTACAGACTTGAGGAACAATGTATAGACTTTGAGCTGGCCAATGTACAGACTTTGGGCTGGCCAATGTACAGACTTTGAACTGCAGCCAAGGGACAATGTACAGACCTTTAGCTGAACAATGTATAGACTTTGAGTTGGCCAATGTACAGACTTTGGGCTGGCCAATGTACAGACTTTGAACTGCAGCCAAGGGACAATGTATAGACTTGAGCTGAACAATGTATAGACTTTGAGTTGGCCAACGTACAGACTTTGGGCTGGCCAATGTACGACTTTGAACTGCAGCCAAGGGACAATGTATAGACTTTGAGCTGAACAATGTATAGACTTTGAGTTGGCCAACGTACAGACTTTGGGCTGGCCAATGTAAGACTTTGAACTGCAGCCAAGGACAATGTATAGACTTTGAGCTGAACAATGTATAGACTTTGAGTTGGCCAACGTACAGACTTTGGGCTGGCCAATGTGTAGACTTTGAACTGCAGCCAAGGAACAATGTATAGACTTTGAGCTGAAGGATGTATAGACTTTGCGAGCTGGCTGACGTATAGACTTTGAGCTGCAGCCAATGAACAATGTATAGACTTTGAGCTGGCCAACGTACAGACTTTGAGCTGGCCAATGTATAGACTTTGAGCTACAGCCAATAGCCAATGTACAGACTTTTGGCTGGCCAATGTACAGATAGACTTTGAACTGCAGCCAATGGCGAATGTATAGACTTTGAACTGCAGCCAATGAATAATGTACAGACTTTGGCCTGGCCAATGTATAGACTTTGAGCTGCAGCCAATGAACAACGTACAGACTTTGAGCTGAGGGATGTATAGACTTTGTGTGCTGGTTGCCAATGTATAGACTTCGAGCCACAGCCAATAGACAACGTATAGACTTTGAGCTGAAGGATGTATAGACTTTGCGCGCTGGTCGCCAATGTATAGACTTTGAACTGCAGCCAATGGCCAACGTATAGACTTTGGGCTGATGAATGTACGGACTTTATGTCGCAGCGACCGGCCAATGTGCAGACTTCAGCCCTTCAGCGGCACGCCAGCCTGCCCCTTCACCGGCACACTCTCCCAGCCCCTCTCCGGCACGCTCTCCCTGCCTTCGCCGGTACACCCCTTTTTGCCCCCAACGGCCCACTTTTCCTTCCAAAATAAATATACATAAACATATATAAATATGTCATGATAATGATAATGATAATAATGATAATAAATTAATAAAAATTATGATAAATAAATAAACTTGAATATATATATATATGAGAAATAAACAAAAAAATGTGAAATAATAATAATAATAGTAAAAAAAGGAAAGGGAAAATATAATAGTAATAATAATAAACAAAATGGAGAAATCATCCAGAATAAATACATAAAAGGGAAATAAGCAATAAAATATATATGCACATAATTTAAAGCCCAGATAAAGAAAATGGTAAAATCTATGTTGCAGCCCCGTCTCTCCCGTGACCCGATGCTGAAGGAACAACAATGCCGCCCTTCCAGGTTGGGCCTGAGTCTTGGGAATTATCCCGACATGGCCAGGCCCCGACCTAGTCTTGGGCCGACATTCCAATCAGACCGGACTCGTTCCTCAGGCCGGATCCCCTCCGAGCCACTACTAAAATTACCGCACGTTCGGCAAACATTTGAACGGGTTCGCCTCGGTTTTCGCCGCGTTTCTATCACGGACCTGTGTCTGAACACGAAAAGACCCGTGAGCAACCAACATGGCCGACGGCTCCTACCCCGACGTGGTCATGACCCAGCATTGCTCTGGGCCGATAGCTCGTCAAATCGGATTCACCCTATCGGGATTCGTTCCCGCCCTTTCATTGAAATTGCCGTAAACTCGGCATACACTTGTACGGGGTTGTTCCTATCCACGTCGCACCTTCAATATGGACCCTTGTCCGAATATCAAGTGGTCCGCAAGTGACCGACAGAAATCTGAATAGAACGAGATGGCTCCTGTCATCCCTGGACCCTATATACGGGAATATCAATAAGGCCTTTGTGGGCTGTGCTTGGACCTCGGGTCCGTCCCGATTATGGTCATTGTCTGACCCACACCCTCGGCCTATAGCTTGCTTCCTTCGAACATGTTTTGGTTTTGGAATCTAGTCCCGGGACTCTTCCCCGTTGCCCTCCGGCACCGGGAACATTAATGATGCCCACGCAAGCCCCGTTTGGACCGCGGGAGGCGCCCCCGGTATGGTCCCGACTCGATCTCGCACCGGGCCAATAAATTCGCTAGTTTCCTTCTACACTAATCGAGATTTAACGAATGTTTTCAGTGTCTCGGAATAATGTATTTGCCGTATCACAGCATACATATGTTCCAGGTCCTCCTGCGACGATTATGATACTCTCAAGCCGGACACCCGTCTGAATATTAAACGGTCTCCCGAATGACCGACACGTTTCGAACGTCCGCTTCCCTAGACACAGGGCTTTTCAGCCGATTCAAGGGATATTCCCTCGTTGCCCCTTGGTACCGGAAATATTAATGACGCTCATGCAAGTCTTGTTTCGACCGCGGGGGGCCCACCGCAGTATGGTCGCAGCTTGCTCTTGCACCGGGCCAACAGATTTACTGGTTTTTGACCGCTCCAACCGAGGCTCAGCTGAACGTTTTCCGCTCTTCCGAACAATAAATTTGCCGTACCTCGGCATACATGCGTTCCGGTTTTCCCGCGACAACCGCGATTTTCTCGAGCCGGACATTCGTCCGAACATTAAATGGTCAGTACACGACCGACATGATCGTGAATGTTTTCTTCTTACCCTCATACGGGGGTTTCGATGCTTCCTAATAGACCTTTCGTGCAATTAATTTCTTGGCCATGAGGCCCTGAATCTCGGCGATTAATCAAGGGTGTTCCCTCGTATGGGGGATGTAAATGACGCCGTGACCTTTATGGCGCGGCGGGTTTTTGTCCCGACACGAACCACACAATCGTCTGACCGAGTCAGATCGAGCGCACCATGGGCTCTTCGGAGCCCGAACAAATTGTCACTTCGGTGACTGGCACGCCCACGCACTTAATAGACGAACCACCTGAACAAGCGAATTTTAGTGCGTCCACAAGTCTGGCACGCCCGGTGGGACAGAAACTACCCTTCATCTCTTCGCCAGGATTCAGGGCCTCATGGCCCCCTAATAAACGATGTTTGCCTGCTTTGATGAATTGCAGGTGCTGTCTTCGCCAGCCCTATGGGGAGAAAATCCAGACTCGATGCAGCTGCCTTCGCGGCCTCGAGGACGCTGCTTCGAAGCATATGCAGCTTCCAGGAATCATGGGGGCTGTTGTAAAAAAAAAAGTGGGAGAAGAGAAAGAGAAGAGAAGGGAGGGGAAATCAAGCCCCCCCGTTTCCCTCAAGAAGAAAGAGAAGAAAAGGAGAAAAGAAGAAAAGAAGAAGAGAAGAAAAGAAGGGAAAAAAGAGAAAAGAAAGAAGCAAAAAAAAAGAAGAGAAAGAATTGGCAAGAGAGAGTTGTACGGCCACGTCGTCGAGACCCGTGCTGAACAAAGATTACCACTGTGGGGTTGATGCGGTGGAGCGAACCACTCATCCCCTCCCTGAGGGGGTGAGCGCTCTCCTGCACCTCCACCCTGGTCAATCATACAAAAAAAAGGGGAGAAATAAAGAAGAAAGGAAGAAAAGTTGGCCAGCATCGCCGACTGAAAGAGCAAGAAGAAACCCGGCATCCCGCCCGACTCTAAGAGGTCCCGAGTCCGCGGTGCAATGACCCCGCTCGTTCCTCCTTCCTGCTGCCTCCATCCGGCACAAAACGGCCCCCGAGTGGTTGTTAAAAGACCCAGCGAGCCACAATTGTAGCTTGGTGAATGGTTGCCCGCTGTGGGGAATGCTTTATAGCAATGAGGCCAAGCACGGCCACCACTCCCGAAGAGAGCATGCACATACCCCGCCATGGGGGATGAGAAGAAGATATATACCCTGCTACGGGGGCATAGGAGGCAAAAAAAGAAATACACCCCATTCCCAGGGGCACATGAAGAGAATCCGCCCCGACTGAGGGGCACACAAAGCAAAAGCTACACCCCGGCTTCGGGGCATTTGAAGAAGAATCCGCCCCGACCCGGGGACGTAAGAAGAAATAGAGCTGCACCCCGGCTTAGGGGCATTTGAAGGGGAAATACACCCCGATATGGGGGCACCTGAAGCAAAAGACATACCCCGCCATGGGGGCATAAGAAGAAAAGAATTCACCCCGGCCTGGGGACACACAAAAAGAGAAACTCACCCTGGCTTAGGGGTATATGAAGAAGGAACGTACCCCGGCCTGGGGGCATAAGAAACAAAAGCACACCCCATGCTAGGGGCATATGGAGAGGAATGCACCTCGCCCTGAGGGGCGCAAAAAGTATAAGAACACACCCTGGCTTAGGGGCATTTGAAGAAGAAACATACCCCGCCAGGGGGCATAGAAGTCATGAAGAATACGCCCCGGCTTAAGGGCATTTGAAGAAGTCACATCCCGCCTCGGGAGCATGAGAAGCAGCAAGAATACACCCCGGCCTAGGGGTATTTGAAGAAGAAACATACCCCGCCAGGGGGCATAGAAGTCATGAAGAATACGCCCCGGCTTAAGGGCATTTGAAGAAGTCACATCCCGCCTCGGGAGCATGAGAAGCAGCAAGAATACACCCCGGCCTAGGGGTATTTGAAGAAGAAATATACCCCGCCTGGGGGCATAGAAGCCGTAAAAGAACACGCCTCGGCTCAGGGGCATTTGAAGAAGCTACATCCTGCCTTGGGAGTATAAGAAGAAAAGAGTCCACCCCATCTTAGGGGTATTTGAAGAAGAAACACACCCCGCTATGGAGGCATAGAAGCCATAAAGAATACGCCCCGGCTTAGGGGTATTTGAAGAAGAAAAATACCCCGCCTCGGGCGACATTGCAAGCAGCGATACACCCTGCTAGGGCGCACAGGAAGCAAACCACACCCCACTCCTGGGGACACATAAAGAGAGTACACCCCGCCATGGGGGCACATGAAGAGAATCCACCCCGACTCAGGGGTACATGAAGCAACAAAGAATACACCTCACCCTAGGGGAGTCTGAAGAAAAAGCATACACCCCACTTTGGGGGCACAAGAAGCAAACACTCCCCAGCGTGTCGGGGCAGAAGAAGAAGAATCCCCCCCCCCCCCCGGGGGGGGGCATATAAAAAAAAGAAAAGCAAAGATACACCCGATGCCCGGCGCACATGAAGAGAAAGGCACCTCCCTTTGGGGGCACAACAAGTAACAAAGATACACCCCGACTGAGGGGCACAGGAAGAGAAATACACCCCTGCGCCACGGGCATATGAGATAAAACTATACCACGATTTAGGGGCATTTGAAGCAAAGACTTCACCCCGCCTCAGGGGGGGGGGCATAAGAAGCCAAAGATATACCCCACCCCGGGGGCATAAGAAGAAAACACACCCCACCTTGGGGGCGTAAGAAGCCAAGAGATATGCCCCGCCACGGGGCAGTAGAGGCAAAATGCATTCCCCCCGGGGGCACATGAAGCAACATACCCCTCGCCTCGGCAGCGTATGAGGCCAAGAGGCTACATCCTGGCTCGGGAGCATAAGAAACAAAAGATATACCCCACGTAGGGGGCATATGAAGTCAGGAATCACACCCCCGTCTTAGGGGTATTTGAAGAAGAAGCATACCTCGCCTCGAGGGCCTAGAAGCTATAAAGAGCACGCCCCGACTCAGGGGCATATGAAGAGAAGTCCACCCCGGCCTAGGGGTATTTGAAGAAGAAACATACCCCGCCAGGGGGCATAGAAGCCATAAAGAACACGCCCCGGCTTAGGGGTATTTGAAGAAGATACATCCCGCCTCGGGAGCATAAGAAAGAGAAGAATACATCCCGTCTTAGGGATATTTGAAGAAGAAATATACCCCGCCAGGGGGCATAGAAGCCATAAAGAATATGCGCCGGCTCAGGGGCATTTGAAGAAGAAACATACCCCGCCTGGGGGACGTAGAAGCAAAGAGACAGAGTACACCTCCACCCGGGGGCACCGAAGCAAAGAGGCATACATCCCGACCTGGGAGCACATGAAGAAAGAATATACCCCGACCTAGGGGCGTCAGAAGAAGAAACATACGCCCCAATCCAGGGACATGAGAAGCAAGAGAATATGCCCTGCGAAAAGGGTATGAGAAACATGAAGAATGTACCCCAGCCTAGGGGCACAGAAAGAGACACACTCCGCCCTTGGTGCATAAGAAGTAGAAGCCCATACCCCAACCTGTGGGCACAAAAATACACTCCGCCCTTGGCGCATAAGAAGCAAAAGCACCTACCCCAGCCTAGGGGCACAAAAATACACTCCGCCCTTGGCGCATAAGAAGCAGAAGCATCTACCCCGACCCGGGGCACAGAAACAAAGAGACATACATCCCGATCTGGGAGCATAAGAAGAAAGATATACTCCGCCCAAGCGGCATTTGAAGAAACAACATACCCTGCTTCGGGGGCACAGAAGCCGTAAAGAGATACACCCCCGCCTCAGGGGGGCGTAAGAAGCAAAAGATACACCCCGGCCTCAGGGGGGCATAAGAAGCAAAAGATACACCCCCGTCCCGGGGGCATTTGAAGAGAGCTACGCCCCGTACCAGGGGCATATGAAGAAGAAACATACCCCGCCTGGGGGCATAGAAGCCGTGAAGAGTATACCCCGGCTTGGGGGCATTTGAAGAGAGCTACGCCCCGTACCAGGGGCATATGAAGAAGAAACATACCCCGCCTGAGGGCATGGAAGCCATGAAGAGTATACCCGGCTTGGGGGCATTTGAAGAGAGCTACACCCCGTACCAGGGGCATATGAAGAAGAAACATACCTCGCCTCGAGGGCCTAGAGGCTATAAAGAACACGCCCCGGCTCAGGGGCATATGAAGAGAAGTCCACCCTGGCTTAGGGGTATTTGAAGAAGAAACATACCCCACCTGGGGGCATAGAAGCCGTGAAGAGTATACCCCACCATGGGGGCATTTGAAGAGAGCTACACCCCGCCTCGGGGGCATTAAAAAAAACACACCCTGGTCTGGGGACATAGAAGCCAAAAAAATACACCCCGCCTGGGGGCACAGAAGCGAAGAGGCAAAACACACCCCCTCAGGGGGGATGCATACCAAATGAAGCTACACCCCAACCTGGGGGCACATTAAGAGAAATACACTCCAGCGTGGAAGCATTAATGAGAAAAGAAGAGCAGAATAAAGAAAAAGACACGCACGAGGCAGACGTGGTCTTCGAGCCCGCCTCATCACACAAAAGAAAAGAAGGAAAGAAAGAATACACATGAGGCAGACGTGGTCTTCGAGCCCGCCTCATCACACAAAAGAAAAGAAGAAAAGGAAGAAAAGACACATGAGGCAGACATGGTCTTCGAGCCCGCCTCGTCACGTAAAAGAAGAAGAGAAGAAAAAAAAAGAGTCACGAGGTAGACGCGGTCTTTGCACTCGCCTCTCCATAAAAGAAGAAGAGAAGAAGAGAAAGAACAATCACGGGGCGAACACGGTCTCTGCACCCGCCTCTCCATAAAAGAAGAAGAGAAGAAGAGAAAGAACAATCACGGGGCGAACATGGTCCTTGCACCTGCCTCTCCATAAAAGAAGAAGAGAAGAAGAGAAAGAACAATCATGGGGCGAACATGGTCTCTGCACCTGCCTCTCTACAAAAGAAGAAGAGAAGAAAAAAAAGAGAGTCACGAGGCAGACGCGGTCTTTGCACCTGCATGTCCATAAAAGAAGAAGAGAAAGAACAGCCATCGGGGCGTTAAACCGAAAAATATTCAGCCATCGGGGCTTCAAGCCGATAGATATTCCACCGACGGGGCGTTAAACCAAAAAATTATTCAGCCATAGGGGCTTCAAGCCGACAGATACTCAGCCATCGGGGCTTCAATCTGACAAATATTCAGCCATCGGGGCTTCAACCTGACAGATATTCAGCCATCGGGGCTTCAATCCGACAGATATTCAGCCATCGGGCTTCAAGCCGATAGATATTCAGCCATCGGGGCTTCAAGCCGATAGATATTCAGCCATCGGGGCTTCAAGCCGACAGATATTCAGCCGACGGGGCGTTAAACCGACTAAACCTTCCGCCGACGGGGTGTTAAACCGACTAAACCTCCCGCCGACGGGGCGTTAAACCGACTAAACCTTCCGCCGACGGGGCGTTAAACCGACTAAACCTTCCGCCGACGGGGCGTTAAACCGACTAGACCTTCCGCCGACGGGGCGCTAAACCGACCAACTTTCAGCCATCGGGGCTTCAAGCCAACAACTACCCCTTCATCGGCCTTCGGGTCGACAGCTACCTCATCATCGGCCTTCGGGTCGACAGCTATATAATCATCAGCTCCTAGCCGACAGCTACCTCATCATCGGCTCCTAGCCGACAGCTATCTCATCACCGGCTCCTAGCCGACAGCTACCTCATCATCGACCTTCGGGTCGACAGCTATATAATCATCGACTCCTAGCCGACAGCTACCTCATCATCGGCTCCTAGCCGACAGCTACCTCATCATCGGCTCCTAGCCGACAGCTATCTTATCATCAGCTCCTAGCCGACAACTACCTCATCATCGGCTCCTAGCCGATAGCTATCTCATCACCGGCTCCTAGCCGACAACTACCTCATCATCGGCCTTTGGGTCGACAGCTATATAATCATCGACTCCTAGCCGACAGCTAACTCATCATCGGCTCCTAGCCGACAGCTACCTCATCATCGGCTCCTAGCCGACAGCTATCTCATCATCGGCTCCTAGCCGACAGCTATCTCATCACTGGCTCTTAGTCGACAGCTACCTCATCATCGGCCTCCGGGTTAATAGCTACCTCATCATCGGCTCCTAGCCGACAGCTACCTCATCATCGGCTCCTAGCCGACAGCTATCTCATCATTGGCACCCCAGCCGACAACTTCCCAGTTAAAAAATAGACCTCTCGCTTTGGTTCAGATCCTTCCCCGGCCAGAGAACAAAAGAATAAACCTTCCATTTTGGTCAAGATCCTTCCCTGGCCAGAGAACAAAAGAGACCCTTCTCTTCGACTCTCATGTCCCGCTACCCAACGCCCCTCTGCAGGGCCATTTCGGCCGGGGCCCACTGTCATGATTAATCCATCCGTCCCACTGCACTTCCCGATTCTGGCTCCCGCAGCCCGCTCCCCAGCATCTTTTAGCCCTTATGGCTCACTCCCGTGATGTCCCTCGGGTTCTATAGCCCGCTTCCCTAATATCCTTTCAGCCCTTTTGCAGTCTGCCTCCCTAATACCTTTACTACCACTACACATATACGTAACAACAATATTTTCCTATGCAAAAAAAAAAACAACAACAACAACAAAAACAACAACAACAACAACAACAAAACAACAAAACAAACACAAAAAAAATAAAAAAAAAGAATGCATGATTGCCCTGCTTGCATGGTTGCTTAATATAGAATAATACACCTCCTTGGAATTTTCTAGGACCGTGTTTCCTTGCTAAATAATATCGCCCCGATTCCGGATGCACGGGCGTCATGGCACGCGCTCGAAGGGAACCCAATTATGGCGGGTGCACACGTCAAGGGGAAGAGTCATGGCTGAATCGCTAAGCCCAACTCACAAAATAAACATGAGGCAACGCTCCCACACTTAGCACTTAATGTGTTCAATAGCCTTCGACTATAGGGATTGCCCGAATTTCTTCTTACCACTCTATGGAGACTTGAATTCCTGCACTCGCGTGAAAGGTAATCGTGAGGAAAAAAGTTGCCTACCCCCACTGTAAAATAAAAAATAATAAAAAAGAGAGAGAAAAAATGATGCAAAAAAGAGAGAGAAACGTGAATCCGAGTAGCCGGGAATCCCCATTGAGACACATGAGGAGATTCGCGCGAAATGGTGAAGCGAATTACAATAAGGATGAAACCTATTAGCCGGGAATCCCCATTGAGACATATGAGGAAACTCACGTCAAACGGTGGAATCCGCAATAGAATCATAATAAGGATGAATCTTAGTAGCCGGGAATCCCCATTGAGACACATGAGGAGACTCGCGTCGAACGGTGAAATCCGCTACCAAAATAAACAAGTGGGGGCTGTGTGAAGCTACCGAAACTCGAAAGCTTAGAACTAATGTGTAGGCGCTAGAGTGATCCTCGAGTGTCACCAGAAAAACCTGCATATCCCTATGGTTAGGGCTCTTTGTTCACACATTTGTACCGCTATGCCACAGAGAATTGCCTCGGGTGAAATGCGTGAATTAAGGCTATGCATGCAAGACGTGCGATATCCTCTTGACGGGTGCACCACCCCTCAATTGTGCCTCATGACCCGCACCGTGTCTGCAAATTATGGGCGATGTCCCTATCCCATCCCCTATAGAGGGAGCTATCACATACGTATATTTACGTTATGCCTGCTAATGAATGCCTGCATGCTTGAATAAAAAAAACAAATAAAAATAATAATAATAATGTGTGTATACAGTAAAATCAATTTCGGCTATCGCAGCCTACTTTCCTAGCTCCGGCTCGTAGAGCCCAATCTTGGCCCCCATGGCCTACCTCTTGCCCTTGCGGCTCGTTAATCTCCCAACTCCGGCTTCTGTAGTCCGCTTCCCTGATTTGGGCTTTCACATCTTACGCCTTAATTTCGGCTCTTGCAGCCCGCTTCCCAACAACTTTGGCTCTTGTAGCCTGCTTACCTCGGCCCCCATGGCCCGCTTTCCCAATTCTGGCCTTCACGGCCTGCTTCCCAGAATTCGGCCTTCACGGCCCGCTGCCCATAATTTCGGCCTTCACGGCCCGCTTCCCAACTTTAGCTCTTGCAGCCTGCTTCCCGGAATTCGACTCTCATAGCCTGCTTCCCAGAATTCGGCCTTCACGGCCCACTTCCCATAATTTCGGCTCTTGCAGCCCGCTTCCCAATATCCTTGACTTTCATAAACTGCTCCCCCAATTCGGCCTCTGCGGCCCGCTTCCCGACTTTGGCTCTTCTGGCCTGCTTCCCTTCGGCTCTCGCAGCCCACTTTCCCAATTTTGGCTCTGGCAGCCTGCTCCCCAAATTTTGGCTTTCGCAGCCCGCTTTCCTGATTTGGGGACACTAAATAATTTCTCACCCCATGTTTACGTGCAGGGGAATATAGAAGAGGAGAAAAGAGAAGAGAAGGTGAAAATAAGAAAAGAAGAAAAGGAAACACTCTTGAAGTGCTCCAACGGCGCGGCACGCCCTCCTGCCGCTCCAACGGCACACTCCCGGCGCCCCAGCGGCACACCGATGACATGCCCCATACGGCACGCTCCCACGCGCCCCCGGCGGCACACTTTCGGAGTGCCTTACGCGGCACACCCTCCTGTGCTCTCCCCCAGCGCGCCTTTCAAGTGTCCCGGCGGCACGCTCTGGCGGGATGTACTCTCTTTATGTGTAAAAGAGGAAAGACGGTAAAAGAGGAAGAGAATAAAAAAAAGAGGAAAAAAAAGAAAAAAAGGGGAAGAGAAGGGGGGAATTTCGACAAAAAAAAAGAGAGAAAAGAAGATAAGAAAGGAGAAGAAGAGAAAAAAAGAGAGAGAAAGAAACAGAAATAAGAGAAAGTAATAATAATAATGATATACATATATATATGTGTGTATATACATATGTCTCCCGTCCGCATGCCCCTACGTATCGACGGGCAGCCGCACGGGCAAAGACGGCTCCACCCCTGCGTTGGCGTTAGTTCCTTGCCAACAAATAAGTCCTTTTCCGGCGCAAGGCTTCGTGCCCTAGCCACCCGCTCTTACACAATATTGCCATCACGGACCTTACGTCCGAAGAGGCAAAAAAAAAAAACCCGTTGCGTTGGCATTATCTTCTTGCCAACGAATGAACCTTGTCTTTCGGCGCAAGGCTTCGTGCCCTAGCCACCTTCTCTCATGCAAATCGCCATTGTGGGCCTTACGCCCGAATCGGCAGAATCTCTATCCTTGCGCTGGCATTAGCCCCTTGCCAACGAATAAGTCCCGTTCCGGCGTAAGGCTTCGTGCCCTAGCCGCCCACTCCATACGATATTGCCATTACGGACCTTACGTCCGAATCGGCGGAAAATCCCCTGTTGCGTTGGCATTGTCTCCTTGCCAACGAATGAACCCTGTCTTTCGGCGCAAGGCTTTGGGCCCTAGCCAACAATCACATGTTATCCACTCGTCAAAAAAAAAAAGAGAGAAAAGGGCTTAAAATAGAGGTGCCCCGCCGGACTTGCCCCTACACGGGAACAAGGGCAAAAATGGCAATAACCCGGCTATGGCGAAAACCCGAAAGGGCGCTACAGGCAAAATTGGGTACCCCGCCACGCGAAAACCCGAAAGGGCGCGTGGGCAAAAGCAAGAGGGGGCTGGTGCCGGCGAAAACCCGAAAGGGCGCTTGCACCAGTAATGTGGTTAAAAAAAAAGAAGAAGAAAAAGAGACAAACAAACCATGTCAGCGCCCGACACCCTGTTGGCACTGATGAAGAGAAAAAGAGACAAACAAACCAGGTCAGCTCCCGGCACCCTGTCGGCGCTGACGAAGAGACCAAGAGACCAACATATCATGTCAGCTCCCGGCACCCTGTCGGCGCTGACGAAGAGACCAAGAGACAACAAACCAGGTCGGCTCCCGGCACCCTGTCGGCGCTGACGAAGAGACAAAGAGACCAACAAGCCAGGCCAGCTCCCGGCACACTGTCGGCGCTGACGAAGAGACCAAGAGACAACAAGCCAGGTCAGCTCCCGGCACCCTGTCGGCACTGACGAAGAGACAAAAAGACCAACAAAGCATGTCAGTTCCCGACACCCCGTCGGCACTGACGAAGAGACAAAGAGACCAACAGAGCATGTCAGCTCCCGACGCCCCGTCGACGCTGACGAAGAGACAAAGAGACCAACAAACCAGGTCAGCTCCCGGCACCCCATCGGCACTGACGAAGAAAAGAGGAGACAAACAAGTCATGTCGGCTCCCGACACCCCGGCGGCACCGACGAAGAGAAAAAGAGACCAGTACACCCGCGGGCACCGCCCGGCTCATCCTTCGCCTGCGCTACCCGTGGGTGGGGGGCATTTGTGGACACCAAAAATTGCACACCCAGATATCCTGCTCGGCCCAGCATCGACAACGGCACCGAGTGAAGAAGCCCCGGAGGGACTGGTCATCCGGACTCCCCAAATATGCACATTGCCGTGAAACCATCTCCAGAGTCACGACAGTGAAGAGAAATCAACCACCAAGAGTCCCCACAATCCATGGGCCTCGAAGAAAGTTAAATGGGCCACAACTTGTGCTCACAACGGGCTCAGAACTGCCCATTTTAGCCCTTCAGCGGCACAGCCCTTGGCCCTCCAGCGGTACACCCCTGGGCCCTTCAGTGACACAGCCTTTTGGCCCTTCAGCGGTACACCCCTGGGCCTTCAGCGGCACGCCCTTGAGCCCTTTCAACGGCACACCCTGCAAGCCTTCAATGGCACACTATTTCAGGCCTTCAACGGCACACTATTTCGGGCCTTCAACGGCACACTATTTTGGGCCTTCAACGACACACTATTTCAGGCCTTCAACGGCACGCTCTCCTGGCCGCTCAGCGGCACGCCCATTTGGGGCTTTAGCGGCACGCCCCTTTGGGGCTTCAGCGGCACGCCTTTTTGGCCCTCCTATGGCACACTTATTGAGCCCGCTAGCGGCACCGGGTGAAGGCATTTCAACGCCCGAACGACGTGACGCCCATGCCCTACGTATCCTTGGTGCGCAGTGAGCTGTGCGAGGTGTCAACCAGAGGTTGGGCCACGCAGGCTACTCCCCTGACATCCAGGACGGGGGAAGTTAAACCCCATCATGACTAGCCGCTTCCAGCCTCCGACTGCCGTGCTCGAGGGCTCCCGCTGCTGGGAGTATAAAACCACTCCCATTCCGGCGAAGAGGGGATATACACAGACGGACGGACAGATACAGAGAGGGGAGATGAGGAGAAGAGACGAACAGAAAGCCACCTACGAGAAGAAGGAGAAGAGAGAAGAGAAGGGCGAGGGCTCCGACGTGGAGTCTCCCGACAACCACCAGGCAAAGAGAAGAGAGTAAGAGAGAGAGAGGGCTTGATGTAGTAGGGGAAGGTAGGGGAAAGGGCAGTGGATGATCGTCCCTGCTTCGATCCCCAACACCTCCTCCTCTTTTGTTCTTTGTTTTCCCCCATCTCCGTTCTTTTATTCTTTGGTTTTCTTTCTCGCCTATAGCCTTAGCTCGGGCATGCTTTGTAATGTATACGGGCGGCTACGGCCCTTTGTTTCCCATGAATGAAGATCTCCCCCCTCAGTGGGTTTTCTCTTTGTCTCATTGTTTTAGACCACAGTGCGTTTGATTGTCTTTCCCTTCGCTTTCCGGTGTTTGCGTTCATCCCTCATGCCAACGGTTTCCTTCGGATGTGGCACCATCTTGAATGGTTCGAGGTCACAAACCTCCTCCTGTAAAGCCCAGTGCCTTCACCTGTGTTTGCCCCTTTGAACCTTTTTCCCTCTTGCCGGGAGTCCCTGTGGGTTTGATCGGCCTAACACCCCGCCCCGTTAGCAGACCAACCCTTTCGGAGCCCTGTCCGGTGCACCTGCACTTTCCCCCGGCGGCACACCCTTCCGACATCTTGGCCGACACACCCATAGTGTCCCTCAGCGGTACACTCCCTCCCTTGGTGCCCCAGTGGCACACCTGGCCTCTCCCTAGCCAGGTACACCCCTCAAGCACCCTGTGCTTGTCCTTGGCCGGTACGCCTTGACTAACCCCCAGCCCACCCTGTCCAGTCTTAGAGGTCTTCAGCTCGTTGTTTTCCCTGGGTTTTTCGAGGTTTTATCAAGGTGTTGCCGCCCTCGGGCGCCAACCTCCAGTTGTCGAGTTCCGCCACTCCATGTGGGCGCGTTCCCTTATCTCCCTTATGCTCGGGTTAAGGGGAGATGCTGCCGAATTTTTGTTAGAAAATAACAACACATAAAAAAAGGCAAAAGGATGCAACAAACGAATGGGATAAGAAATACATATCAAAAGACAACAAAACCATCAAACGAATAGAACAACAGATTGCAAGAAGAAGGAGGAAAGATTTGTATAAAACTACGTAAAACTCAAAGAGATGAAGAAAAGAAAAGCCTTAAAAACAAGTAATAGAGGAGTGGACCTTCATCGGCACATCCGTTCCAGCCTTCGCTGGTACACCCTATCAGCCCTCCAGCGGCACACCCTATCAGCCCTCCAACGGCACACCCTATCAGCTCTTCAACGGCACACCTTCTTGGCTCCTCACCGGCACACTCCTCCACCGTCTCATTCTTCCCCTCGCCGGTACACCCTATCAGCCCTCCAGTGGCACACCCTATCAACCCTTCAACGACACACCTTCTCGGCCCTTCAACGGCACACTCTTCTCACTCTCCGAAGTGGAACCCAATGTACAGACTTTAAGGAGCAATGTATAGACTTTGAACTGGCCAATGTACAAACTTTGGGCTGGCCAATGTACAGACTTTGAACTGCAGCCAAGGGACAATGTATAGACCTTGAGCTGAGCCATGTATAGACTTTGAGTTGGCCAACGTACAGACTTTGGGCTGGCCAATGTACAGACTTTGAACTGCAGCCAAGGGACAATGTACAGACTTTAAGGAACAATGTATAGACTTTGAGCTGGCCAATGTACAGACTTTGGGCTAGCCAATGTACAGACTTTGAACTGCAGCCAAGGGACAATGTATAGACCTTGAGCTGAACCATGTATAGACTTTGAGTTGGCCAATGTACAGACTTTGGGCTGGCCAATGTACAGACTTTGAACTGCAGCCAAGGGACAATGTATAGACTTTGAGCTGAACAATGTATAGACTTTGAGTTGGCCAATGTACAGACTTTGGGCTGGCCAATGCACGGACTTTGAACTGCAGCCAAGGGACAATGTATAGACTTTGAGGTGAACAATGTATAGACTTTGAGTTGGATAATGTACAGACTTTGGGCTGGCCAATGCACGGACTTTGAACTGCAGCCAAGGGATAATGTATAGACTATGAGCTGAACAATGTATAGACTTTGAGTTGGCCAACGTACAGACTTTGGGCTGGCCAATGTACGGACTTTGAACTGCAGCCAAGGGACAATGTATAGACTTTGAGCTGAACAATGTATAGACTTTGAGTTGGCCAACGTACAGACTTTGGGCTGGCCAATGTATAAACTTTGAATTGCAGCCAAGGAACAATGTATAGACTTTGAGCTGAAGGATGTATAGACTTTGTGTGCTGGTTGCCAATGTATAGACTTCGAGCCACAGCCAACAGACAACGTATAGACTTTGAGCTGAAGGATGTATGCACTTTGCGAGCTGGCTGACGTATAGACTTTGAGCTGCAGCCACTGAACAATGTACAGACTTTGAGCTGGCCAACGTACAGACTTTGAGCTGGCCAATGTATAGACTTTGAGCTGCAGCCAATAGCCAATGTACAAACTTTAGGCTGGCCAATGTACAGACTTTGAACTGCAGCCAATGGCCAATGTATAGACTTTGAACTGCAGCCAATGAATAATGTACAGACTTTGGCCTGGCCAATTTATAGACTTTGAGCTGCAGCCAATGAACAACGTACAGACTTTGAGCTGAGGGATGTATAGACTTTGTGTGTTGGTTGCCAATGTATAGACTTCGAGCCACAGCCAATAGACAACGTATAGACTTTGAGCTGAAGGATGTATAGACTTTGCGCGCTGGTCACCAATGTATAGACTTTGAACTGCAGCCAATGGCCAACGTATAGACTTTGGGCTGATGAATGTACGAACTTTATGTCGCATCGACCGGCCAATGTGCAAACTTCAGCCCTTCAGCGGCACGCCAGCCTGCCCCTTCACCGGCATACTCTCCCAGCCCCTCTCCGGCACGCTCTCCCTGCCTTCGCCGGTACACCCCTTTTTGCCCCCAACGGCCCACTTTTCCTTCCAAAATAAATATACATAAACATATATAAATATGTCATGATAATGATAATGATAATAAATTAATAAAAATTTTGATAAATAAATAAACCTGAATATATATATATGAGAAATAAACAAAAAAATGTGAAATAATAATAATAGTAAAAAAGGAAAGGGAAAATATAATAGTAATAATAATAAACAAAATGGAGAAATCATCCAGAATAAATACATAAAAGGGAAATAAGCAATAAAATATATATGCACATAATTTAAATCCCAGATAAAGAAAATGGTAAAATCTATGTTGCAGCCCCGTCTCTCCCGTGACCCGATGCTGAAGGAACAACAATGCCGCCCTTCCAGGTTGGGCCTGAGTCTTGGGAATTATCCCGACATGGCCAGGCCCCGACCTAGTCTTGGGCCGACATTCCAATCAGACCGGACTCGTTCCTCAGGCCGGATCCCCTCCGAGCCATTACTAAAATTGCCGCACGTTCGGCAAACATTTGAACGGGTTCGCCTCGGTTTTCGCCGCGTTTCTATCACGGACCTGTGTCTGAACATGAAAAGACCCATGAGAAACCAACATGGCCGACGGCTCCTACCCCGACGTGGTCATGACCCAGCATTGCTCTGGGCCGATAGCTCGTCAAATCGGATTCACCCTATCGGGATTCGTTCCCGCCCTTTCATTGAAATTACCGTAAACTCGGCATACACTTGTACGGGGTTGTTCCTATCCACGTCGCACCTTCAATATGGACCCTTGTCCGAATATCAAGTGGTCCACAAGTGACCGACAGAAATCTGAATAGAACGAGATGGCTCCTGTCATCCCTGGACCCTATATACGGGAATATCAATAAGGCCTTTGTGGGCTGTGCTTGGACCTCGGGTCCGTCCCGATTATGGTCATTGTCTGACCCACACCCTCGGCCTATAGCTCGCTTCCTTCGAACATGTTTTGGTTTTGAATCTAGTCCCGGGACTCTTCCCCGTTGCCCTCCGGCACCGGGAACATTAATGATGCCCACGCAAGCCCCGTTTGGACCGCGGGAGGCGCCCCCGGTATGGTCCCGACTCGATCTCGCACCGGGCCAATAAATTCGCTAGTTTCCTGCTACATTAATCGAGATTTAACCGAATGTTTTCAGTGCCTCGGAATAATGTATTTACCGTATCACAGCATACATATGTTCCAAGTCCTCCTGCAACGATTATGATACTCTAAAGCTGGACACCCATCTGAATATTAAACGGTCTCCCGAATGACCGACACGTTTCGAACGTCCGCTTCCCTAGACACAAGGCTTTTCAGCCGATTCAAGGGATATTCCCTCATTGCCCCTTGGTACCGGAAATATTAATGACGCTCATGCAAGTCTTGTTTCGACCGCGGGGGGCCCACTGCAGTATGGTCGCAGCTTACTCTTGCACCGGGCCAACAGATTTACTGGTTTTTGACCGCTCCAACCGAGGCTCAGCTGAACGTTTTCTGCTCTTCCGAACAATAAATTTATCGTACCTCGGCATACATGCGTTCCGGTTTTCCCGCGACAACCGCGATTTTCTCGAGCCGGACATTCGTCCGAACATTAAATGGTCAGTACACGACCGACATGATCGCGAATGTTTTCTTCTTACCCTCATACGGGGGTTTCGATGCTTCCTAATAGACCTTTCGTGTAATTAATTTATTGGCCATGAGGCCCTGAATCTCGGCGATTAATCAAGGGTGTTCCCTCATACGAGGGATGTAAATGACGCCGTGACCTTTATGGTGCGGCGGGTTTTTGTCCCGACATGAACCACACAATCGTCTGACCGAGTCAGATCGAGCGCACCATGGGCTCTTCGGAGCCCGAACAAATTGTCACTTCGGTGACTGGCACGCCCACGCACTTAATAGATGAACCACCTGAACAAGCGAATTTTAGTGCATCCACAATACATCGATAAAATCGGAGCGTATGTATGCCGAGGCACGATAAATTTATTATTTGAAGAAGTGGAGATATTAGGTTAAATCCCGATCGAGACGATTCAGAATTAGCGGAGTATTGACCTGGTGCAAAATGGGGCTATGGCCATAATGAGGTGATCCCCGAAGACCAAGCAGGCCTTTGCGAAGGCACATTCATTGTTCCCCCTCATACGGGGTCAAAGGGGAGGTAATCTCGGATAGACGCCGCTAGGGCTTTTGTTTATGTTTCATTCGTATATATATATTATATTGGTGCCAAGATTCACTAAGTAGTCTTGGAGTTTGTGTTTAATCCACAACACTTGGGTGCCACAGCTCCCCGCAGCAACATATTCTGCCTCTGCGGTTGAGAGGGCAACCGAGTGTTATTTCTTGGAGGCCCAAGAAACTAAACACCCTCCCAGAAACTGGCAGTAGCCACTAGTACTTTTGCGATCCAGCTTGTATCCAGCATAGTCCACATCAGAATAAGATATAAGAGATAAGTCACATTATGACGGATGCCACAATCCCAAATCTTTAGTGCCGGCAAGATATCTAAGGATACGTTTGACGGTAGTTAAGTGGGATTATCTAGGACTAGCTTGAAATCTAGCACAAAGGCATACACTAAACCGGATATCTGGTCGAGATGCAGTCAAGTAAACCAAAGAGCCGATCATACCTCTATAGATCTTTGCATTCGCTAATTTACCATTTTCATCCGAATCCAGTGATGTTGTGGTGCTCATAGGAGTTGCAATCATTTTACTGTTTGTCATGTCAAATCTTTTCAGCAGCTCCTTGATATATTTGGCTTGACTTATGAAGCACCCATCTTCTCCTTGGTTGACCTGCAAACCGAGAAAGAATTGGAGTTCTCTCATTAGGCTCATCTCAAATTCGCTAGTCATGAGGTTAGCAAATTCCTCACACATTTCAGATTTAGTAGAACCAAACACAATATCATCAACATAAATTTGAACAATCAAAATATTCTTACTTTGCTTCTTGGTGAAAAGTGTTTGATCTACCTTACCTCGTGTGTACCCTTTTTCAATGAGGAACAAGTTTAGTCTCTCATACCAAGCTCTTGGTGCTTGCTTAAGTCCATAAAGCGCCCTGTCTAGCTTGTATACAAAATCTACATGGTTAGAATTCTCAAAGCCAGGGGGCTGCTCAACATAGACTTCTTCTTTGATCAAGCCATTCAAGAAAGCACTTTTTACATCCATTTAATAAAGCTTTATTCTAAGGGAGCATGTAAAGGTAAGTAAAATTCTGATGGCTTCGAGTCTAGCAACTAGGGCATAAGATTCATCAAAGTCTATCCCAAACTCTTGATTATACCCTTGAGCCACCAATCTAGCTTTGTTTCTTATTATCTTGCCATCCTCACTGAGTTTGTTCCTAAAGACCCATTTAGTGCTTATGACAGATTGTGATGAAGGTCTAGGAACAAGATGCCAAACTTTGTTTCTCTCAAACTGGTTTAACTCGTCTTGCATTGAATTTATCCAGTTTTCATCCTTTAATGCCTCATCAACATTCTTGGGTTCAATCTGGGAGACAAGAGCAAGTTGATCTAATTCTTCCACAATTCTAAAATGTGACCTTGTTCTAGGTGGGTCATTCAAGCTGCCAATGACGTTTTCTAAAGGATGATCCTTAAGAATTCTAATGTTTGTAGAATCATTACCTTCTCCTGGAGCTTGATCCCTTGCATTGCTTGATTCAACTAGGTCACCATCTTCTTTTATTTCTTCTTGTGGAGACTCACTCTTTTCCTTCATGCTTAGGAATTCCCCATCTTCATCATTTTTCCTGCAAGAATTATTATAGTTAGAATCATCGTGATATTCATCAAAGGAAACATGGGGTGATTCTTCTACAGTTTGACTCTTGACATTATAAATTCTATAAGCCCTAGATCTATCAGAATATCCAAGGAATATACCTTCATCGCTCTTGGGCTCGAATTTATCTAAGTCTCTTTTATCATTATTGTGGATGAAGTATTTAGATCCAAATACTTTCATGTGTGTGAGAGAAGGTTTTTTACCTTTCAGCAACTCATAAGGAGTCTTTTTGGTGTGTGGCCTTACCATAGAGCGGTTGATAATATAACATGCCGATTTTACCGCTTCAGTCCAAAATTTCCTTGGGAGTTGTCGTTCGGCAAGCATTGTTCTTGCCATCTCTATGAGTGTTCGATTCCTTCTTTCATCTCTATGAGAGTGAAAAATAATAATGACTTATAGTGTTTAGCTATTATCAAAACCAAGAATATCCAATAACTCAAATGACCACAAGATGATGTCGAATGACCCAAACCACAGAAGGACTCAAATGATCACATGGGCACAACATAGCCTGCTGCCCTAGCTCTTATATCCTGTCGGCCCTGGCCCTCGAGGCATGCTATCCTAGCTTTTACAGCCCGCTATCCTACTATCTTGGCTTGTACAGCCTACTATCTCACTATCTCTGGGTCCATGTGACCTACTAGCCTGGCATTATTCACTATCCGTGTATCTCTCGGCCTTGACATACTGCCAAAAGCCCATTGTCTCGCCACCCTTTTGGCTTAAGCCTACTTCAACAATGACCATCATGTCCCACCGTGATGATTGCTACAACTTGATGACTTGGGCTCCCCTTGAAGCCTGCTTTCCTGCTACCGCTAGGTCTGCATATCCTATTCACCTATTATCTCCTGGCTTTTACAGCATGCTTTCCATGTTACCTTTCCGCTGTCATAGCCTACTTCCCTTGCCAACCGCTAGCTTCTGTAGTCCACTTTCTATATTCGGGTAAGACTCCTTGTCAAAACCCGCTGTCCGTTCTTGGCTGAGACACCATGTTGAGGCCTACCATCCCATTTTAATCCAGGTTCATCATCTGAATAAAATGACTCTCGTTGGCCAGTGCCAACCCCCTTCGTCCCGCCGGGACTTGCTACATAAAGCCCCTTTCCATTATTTTGTTATCAATTTTTCTTACTTTTGAATAACTAACCTGCAGGTATTCGCATCAGGCGCTTGAATAAATAAATGGATATATAGTGACATATACATATATGCATACATATAAAATTTTAAAAAAGAAGAATAAAAAAGAGAAAAAAATTGCATGCTTTCAAATTTTGGGTGTTTGTTGGCCCACCTTGCATGCTTGCTTATACTATAAGATAATACACCTCCTTCAATTTCCTAGGACCATATTTCCTTGCTAAATAAAGCTGCATGATTCTTAGCATGTATGCGCCACGGCATACACTAAGGGATGAAAAGCCAATATTGGCTGAGTGCATGCGTCTAGTGGAAAAGTCATAGCTATGTCGCTAACGCAACTCGTGAGATACACCCAAAGCAAAACTCCCATACTTTGCACCACAATGTGTTCAGCGGTCTCTTATCATAGGGATGCTAGAAGGTTCTTCCTAACACTATATGTGTGCTCGAACTTCTGCACCCACACGAGGGGTAATCATGAGGAAAAAGCCGCCTTCCGCCCAGTTAAAAGAGAGAAAAAAAGGGAAGAATAAGAATGTTAGATAGGATAAATATTAGTAGTCGGGAATCTCCATTGAGACATATGAGGAGACTTGCGCCGAACGGTGAAGTCCGTAATAAAATTACTATAAAAGATGAATCCTAGTAGTTTGGAATCCCCATTGAGACATATGAGGAGACTCACACCGAACGGTGAAGTCCGCAATAAAATCACTACAAAGGATGAATCATAGTAGTCGGGAATCTCCATTGAGACATATGAGGAGGCTCGCGTCGAACGGTGAAGTCCATAATAAAATTACTATAAAGGATGAATCTTAGTAGTCGAGAATCTCCATTGAGACACATGAGGAGACTCGCGCCAAACGGTGAAGTCTGGAGCTGGGAATAAGCTAAGGGGGTTGTGCGAAGCTACCGAAAATCGAGAACCCCAACTGTAAGTGTAGACGCTAGAGCAATACTCTAGTGTTATTTTGAACGTTTGCGTATCCCTATGTCCAGGGCTCGCTGCTCGCATACTTGCACTATCACACTATAGAGAAGTAGCCTCAGGTGTAGATCCTGGCTTACGCTATGCACATATTCTATGCGATGTCCTCTTTGTGCATGCACATCTCCCTTAGTTGTGCCTCGTGAGCCGCACTCTATCCATGAGTCACATGCGCTGTCCTTATCCTATCCCCGATATAGGGGAGCTATTCTATATATCTAGCGTATGCTTACTGTTGAATGCATGCATGCTTGCATGTACAGAAGGCACGCTTTCAAACGGGTTTCACCCGTAGGCCCCGCTCCTTGGTCCCTCATTTGCGCCACCTACGGGTGGGGGATATTTGTTGACACATAATATATATATATATATATAATAATAATAATAATAATAATAATAATAACAAAAAAGATAAAAAATAGAGAAGAGAAGATATAATAATAATAATAAAATAATAATAAAATGATAAGATAATAACAATACAAATAATAATACTAACATATTTCATCTTATATTTCTTATTTTTTAGGGTATAAAAGAAAAGACGGAGACACATAAAAGGGTCGTCGATGACACTGGGAGTGGGCCGCCCATGGCCCATCGACCACCAACCGTCGAGGCCCATGTTGAAAGCGGCGCGCCAATACCCACAAAGGAAAGCGCACCGATGGCCAAATCCCAGGGCGCGCCGAGGGTCAACCGCGCCGATGCTTCAAGGGTTCTGTAACCCATTATAAAAGCTGAGGTTCGACGAAGAAAGAGGAGGGCGGGCGACAGTACCAAGAATAGAAGAAGCCAGTGATGGTAAAAGAAAAAGAGGGAGAGGAGAACAGTAGAAAGGGAGATCATCCAGTGCTCGTGAGAAAGGGAGGTGGGTCGCTGTCTGTCGATGCCCAATCTGGGTTATAGCTCCCCCTCCCCCTGTTCTTTATTTCCGTTAACTATGTGATCTCTGTGGCTCTTTTGAGAGTTCATGATGTACATATATGTTTGGTCCACTTGTAATGTATTGCTCCATTCGCATCTGCGTGAATGAATATAGTGTGTTGAGATATTTCTTCTTTTTTTTAATCCTCTCTCTATGAAGCCTTGCGTATGTTCGTCTCTGTGCAAATGATCCTCCCACTGGCCAGCATTCGCTGCGCCGAACAGCGACTATGGCGAAACTATAATTGGCTCATGATGCGCGTGTGCCTCACTTCGCCTAAAGTTTTCTTCTGATTCTATCCCGGCTCTGTCGCTAAATAACCATGTTAGCCACTGTCGTTAGTTCTGTGGCTGCTACCCCCTCGCAGAGACGACGGAAGCCCCTGGCTACCGGTGGTCTATGATGCCAATGGGAGTTATTGCACGAGGGGTATTGATTGCCTTGATTTCGTTCCGATCGATCGGAGTATATGAGTTGCTGAGTCAACCCTGCTGTGTGACAAAGGTCTGAGACAGTCCATCTCAAGGCCCTCTGTCCACTTATAACAGGAAAAATTATGATGTTATTAAATAAATTCACTCAACGGTCGCACAATCTCCTCTGATTTCGCCTTAATCCGATACTCTATTTTCTGCACTTTTGCTCTGTTGTCTTAGAGAACCCTCTTGGTGCCTGAAACCCCCGGATAAAGCTTCAAAGCCCCCAAATCCTCAAATCTTCCCCATCGGCGCCCCAATTAATCTCTCGGCGCGGTGCTCTCTATGCGATGGTCTTGCGCCGATTGTCAGACGTGCCGATAACCAAGTTTGCTTCCGTGCCGACCACCTCTCTCTGTCGGCCGATGCCCCGCCGCGCCGAGACCCCTTTTCTTATTCATGCGCCAATTGCATGAATAGCCCGCCGAGAAGTTGTCACGCCGAGTCCCTTTCTTTTGCTGCCGCCACATCGCGTTCAACACATCCTGTTTGGCCACCGTATCATTCTCTATACTAGCCGCCGTGTGCATGCATGAGGCCACCCCACTCCATCCATGGGTAAAACCAACCCAGCCACGTGAATAAACCTCCATGCATCTACAGTTCTACCGCCAGCTCACTCGGGTATGTTCATCCCATTTAGATATACTCCACTGTAAATAAGCATGTAGGGGTTCATGGGGGGGCCACCCAACCACTTGCTATCTAATTTATACATATGCATATTTTCACCTACGTAAATGCCACCAGCACTCCATTTTATACATCCTATTATATATATATATATATGTGTGTGTATGTATATATATATATAAATAGCTCTCCCCCCAGCCCACCATACATTTGTGAATGAATTTGCATGGGTCAGCCATTTAATTCACTAATCCCCAGCCACTGGCCTACGTAATCTTGCATGCATACATATGAAGGAGTGCGCATGAATAAACCTACATGGCCACTTATTCCCCTCGACCGCCGGTTCATGCCCCTGCCCACGCAGAGCATTTCTTTTTCCCTTTTCCACTGTGAATTAAGCTTTATCATCCTCTTCACTATTCCAATGACTGTCGAACCCCACTTAGCCTCATGAGATGCAGAGGAGCTACATTAATGGGGCCTTTACCTCTACATTTATTTCAATTTGGGTTTTCGATTTTCCTCTTTCACCACACCGGGTCACGGAGTTCTACCACTGCATGTTCTCCGCTGGTCCCTTTAGGGGAATATTAATGAGGCGCCTTGACGTTGAACATTGCCCCGACACATCTTGATCCCTTCAGATCTCGGGTAAGATATGCCCGTATCTTTTTGGCTTCCATCTCGGCACTCCGTGGATGGATGTCCTATGTGTCCTTTGGCATGTCCCGAGACAAGGGGAGATGCTGTCCAAATGGATTCTGATCTCTGCTATATCAAACCACTCTTATTTCCAAACCCATGGGATCTAAAGAGGTCTGCCTCTGCATGTCCTCCATTGATTCCCTCCATGGGAATAATAAGGTTAAAATGCCGTGGTGAGCGAATACCGACTCGGTTTAGTCCCACCTCGTGATATCCGGGCATTGACATGCTCCGATCTTTTGTGGATTCCGTCCTGGGTCTGCGTGGACGGTTTCCTATTCCCGCTTGGCATAGTCCCAGATAAGGGGATATGCTGCCGGATTTATTCCGTATATTAATATCATATCTTGTTTTGCATAATCATATGTACACATCTTCTATCCTGCAAATGAATGAGCATACCTATCACATTGGTTTTACCCCTGGGATTCTTCTACTTTGGCGATTAATCAAGGGTTGTCCTTCTTTGGAAGGGCGTAATTAACGTCATGCCTTTATGGTATGACGGAATTCCGGTCCCGAACCGAGTCTCACAATCGACTGACCAAGTCAGATCGAGCGCATAATAAATTGTCACTCCGGTGACTGGCACGCCTAATAAACTAACCAATAAATAAATAAATAAATAAATAATAAAATAAATAAATACAAATAAAATAAATTTAAAAAAATGTGTTCCCACAGGCATCGTAGGGAGACACTAAGAAGCGGTGTAAGACGTCAAGGGATGAATCCGGCTTTGCTTCTAGTGGGTGGTGCTCCTATCTCCTGGCAGGTACAGGCTTGTTTTCCCATTGGTTCGAGGTTGGTTTGTTCGGTATGATTAGTTGTAAAGAACTTTTCCATTTATTTATTATTGCTCGCTGCTTCTGCCGTACTCTCGTTAGGTAGCGTTACCTTTCGTGCTTGTTCGCGCTTTGCGGTTTTGTTTCTCTCGTGCGAGGTGGGGGTCCGCGGGATCTCTACTGAGCCTATGAAATGAGGCCCACCCCTGTGTTTTCAGGTGAGGCGGGGTCGTTGAGAGGTGTGTTAGAGTTTCAGCGCGGTTCTAGTAGCCAAGGTTAGTCACCAATTGCCAGAGTCGGGATATGCCCCGTGTACTGTTATTTTTCTTTCTGTTGACTGTACTTATATTGGACATGAGACACTTTGGACCTTGCAGCTGTTTAGTGATTAATTTCTTAATTCTTACATTATTTTTAGATTATTGTGCTAGCTCTGCAGTCATTTTAGCTTCTCTTGTACCCTCACACCATCCTTTAACCCTTCCGAGTCTTCGGGCTCGTGGGTGGCGGGCGGAGGTTCGGGTCGCGTCGGTTCCTTTCCGGTACTCTGATCTTGGGTCATTACAGCTTCGGTAACTTAGATGAACCCTATAGTATTATGTCTGGTTTAGTTAATTTGAGAGTCTCTTGTAATTTCCTTTTATTGAGTCTGTTAGTCTGAGTCAAATTGTAATGAACTTATATTTAGAATTTCAATGAAATTTGATTCGTCAAATTATATTGTGCTTTTATGGTTTGCTCTAATTGACACGACGGTATCGCTGCCACGTTCCGAGCGTGTTACCGCTGCTATCGGTTCGGGATGTGACACCCTTAGACCTCTCAAATTTCTTAACCCGAGTTGTCACTGCGGTTAGGTCCCGTGTTACCAGCGGTAACACACTCACGTGAGATTAGCATTTTGCCCTCTCGTTCTGTTGGAAGGAGAGAGAGAGAGAGAGAGAGAGAGAGAGAGAGAGATGCACCTCTGGCAAGTCTAGAGGACAATGGCTGAAGGGGCTGGTTCCTAGAGGACAATGGCTACTCCGGCAACCTCTCTAGCTTCAACAAACCTGGGATGAACGACTTCAAACAACAAGCTCAATGGATCCTCCTTCTTCCTCACCCTCGTTGCCAGCATCATCACCGGCGTTGTCCTCTCCCACTCTAGAGACCTCCACAACAGCCCCCGAGCCATCAGTGAGAGTGTAATTTACGAGATGCGCCACCCTCGTCTCATGCGCCGACCCCCACTCTAGTCTAACTCACTCAGTCACTCTATAGATGAGCTCTCTCTAAGGACGAATGTGGGATAACACAACCAAGAACAAGCCCTAGTGGTGATCATCTAGAGGAGGGCAACACCAGCTAGTGCCATTTCTCGAAGCCACCGGTCGAGCTCGACGTCGGCCACATCGGTGCCAGTGAGGAGGAGGTCGAGGATGCACTGAAAGAAGGGGATGGGTAGGGGATGCGGAGCATGCCGCGCTACTCGTTGTAGTACTCCGGGGAGTGACGAAGAAGCTCCAGGAAGATTGGGCGGCCGACGAGGTCTGTCTGCCCCACATAGTGCTATTCTCCTCGCCCACGTACATGGGGAGGTCCCCCCCTCCCGCCAGTCGCAGTGCCGATTGGTGTCTAACCTCTCCTCGCCATATCATCATCCAAAAAAGAGGATCACCATCGCCCCTTGGGAGATGACCGAGGGTGGAGGAGGTCCTCCTACTACAACGAGTGGATGTCACGAGAGAGCCACCAGATCAACCGTTTCATCGTCTCTTTAATATGTGTGTGTGTGTGTGTGTGTGTGTGATAGAGAGAGAGAGAGAGAGAGAGACTCTGCCCTCCGTGTCAACTTCCTCGATCAAAGAGAGAGAGAGAGAGAGATAAGGGTAGGAGAAGGAGAGAGATAAGAGTAGGTTAGTCATTTCCCTTCTCTTAAGTTACCTTGAGTTAGGTGCGGCCCTCTTAAAGATTTAAGGAGTTTAGAGATAAATATCATAAAGATAGGAATATATAAGTAATTTAAGAAGATCTTAAGAATATTCAGGTAATCCTTTTCTAAAAGAAACTCATGCTTAATCCTATTTTATCAATAAAGTGAGTCTTCCCATGACTCTTTTATTATAAAAGGTTGTACACTTTAACTTCTGTAACATCAATGAGATTTTCAACTAAGTAATAGTACAATTTTCTAAATTGCATGCACCTGATTTCAACAAATAATTGTTTTGGCATTTATAGAGTCTTTCCTGAAATGCTCTTCGTTCCGCTCTTCATCCTTTCCCATTGTCTCATAAAGGTCATCCTCAATAGGCTCCATGTTTCACAGTCCATGGTCCGAAGAAAGATCCCTGTACGAGTCTTCCATTTATCATAGTTTAAACCATTTAGTGTTTTGACTTCTACCAAAGGAAGCAGCCTCAAATTTGTCATGCAAAAAAGATTTCTCTTGAGATGGTTCGATCCCCATGTAGAGATCTTAATCTGATACCAATATAAATATTGTCAGCCAGAGGTATGGCAATCCCTGGAAGACGTGTGATGTAGAGAAGGTTCTAAGAAATTTGGGTGAAGTATGCGAAATAAATTTTTGGTGTGGTGTCGAGTCCACAATCATGTTGCTAAGAGCAGTTTATCCACAAAAGGTATAAATGAGTGATTTATCCGCAAAAAAGTATAAATGTAGTGTCTACAAGCATGTTTTAACTGTAGTTTATCATATATATATATATATATATATATAATGGTGTAGTGTCAAGTCCATCGTCATGTTTTTAGTATATAGCACAAAATATATTTTGCATTAGTTTTGATATAAACTTCAACAAAAAACCCCTTTACGACGAAAAAAGAAAAAAGAGAATAATCATAAGTTCACATATGCACTTTCTATATATATGACTGTATTTTATAAGTAACATGTTACCTTGCTTATATATAGTTATAATTATCAGGAAACACTCGAGAGGCGAAATTAATTTAACTGCGACTGCAGCATGCACTTAATTAGTCTCCGAAGCCATAAATACGTACATAATTTCTTTCTCGGATCCGATATTTCATTCAGAATTGGGTCCGATATTAATGGGATGTCGGATCCCTACGTGGGTTTAATTAGGCAGGCAGGCAGACAGAAAATCCAAGTTCTTGACGATTAATATTTCCACAAAAGAGAACTCAACCCAGAGAAATCGGTTGCAGGATAAAGAGCTTGTTCGGGGAAACGAGGAAAAATCTCACACACCGACCACGTGAAGAGAAAGACCCCTCTTTTTGTGGTGCATAGATCCTCCAAGTAAGCACAAGGATCTAACGTTCACCCTCTCAACCAATGGGAACAAAGATAATAGAGATCCTCAGATAAGGACCCCCATCTTCCTCTACTAGCTGCCTCTCTCTCCCGCCCAACTTCTCTTAATAATCCCACCAGTGCATGGCCTCCTGACCACCTCAGCCACTGTTACGTCTGGGACCTGCTTCTCAGAGAGGTCACCTCCAACCCCCCACCAAACACCACCAGTACCCCAATGGCTGCCACCATGGCCCTCTCCTCCCCCTCCTTCGCCGGGCAGGCTGTGAAGCTCGCCCCGGCCGCCTCTGAGGTCCTCGGCGAGGGAAGGGTCAGCATGAGGAAGACAGGCGGCAGGCCCAAGCCCGCCGCCTCCGGCAGCCCCTGGTACGGCCCCGACCGCGTCAAGTACCTCGGCCCCTTCTCCGGGGAGCCCCCGTCCTACCTCACCGGTGAGTTCCCGGTGACTATGGCTGGGACACCGCCGGCCTCTCGGCCGACCCCGAGACCTTCGCCAAGAACCGCGAGCTGGAGGTGATCCACAGCAGGTGGGCCATGCTGGGGGCCCTCGGCTGCGTCTTCCCGGAGCTGCTGTCCCGCAACGGCGTCAAGTTCGGCGAGGCCGTCTGGTTCAAGGCCGGCTCCCAGATCTTCTCCGAGGGCGGCCTGGACTACCTGGGCAACCCCAGCCTCATCCACGCTCAGAGCATCCTGGCCATCTGGGCCAGCCAGGTCATCCTGATGGGCGCCGTCGAGGGGTACCGCATTGCCGGCGGGCCGCTGGGCGAGGTCACCGACCCCCTCTACCCCGGTGGCAGCTTCGACCCACTCGGCCTTGCTGATGACCCGGAGGCCTTCGCCGAGCTGAAGGTGAAGGAGATCAAGAACGGCAGGCTGGCCATGTTCTCCATGTTCGGGTTCTTCGTGCAGGCCATCGTCACCGGCAAGGGCCCCCTGGAGAACCTGGCCGACCACCTGGCCGACCCCGTCAACAACAACGCCTGGGCCTACGCCACCAACTTCGTCCCCGGCAAGTGAAGCGGATTCAGGTGGTGATGAGCCATATCTTTGATTTTGTGCCTAGGCTTGGAAGACAATCAGAGATGCTTTCCTCGTGCACGTAATGTGTAAGCTGAGGTTATGTGGATCCTGAGCAATGAGGATATTTGTTGTAAATTAATTATGTGGGATAGTAAAATTTATTGCCTTTTGCTCTTCTTCTCATCTCAGTCAAGTATGTCGGTCCTCTCGGTTAAATGGGCAGTGGCCATGGCAATTGATCCTACCTCACATATGTTCTTCCCTTTTAATTTCCTGATGCAGTCGTCTGGAAATGCATGCCATCACCCAAATTGACTATTGAGTTCTCTTATGTCCGTGTATGCTCTCTTTTCTATGGCTGTTAACTGAGGGGAGCAGACCGATCGATGATGTTAACATAAACATTATGCGCTTCAACTCCTACCTTCAGTATGAGAGGTTTATATAAATCTTCCCATGGTGACGAAACGAGAGCAAGAAAGGTCTATGTGTGGTGCTTACGATAAACTCAGAGCGAATGTCCACTGAAGAATGGAGCCCTGGAGTGGAGAATATTGTTGAGTACTGGAAGATCTTCTAAAAGGATGAGGACGAAATTGAAATGACTTACCTCATGAATCTTGGCTGGACATTCCAAACGAACCTGAGTTATTATGGATAAGAACTTTGAAAACTAAATATTTGCGTGATGTAACCAAATTCTTGGAAGTTTGAACTCGAATAGCTGATGCAGCACTCATTGATACCCAGTTTGTAGCTGCAGCTATTGTTTTCAATTAGGACAGGACATTCAAATTGCTGCACACCCAATGATCTCCAATTAACTCCAATGGCTAATTCTACGCTACGAGCAAAAGCAGTGGCACTCCTAATGGGGATCACGATATGGGGACTGAATTTAGAAGATCAGTACTATTGATTCAAGGTGACTCTTTACCCAAGTTCGACGACTCGTTGATTCGGATTGGATCGGAGCCTCTCTAATCCGATATGACACACTGCGGATTGTATGCGACTCGGACCGACTCGATCGAAGTCAGATAAGCCCTTATCTCCCCCTGAACTCTCGAAGCCCCACACTCCCGCTCCTCTCCCCCTCCTCCTTCCGATGACGTTCCCCCCTCCCTGTTCCTCCATCTTTCCCTCCTCCTCCCCCTCCGTTCCTGTTGGACGCAATACAATTTCTTTTTTATATATTATTTTGGAATATCGGGGCATCGTTCATCGATTTATCATTTTATCATTTTATCAGTTTATCATATTATCATTTTATCATTTTATCAAGTGCGAGGGCGTGCAAGTCACCTAGGTGACAATTTATTTGGGCTCCGAGACTGGAGTTGTTCGGAACCCACGGTGCGCTCGATCTGACTAATCAGACGATTATGGGTATCGGGTCGAGACTAGGGACCCATCATACCATAAAGGTCATTGCATTATTTACATCCCCTCGGAGAGGGGAAAACCTTTCATTAATCGCCAAGATATGGGGCCTCATGGCCTGAAGATCGAATTTCGTGAAAGTAGTAACATATATATCGAAGAGCGTTAAAATCCCTTATATTAGGGTGCAAAAGGGGTATTCGAAATCATGTCGATCGTATATTGACCATTTCATGTTCGGACGGACGTCCGGGTTGAAAATATCGTCAATCTGTATAAGCAACATCGGGTCATATGTATGCCGGGGAACAACAAGTTTATTGCTCGAAGAAGGAGGCCATAGGGCCTAAAATCCAGCTCGAAATGGTATAAGTTCAGTGGATTATCGGCCCGGGGCAAAGTCGAGCCACGGCCATAGTGGGGTAATTCCTTGGGCTGGGCATGCCATGCGGAGGCCATATTTGATATGCCCCTCTCATCGGGTCAGGTGGGAAGAACCCTGGATAAACGCCATTTAAATTCTATAAGAGGGTGGTTTTTAGGTTCATCATTTTTGTTGATATCCATGGTTTATCATTCATTCTTTTATTACTATATTGATTTTTGTTTGTATTTTATTGTGGTTCTTTCTCCCCCTTTTTGTTATTTTATTCATCTTTGTTTGTATTACTTTCTTCGTTGTTTGTTTCCCTTTTTTTGTTGAAATGGGGGGTTTCGGTCGATCGAAATCTCTATTTGGTCAACCGATCCTCCCAGGGATGGGGATTGGTGAAAGGAGTCGACTCCCTGATCAAGGGGTCGACTCCATGCTGATCGGTCGACCAAACCGAGCAAGAAGTGCAGTTCATTTTTTTTTGTTCGAGCTATCTTCTTATGGGTTTTTTTTGGAGTTCATTCAATATTTCTTTGTAATCTTTTATCTCCATTTGTTCATCACTTCTGGATTTCTACATGAGGATGCGGTTTCGGAATTCGCATATATGCAAATGGGGTCTCGGAGTTCATGCATACAAATGCATTTCTAAACTCATGCGTGCATATGCATTTTTTTTTGAGCTCATGCATGGAGTGTGCAATTCTGAATTTAAATATACAATAATACATGCATGGGATTTCAGTATATGGCTTCGTCATAACCCCCCCTTTTTTTGTTAATTCTTGTTTCCTGCACATAGGCATGTTGACACCCGTTTTATACCCAATAAGTCGGGTCATCTCCTTGTTTCATTCTATACGATGCTCCGAGTTGTTCACCCTTCATTGAGTCTCTTGATTAGTTGAAGCCTATTTCTTGGGTTTGAACTCTTTGATCGGATATGGCTCCTAGTGGCGTTTCATTGGATGAATCTTAGCAAGCCCCTCATTTCATTCTTGAACCTCAATGATAATAACGGTCGGTTCTAGGCGCGTTTTTTCATTCTGACGGATGGGTCCTGGACCGTTACTCTTTGAAGAGTCCTGAGGCTTAAGGCCTCGTTGTAAAGCTTATCCTTTTGATTCCACGTTGATAATAACGGTCTGTCGTGCAGCCGTTGTTTCATTCTGACGCCCTATGCCTTGGCCGTTGCTTCCTTGAAGAGTCCAACTTGTTGGGTTTTCTTCCCGTTGATCTTATCTCTTTGGGATAAGGTTGAAAGTGACGGATGATCCTTGGTGCGTTACTTCCAAGTGACGGTCTGTCGTGCAGCCGTTACTTCCTTCCGAGAGTCCTGACAGTTCAGACCTTTTCTCTACTACTCCGTGGTCGAGATAAGGGTTTGGATTGACGATATCTCTTTCAAATCTGATCCTCAGGACCTCTCGTTCGATCCTATGGACTCTTGGTGATATTATCTTCGAGGATTTACTAAGAGTTATCCCTTTATCTCGCTGAATTATCCTCTGCTCGACCTAAGAGTTTGAGGGTCTATAAATAGAACCCTTGACTTCATGGCCAAAGGGGGGAGATTTTGAATTCACGACGAAGTGCTGCCAAACTCAGGAGCCATCTTCATCCAAGAGGAACTGCTTCCCACGTCCACCCATCTCATAATCAAGGGAGTACTTTGGTTTTGGTCTTTCAAGTTCATCATTGCATGCTTGAGTTCTTCCCTGATTTTTCCTCAATCAAAGCATTGTCCCTCTTCCTTCTCCACGTTTTTCACTGTCCTCTAAGCATATAAACATCTTTCCAAACTTTTAAAATACCCAGAGGGGTTAAAAAACCAAAACTCCCCGGTAATTCCCTCTCCTTTTGATGATGTTAAGTCCTTTGAGAATTGATACTATGCTTGTGAAAAGGACTAATTGAGGTTATTGTGTTTGGTCTTTCTACATCTTTGGCAGGTTTACAGGTTCATTGACACGAGGCCCAGGTCTTCTAGCCGGCTGGAAGAGTTGGAGTTAAAAGAATTCAAGCTTTGTTACTGCAGGTTATCTGACGGCCTTGTGCAGGCGCGTCATTCTCCTCCGGCGGTCTATCTTGTGGCCGTCACTTCCAAGCGACGCACGGGGTCCTGGCCGTTACTTCCAAGTTGATCTGCAGGCTTTCTTTGGTTTTCTCTCCCGTGGGCGGGTGTTTCATCCACCTATTTCCAAGGTATATTCAGGTTCTTTTGACTTGTTTTACTTTGGTGGCGATCACATCTTTCCTTGGTATTGGGCATTAGCTGTCTTCTTCATCATATCTTCCTATTTTCCTTGATTGTCCCACCTTCACGGTGTGTTTTTATTTATTCCTTGTTCCACGCCCCGGCGTGTGTTTTCCTTTTCCTTAGCGTAGTTGGATTGAGATAGCATGCCCATGCTATAGCTAGCTATGATTGCCTAGGTTCATGATCACATGTTCATAGGTTTGAGTAGATCTTTGATTGTTTGTTTGTTATCTTACCATATCACCCCCCAAACCTCAAAAGAAAAATAGAAGATAGACAAATAAATATCAACAGATAATTTTTTGGCGATCACGGTGGGACAAGCTTGTGCCAATCGTGCTTTTGATTCTTGTTTAAACCTGCCATCATCAGCTTGTAGAGTTGCCTTTTGTTTCCCCTTTGATTACTGCTCATTCTGGTTTTCTGAGTTCTCTGACGGCCAGGTGTCCCCGCGTCACAGTTCTCTGACGTAGGGGCATTAGACCGCCACTTTGGTTATGCTGTGTGAGCTTCCACGGGCTTTCCGGTTACTTCTGTTTGGTTTTGGTTCCCTGGCTCATCTGACGGTCTCATCCCCCTGTGTTATATATTATCTGGCGGTCTGGCCTTTGACTGTTATTGTGCTCTGACGCAGGGTCCTTCGACCGTTATTCTCCTGGCAGGTACACATCCGAGGTGCATTTATTTTCGTAGTTTTTGCTGTGATTTATTGCTTGGGTGATACTTGACATCCTCCTTGCTTTGCTTATATCTCCATATCATTGTGTGCATCATTGATTGCTAGATTTTAGGTTAGACTTTGCATGCACTCCGGTGCACATAGGGTCATTCATCTTGTCATATCTTAGCTTGCATTTTCCTACCTTGTTGTGAGGACCTCTCATCTCCATATTCCTTGGAGCCGACCAGGAAATCATAACAGGGACCTCCGTAAGTCCCCGCGAGCCGTGGATGTTAGCGCAGCGAGAGTGATATAGAAGGGGGGGGATGAATAGATCACTCCCAGTTTGCAAAGTTTAGGCGAGAAAATAAATCTACCGCTTATGCCCCTTCTAAACTTAGCTCACAAAGAATTGCAAATGCAGGTACCAATCAAGATCGAATAAGAAAATGATGATAAGAGCTGAACACACAACTGGTCGAAGAGACAAGCAGATAGAGGACGCTGATAAAGATCGCAAACCACAGAAAAGACAACCGGTTTTTAGGTGGTTCGACTGCAGTCTGCAATCTACATCCACCCCTCACTCCAACTAGAGTGAGGATTCCACTAGCCACTGCTAGAGCACAGCAGACTCAGTCTGCGAACAACTTGCTGCCAAACAGCTTGAAAACCCAAGGGAGACAAATCCCTCAACCAAGCTTTGCTACCCACAGAGCTTGTAACATGTTCTAGCACCCAGCATGAACAGAACCGGAGAGTGCCTCTCCCTACCTCCACACACCGGAGGGAACCTGCTAATGACAACCCGTCACTAGCAACACCAGAGATCAGCGATCTCTCTTCCTCTGCAACCCAGAGGGAAATTGGAGATAGACTCCCTTCCTCCACACACCGGAGGGGAACAGATCAGAAATAGACGAAGAACACAAAAAGAAAATCAGAAAAGGAACTAAAGACTGATCGAGAAAATATTCGATACTGAGAGTTAATACAAATGTAGCTTCATGGGAAGCAATTTCAGAAACCCGATACTGCAAACTCTCTTTCTCTCTTCACTGCTATCTCTCTTTTTCTTTCTCTTTACTGGTGGATCGAGCTCTCTGCAATACTGCCTTTTCTTTCTTGGCTCTGATCACCTTCATCGGTGGATGAAGGTTTCTATTTATAGCGGCAGCAGGTGGATAGGGCACAAAACGCGTGTGCCTCCCACGCTCGATCCAGAACCTTCCTGCCACGTGACCTTATTTGATTGGTTCCTTTTATCTTGGATCACGTGCACCCCCTTTATTAGGGAATAATCTTCCTCGTACCTGTAAGAAGATAAAAACCATTAACACGCAGTATGGCCACTAAAACTAAAGCTGCATGAGGTATATGATAACAGCACGACGTGACCAGTACACGAGATAGGAAAAGAACGACACGAGGTACACTGTAACAGAACAGACACAACGAGGAGAACGACACGAAGTGAAACAAGAACGACACGGAGTACATACGATGACTACAGCACGAAGTAAAACATCATGATATAATAACCAATAATGAGAACGGCACGAGAACAACATGGAGACAAAACAGTAACCGACACGAGTTGAAAACAACACGAGGTAAAAAGAAGAACGACACGAAGTGGTTGCAACAACAAGCAAGACAAAAAAGATGACACGAGATGCAATTAGAGGACAGAGAGAAGTGACACGAGGTTCACACAAAAACGACACGAGGTGGCACAGAAACAACAGTAACCGACACGAAGTGTGGTTACTAAATAGGAACGACACGAGGTCTACAGGGAAACGACTCGAAGTTCATCAGAACTATTAGAGCTGCTTCAGAAACACGACACGAAGACATGATATGGAATGACACGGAGTGTGATCAAGGCGAGAAGGACACGAAGTCTAAAGAGTAAAACAACACTAAGACCAAAGCTGAAACCTACACGAGGTGAAGACAACACGAAGACGAAAACACAACACGAAGACATAGACACTAAAATAACACGAAGATGAAACACAAGAATTGACACGAGGTGAAGTCACAAAGCGACAAAGAGAAACGACACGAAGACAGAGACCACAAGGATAAAACAACACGAAGGATTACCTCATACGAGTTTTCCTGTCAAGCATGGAAATCAACACGGAGTGTTGTATGCTCAGACGACACGAAATCATTTCGTGTTGGTGAGGGAAAGCAACACGAAGACAATGATGCTACAGTGCAATGTCTAGACTTGAAGTTCAGTTGAGTGTACAGACTTCACCAATGAATCACTCACTGTACAGACTTACTATAGCAGTCTGATGTACAAACTTTGATGAACAGTCCAATGTATGGACATTGAAATCGTAGACCAATGTGCAGACTTGACAGTGAAGACTAGTGTGCAGACTTCAAGTTTAACTGAGGATGTACAGACTTGAAGAATAAGCCAATGTATAGACTTGAAGATTGAAAGCGATGTACAGACTTTGATGACCAACACCAATGTATAGACTTAGGAGCATAAGACACGGCTGTACACACTTAGCCTAAGACAATGCATAGGCTTGCACGAGAGTCCAATGTATAGACTTTGCTACCCAGACATGATATATGCAGAGACATGTTATCTGACAGAATGCAACACACATATATAAAGAGCAAATGCCATCAATGCTAGACATTATCATTCATGTTGCTATCAATATGCAGAATGCTCAAGAATAATAATGCATAGAAATGTACTTATAGTGTGAGACATCATCAAAAGCATAGGGACACAACAATCTCCCCCTTTTTGATGATGGCAACACTATGAAGCAGGCAATATCAAGGTTTATCAAGATTTAACATGAAATCCATGCCAGCTGCAACAACAGATTAACTTCAAGGCATGCTCATGCAAATGAATTAGACACACCCTACAACTCACTCTCATTAACTCACTCTCATTTCCCTCACAACTCATAATCAGGAACTTCCCCTAGGCGACTAGCCACAACCAACTGATTAAATCATTGATATAGCAGAACCTCTCTCCCCCTTTGACATCAGTAAAAAGAAATGCAGAAGACATAACAATGCTGGAGACATGAAGAAGAAGTGCAGTAACGATCTTAGTGCAGAAAGTCACGAATAGGTCTTAAGAAAATAAGTGAGGTTCTAACATCAAGAGAAGATTCTTTAAGCTTCAGTACACAATGGAGAGACAGAATTATGAAGAGTATATCAGCATACATAGTGTATGATGTAGAGCAGGAGTTGACAAGTATGGCCAAATGGAGCTGATCATTCAACTATTCCACAAGACAGCAAGAGTCTAAATCAGAGAGGTGTTCTCAAAGTATTGAGGACAAGCAATCCATTAGTTGCATAACAACAAGGAATGTTAGTTGGAGATGATTTCCAAGATGATCAATGAGTAAGTTGGTAGATCACTTCTTTTGACATTAGGGAGACACCTTGATCAGAGGCCTGAATCCCCAGTTACTCAGAGTGAGTTCCTCATTACTTCCCCCCCCCCCTTTTTTTTTAAGGAACAGAGTTAGTAACTGTGGCTTTTGACATGAGGAGACACCTTGATTAGAGGCCAGAGTCCCCAGTTACTCACCAGCAAGCCACCATTGCTCTGTCATGACTTTTCATTTATTTTAAGTATCTGACACCTCATGACTTGGGAGAAATATTCATTTCATTGATGAAGCTCCCAGTTTCTCAGTGATCAAAAACAGAACATGTTTGTTCAGTTAAGCCCTTGAGTTAAAGAGATAGACTGATTGAAGACAATACCAAAAGAGAAGGACTTTTCTTGTATTGAGTCTTGAAGTCTAGATTTCAAGTTGATTGGGTCAGATATCAAGACATACGTGTTTTTGGCCTGAACCATAATCAATGACAATGTAGGAAGATATACTTTATGCAATTAGTCCAGGTCTCTGTGTGAGTGCCAAAGAAAAGATTCTAATTGGATTTTAGAGACACTGACTTATTGACTTAAGAGATAAGTGACACTCTACTGTCTGAGAGAACTACACTAGATTAGTCATGAAAAACCAGCAGAGATACACATCTGGACACTCCTTTTGAATTTGTCAAAGAACTTCTCTTCTCACATTACAACTTAGCTCCCCCTAAGACATAGCATACCTCAATAAAACATTTCAGCAAAAACTCAAGGCTTCCCTCAAATTAGAGCATTCCTGAAAGCTAACCAGTGAGCATTCCGAACTCCCCCTTAAACCAGCAAGCAAGAAGGCTAACCAACAGATAGACAAATCTCCCCCTCACAACAGGAACAGGCTTCATAATTAAGACACTTTGTATAAGCCTAACTCTCTTCTTAATGTAGTGAACTTTTCATTATCCAGAGGTTTTATGAAAATATCAGCAATCTGATTATCTGTTCCTACATGAATTAGTTCAAAGTTATTCTTAGACACCTCATCTCTTATAAAATGATGTCTTATCTCTATATGTTTTGTTCGAGAATGCAAAACAGGATTTTTAGCAAGATTGATGGCACTTGTATTATCACAGTAAATAGGTGTGCACCCCAGGTCTACTTGGTAGTCCTGAAGTTGGTGTTTAATCCATATTACTTGTGTTCCACAACTCCCTGCAGCCACATATTCAGCTTCTGCAGTGGAGAGGGCCACAGAATGTTGTTTCTTGGAGCCCCAAGATACTAAACACCCACCCAAGAATTCACAATGGCCACTTGTGCTTTTCCTGTCTAGTTTACAGCCTGCATAGTCAGCATCTGTGTATGCTACTAGATTCAATGTGCGAGAAGCAGGAAACCATAAACCAAGGGAGTGACTAGCTGACAAATATCTGAAGATTCTTTTAACTGCAGCTAAGTGTAGTTCAGTGGGTCTAGACTGATATCTTGCACACATTCCTACACTGAATTGTATATCAGGTCTAGAGGCTGTTAAGTAAAGAAGTGATCCAATCATACCTCTATAAAGTTTGGCATTTACTTCTTTACCTGTCTCATCTGCATCCAATGATGTATTGGTGCCCATAGGTGTAGTAATGTGCTTTAAGTTTTCCATGCCAAACCTTTTGAACAATTCCATTGTGTATTTGGTTTGGTTGATGAAGCACCCATCTTCTAGCTGCTGTACCTGCAATCCAAGAAAATATTTTAGTTCACCAACCAAGCTCATCTCAAATTCAGCAGACATCATGGTAGAAAATTCATCACATAGTTCATGGCTAGTTGATCCAAATACAATGTCATCTACATATACCTGAACTATGATGAGATCTTTACTCATGCCCTTGGTGAATAAAGTCTGATCAACTTTACCTCTTTTGTAGCCCTTGCTGATCAGAAATTCAGATAATCTTTCATACCAAGCTCTTGGAGCCTGCTTTAGACCATACAAGGCTTTGTTTAACCTGAAAACTTGGTTAGGTTGAGGAGAAAATTGAAATCCAGGAGGTTGTTCAACAAAGACTTCTTCTTTAATAACTCCATTTAAAAAGGCACTTTTAACGTCCATTTGTTGGAGTTTAATGTTCTTTGAGCATGCAAAGGCAAGCAACAATCTTATGGCTTCCATCCTAGCAACTGGTGCATAAGATTCATCAAAGTCTACACCGAATTCCTGACAGTAGCCTTTGGCTACTAGTCTGGCCTTGTTCCTCGAGATGATTCCATCTTCATTTATCTTATTTTTGAACACCCACTTGGTTCCTATTACATTAATACCATCTGGTCTTGGGACAAGCTCCCAGACATTATTCCTTTCAAACTGACCTAATTCCTCACTCATAGCATTTACCCAACCTTGATCAGCTAAGGCCTCTTCTACTGTTTTGGGTTCAATTTGTGAGACTAAAGCAATTAGGTCGTCATTATTCACATTTCTAAAATGAGATCTAGTCCTTAGAGGTTCTTCAGGATTGCCTATGACATTATCTAACGGATGGTCTTTAAGGAATCTGATGTTTGTTGAAGACTCACCTGTTTCTCTTTGACCTTCCTGATTTTGGGAATTTGTTTCTCCATTCTGCTGAGTCTTCTCTTCTTCTTGTTGGTTTTCCAGAAAATCTCCACCATGATTGGAGTCCCTGTCAAGATTTTCAATATTAGAAACATCTTTCTTTTCACTAAAAAGAATGTGTGGAGATTCTTCCACTTTCTGATCTGAAACATTAAATACCCTATATGCCCTTGACACTTCTGAGTAACCCAAGAATATTCCAGGTGAACTCTTGGCTTCAAACTTGTCTAAATCTTTCTTATCATTGTTATGAATAAAACATTTTGCTCCAAAAATTCTGAAATGAAACAAGTTTGGTTTCTTACCTTTTAGAAGCTCATAGGGTGTTTTCTTGTGTATGGGTCTTACCATGGCCCTGTTGATTATGTAGGTTGCTGTATTGGCCGCTTCTGCCCAAAACCTTCTAGGTAACTTACTTTCAATCAACATGGTTCGGGCCATCTCCACCACTGTTCTATTTCTTCTCTCCACGATCCCATTCTGTTCAGGTGTCCTGGGAGAGGAAAACCTGTGAGTTAGTCCTTCTTTGTCACAAAGTTCAGTAAACATGGAATTTTCAAACTCACCTCCATGATCAGATTGAATAGAACTAACCTTGAACTTTCCTTCTTGTTTGACCTTATTGAAAAATAGATTAAACTTTTGAAATGCATCACTCTTATTTGCTAAGAAAAATATCCAAGAGTATCTGGAGAAGTCATCTATGATGACATAGCCAAACCTGTTACCATTAAGACTCTGAGTTCTGGTTGGACCGAAGAGATCCATATGAAGGAGTTCCATTGGTCTAGAAGACAATGGCTCAGATCTTAATTTGAAAGAGTTTCTGGTCTGTTTGCCTAGAGCACAGGCATCACATGATTTTGAAATGGAATTAAATTTAATTTTAGGCATGCCTTTAACTAAATCAAGTTTGACCAGTTTATTTAAAGTAGAAAAGCTAGCATGACCTAGACGTCTATGCCATTCAAAAGCATCAATTTCAGAGTTAGCAGACAAACAAATAGTAGAGTCAGATTTCTCATTTAAGTCTACAATGTAGACATTATTAATCCTGTTGGCTACAAATTTAACCTCATCAGAATTTATTTCAAAAATTTTGCATGAAGTATCATCAAAAACAACCTTGTGACCCTTGTCACATAACTGACTGATGCTGATCAGATTATGTTGTAGCCCTTCCACAAGTAAGACTTTTTCAATGGAGTTTGTGGAAGACTTACCTACTGTGCCAACTCCAATTATTTTACCTTTGTTCTTTCCTCCAAACTTGACCAGACCTCCTGGCTTCATCTCTATCTTACTGAACTTGGATCGGTCTCCTGTCATATGCCTGGAGCAGCCACTGTCGAGGTACCACTTGTTGTCTTCAGCTGCCAGGCCGACCTACACAAGTATATCAAGCAGAGTGATTTGGAACCCAAGATGAGTTGGGTCCAAGTACATTGTTTAAATCTCTGATCAAGTGTTTGGGTACCCAGATTTGTTTCAGCATGGTTTTCTCTGGCACCCTCCTTTCAGGTTTATTAAAGTTCAATCCAGCTAAACTGGAGAAATGAGTTCTATTCCTTTCATCGGTCTTCCTATTCCTAGGAAATTTCCTGTAGGCTTGTTGATTGGTATATCTTTGACCATGAAAGTTGTTCCTCCAGTAGGTCTTGTTTGGACCCATCTGATTGTTATAATTCCAGCTTTTATTCTGATTTGTTTTCTTGGTCCAGCTACCATTTGTGTTCTGGTGAATGGACTTAATGTTATTCTTCATAAAGTTCATTCCAATCTTGAATGGTTGTCCAGAACTGGTTGTTGTGTTCTCTTTAGGACTTTGAGTTTTCTTAGAGCTGTTTGAGCTGGATGGTGTGTCCAGCTTTTCTTTTCCCTTCTCCGGACAGAAGGTGATAGTCTTGAATTGCAAGGGTCTCTTGTTGGTTGGGTCATAGCCTAGACCTTCCTTATTGAAATTGACCCTAGTTCCTAGTATAGCATCTAGGCTAGTCTTTCCTTGGACAAACTTCTCTAAGACTTTCTGTTTGTCTTCCAGCTCCTTTTGAAGAAACTCTGAATTCTTTAGGAGTTCAGCATTTACTTTCTTCACAGCTTCATATTTCTCTGAATTCATTCTGATTTCACTCATGCTTTCTTCAATTTTAGTTTTGAATTCATTGAGCTATTTTTTACTTTCTTGGATTTCTCCCCTAAGCTTATCATTCTCTTTCCTTTGTGAGGTCATTTCTTCTAGTTGTTCTTTTAGCTTTGCATTTTCCTCACAGACCAGAGTTTGTTCTTCAACATTTGTGTTAAATTTTCTTTTCAGAACTCTGTGCTCTTTGCTAAGTGAATTAAATTTATCTAGCAAGTCACCATAAGCATCCTCCCAGTCATCAATTGAGAAATTTTCAAAAACGTTTATTACCTCCTCTTCACTGTTTGCCATAAGACAAATTCCTTCTTCATATTCCTCCGAGGAAGTGTCTTCGGGATTCTCTTCTTCCTCGCTCCATGTGCAGACCATCGCCTGTGGCTTTTTCTTCTTCTGCACCTTTGTGAACTTCTTCTGAAGATAGGGACCTTTCTTCTGGAGTTCTGGGCATTCGCCTTTCATGTGTCCCTGTTTGTTACAGTTAAAACAAGTCAGTTTCTTAGGATTTCTATCCCTGTAATTGGTAAACTCAGCTTTCTTGTTAAAAGAGTGTGGGTTCTTCTTCCTGAAGGTCTTCCCCTTCGTCCTCAGAAACTTTCTGAACTGACGAGTGAGCATAGCCTGCTCCCCCTGGTCGAGATCTGAAAGACCTTCAAGCTCGGACTCAGACTCGGGGCTACTGCTGCTGCTCCCACTTTTACTACCCTTGTTGCGGGAAGCTCTTAGAGCTACATTTTTACCCTTCCTCTCACTACCTTCTCCACCTCCTTGGAAGTTCATCTCATAGGTCATCAGGGATCCTATGAGTTCATTCACAGTTAAGACAGTCAAATCTTTTGACTCCTCAATCACAATGGCCTTAGTGTGCCATGCCGGGGATAAAGATCTAAGGATTTTCCTGACTATATCTGCCTCAGCAAGATCCTTCCCTAGCCCTTTAAGAGTGTTAGTGATCAAGGATAACCTGGCATACATTTCGGTTATATTCTCATCTGCATTCATCTTAAACATCTCATACTTGGAGGTGTAGAGATTTACCTTCGAGGCTTTCACTTGAGCTGTACCTTCATAAATTAATTGCAGCTCATCCCACATTCGCTTGGCAGTTCTGTATGCAGATATTCGAGCATATTCCTCTGGATGAACAGCACACTGGATTATGTTCAGCGCCGTCCAGTTGAGTGACGAGAGCTTCACATGATCATCTGTCCAAGCATCCTCGTTTGGTGGCAGCTCATATGGCCCCACCGTGATTACTCTCCACAATTTATGACTCTGAGCTCTGATGAACACTTCCATCCTGTTCTTCCAAAACAGATAGTTACTACCATCGAAATAAGGAGGGCGACTAATGGATTGACCTTCGGCCATGAAGGTTCTAGGACCACCACCATTTCCTTGACCGTTCGTCCACATGGCGTAAACCTGCTCTGATACCAAATGTTAGCGCAGCGAGAGTGATATAGAAGGGGGGGGATGAATAGATCACTCCCAGTTTGCAAAGTTTAGGCGAGAAAATAAATCTACCGCTTATGCCCCATCTAAACTTAGCTCACAAAGAATTGCAAATGCAGGTACCAATCAAGATCGAATAAGAAAATGATGATAAGAGCTGAACACAACTGGTCGAAGAGACAAGCAGATAGAGGACGCTGATAAAGATCGCAAACCACAGAAAAGACAATCGGTTTTTAGGTGGTTCGACTGCAGTCTGCAATCTACATCCACCCCTCACTCCAACTAGAGTGAGGATTCCACTAGCCACTGCTAGAGCACAGCAGACTCAGTCTGCGAACAACTTGCTGCCAAACAGCTTGAAAACCCAAGGGAGACAAATCCCTCAACCAAGCTTTGCTACCCACAGAGCTTGTAACCTGTTCTAGCACCCAGCATGAACAGAACCGGAGAGTGCCTCTCCCTACCTCCACACACCGGAGGGAACCTGCTAATGACAACCCGTCACTAGCAACACCAGAGATCAGCGATCTCTCTTCCTCTGCAACCCAGAGGGAAACCGGAGATAGACTCCCTTCCTCCACACACCGGAGGGGAACAGATCAGAAATAGACGAAGAACACAAAAAGAAAATCAGAAAAGGAACTAAAGACTGATCGAGAAAACATTCGATACTGAGAGTTAATACAAATGTAGCTTCCTGGGAAGCAATTTCAGAAACCCGATACTGCAAACTCTCTTTCTCTCTTCACTACTATCTCTCTTTTTCTTTCTCTTTACTGGTGGATCGAGCTCTCTGCAATACTGCCTTTTCTTTCTTGGCTCTGATCACCTTCATCGGTGGACGAAGGTTTCTATTTATAGCGGCAACAGGTGGATAGGGCACAAAACGCGTGTGCCTCCCACGCTCGATCCAGAACCTTCCTGCCACGTGACCTTATTTGATTGGTTCCTTTTGTCTTGGATCACGTGCACCCCCTTTATTAGGGAATAATCTTCCTCGTACCTGTAAGAAGATAAAAACCATTAACACGCAGTATGGCCACTAAAACTAAAGCTGCATGAGGTATATGATAACAGCACGACGTGACCAGTACACGAGATAGGAAAAGAACGACACGAGGTACACTGTAACAGAACAGACACAACGAGGAGAACGACACGAAGTGAAACAAGAACGACACGGAGTACATACGATGACTACAGCACGAAGTAAAACATCATGATATAATAACCAGTAATGAGAACGGCACGAGAACAACATGGAGACAAAACAGTAACCGACACGAGTTGAAAACAACACGAGGTAAAAAGAAGAACGACACAAAGTGGTTACAACAACAAGTAAGATAAAAAAGATGACACGAGATGCAATTAGAGGACAGAGAGAAGCGACACGAGGTTCACACAAAAACGACACGAGGTGGCACAGAAACAACAGTAACCGACACGAAGTGTGGTTACTAAATAGGAACGACACGAGGTCTACAGGGAAACGACTCGAAGTTCATCAGAACTATTAGAGCTGCTTCAGAAACACGACACGAAGACATGATACGGAATGACACGGAGTGTGGTCAAGGCGAGAAGGACACGAAGTCTAAAGAGTAAAACAACACTAAGACCAAAGCTGAAACCTACACGAGGTGAAGACAACACGAAGATGAAAACACAACAAGAAGACATAGACACTAAAATAACACGAAGATGAAACACAAGAATTGACACGAGGTGAAGTCACAAAGCGACAAAGAGAAACGACACGAAGACAGAGACCACAAGGATAAAACAACACGAAGGATTACCTCATACGAGTTTTCCTGTCAAGCATGGAAATCAACACGGAGTGTTGTATGCTCAGACGACACGAAATCATTTCGTGTTGGTGAGGGAAAGCAACACGAAGACAATGATGCTACAGTGCAATGTCTAGACTTGAAGTTCAGTTGAGTGTACAGACTTCACCAATGAATCACTCACTGTACAGACTTACTATAGCAGTCTGATGTACAAACTTTGATGAACAGTCCAATGTATGGACATTGAAATCGTAGACCAATGTGCAGACTTGACAGTGAAGACTAGTGTGCAGACTTCAAGTTTAACTGAGGATGTACAGACTTGAAGAATAAGCCAGTGTATAGACTTGAAGATTGAAAGCGATGTACAGACTTTGATGACCAACACCAATGTATAGACTTAGGAGCATAAGACACGGCTGTACACACTTAGCCTAAGATAATGCATAGGCTTGCACGAGAGTCCAATGTATAGACTTTGCTACCCAGACATGATATATGCAGAGACATGTTATCTGACAGAATGCAACACACATATATAAAGAGCAAATGCCATCAATGCTAGACATCATCATTCATGTTGCTATCAATATGCAGAATGCTCAAGAATAATAATGCATAGAAATGTACTTATAGTGTGAGACATCATCAAAATCATAGGGACACAACAGTGGATTCCCACACGGACGCCGGGCTGGTTGTACCTTTCCCACCCCGTGTCTAGGGTTGCATAGGTGAAGGAGTGGTTACACTTAGAGTCAAACCAAGTCCCATATTCATCTCCTACTAGGAACCCATTGTTGAGAGCACATATCATCAATTCGCTAAAGTTCCGAAGGAGAAATCATAAGAACCTTGTTGCATCATCTTAAAACAATTTGGTTGATATTTGAGTGTCTTCATCTTTTATCACTTACATCTTGTTAGAATCACCTAAGTTTGGTTGCTTATTGAGTGTTTTTTGTTGGTTGTTTTCGCATTTCCAAGGTTGCCCGTTGCATGTGGGGTTGTTTTCGTCCGTCTGAATCATCTTCTCGAGTCAGTTCTTTCTTCACGTTCTATTCTAATCCCCTCTTCGAGTCCACCATGGCATCCTTCAATCCTCCTCGCTCCCAAGAGGACTCTCTTCCTCAAGGGCTCCTTGAAAACCCCCCTAGGGTTATTACATTTTCCTCTGGAGAGGGGACTGCCCCCCTCCCATCCGCCACTTCTATGGAAGGTAGTCAAGTTACCCCTTCTCTCTCTACTCCTTCCGCGGGCTCCATCCTTCATATGATGGCCCAATTGGATCCGACCCAACTCCAAGTTTTATATCAAGCTATGCAAGGGTCCAATACTTCTCCTCTGCCACTATCCAAGGTCAATCTAACCCTTCCATTATTGGGCCGCCCGTTCAGCCCACTTCGATTGATCTCACTCTGGTCCAACCCCGGACCATCACTTTCACTGGCATGGAGATGGGCCAGTCTTATAATCCAGCCCATCAATCTTTCGATAAAGGGAAGTCACCCATCTCTTCCTTTGTCCAGTTGGATCATCACAACTCTGGTTCGGTAGTTCCGTAGCTCCTTATGAACCCTTCCGATTTCTTACGCCCTCAGCAAGGAGTGGCCCAAAATCATGCTAATCCGAGTCTATCTCAGGCCCAATATCCTTCTTACAGGCCGCCTATTTCCACTGTCTATCCTTCCACTCCTTCTTACGGGCTCCCGCCTATTGCTACAGCCATTCCATCTGCCCCTCAAATACAATCAGCATCCTTCACTACCCCTGCTCCTTCCCGAGAGCAGGACTTGCTTGACAAATGGGCCACCATGCAGCAACAACTCGACTTTCTCTAGAAAAGGGTTGGCCCACAATCCTTGGCCGACATTCCTATTCCGAGCTTCCAGAACATCCGGTTCCCTCCGCAGTCAGAGCTCCCCAACTATCGCAAGTACGATGGGAACATCAATCCCTTCATCCATGTGAGGGATTTTCTTTATGAATCGGCGCAGTTCCAATATGATGATCACCTCATGGCATACTTATTCCGCCGATCTTTGGACAGTGTTGCTCTAGAATGGTTCTATTCTCTACCACTGGAAGAGGCCGAGAGTTTCAAGGTAGTAAAAGATAAATTCATCCAGCGGTTTCAAGACAGGGTCGGCCCTGAATATTCATTTACAGATCTAGTGGCCGAGAAGATGAAGTCGGATGAGGAGTTCGCCACCTATGCAGACAGGTGGAGACAAATGGCCGCCAGGGTACCGGGCCACATTCCGGAGGAAGAGAAGGTCAAACTGCTGATTTCCAATGCCACCCCGACCTTCCGCAACATCCTGGCGATGAATGACATAGCCAACATGCATCAACTCTATAGCCAGGCGCGCTTCATCCAGACTCAATTCAAGGATTCCCCTATTCATTCCCTCTTCGAAAACCAAAAGCCCAAGTACCACAAGAAACCACAAGGGCCGGTTACTGAGGGAGTCCAAACAAATGAGCAAGTACAAGCCGTTGGTTTTCCATATCAGGCCGCACCTTTCCGCTACAACCAAAACCCCCACAATTCGTAAAACGTCGCTCCATAAAACTTCCAAGCCACTCCACAAAACCCTCCCCCCGCCTTCACCATTCCACAAAACACCTTTGCCGCACCACAACAACCATCACCGCCACCACAATACCATAACGTCCCTCCACCCAACGGCTACAACAACAACAATCCAAATAGCAAGCGCCCGGCTCCCAGGAGAGCCCAGTATCCTCCATTGCCAGAGACGCTTACAGATATCTTCTCGGCACTCATGTTAGTGAATGCAATCCAACTTCCTCCGGAACAGCCTGTTTGGAACCCGGCAGTCGATCAGACTAAGTATTGTATGTTCCACCGGCAGCCAGGCCATACCATAGAAGGATGTTTTCAGTTCCGAGATCTTGTGTATGACCTACATGAGGGGCAGAGAATCGACTGGGCCGAAATGCATAGGGCCATTGTTGAGATTAAAGAAAAGAGAAGGCAGCCGCAGGGGCAGCAAGTGCAGCAGCATCAAGCACCGCCGCCGCAGCAGCCACCACAACAGCAGCAGCCACAGCAAGTACAAGACCTGGGCATCCATCAGAACCCGATGCCGAATCATCCACCCGCTCCTCAGCAGCAGCCGCCAGCACCAGCGCAAGTAAACATGGTCCAGCCACCGGCCCCCAACGCCGGATGGTCTTTTGACGATGATGGCGCCACACCGCAGGTCATGGCCCTCCACCATAACCACCGCAATCCTCCCTTCATCATCCCTGCACAGCCGACGTCCTCTCAACTCATCCTCCCATTCACACCCGCTCCCGCAAATCCTCTACCACTCTCCATTCCATCATACTCTCCCTCATTTACTCCCATCACCACCATCACACCGCCGCCCAATCCTTCACCCATTCTTTCCCAACCGCTAGCCTTCCCTCCACCCGCATCAACATTCATCACCACCCTGCCTTCCACCCATCCTTCATCCATCACCCGCGCACCGCCCATTAAACTCACCAACCCTACGCTCCACCAAACCGCCTCCCCCGCACCACTTGTTCCATTCACCCATCCTGCAGGGCCCATCATACTATCTTCAGACGCCGCGGCAAGCTGTGCTTTGAGGAGCGGGAAGATGTTCCATCGGAATTACGTTACTACTTCTAATCCCTAGTCCTCTCAGCCGATGACTGAGCAAGAAGAAACTGAACCTTTGCCGGGTACTCAATATGATTTGCTGCATCATCTGGATCGAGTACCCGCCAAAATATCTGTGCTGGAGCTGATCAAAAGGTCCACCCTTCATCAGGATGCACTGAGGGATTTTCTACAGAAGGTAATGGTTAGCGAAGACATGGCAGTTGATAGCCTACCAACGGCACTGGCAACCATCTCCAAAGGGCCGGCAATCACGTTCTCTGAAACCGAGCTTGCACCCCCGGGGGCTCAGCAAATGCCGCTCTGCATAACAATTACCCTGAACAAAGTCGACATTGAAGCAGCGCTGGTTGACACAGGGGCCTCAATTAATGTTTGCCCACTCAGCACCCTCCGAGCATGCAACATATCTGAAGAGTTACTACGGCCGACCCCCACCACTATAGCAGCATATGACAACTCAAGGAGAGCATGTCACGGGGTAGTCACCATTCAGGCAGAGCTCGGGCCCCTTACTATGGCCGTGGAATTCTATGTTCTTGATATCGACCCTATGTTCAAGGCTATCTTGGGTCGTCCCTGGGTTAACACACTCGGCGCCGTGCCCTCCACCGCACATCAGTGCATTAAATTCCCCTTCCAAGGGAGGGTCGTCAAAGTTAAGAGCTTATCCACAGTACAGTCAGTAAAGGCTATTTTAGAGCAGGTTCTTCCCACACTTTGGCCAAGCAGCCGGCCCGTTCTGTCGGTATTGGATTTGAACTTTCCTTGGGCTTACACATCCCCTAAGCCCGTCACTACTCCGGTTAATGTCAAAGTAAAGCCGCAGATTCGAGATTCAAAGGAGAGGAACATTATATTGAAACTGGGCTATCAACCGGGGAGAGGCCTCGGTGCGCAACTGCAAGGGATGACTAAGCCTATACCTAAGAGAAGAAAAATGGGTAGGAGAGGTCTCGGCTACAAGGAGACAGCATTATCTATGATAAGTGATTCTGGGCCGCTCACCTAGGATTATCGTCAGCATTTTGTCAAAGGGCCTCTCCAGCCTGGCACATTAGCTCCAAAGCCGGTTCAACAAGAAAGGAATGCAGCTTGTCCAATTACCAGTCCGCCTCCCTTGCCAAGAGGGTCAGATGATGACATGCTCGACTACAGTCATGCCTTGCAGGAGCTCTTTTATGAGAAAGAATCTCAGAGGAAGCAACAAGAAGTTCGGCTTATGCAGTGGAGGCCGAAGAAGCAGCTTATTGTTGATCTACAGAAGGAGGAGAGCTCTCCAGTTGTCTGTTCTTGGTCTCTCTCACGCTTCCAATCTATCTTTCAACAAAAGGAGTTCGTACCCCGCCTTCCTCCTATCATGATAAATTCATCTTTCATTGATCCACCGGAGATTCTATTCATTCCTTGTGCTTGCGGGAAATGTCCACGCATTGATCTATCCACTCTGTTTACTCCTCCTCCTCCCAACGCTCAGCTCCACGAGATGTGGTTCTCTTCTTCCGATCCTTTCTTCGACTGCATTTTCCCCGAGTTGTTCCCTATGCAGCTCCCACCTCCTCCATCTTGCTGTATAGTCTCCGCTGACCTCCAAAAAAAAACGTCAAATTTGAAACGGAGATTTCAGTGGAAGATTACGCTATCTTGCCGCCATCTTCCTCCCAAGATCACGAGTCCCCTGCGCCTTCCCTTCCACTCGGTCTTCTGTCCCCTAGGTTAGGGTTAGGGTCCGTCGAGTCTAGAGGAGTAGAGTCCGTTAGGTCTAGAGAAGTAGGGTCTTGTTCTGGGTCGTCCAACCCTTCCCATTCTGAACCGCGCTCGCTTGCGCATCCGTCCCGATCTGTTCCTGATAGGTTCTTGCAAGATATAGCTCAGCAGTGTCATGCTCTTTTAAAGTGTCCGGAATTCGTCGCTACAACAATCGTGATTGAGGATGAAGAGGAAATAGAAGGAGAATGGAGCGACGACGGATTAGGCGTCTATGAGGTTTTGGATGAGAAGGATCCAATAGATGAAGACAGCAATGTAGATGACACTACCGACTTATATGCACAAGGACTAAAAAGATTCGACCAGCCGTCGACGGCAGTGGATGAACCTACAAAGGAAATCAACTTGGGAACAGAAGAAGACCCAAGGCCCGTCATTATTTCTGCTGATCTCCCTTCACAGGTAGAAGAAGATCTAATTAAGGTATTAAGGGAGTATAGTGATTCTTTCGCCTGGTCTTATGAGGACATGCCAGGTCTTGACCCCTCCTTAGTGGAACATCGGCTCGTGCTTAAACCAGGGGCAACACCTGTGAAACAACGGTCAAGAAGATTTCACCCCCACATGGCCTTAAGGATCAAAGAAGAGGTCGACAAGCTATATAAGGCCAGGTTCGTCAGAGTGGTTTTATATCCTCAGTGGGTGGCGAACATAGTCCATGTTCTCAAGAAGGATGGAAAAGTGCGCATATGCATTGATTTCAGGGATCTAAACAAAGCATGTCCCAAAGATGATTTTCCGCTACCTCATATAGACGTCCTAGTGGATAACACTGCCGGGTATGAAGCTCTGTCATTTATGGATGGGTACTCGGGCTACAATCAGATCCGTCTCGCTCCAGAAGACCAAGAGAAAACTTCCTTCACCACACCCTGGGGCACGTATTGTTATGTAGTTATGCCATTTGGTTTGAAAAATGCAGGTGCCACCTATCAAAGGGCGATGATGGCCATTTTCCACGACATGATGCACATATACATGGAAGCTTACGTGGATGACATCTTGGTGAAGTCAAGAACAAAAGAAGAACACCCCTCTATCCTGGCTAAGGTGCTGCAGAGAGCCAGGGAGTATAAGCTTAAGATGAATCCGAAGAAGTGTGTGCTCGGAGTCTCCTCAGGGAAGTTGTTAGGGTTCATAGTGAGCAAACGGGGGATCCAGATTGATCCTAATAAAGCACAGGCCGTCATGGACATGCCTCCGCCAAAAAACATTACGGAACTTCGAGGATTGATTGGTAGACTGCAATTCATTAGAAGATTTATATCTCAGCATTCTCAGAGGTGTCGTCCGTTTTATGAGTTGCTTAAGGCGGGTGTCAAGTTCGAATGGAATCAAGATTGTCAGAAGGCCTATGAGGACCTTAAAGAGTATCTGTCCAATCCCCCGATTTTGCAACCTCCTGTCCCTGGGAAACCCCTAATCATATACATCTCGGTTATTGAGGACTCCCTAGGGGTGGTCTTAGCACAAGTAGATGATGAAGGGAAAGAGCGGGCTGCGTACTACCTCTCTCGACTGTTTAATCCAGCTGAATCCAAGTACACCGCTATGGAGAAGACTTGTGCCGCCTTAGTGTGGGTAGCTCAGAAGCTTAAACATTACTTTCTCATCCACCCAGTTAGGTTGATCTCTAGAATGGACCCAGTCCGTTATCTCTTAGAAAAACCCATCCTTTCTAGTAGGTTAGCTCGCTGGCAGAGCTTCCTCTCTCAGTTCGACATCACCTTTGTCGTTCAGAAGGCAGTCAAAGGATATGCCATTGCTGAGCATCTTGCACATCTCCCTATTCCTCATACCGATTCTATTCAGGATGATTTCCCTGATGAGCATCTCTCTGTCCTTTCTCATCATCCCTTTTGGTCTCTGCACTTCGATGGTGCGCTCAACTCCCAAGGCCAAGGGATCGGTGCTGTCTTGCTTACTCCGGAGGGAGTAACCATCCCCTTCGCTTATCAACTTCGATTTCCTGCTACCAACAACATCGCTGAGTATGAGGCTCTCCTAGCCGGCTTGAAGCACGCCTATCTCCTAGGCGCGTGCTATTTAAACATCATAAGAGACTCTCAGCTCGTTCTACGGCAAGTTCTGTCCACTTACCGTACTCGTGACCCCAAGCTCAAACCTTATCAAGATTTGGTCACGCTCATTGCTAAGCGATTCCGTAAGCTGATCTATATCCATACTCCCCGTTCTCTGAACATTCTAGCTGATGCTTTGGCATCTCTTGCTTCCTCATTATCTTTCCCTCTCAGTCGTAGTACTGAGACCATCGTCATCCAGAGACTGGACGCACCTTCTCTTCAAGATCCTTGGTTCATCAACCTCAGGAAATCTGTAGAGGCGAGAGTTGAGAAGGAAGATCTCAAGGAAGTTTCATTAACAGAACTAGAGGAGATTCTGGATGAAGAAGAATTGCCTTGGTATCATGAAATCGAATTGTTTTGCAAAGAAGGGTCATTCCCAGAAGGGGCAAAGGCCGAGCAGCGTAAAGCAATAAGAAGAGCCGCCGTAAGGTACACTATCATTGCAGGAGAACTGTATAGGCGCGCTACTAATGGAATGCTCATGAGATGCTTGGATGATGTAGAAGCTTGGAAAGTGGCTGAAGCGGCCCATTCTAGTGAGTGTGGAGGTCATGTCAATGGCCAGGCTCTAGCGAAGAAGATCCTTAGGCAGGGCTACTATTGGCCCACTCTAGAGGAAGATTGCTCCCTCTATGTCCGGAGGTGTCTTAAATGCCAACTTCATGCTGATAAAATTCACTCTCCAGCTTCGTCCCTCCATCCTATGACTGCTCCTTGGCCATTCTCTATGTGGGCTTTCGACGTTGTCGGCCCCCTCGGTGATCCTAATTCTCAGATCAAGCAAAAATCCTTCATCCTCACCGCTACTGAGTACTTCACCAAATGGGCCGAAGCCGAGGCGTACGCAGAAATCAAAGCTACAACGGTGTGCCGCTTTATCATGAAGAATATCATCTCGCGGTTCGGAGTGCCAAGCAGCATCATCACCGACAACGGACCCCAGTTCGTCTCCCAAGAGCTTAAGGACCTATGTAAGAATTTCAACATTGCACTGCATCATTCATCTCCATATTACCCTCAAGACAACGGTCAAGCCGAGGCCACTAATAAAACCCTTCTTAAAATCATCAAGAAAACATGCGAAGCACATAAATTTTCTGATTGGCCTGAAAGATTGATGGAAGCTCTGTGGGCTTACCGCACCTCCGTCCGTACCCCTACGGGGCAAACTCCCTATTCCCTGACCTATGGGATGGAGGCGGTGCTCCCATATGAGATCTTAATCCCTTCCCTTAGAGTGCAGCTCGATAGGGAACTTAATCTCGATAAACGTCGGGAGGCGTTGCTGGTCTAGTTGGAACTCTTGGATGAGAAGAGGATGAATGCGGCTGATCACGTTTCTATTTATCAAAAGAGGGTTTCGCGTTATTTTCAAAAGAAGGTAATTGAACGTAAATTCATGACGGGTGATATTGTTTTGAAATGCAAATTCATTCGGTCTGCAGGTCCTAGATCCAAGTTGCAACCTAACTGGGAAGGGCCGTTTGTAGTAAAGCAGGCTTATCCAGGAAATGCTTATCGTTTAGTAAACGCGGAAGGTGAGGAGCTCTCTCACCCGTGGAATGGGTTGTATCTTAAGCGTTTCTTTCCTTAAAATCTAAACCATGTGCTTCTCCGGCAATAAGAACTTCCTCCCTATCTTCAAAAAGAGGGTCCCGAGTAAGGCAATCACACACTACATGGCATCCCTGGTCGGGCTCCTTGCTTATAAGACACCGTTTTCCTCGGCCATGCTTTAGGGGAAAGTCGAAGTCCATGTCCGCTTCATTCTTCGGCTGAATCCAGGGGCAAGGAGTAAATAAGGAGGAGACAACCAATCCAAACTCCCTAACGAGAAGAGGTCTCAAATAGGGGCAAGTCCGTTATGACCTGACGCCACAAGAAAGAAAGGAAAAGGAAAGAAAAGGAGTGCTCTTTACAACAAAATCAAAAGCATCATCTCAAAGTATGTGAATGAATTTTCAAAAGCTTCAAAGGAAAAAGAAAACTAGGCATGACAAGAGTGGCAGTACAGTTCCCCGCGGGACGTTATGAGCCCGATCGCATGCATGCCTAAGTGGACAAATGTTCGATGACGGACATAAAAGCCCTGGCACAACAGACCAAACCTCTAATAGGGTTGTACGGTGAGGGAATCAAGTTCTAAAACTCCCATATCTGGCCTAAGCTTACCCCCATGATCTTTTTTCCTTTTAGGACTGAGATGAGTACCCTAGGTATGGCATTAGTAAAAACACCGTCACAATGATTAAGTCTTGGCCAGGGGTTGTCACACTATTGCACGCCAATCTCGAGACTCAACCTAAAACAAGGAAGGTCTCGTGTTGCTAGAGAGGCACTGGTATTTTCAAAAATCCAAAAACATTAAATATTTTCAAAATCCAAAAACATCAAATATTTTCAAAATCCAAAAACATCAAATATTTTCAAAATCCAAGAAAACATCAAATATTTTCAAAATCCAAAAACATCAAATATTCTCAAAATCCAAAAACATCAAATATCTTTCAAAATCCAAGAAAACATCAAATATTTTCAAAAATCCAAAACAACAAATATTTTCAAAAATCCAAAACAAAACAAATATTTTCAAAAATCCAAAAACATTAAATATTTTCCAAAACTCCCAAAAATACCATCATATGCATAGCATGCATCGCATTTTCATTATATTTTCGCCTATTTAATAAGGCTCCACCCCTTGACCAAATATCAAGAAATGGTCATTATCTAACTTGCTTCAAGGCAAGGGATTGAGTCTAAGAACAGATCTAACTTGTTTCATATTTGAGTGTATGCAGAACGCAGGGACAAGTCCAAAAGCAAAAGCTCACAACTATGCAGGTTCAAAGTGTGTAACGCGCCAGAATCAGACCGTTATAGTCATATAACGGGCCCATCTTTGACCGTTATTTCCCTTCAGGCATGGGCCTTCTTCTTTTTCATTGAACCATCACTATAACGGTCTGGGATCTACCGTTACTTGAATATAACGGCTCAAGACCCATCCGTCATATCCTTCAGAGACAGGGCTCTTGTTATTCTCATTATGACGGCCTGTCGCAGGACCGTTATTTCCTTATGGCGGCCCAGTGCATATCCGTCTCTTACTCCAGAAGCCATGTCTGTTCACATCATTCTAGCCTTTCAAACTATGGAACTCAAGATCATTCAACTATGGCAATCTCATCTCATTCAAGCAAAGATTAATGAAATATAATTCTTGATAAATTTAACTTCGATTGTCAATTACATGATATCTCTCATGAACAAAAAGGAAAATCAAGATACATTCAATTTCTTATCCGCAAGAGGGCGGATTCTTCTCAACTCTTTCATGTAATCTCGGCGTGTTTCGTCGTTCTCTTCAACTTCTGCTTGCCACGGACGCACCTTGCTGATCTCCCACATGATCAGCGCGTTTCGGACTGCTCGTTCATCTTCCTCGGCCCCCATCTTCCTAGGTAGAAGGGGAGGGTAGTGTGATAGTGCAGAAATGCTGATTCGAGGTAATCCGATCTGAAGATGGCATCGGTGCGGGTTGTAGATCGCCATAGTAGTGTTCCCTACTAGCTGGAGGTCCAGGCCTTGACGCCGCGATATTTTGAGAAGAGTGCTTTGGAGGACTCTTGGTCGCATGATGAACTTGTCCATTGGAAGAATGTTAAGGAAGAGGCGCCATTCGTCCCGAGTTTTCTTATCCGCCGTCTTGCATTCAACCTGAGGAGAATATCCAAATGCCCCTCCAATAAAGAAGAGAGGGTGGCTCCTGAAGATCCGGCTTGCTGAAATTATGTCTTCCTTAGGAAGGAATTTGATTCTTATTCCCATCCAGCACTCAAGGAGTATCATGGAACCAAACAAGGGGTCTCCTATGCAAGCCGAGCTTAGTCCTTCATAAAGGTATGAGAGGACCGCTTGAGAGATAGACATTCCCCGCCACAGCCCGCTAATAATGCCAAGATTTTGGATGTCTAAGAGGTGGTCGGTAGTGGTAAAATGAAAGACTCCACACAAGCAAACCACCACCGCCTTGGCTATTGCTTCATGTCTCTCCCACTTATTTTTACAATGAGACACTATCCACTGTGCCAAGGGTATCAAGTGAATGTGGTGTGGGCTGATCATGGTTCTCACGTCCTTTGGATTGTGAATGAAATCACTCAAGATCAAGGACGGGTCGATAGGCTCTATTGTGTAGCAAACCCGGTCTTCATCCCCCACCTTAGTCTTAGGAAGGGCTAGGTAGGTCTCTACCTCTTCTAAAAGGACGGTTGCTTCAAAGGAAGGGAAGATGAAAGTATGAGTTTGTGGATGCCATAGTTCCACAAGTGCTGAAAGGCTTGGCCAATCGAAGGATAATTTCTGGAAATTCTTGCCTAAAACCAAGAGGGGTTGAAGGTGCCATGCTTTAAGGATTGAGGTGATCTCTATGGGAAGTGCCTTTACCATGGGAGCCACCCACTTCAGATTGGAATAGCACCTTGGACCAGGAAGGGGCTTGAGAAAAGAAAGAAGGAAGTCATGAAAAGAATAAGTGCAGTAAAATTCTGAACTTTGGATGAGTTGTGAGAACTTACCACTCTTTGGGCATTGGAGCTTAAGTGCTTGGGAATTGATGTCAGCCGCTGGAGTTCTCCATGCTCTTTTCTTGCAGCTTTGGGGCCGGTGTAAGCTTTCTCCCCCATAGCCATCACCTCAAAGCTCCTCTTCATCATGCTTTCTGCTCTTTGGAAGAGCTCTTCAACCCTAGAACAGAGGTTTCAGCAAAGCTGCGATTTTGATTAAGGTTCCAAGTTGCTAAGGCTTATATTTAACTTTGGAAGGATAAGACTCGGGCTAGAAGGCTTTATCTTCAATCAGGATAAGTTCTAGTGATGGACTAAGTGGCTAAACCTAGGGTTTTAGTTATCTTAGCTCAATCCGTTTCGGATTACAACCCAGATTCTAACGGTACATCGTGCGGCCGTTACTTCATTCCGACGCGCCAGCCCTTGGCCGTCGCATTTTCTGTGGGTTTCAATTCCCCGAATCATGTTCTGTGGAGAATAACGGTCTACGGGTCTACCGTCGCTTTCTGTAACGTGCAAACCCTGAGCCGTCGCATTCCCAGCCACTCAGTTCCTTCTCTTCTGGGCTAAACACTTCTTGACAGTCTTGCTTATGACCGTCTCTTGATTCTGACGCGTCTCCTTCAGACCGTCGGATTTCCTGCTAGTTGCCCTGACCAACTATCGTTCTGCCATGATCAACGGTCTGATCCTTGGCCGTTATTTGTCTTTGACGCACCCTCGGTTGGCCGTCGTTTATCCTGATGCCCCACTGCCAAAGTGGGCCTCTGATGATTAACGGTCTCTCACCAGAGCGTCGTTTGATTATGACGGTCAGATCTTAGACCGCCACTTTCTCTGCTGCTGAGTTCAGGCTATTCCTTCTGCCCTTGCCTAGACCTGGCGGTCTTTCACATTGTACACCTCGTTCTCTTCCCATTTACATGCATTCCTGCATACATCTCATTCATTCATTCACATTTCGTCCATCCTGCATTTTTCACATTCATTCATTCACGCTCGCATAAAATTAAAAAAAAACAGAAAACTAAAAAGAAGGGATCTCATTCCATTTTGCCAAAGGTTCTATACAAGTGATAAAGAAAACATAAAAAAGGCATCATTCGGCCGGTCTATCAGCCGGGCCACCATCATCCTCCCAATCCTCAGGTCTCCTCACGGGTGGCAGTGCTATGGAAGCACTCTCCTCCTGCTGTCCTCTCTCTGCCCTCTCATTCCTCCGCTGGGCGGAGGAACTGACAAGGAAATCTCCTACTGGGCCGCTAGGGGCAGCACTCCTATGTACCCCACTCTGGGAGGCACTCCGCTCCGGTCCCCGGCCCATCATCCGGACCGTCCGCTCCAGTGTCCGCAGCTTGATCTTCAGTGTAAAGATCTGACGCCGCGTCTCCCGTGCCTCGGTCCGGTAGCGATCCAAGTCGGCCGTCCCGATCCGAAGCTCCTCCACCTCAGCTCGTGCCCGAGCTAACTCCTTCCGGAGTTGTTCCATCTCTGCATCATCTGGGCGTCGCGGGGTCTCCGCTCTCAGCCGGGCCATCTCTGCCCGTACCAGCTCCGTCTCTGCTCGGGCTCGATCGGTCTCGGCCCGGCTTCTCTCTACCTCAGCTCTCGCCTGGCTGGCCTCGGCCACTGCTGCTGCTAGATCCCTCGCCTGTAGATTGCATTTCATATCGTTAGTCATGAAGCATTTAATTAGGCATAATCATAAGCATTTTTAGTCTCTTACCCGCTCCGCGAGGGTGGCCTCCGCCTCCTCGGCCCGGGCAACCGCCCGAGCAAAGTCGGCCTCCTGCTCAGCCCTGCCTCCCGCAGGCTGCGAGGAAGACGATGGGGCATCCGGTCCAGCGCGTTGGGCTCCCTCGGCCCGCTGCATTTAGAAGTCATGGTTAGTTGACATTGGCATTTGCATCATGAACATCATTGCATAAATCATGAGCATTTAAGTTTTTAGTCTCACCAGGAGCTCCAGGGCAGACCGATACCCGTCCCGCTGTTGGATGGTGGAGTGGAGTAGCCCTTCCAGTTCGGCTATCCGTCCCTCAGGATCTAGCTGCATTTTTAGAAAACATGAGTCAGCATATATCACATTGCACATTGCATAATAGAAAAGTTTAGAGTTTTAGTTTACATACCGGTCGTCGGGTACCTCGGTACACCCGGTCGCCGTAGAGTCGAGCGAAGGCCTTTAGATATGCCTTGTCGCTCTCGTCTCGCTCCTTCACCGCTCGGCCCCGCCTATTCCAATCGTGGACGTACTTCGCCTTCCGGGCACACCAATCCACATTGCCGCTGATGCCCCTTGCTGACTTGCCGGGGTGGTCATCGCTGTGGCGTGGAAAGGTCACCTCGGGCTGGTGTAGTCCCCGGGTCCGCAGGATCAGCCTGTAGTGCAGAGGCTTGATGATATGGATGCAATGCAACCATATGTCTCGCCCCCGGTACGATAAGGCCGCCTCCACCAATGGCTGTCCCGTATAACCCTCGTCGCGGTATGGGGTCCATCTCACCTGAGAGCATTTAGTTCATTCATTAGCATATAAAAGCATTAAAGATATTAGAGATATTTAGAAAGCATTTAGAAGCATATAGAAATCATTTTGAGTTCTGGACTTACCGATGTATGTGGGAAGGAGTCCAAGTCGTCCTGGATCGTCCGGGTCAGTCTAATGATCGACCCTGTGTCCCTCGCCACCGACCAACGCCTCGCGATCGGTATGCGGCCGGGATAGAGTAATGCGCCTCTCCCGATGCCCGGGAGGTACATATAGCTCCAGATCTGCATTTAGAAATCGAGTCAGTCGCATCATTGCATAAATCATTGCATAAATCATTGCATAAATCATTTGCATAAATCATAGCATCAATATTCATGGCATAATAGAAAACATGAGAAGTGCATTTACCTGTAGGAAAGGAGAGAAGCCGCCCAGCATCGTCTGCCTGTCCGTAGTGCTGAGGGACTCGAACAGGAATGCGAGCACTGCCGCTCCCCAGGCGTATCTCCTGACTCTGCCCAAATCCTCCATCATCAGCAGCAGTCTGCAGTTGATGACATCTGCCCGAGTCACGAAGAGGAGCTTCCCGAATAGCAGCATCAGGAAGCGTCTGAGCACTCTGTCCCCCTCTGGTCCTGCCTCCGCCGCCACGCGAGGGCGCACCTGGTCTATCACTCTGCCCAGATGCTCCTCGGGTAGCTCTCCCATGGTGATCGCCGCTCCTCTCAAGCCTAAGCTCTCCTGCAGCACTGATCTCGAAAGCTGAGAGGAGGACTGTCCCGGCCTGATCAAATCTAGCCCGAGCAGCTGCTGCGCCATCTCTCGGTAGTCGCCGTATGTCCACCCTGTCACCGCGGCTCCGTGGACTCTCAATCCCGTAATCCTCGCTATGTCTTCTAGCGTGGGGATCATGTGGCCCCACGGGAAGATGAAAGCTCGGCTGATCGGGTCCCATCTCTCGTGCAAGGCGTACAGTAGCGGCGTGTCCATCCGGATCACCTCGATGCTGAGCACCTCGGCGAATCCCATGCCGGCTAATCTCTCTCTCTGGTAGTCGGGCAATGCCTGGTACACTGCCCGGATCTGTAGCCAGGAGATCCGCGATCGTCTCTTCCCCTGCATTACATATTAGATCATTAATTAGTCCAATTGGCATCATATAATCATTGCATAAACATTCATGATTAAAAAGAAAACAAAAATTGAAAAATTGAAAACCCTAAAAAATAGTTTAAGTCCCTGGCATGAGTGACGGCCCTGTGCTAGGGCGTCGTTTGACTCTGACGGACTCATCATGGTGCGTCAGACATGTGACGGTCGCTGGCAGGACCGTCACATGGTCTGCGTTTGGGAATTTTTTCCCTTGCATCCCCGTGGTCTCCCACTATGGCCAAATGGCCTACAATTGTTCCTAGTGGGTTCGTAGACCCATTTCTACCCCTTTTCCCCACATGCATCCATAAATAAACAACAAAAAAATCAAAAATTGGAAAATTAGGGCGGGGGCCTACCTCGTGATCCATGGCTCTCTTCCTCTTCTTCTTCGGTTCCTTGGGCTCCTCTGCACCCAAGGGAGCTTCCCCTTCGTCCTCCGTGGCCGTGGGAGCTTCTTCTTCCTCCCTTGGACTTCTCCTCGCCGGTTGTTCTTCTTCCACCGGTGGGATCGCCTCCCGTTCAAGCCGGCGGTGGAACCGCCGTATTGCCATCCTCTTCCCTCTCTCTCTCTTCTTTGGTGACGGTTGGGGAGCCTCGTCGCCGGCCATTGAAGCAGTGGAGGTTGGAGTCGTCGGAGCTCTTCTCGATTGGAGGTTTTGGGGCGTTGTTGAATGGAATGAGGGCTGAGTGACCGTTCGGTTGTTTTTTTGAATACTCAGGAGATATGACGGTCTATCGACCGACCGTCACATCATTTTGACGCGTCTGAATCTGATCGTTACTTGTGTTGGACTGTTTTATTGAAGAATGTGAACCGCTTGGTTTATGACGGACTAGGGGTGGTCCGTTACTTGATGTGACGCACGTACATGAGACCGTTACAAACTTGCAAGTTTCTTGATGAATTAAATGGTTTAATTGATGTCAAAATGGTTCCATTTTCTTCCATGTTGTTCCTTATTAATGCCTCTCGCATGTACAAATGGTTATGCCTTGATTCATGATAATATTTATTATTGGCTAACCTATCTTTCATGAAGGAATTATGAGTAAAATCATGCTTTACTGTCCGTCAGGCAGGTAAGTCAGGTATTGTATCTCGTTCCCTCACTCCCTTGATGCATTACTATATGTTACTTATGATATATTACCTCGAGAACCGGCTGGTCATTCATGTGTCCTAGGATCTGATGTTCCCCTTAAACAAAAATGATGATGATCTAAGTTCACATGTTTAATCGTTGGATAGGCCGTTAAATTGGAAAATTTGGGGACGATAGTTCTATCTTGCACGCCGTGGTTGCAGATAGTGTCCTGCCTCTGATTTCTCCGATCTAGCAATATTATTCTCGAGTATTTGATATTTTATCTTTTCTTTACATTTGTTTTGAAGATTTCTTTTCCTTTAGCCCAGCATGCATCATGCGCATTCTTTGAGCATTCATGAAGCCTCATCTGTTCAAGGTATCTCAGTGATGGTGAATAGTTGTGTTCTTGATTCTGAATAAGGAGAATCATTCCACTCTGAATTAGAAAGTTTCCTTCGATCTGCTCGCTTGATCTGGTTCGCTGAAAATTCCTGTCTGGAGTTTAGTCTCTTTCTTTTTCGTTGCCTCCGGTGGCTAGCCGTGTTTCCTTTCCTTAGTTAATTAGTTCCTCCAGACTCGCATCCCTTTGGCTGGCAATTTCCTTGTGATCAGTTCGAAGTTTTCCAGAAAATTCCTATCGCTTGTTGGTAAAGAACGGGTGTCGTTTACCTTAACGCCCTCTTTTTGATACACTCCGCTTTATTTCCGCTTCATCTTCATGTTCCATTTCACTCTCGCTTCACCTCCGCTCGCTCCCCTGCAAAGAGGACATTAAGGAGGGGCATCTGTTGACACCCGTTTTATACCCAATAAGTCGGGTCATCTCCTTGTTTCATTCTATACGATGCTCCGAGTTGTTGACCCTTCATTGAGTCTCTTGATTAGTTGAAGCCTATTTCTTGGGTCTGAACTCTTTGATCGGATATGGCTCCTAGTGGCGTTTCATTGGATGAATCTTAGCAAGCCCCTCATTTCATTCTTGAACCTCAATGATAATAACGGTCGGTTCTAGGCGCGTTTTTTCATTCTGACGGATGGGTCCTGGACCGTTACTCTTTGAAGAGTCCTGAGGCTTAAGGCCTCGTTGTAAAGCTTATCCTTTTGATTCCACGTTGATAATAACGGTATGTCGTGCAGCCGTTGTTTCATTCTGACGCCCTATGCCTTGGCCGTTGCTTCCTTGAAGAGTCCAACTTGTTGGGTTTTCTTCCCGTTGATCTTATCTCTTTGGGATAAGGTTGAAAGTGACGGATGATCCTTGGTGTGTTACTTCCAAGTGGCGGTCTGTCGTGTAGCCGTTACTTCCTTCCGAGAGTCCTGGCAGTTCAGGCCTTTTCTCTGCTACTCCGTGGTCGAGATAAGGGTTTGGATTGACGATATCTCTTTCAAATCTGATCCTCAGGACCACCCGTTCGATCCTATGGACTCTTGGTGATATTATCTTCGAGGATTTGCTAAGAGTTATCCCTTTATCTCGCTGAATTATCCTATGCTTGACCTAAGAGTTTGAGGGTCTATAAATAGAACCCTTGACTTCATGGCCAAAGGGGGGAGATTTTGAATTCACGACGAAGTGCTGCCAAACTCAGGAGCCATCTTTATCCAAGAGGAACTGCTTCCCACGTCCATCCGTCTCATAATCAAGGGAGTACTTTAGTTTTGGTCTTTCAAGTTCATCATTGCATGCTTGAGTTCTTCCCTGGTTTTTCCTCAATCAAAGCATTGTCCCTCTTCCTTCTCCACGTTTTTCACTGTCCTCTAAGCATATAAACATCTTCCCAAACTTTTAAAATACCCAGAGGGGTTAAAAAACCAAAACTCCCCGGTAATTCCCTCTCCTTTTGATGATGTTAAGTCCTTTGAGAATTGATGCTATGCTTGTGAAAAGGACTAATTGAGGTTATTGTGTTTGGTCTTTCTACATCTTTGGCAGGTTTACAGGTTCATTGACACGAGGCCCAGGTCTTCTAGTCGGCTGGAAGAGTTGGAGTTAAAAGAATTCAAGCTTTGTTACTGCAGGTTATCTGACGGCCTTGTGCAGGCGCGTCATTCTCCTCCGGCGGTCTATCGTGTGGCCGTCACTTCCAAGTGACGCACGGGGTCCTGGCCGTTACTTCCAAGTTGATCTGCAGGCTTTCTTTGGTTTTCTCTCCCGTGGGCGGGTGTTTCATCCACCTATTTCCAAGGTATATTCAGGTTCTTTTGACTTGTTTTACTTTGGTGGCGATCACATCTTTCCTTGGTATTGGGCATTAGCTGTCTTCTTCATCATATCTTCCTATTTTCCTTGCTTGTCCCACCTTCACGGTGTGTTTTTATTTATTCCTTGTTCCACGCCCCGACGTGTGTTTTCCTTTTCCTTAGCGTAGTTGGATTGAGATAGCATGCCCATACTAGAGCTAGCTATGATTGCCTAGGTTCATGATCACATGTTCATAGGTTTGAGTAGATCTTTGATTGTTTGTTTGTTATCTTACCATATAACCCCCCAAACCTCAAAAGAAAGATAGAAGATAGACAAATAAATATCAACAAGGCAGAAGTGTTCAAATGCTCAATGTTCAATTTCTGGCCTTTTAATTAAATCTGAGTGTGAGCACTTCACGTGTTTTTCTTTGTTTATTCTGTGCATCCTTTCAGATTTTTAGGGAGGTTCATATTTCAGTTGGGTTCACTTTTTGGGCTTCTTCCTGCATATGAGCAAAACATGAGCAAAATTTGCAGCATGCAAATGCAATATGAACAGAATATGCAGCATGCAAAGTTCAGGTTCAGATTCTTTTCTTTTGTTTAAGGAGGATCATCATTTCTTTTTCTGGTTTCATTTCTTTGTTCAGCAACATTAAGATGCATGAGGGCTCTTGGTGAGCATTTAATACCGGGATGAGGGATGTATGGAAGCGTATTATGAAATCTAAAGCATGATCTGTTGGGTGATACTCCTAGAGCATCAAATACTCAAGGGACTGCATGCAAGTAAATGCCATTATGCAGGAATTTCGGTCTTAAAGTTAAAGCTTAGGGTTTCAAATTCATCATTCTACTCTGCTTATGCTCAATCTATTTTTTTATAGCAGGTTTCAGAATGTTGCTTGATCAATTGGAGTTCAATGTGCACGAATTTATTTTGACTGAAGTTTCTGTTCTAATATGTAGGATTGTGTCCCAATTCATTCTAAAATTCCCATCTGAAATATAGGCAAGATGCACATGCAAGTATGTATATGAATGGATGATTGGGGGGAGGGGCCTGTTGAGGTCTGAGTTCTGCAACTCCTTTTTAACCCATTGGACTTCAAATGTTCAGGGAATTTAGTGGCCACCTCCTTGGTGGCCATCATGCAGGAAATTTTTGTTTTTGATCTAGGGGTCCCCATTCATTATTTTTGTTCATCTTAATTTTAGAAATTCAAGGATTAAACCTTCCTCTCCTCTTCGAGCTCGGTACGCATGAGTCCGCTTGACTGATCATAAATTTGTGTTTTGATCATCACACATCACACTTTTGTACATATCTATTAGCCCAAACTGGCCCTCAGCCCTTGAATCAGAGAATCCCATGATCATTCTTCCTATTTTCTGTTTTATTCATTTTGATGTTGGTAGATTTATAAGATCGACCATTATTATTATTTGGTTCTATTCATTCAGAGTTTAGAAATCTCAGATAATTGTGTTGGTCATTACCTCTTCTTTTTTTGGGGTTCAACATATGTGAACTCATTTGGATTGGAAATCTTGTGTTCAGATTTGAGGAATTGGGTATCCAGCCCTTGCTTGAAATTTAGTTTTTTTATATATAAGGTTTGCTAGCCTGAAAGACAGGAAGAAGGGGTTGTGCATGTGTTGCTCTGGGGTACAGACTGGGATAGCAGGAGTCGACTCTGGGAGTCAACTCCTGGGCATGTCCAGGGTTGAGCAGCCCAGGTAGAGCCGAGCTAAAAGGGGGTCGACTCCCTGAGTCGAACCCTTTAGCCCAGGACTGCAGATTTCCTTATTTTTTTTGTCCTCCTTTTTTCTTCTTTTGCGTTCTATTTTTTTTTTGGTTTCTCATCATGCACAAGTTATAAAGATTACCCGACGGTATAAAGATTACTCGAAGGTATAACGTTTTTTTTGTTTTTTTGTGTTAATTCCAGCCATGCAAAGGGGAGGGGAGATGAACTCATTACCCAAAGGTATAAAGATTGCTCATCATGCACAAGTTGTTATACTCATGCAGCTTTGCTTACCTTTGAACATATGTTCACGGTAGCCATTCACGTGCAGATGGAATTTTGTCCTCCCCATGGGATTCGATCTTGAGACTAAGTGCATGCCAATGCATATGACGGTCTCTTTTTTGAACATATGTTCATGGACACGATCTACATGCCAATGACCATGGGTTTTCGTTTGGTCTCTGAAATTCGGCTGTGAAGGCCATATATGTGCAAATGTATAGAGGGCCCTTTGATGGATTTCTCATGTGTTCTTTCTTTTTTTTTCTTTTATCCATTCTTTATTTCATTCATTTTTTGTTGCTCATCCTTATCTTGACAGATTTTTGAAAATCATTACTGATAATGCATCTTCTTCTTTTGTGCAGACTCACCCATACATTCAGCTGCCACTAGGCTTGTTTTATCGCTAGATGAGTTTTTTTGATAGATACATGACACACATGAATGGGAAAATCAAATATCAATACATCTTGATATGCCAAATCATATGCGAGGCCATGGAGGCCAAGTGGAGGGCTGGCTGGCCTCAATGGGGGGGAGAGTCGACCTCTGGGATAGCCCGGATAGAACTGGGCTGAAAGGGGGGTATTAATTGCTCAAATAGCACATGTATATGAAGTGTCAGTGGAAAATCATATGCAACTTTGGAGGATGGTATTGGATGTGTATGAAACCTTGCTTGCACTTGAAATTTTATTCATGAGGCCATATGCATTATGCAGGCTTCGAAAGGGATGAAGGGCGTTGGGGGGTTAAAAGGAAATGCAAATGATTTTCTTTTGATATAGGGATTTGAGCTTTGGCCTAGGAAATTCAGCTTCACACTCATCATTCATTTCTTTTATTCTGCTCATTCCGATTTTAACAGATTTTAGAAATTGCATTAGCCATTATCTTCTTCTTCTCTTGAGGTTCAGTGACTTAATTCGTTTATCAAATCCATTGTTCTTTTTCTCTTTAGTTCATTTTTTTATCCTGCCTGTTCCTGCATTAGCAGGGTCAACAATGTCCTTTTATGCATGCTCAACCTTTAATCCCTGCAATTCTGTGTTTTCTTCGCAGATTAAGAGGATTGACCATAATCCCCCTTTTTGTGTTATGTGTATAGATCAGTCCATATCGATGAAATCTCTTCTAAATTTTGTTCAATGATATGTGATGGCAGCCATTAAGTTTAATTTACACATCTTGGTGATTTTGTCTTCACGCTGCCCGGCAAAATTTTGACAGCACCTCCCCTTATCTCGGAGCGTTGGGGGGGTGTAAATAGGGGACGCACCTACGGAGAAACTCCGGTATGGCCCCCAAACAAATAGGAATGCGCATGGAAACGACAACATCCCGTCACCCATTTTGGCCCGAAGATCCCGAGGGCTAGCCTACGAAGGACCCCGCCGACCCATGGGCCACCACAAACTCGTCGCCGAGCCATGGACTTTCGAGCTATCGCCGTAAACGGCCATTGATGTTCACTCCTCAAAGGGAAAATCACCCGGGGTCCACGTTAAGAAGTAACGAGCCCCCGAGGGTCCATGAGTGATCAAGAACCCGAAGCTGGAATCAGTAGAAAACAATCGATTATTCGAGACTAAATCCCATATATCTCACCCATTTTGAATCATGGTCATATAGTCGGTCCAAATTCCAAAATGGGGTTTTGAGAAGAAAATCACGCTCTTAGCGAAGCGAAGAAGACGTATATTGGGCTTACGATGGTTGGCTGCCTGGGGCCACACTTATGGAAGGTAGTGAGCTCCGGGTCGGTGGCCATCGTGATGAAAATCATCGGATGGGTGGCCTGGAGAAATAAAAAAAAAGGGTCTATCCTATCTACTGTGAGAACAAAGAGAAAGCCCGAGAAGGAAGGAATGATATAGAGCTATATATATATATGTATGTATATATGTATGTATATATATATATATATATATATATATATGTATATATATATATATATATATAATCTGGATGAAAGTCCAGCGCCCTCCTTCATTCAACCCAGGAGGGGGTTGGAGATAGAACAGAGGCTATACGTATATGCATATATGTACACACATAAAAATATATATAGATATATCTGGCCCCTATTGGGAAGGAACACCATCGTGCACATGGAAGGGAAGGAAAGCTAGGGCCGGAGGCCCTAAATCTTATTCATTTTTTTAACAGAGAAAAACACATCAAGGTTGAACCTTACAGCAAATAGATCAGAAAGAAGAAAAGAAAGGGAAATAATGAAGGACACCCACCCTACCAGTGTCCCTCACAGCCTCTCTCTCTGTTTCTGTGGACCCTCCCCCTTCTCCTCTCTCCTTGCGAGTATGGCTTCCAGGGGAGTTTGAAGCGGGCTTCTATCAAGAGTCCAGCCAGCTGGTCATTTTCTTCACCAAGGGGGCTTCTTATAAGGGCCGGAGGCCCTGTTTCAGAGGGACACCTCTGCATTTCTTTTTTTTCTTTTGAGCCGCTTCCACGCTGCTGTCGCACTGCTGGCTTTGCTTCTGCTGTTGCCTTGCTACGTGGAAGCGGCTGCTGCTACTCCGGCTACATCTGTAGCTCTTGCTATCGACGTGGCTACCGTTACTGCGTTGTCGAAGGAGCAGCGGCTGCTGCTGCCGTGGCCCTGTAGGATGGATGTGGCGGAGCAAGGGGGGTTGTCCCTGCACGGGATGGGCCAGCCGCGAGCTGGCCGTGCTTTGCGTGTTGTTGTCGTGCGGAGGAGGCATGCGTGCATCAACGACGTTTAATGCCATGCGCAGGAGGGAGAAGATGGTGAGCAGTGATCCATCGCGATGAGAGGGTGTGACATGGAGGAATAGTGCCGCTAATTTCCTCCTATTTTCCTTTTTTTAGAAATCCCTCTTTTTTTACCCTCTCTCTTTTTCATTTGCATAAATACCCGTGCGCCCCTTCTCCCTTTTGTGTTGGGCTTGGCCCAATCCAAATTGACCCACTTTTCTTCTTCTACTTTTTGGATTGGATTTGGCTCCCTTTTTTTAGTGCCAACAAATGCCCCCCACCCGTGGGTGTCGTGAGCGAGGGACGAGGGAACGGGGCCTGCGGGTGCAGCTTATTTCTCTGCGAGCATCTTTGGCTTCGTGAAGGTATTCTCAACCACAAAATGTATCGATTGGTCCTGACCGGGAGTCAGGCGCCAACCAAGATGATATTCGTCGATATTGGGTCTATATCGACTCTAGGGTATTCGATTCATCTAGTCTTAGACAGAAGGTCTAAGCCATCGAGGTTGTATTTTTGTCATGGTGGGACTGATGGATTGGTCCTGTCCGAGAGACAGGTGCCAGCCCGAGTGGTATCGCCGATATGGGGTTTATGCCGGCGTAAGGAATTTTGGGCTTCTCCGACTTTGATGAAAGGTCTAGGTCGGATCACTCGGTTGAGACCCAGGGAAGGCCTTAGGCGCCGAGTTATGGTAATTCGTCGATGCTGGGATTGCACCGACACAAGAAATTCTGGTGTCCTTGACTTAGACAAAAGGTCTAGGTCAGAACGCTCGGTTGAGACCCCGGAATGGCCTTAGGCGCCGAGTTAACTGGTTCATCGATGCTGGGATTGCACCGACACAAGAAGTTTCGTGTTTCTCTAACTCAGACGAAAGGTCTAGGTTGGATTGCTCGACTGAGACCCCGAAAAGGTCTTAGGCACCGAGTTAAAGGTCGTTCATCGATGCTGGGATTGCACCGACGCAAGAATTTTAGGTTTCTCCGAATTAGACGAAAGGTCTAGGTCGGATCGCTCGGCTGAGATCCCGGAAAGACCTTAGGCACCGAGTTAAAGGTGGTTCATTGATGCTGGGATTGCACCGTCGCAAGAATTTTAGGTTTCTCCGACTTAGACGAAAGGTCTAGGTTGAGCCGTCAGCTAAGACGCTGCAAAGAGTAGATTCGTCAATGGTAAGATCGCATTAACGCAAAGAATTTGATTTTCTCCGACTCATACGAAAGGTCTAGGTCAGATCACTCGGCTGAGACCCCGGGAAGGCCTTAGACGCCGAGTTAAGGTGGTTCATCGATGCTGGGATTGCACCGACGCAAGAAATTTTGGGCTTCTCTGACTTAGACGAAAGGTCTAGACTAGAGCCTTCAGCTAAGATGCCGCGTTAAGGGTATTCGTCGATGTTGGGATTGCATCAACGCCAGAAATTTGGGTGAATAACTTGGCCTGGACGGAGGGTCATGATACCAAGGTAGAGGAATTTTCGGTATAGACAAAAAGGTCATGACGCCGAACGGCTTGGCTTAGATGCAAGGTCATGACGCCAAGGCGGAATAATTCTCAACTTAGACGGAAGGTTATGACGCTGAAGTGAAACGACTCTCGGCCTAGACACATGGTCATGACGCCTAGCGACTTGGCTTACACGCGAGGTCATGACGTCAAGGCGGAATAATTCTTGGCTTAGATGGAAGGTCATGACGCCAAGAAAGAATAATTCTCGGCTTAGATGGCAAATCATGACGTTGAACGATCATTGGTACTTGGACTCATACCAACACAAGGAGATCGGGTTTCTCCGATTTAGACGAAAGGTCCAGGTCGGATCGCTCGGCTAAGACCCGGAAAGGACATGGGTGCCGAGTAAAGGAGGAGAGAACAGAGCCAACTTGTGTGGTCTGTTCGAAAGTGTCATGTATCTATTATTATTTATCATTTTCATCATCATTTATCTTACATCATTATCCTTTCATTCATCATCATTTTTATGTCATTTTCTTTTTTATCGTCATCTTTTCATTCATTTCATTTTCATTAATATTTTTTATCATTTTTTTATTTTATCATCATCATTTCTTACATTTCACTTTCTTCATATTCTTTATCAATTTCATTTTATCATCATCATTTCTTATATTTCATTTTCGCTCATGATTTCATTTCATTTTTTTATCATTTTCATTTTGTCATCATTATTTCTTTCATTTTATTTTCATCATATATTTTTTTTATCATTTTCATTTTATCATCATCATTTCTTTTATTTCATTTTCGTTCATCATTGTCATTTTATCGTCATCATTTCTTTCATTTCATTTTCTTCTCATCATTTTCACTTTATCATTTACTCACTCAAGCATGCAAGCATTCCTGACAGCAGGCATAAACATATAAAATATCTCCCCTCTATCAGGAATAGGATAAGGGCAGTGCCCATAATTCATAGACATGGTAGTCCCACGAAGCACAACTAAAGGGGGTGTTGATGCGTATTGAGATTACCGCATAGCCTACGTGCATAGTTTAAATCACAATCTACATCCGAGATAATTTCTTTGTAGTATGAAAGTGTTGGTATGTGAGCGATGAACCCCAAACATAGAGATATGCAGACGTTCTAAGTGACACTAGAGAATTACTCTATCGTTTGCACATACATTTCAGGTTATCGGCTTTCGGTAGCTTCACACAGGCCCCTTGTTTATTTTGAATTTTGGACTTCACCGTTCGGCGCGAGTTTCCTCATTTGTTTCAGTGGGGATTCCCGGTCACTAGGATTCATCCTTATTATAATTTTACTGCAGAATCTACTTCACCATTTCTACTTTTCTTCTTCTACTTTTTGGATTCATCCTGGTCATCCTGGTCACCCTTCTATATCGACGCAAGGGTATTCAGTTCATCTGGTCTTTGATAGAAGGTCTAAGCCATCGTGGTTGTATTTTCGTCATGGTGGGATGGATGGATTGGTCCTGTCCAAGAGACAGGTGCCAACCCGAGTGGTATTACCGATATGGGGTTTATGCCGGCGCAAAGAATTTCGGGCATCTCCGACTTAGACGAAAGGTCAAATTCGGATCACTATGTTGAGACCCAGGGAAGGCCTTAGGCACCGAGTTAAGGTAATTCGTCGATGCTGGGATTGCACTGATAGAAGAAATTCAGGTTTCTCCGACTTAGACAAAAGGTCTAGGTCAGATCGCTCGGCTGAGACCCCGGAATGGCCTTAGGCGCCGAGTTAAGTGGTTCATCAATGCTGGGATTGCACCGACGCAAGAAGTTTTGGGTTTCTCCGACTCAGACGAAAGGTCTAGGTCGAATCGCTTGGCTCAGACCCCGGAAAGGCATTAGGCACCGAGTTAAAGGTCGTTCATCGATGCTGGGATTGCACTGACGCAAGAATTTCAGGTTTCTCTGAATTAGACGAAAGGTCTCGGTCGAATCGCTCGGCTGAGACCCCGAAAAGGCCTTAGGCACCGAGTTAAAGGTGGTTCATCGATGCTGGGATTGCACCGACGTAAGAATTTCAGGATTCTCCGACTTAGCCGAAAGGTCTAGGTCGGGCCGTCAGCTAAGACATCGCAAAGAGTAGATTCGTCACTGTTGGGATCGCATTAACACAAAGAATTCGGTTTTCTCTGACTCATACGAAAGGTCTAGGTCAGATCGCTCGGTTGAGACCCCGGAAAGGCCTTAGACACTGAGTTAAGGTGGTTCATCAATGCTGGGATTGCACCGACGTAAGGAATTTCGGGCTTCTCCGACTTAGACAAAAGGTCTAGGCTAGAGCCTTCGGCTAAGAGGTCGCATTAAGGGTATTCGTCGATGCTGGGATTGCATCAGCGCAAGAAATTCGGGTGAATAACTTGGCCTAGACGGAGGGTCATGATGCCAAGGTAGAGGAATTTTCGGCTTAGACAAAAAGGTCATGACGTCGAACGGCTTGGCTTAGATGCAAGGTCATGACGTCAAGGCAGAATAATTCTCGACTTAGATGGAAGGTTATGACGCTGAAGTGAAATGACTCTCGGCCTAGACACAAGGTCATGACGCCTAGCGACTTGGCTTAGACGCGAGGTCATTAGATTTTAATCATAGGATAGTGGGTCAAATTTATTAACTAAATAAATTACTATTATATAACATTCGAAGAGATTAGAGTAGAGAGAAAGTAGAGAGAGAAAGTAGAGGGAGAAAGTAGAAAGAGATTAGAGAGAAATTAGAGAGAGATTAGAGAGAAAAGTAATATTTTTACATAATGGTAACTAAATAAATAACTGATTCTAAACATAGATCATTGGGTTAAATAAATCAATGACTTAAATTACATTTCAAACAAAATCAAATCAAAGGAATGTAAATAACAAATAACATGCACTCGGTTTATCATGCCTACCTTTAGAATGGACTTCCGAATTGACTTTAGTATCTCGCCCGAGCTCCCGTAAAAGTCTTTGCATAGGAAAAGATAATTTTCCCGTCCCAGATACGTAAAGAAGGGTGAAATTGTCCAAAATAGTTTCAAATCCTCCGTCCAAGTTTTTATCAAATATTTATATTATTCTGATGTTCTATTATCTTCTCCGTTTATTAATAAGAGAATGAGAGTGGGAAGAGAGATGAGAGAGAAACTAGAGAGAGAAAGTAGAGAGAGAAATAGAGAGAGAGGAAATAGAGAGAGAAAGTAAAGAGAGAGTAGAGAAAGAAGATAGAAGAGAGGTTTAAAGAGAGAAAGTAGAGAGAAAATAGAGAGAGAAACTAGAGAGAGAAACTAGAGAGAGAGAGAGAGAAAGAGAGAGTAGAGAAAGAAAGTAGAAGAGAGATTTAAAGAGAGAAAGTAGAGAGAAAGTAGAGAGAGAAACTAGAGAGAGAAATTAGAGAGAGAAAGTATAGAGAGAGAGAGGGAAAATAGAGAGAGAAAATAAAGAGAGAGTAGAGAAAGAAAGTAGAAGAGAGATTTAAAGTGAGAAAATAGAGAGAGTATAGAGAGAAAGTAGAGAGAGATTAGAGAGAGAGAGTAGAGAGAGTAGAGAGAGAGTAGAAAAGAGAAAATAAAATAGAAAGAGAGAGATGGGAGAGAGAGAGAGAGATGTGAGAGAGAGAGAGATGGATGGGGGGTTTTGGACGTGGGAGAAGTAGAGGGGGAGGGGGTATATAAAGGGATGGGGGAAGGATGGATAAGAATGAGGGGAAGGTGTTATGTAGGGGAGAAGGTTGGAGGGGGGGGTTTATGTGGGGGAGGTGGGATTGAGGGAGGTGAAGCCGGGGGGGAGGGGAAGATATTTTGGGATTTTGTTTTGTTATATTTTTTAAAAAAAATTATATAAAAGCTCCTAATAACATAATTTCTAAGAACTATCTCACTCTATCTTATTTTTGGCCTTCTAAACGTCAAAATTTGAAAAAGTGTTCAACATGAAACGTGTAGATCTTTCAGTTCTCTTTTCAACAAGTCTAATATTGACTTATTCTGACATTCCTATGAGGAGTTACGTATTAATAAAAGAAGATGTCTATTTAATTTACATAAACATCTATTAAACCCATATTTTCTATACAGTTCAAGGCATTGGGGTTTGATTTAAAGAATCCGGAATCTGTATGGGTTCCAGAAGTAAAGTGCTTAGTTATTTTTAGGTTTCGAACGGATTCGGGTGTTACAAATCTCTCCCCCTTAAATAAATTTTATCCTCGAAATTTAAAAATTTACTCAATACGTACCGAATAGCTGTGGATATTTCTTCATCATATCATCTTCATCTCCCAAGTGGCTTCTTCTGTTGAGGTACTTTTTCACAATACCTTCACCAATGGAATTATCTTCGTTCTTAGCACTTGTTCTTTCCGATCGAGAATGCGAACTGGCTTCTCCTCATATGTAAGATCTGGCTGAATTTCTAACTGCTCATGCTCTATAATGTGCGATGAGTCTGGCATGTATTTTCTTAACATGGACACATGGAATACATCATGAACTCCTGACAATGATGGTGGTAAAGCCAGCTGATATGTCACCTCACCAATCCTTCTTAAGATTTTAAATGGTCCAACATACCTCGGACTAAGTTTACATTTCTTGCCAAATCTCATTACTCCCCTACTAGGCGAAACTTTCAGAAATACGTGATCCCCGACAGTAAATTATAGATCTCTCCTTCTTTGACCAGCATAGCTTTTCTTCCTACTCTGAGCTGTAAGTAAACTTTTTCTAATCAACTCAACCTTTTCTACACAATCCTGTACAATCTGTGGCCCAATCAATCTCCGCTCACCAACCTCATCCCAACAAATAGGTGACCTACATGGTCTACCATATAATGCTTCATATGGTGCCATTCCTATGCTTGCATGATGGCTGTTATTATATGCAAACTCAATTAATGCCAGATGCTCATCCCAGCTGTCTCGCCAGTCTAAACTGCAAGCCCTCAACATATCTTCTAATGTTTGAATGGTTCTCTCTAATTGTCCATCTGTTTGAGGGTGAAAAGATGAACTAAATTTCAATTGTGTACCCAGTGCGTTCTGTAAACTCCTCCAAAATTTTACTGTAAACCTTGCATCCCTATCTGAAATAATAGATACAGGCACACCATGAAGTCTCATAATCTCTCTGATATACAAATTGGCTAGATCCTCTAATGATTGTATTTTTATGATTGCTAGAAAATGGGCTGACTTAGTAAGCCTGTCAACAATTACCCAAATAGAATCATGCTTTCTCTTAGTCATTGGTAATGCCATCACAAAATCCATAGTGATATGCTCCTATTTCCACTGTGGAATTTCCATCAACTGTAGTGGTCCTGCTGGTCTTTAATGCTCTTCCTTTACTTGTTGACAAGTAAGACACTTGCTGACAAATTCTGCTATATCCTTTTTCATACCAATCCACCAAAAATGTCTCTTCATATTTCTATACATTTTTGTACTACCTGGGTGAATAGAATATTGTGATTTATGTGCCTCGGTCAATAGATCTTTCTTTATTTCTTTATTCCGAGGTACACATAATCTTCCCTGAAATCTAATTGCTCCATCTGCACTTTGAGTAAATCTCGGTGTGCCAATCAATTTTTGTAACTGCTGATCATTCAGTTGTGCTTGCACAATTCGCTCAACCATTCCAGATTGAATAGTTAGTTGGGCCAGAAATAAGTTTCCCCCTTTGCATATCGGAGAATACTCCACTACATCAGATGTCATTCTCCAAATTTGGTGCAACTGGATTGCCATTAGCCTCTTCCTGCTGAGTGCATCTGCTACCACATTTGCTTTTCTTGGGTGGTAATTCAAGGTGAAATCATAATCCTTCAAAAATTCAATCTACCGTCTTTGCCTTAAATTTAATTCTTTCTAAGAGAAAATGTATTTTAAACTCTGATGGTCTGTAAACACTTCAAATTGTTCACCATACAAATAATGTCGCCAAATTTTTAGAGCATGTACCACCGCTGCCAACTCCAAATCATGTGTTGGATCATTCATCTTATGGGTCTTTAATTGTCTGGATGCATAAACTACTACTTTGCCATTCTGCATCAGGACACATCCTAGTCCTTTTCTAGAGGCATATGTATATATCACAAATCCTCCTGACCCACAAGGTAAAGTAAGTATTGGGGCTGTAGTTAACATTGTTTTTAATTCCTGAAAACTCATTTCACATTTATTTGACCATTCAAAAGGAATTCCTTTCCTGGTCAATTTGGTCATAGGAGCTGCAATAGAAGAAAAACCTTCAATAAACCTACGATAGTAACCCGCAAGACCCAAAAAGCTCTTAATCTCACTGACATTCTTCGGCATTTCCCAATGCAAAACAGCCTCAACCTTAGCTGGATCAATAGACACTCCATTACCAGAAATGATATGCCCTAGAAATTGAACCTGGTTTAACCAAAATTCACATTTACTGAATTTCGCATAGAGTTGATGTTTCCTGTAAGTTTCCAACGCAATCCTCAAATGTTCTTGATGAGTTTAAACAGTAGGAGAATAGATCAACACATCATCAATAAACACAACTACAAATGTATCCAGATATGGTTGGAAAACTCTATTCATCAGATCCATAAAAGTTGCGGGTGCATTAGTTAACCCAAATGGCATAACCAAAAATTCATAATGTCCATATCGTGTTCTGAAAGCAGTTTTTGAAATATCTTCTTCTCTTATCTTTAATTGGTGGTATCCAGATCTGAGATCAATCTTTGAAAATACTGTGGCAGCTCGTAGCTGATCAAATAAATCATCAATTCTTGGCAAATGGTACTTATTCTTAATAGTCACTTGATTCAATTTCCTATAGTCAATACATAATCTAAGCGACCCATCTTTCTTTCTAACAAATAGAACAGGTGCACCCCAAGGGGATACGTACGCTTGGTCGAATAAACCCCTTGTCTAGCAGTTCTTGTAATTATTTTTTTAATTCTGCCAATTCGACTGGTGCCATTCTGTAGGGAGGGATGGAAATGGGTAAAGTACCCGATGATAGCTCAATAGTGAACTCCACCTCTCGGTGTGGTAGCAAACCCAGAAGTTCATTGGGGAATATATATGGAAATTCTCTGACCACATCGATATTTGAGGGGGTTTTCTTATTTTCATTAGAAGGAATAGCCATTACACTGGCCAAATAACCTTGACATTCACTTCTAAGCAATTTCAAAGCTTTAAGTGTTGAAACTAGTGTTTTACTAGAACGGTGCCTTAGACATTGATAGTGAAATATCTGCTCCCCAGATTTTTGAAAAATTACTTTCTTTCTATGACAATCTAGAAGGGCAAAATTTGTATCTAACCAATCCATTCCCAAGATGACATCAAAATCAGTCATTTTCAGCAGATACACACATGCTGGCATAATCCTCCCCTGAATCACCACATCAATGCTAAGAATAACAGAAGTCGTTCTAGCTATCTCCCCAGTTGATGTGTTAATGGACATCTCATCAGTGTTTATAATTTGTTTATCTTACAATAATTCAGCAAATCTCAGAGAAATAAAGGAATGTGTAGCACCCGGATCAAATAAAACTTTTGCATACATATCATCGATAAGAAGAATACCTTCAGCTACTGCATTGGCATCCCGGGTGTCTTCCCTTGTTAGTGCATATACTCTGGCTTGAACTCTCCGTTGCTGTTGTGGTTGCTGATCTTGTCTTGGCGTTTTGGGACAATCCCTTATCATATGCCCTGTCTGACCACATGAAAAATATTTACCTACAGTCCGCCAACATTCATTACTTCTATGCTGCATCCCGCACTGTTGACAAGTTGGCATATTATCTCTCTTAACTGGTTGAACACTCTCTGGAAAAGTCATCTTCAGCTTCTTATCTTTCCTCACAATTGAACCAAGATTACCCCTTTTTACATTATCCCTTTATCTTTCTACTAAAAATTCCTCATATTCAGTTTCTGTAATAAAAGCAGTCCTCAAAGCTGCTGCCATAGTCTGGGGTTCAAGGATTACAACTCTACTTCTAATGTTACTTCTCAAACCTCTAACAAATTTCTTCACCCATCTAAGCTCATCTGAACAAATATGAGGGGCATATTTTTCTAATTCAGTAAATTTTACTTCATAATCGGCAACTGACATACCTCCTTGAGTCAGATTTAAAATTTCAACTTCTTTCTTGTCCTTCACATGCTGAGGGAGAAATTTTGCATGTAAGACATCAAGAAATTCGTTCCAGCCAATCTTAATCTCTCTATCTCTAAAAGTGGTTCTAAGTGCAGACCTCCACCACTCGTCCGCACGGTCCTTCAACATAAATGTAGGTAATATCACCTTATCCTGCTCTGCACATCTAATGGCCGGGAAAATCTTCTCAATTTCTCTCACCCAGTTTTCCATAATCTCCGGGTGACTCTCCCCCTTAAAAGAAGGAGGACTCATATGTCTGAATTTCTCCATCATGGTAGCGCCTGCTGCCCTATTCGGTTGTTCTTGCACACGATTTTATAATTGGGCTTGCATCATTGCCTGAGTTTGGGCCTGTAATTGCATAGTCTACACTAACCCTTGAAAAGCATGTGTGAACCCTCCTAAATCTGGCACACCCTGAATAGGTAACGCACCTTGCCCACCGGGAGTAAGCTCGCCATGAATTGTTTCCCCGACAACCCCTTGTGATGTCCCATTTGAGGGCGCAGACTCCTCGGGAGAAGTATTAACCTTAACCCTATCACTCTCTGCCATCTCCTGCGAGGGAGAACTAATCCGAATTAGTATGATTCTAGGTTTGACATTAAATTCTAAAATAAATTTCTACGATCTTGTGGTATGGTGTATAAATTCAGATGGCTGCAAATAATTTCAAGCCTCACAACTTGGCTCTAATACCACTCTCTGTGGCGCCCCCTTCCCGCGATCTCGTATCGTGTCCGGGGATGTCACAACGGATGGACGGAAGTGTTGTGGGCCGAGATATTTGCATGGCGCTAAAGGCTAAACCATCGTGTATTCCAAAAATATAACCATACCATTTCCATAAGATAAACACTCATAATTTACATCGTATACAGAGTACTATATATTTCTACCCAAAAGTCATATTTATATTTATTATTCAAAAGAAAACCAAATCTACTTACTCTACACAGCGAAAATTCAAATTACTCCCGAGATCACCTTCCGTGCTACTGTTCGTCGAAGTCGAGGTACTCACTTATCAGTTTTCTGAAATGGTTAGGCAACAGATATGAGTGCAAAGACTCAGTAGGCATTAAAACCAATCACATACTTATCATATACTAAACTGTGCAAATCCATGATATATATAAAGCTAATCACAATTTCACTAGATTGTACATATACTATGAATGCGAAGGAAATATAATAGAGTAAAATAACTTTCATATTTATAAGTAAATGCGTATAACAAATCTTATCTGACTTGTATATAAATGGCATAGTACATATCTTAGCTAAATCAGAGCTTATATAGATGAACTTATTTTCAGATCATATCAAAGTCATATATCAAATCTGAACTTCATATTATTTGGTAGCATATATTGGACAGGCATCCCGTCACTAAAAGCAGTAACAAACACATACCTAGGCATCCATACGTCGACATAAAGATAAATGGTCTAAACGTTGGAGTCTATCGGCCTTGATCAACCACGCAGGATCGGGAGTTAATACTCCACCATTCCCCATATAATTTTCTTATTCTGAGTTCCGGATTTTTCAGAAGTCCGTTTGTCCTCGGAAATGGGCCTAATCCCGTAGCGGAAGCTAACTACGGTTTGTCGCCCCACACCTCCTTAAAGTGACACAGTCCATATGCTTAATCAAATTTTTATTCTTATTATGATGCTTATTACATTGTCGTCTCAATACTTAAAACTTGCCATTGAACTTTACAAAATAACTGGATCGTATTTTAATATCAGGAATTAGATTTTAATCATAGGATAGTGGGTCAAATTTATTAACTAAATAAATTACTATTATATAACATTCGAAGAGATTAGAGTAGAGAGAGAGTAGAGAGAGAAAGTAGATGGAGAAAGTAGAAAGAGATTAGAGAGAAATTAGATAGAAATTAGAGAGAGATTAGAGAGAAAAGTAATATTTTTACATAATGGTAACTAAATAAATAACTTATTCTAAACATAGATCATTGGGTTAAATAAATCAATGACTTAAATTACATTTCAAACAAAATCAAATCAAAGGAATGTAAATAACAAATAACATGCACTCGGTTTATCATGCCTACCTTTAGAATGGACTTCTGAATTGACTTTAGTGTCTCACTGTTGACACCTTGAAAATGATCAAGGGCGGAAACAAAATTGAAAAGAAGATCAGACTCGTAGCGAAAGATTGATGGGGAAGCTCGTCAACCATCTGCCCGGCTGAAGCCTCTTCAGGCCAAGCTGATATCCGGTGTCGTCGTCGGCCAGACGGCAACACTGATAAAGTAGCAGTCACTTGACTGATAAGATATGAGCAGACAAAGATGAAGCCAGAGCCAGCAAATAAAGATTTTAAAGACTCCTACAAAGTCAGAACGGAGGAAGAACTGTACCAGGCTAAGAATGTTATCCTGTCTTGTCATCATTTAGGTGACAATGCTGATGAAATGATACCCGATTTTGTCATCATTCAGATGGCAATGCTGATGAAATCCCGGTCCATCGACTGATGAAATCTCAGAATGATCTCAATAAAAGCTATGCCACCAATAAAGGGCCCTCTCCGGTTCTGATATATATATATATATTTGAAGGACTAAGAAAGGCCAAGGCATATGTGAGGTTTAGAAGCCCTAAATGGGCCTGCCAAATGGGCTCATGAAAGAGCGGCGCCGGGATACTCTACTAATGCCATCTAGCTCGCCGGGAGCTGCCACACTCGACTGATGCGCGCCGTGAAGGTGAGAAGGCACATCAATTTCCATCAGCCGAGAGGTCAGGAAGGGCTGGGTATATAAAAACCCACTCATTCGAAGAGAAAAAAGGGGAGAGAGGAAGATAGACAGACAGATAGAAAGGGGAGAGGGGCGAAGAGGCGAGCAAGGGTTTTGGCAAGCAAGAACCTACCTCCTCCAGAAAGAAAAAAAAGAGCGAGAGAGAGAGAAGAGAAAAGAAAAGCAGAGAAGGGAAGTTGAGGCCTATCGAAGGTGGGCACCCGGGGAGGGAGAGGAGTCAATGCTCCGCCCTCCCCCCCCCCCCATTTCTGTAGCTCATCTCTTAATTTCGATTGCTTCTATTTCTTCCTCTTCTGATGTATTCTGTGATATCATAGCCGGTTTTATGCCGCTAGAATAAGGTATAGTCCCTTCGTATTTTCTTCTATGTATTCCCTCTGATGTGCGGATGTAATGGTAATGTCCGAATGAATGAACGCTACAGGCTGCAGTTGATGCCTACTGTTTGCTTCTCCGAAGCTCCATTGCCAGTTCTCCATGTTTTCTGTCTCCTCTTAGACTCAGTAGCATGCTACCCCCCCCAGTTTGATTAATCGCCTGCTTGTTCGCACGGTTTTCAAACGATGTTTGTGCTTATTCCAGAGCCAAGGACAGACTATCCCTTGGCCTCTGAAACAAAGCAGAACTATATAGCGACCGCCGCTCGATTATAGATGCTACGTTTTTGCTCATTGGCTCTGCCGAAGTCATCCCCGGGGCCAGAGACAGCCATCTCTTGGCCCCCAGATGATGAAAGAGTACATTAAAATCGTCCTCGGGGCTTATTACAAACGCTGGTGATAGGGGTTCTATGGACCATAATCCCCCCAATTCCACTTCGATGCCGGCCTTCCTTTGGAATTCAAACCTGATCCAGTTCCAATTTGATGAATTGATTCACTTTTATCCCAAAGAAACCCTCTATCCTGGTCTGGACCATCAAGAAACCCAAAATAGGGTGCTGTAAAACTCTGAAACTCATCCCGGCGCCCTCATCCATCTCGGCTTCACGAACAGTAGAATAGGTGAATAGTTCTCGGCGCAAGCGTTCCCGCGCCGAGAACCCCATCTTCTTACCTGCGCCGAGAAGCCCTTCCCTTGGCCACCTTGTTGGCGCGCCGAGAAGCCTACCCCTTGGCCTCATCTCCTGTGCGCCGGGAACTCCCTCAGCCTAGCCTTCTGGCGCCGAGAACCTTAACTCCTTGGCCTCCTTGCCTGTGCCGAGAAGCCTAACCACCCTGGCATCCTTCTGGCACCGGGAACCCTAACTCCTTGGCATCTTCTGGCGCCGAGAACCCTATCCCCCTAATCTCCACCTTCGCGCCAAGAACTCCACTAATTCTAGCTTCCCGGCGCCCCAAACAGGACCTTGTAAAGAACCCTTCCCAGCGCGGTGGTTTTCGCGCCGGGAACCTATATGCCCATTCAAAGCTGTGCCGAGAAGCTGCCCTGCCATCCAACTGAACCCCCAGCACCTGGATCAAACTCACCCAGGGATATCCATGAGTCACCAGACCTGTCCCGGGGATAAATTTAAAGGGAGTCATACTCCCTTATGTTCCGCCATTCCGCGTCGGATTTATGAGCGATCCCTTTAGCTCAGGTGGGCTCTGCCACTGCACGAGTGCCACCGGCTTCTATAAGGGGAGAATCGAATGTTTCCCCAGGGCATATATATGCAACTCGGGAGGTTCGGCCTCTCTTTTTCTTGGCTTTCATCCCGGCACTCCGTGGGTGATAGCCTATTCTCCCCTGGGCATAATCCAGATTATGGGGAGGTGCTGCCAAAATGTCGATCGATGTTTTAACCCCGATAAGCCCCGGGAAGTGCATGTCATATACCTCCCGTCCGGTTCGATCTCTCGGGGAATACAAACGCTGTAAGGCCCTTGGCCGGATGAGAAACGTGGAAGGGGACATGTCCCCGATGATTGTCCAGGCTCCGCCCCGCCGCTGCGTGGACGGTGTCCTATTTCTATTCGGCATGACCCATACAAGAGGAGGTCATGATGATTTAATAAGTCTGTCATTTACCTAATTACATTCTTAGAATGACAAGAGCTTCAATATCATGCACTGTTTCTTTTTTTTATTACCGCCCCGAGTGGCCTCCTATTTTGGCGTTTAATCAAGGGTTGTCCTTCTTAGGAAGGGCGTAATTAACGTCATAACCTTTATGGTATGACGGACTTCCGGTCCTGACTCGGACTTCACAATCGACTGATTGAGTCAGAGTGGCCGCATAATAAATCGTCACTCCGGTGATTGGCACGCCTAACAAACCAACCAATAAACCAATAAACACACGTAATAAAATAAATAAATAAACGATGAAATAAAACCATCCCCACAAGTCTGGCACACCCGCTGGGACCAAGTCTCCCTTCATCTCTACGCCAAAATAGGAGGCCCGATGGGCCCCCCTCAAATTTCTGATTCTGTGTGCTTTCTCCATTTTCAGGAAGCTAGGATGACGGCTGGAATCATGTCCGTGTGCTTTGGCCAGCAAGCGGTCGAGGCACATGTTCGAGAAGGCTACCTGGCGGTACCTCTTTCATTCGGATCGATGCCGCCTGCTGTCGGAATGCCCAATTACCTGGGCCTCATTTTCACTGATCTGCTCGAGATTGACAACTAGGCACCAAAAGCTGTTGTCGATACGTCGCCGCAAGCTACCGGTCCCAAGAAGAGCCCGGTGTTGAAGAATACTCCTGGGGTCGTGTCCTGCTTTGTCCATCACGAGGCAAGGCGGAGCGCACCCTCTGCTACTGCTGGAAAAGGAGGAAGATCCGATCGGAGAGCCCGATCCACTGCTGCGGGTCGTCAGATATCCAATTCGGGGAAGACAATGCTGATTGGAAATATCCGGGCGAACCTCAACGGTTGCCCAAGGGAGGTCAAGCCAGATGTGATCGTCCCAATGGTACCTACCACCGATAGGTTCCGAGTACTGGCTGCTAGGAGGGCCGACATGGAACATAGAGATAGAAGGCCACTGGCACCAAAGCTGCCCAGATTCAGGCAGATCTGGCGACCGAAGAAGATCCAGAGCTGGGCCCCTGCTCAAGATGAAAAAAAAAATTTTGATGCTGCTGTTGCCCGCTTCAGAGCAGGGAGCAGAAGAGGAGAAAGAAAAGATGAAAGAGATGCTGTTGCTGTTCACCCCAGGGCTCGGGGTAGGAGAGGTGAGAAAGAGAATGAGGGAAGAAATATGACTGCTACTCGCCCCAGGATGAGGGGCAGAAGATATGAGAAAAAAGAAGACTGCATGGTCACCCACCCCATGGCCGAGGGCAGAAGATGGGAAAGGAAGGATTATGCTGTTGCTGCCGACCGCTACCCGGATGGGAGCAGAAGGTTCAGGGAGGAAGAGAAAATGAGAATAAGTGAACCAGTCACTGCTGTCATTCCAAGAAGATCGAGAGCCTGTGCCAGACAGGCCGATATATTCAAGTACTCCAAAGCCGAGCATCTGACTGCTCAGGTGGCAAGGCTGGCTTATCAGCAGAAAGGCCAGGAAAGACTGATGCTCCAAGCAGAGCCACGAAGGCACAATCAGGAGGAGATGAAACAAGTGGTTCAAGACTACTTCCACTACCTGGGGAATTCTTCCCTCGGGCAGCGAAGATTATCCCGTGCCTTGGGCACCATAGAGGAAGAAGAAGAAGCCTTTCAAGAAGCAATGATCGGAGTCTCCTCCTCCAATTTCAATGATTATGAAGAAGGCCACAGAGCCGGGTATGGGAAAAAAGACCTGCACGGGGAAGAAGTTGAAGAAAGAATATCGGTCTTTGATCGGCTCAAATACCCCGACCAGGTGAAAAGGAAAGTCTACAGGCAGAAGGAGAAGATGCATATCTTCGCCTGCAATATGGCCGGGCTTGTCAAAGGGTAGGATACGTTACCGACTCAGCCAGATGAACTGCTCAGACTGGCAACCAGACCAGGCCCCGTCACGAGGAGAAGTCAGGCGGTCAAAGAAAAAATAAAGACTGATGATGAAGTCCGCAAGATCACCACTATGACAGTTAATGTGGTGACAGCAGAAGATGAAGATAATCCCTTCGTCGATGATGTTGAAGGGACTTCAGAAGAGATACAGATCCCGTCAACCATGGATCCCATGATCCAGATGATGTTTAGAAGATATCAACAAGAGATCAATGCTCTCAGAAGATAGCTAAATGAGAGGCATGAAGCTACACCAGTCTCCAAGCAAGTCGAGCCTGTGGGGCAGACCTCCAGCTCAACAGAAATGGCTATCCCAGCTAATCCTCTCCCGGCCGATAAGGGCAAAGCACTGAGCCCACCTATTCTACAGCAAACAGCAGCTCAGCCCTCTGTGTCTCAGACACAGCCCACCGTGCCCACCTTGCGTGCAACTGTGATGACAACTCCTTACAGTCATCAACAAGCTCACTTCTTCCCGGAGAACATAGATCCAGCCATAGCCCACAAGCTGATGATTAAAAAGATTGTGGAGATGAAGCTGTCTGAAAAGACTGGTGATGATGCTGGTACCTACGATGTGTACAAGGTACCGTATCCTCCCCAGTATGCTGCTAAGAGACTACCACCAGGCGTCAGTAAGCCGCCGAAGTTTGAAAATTTTAATGGCCAGGGCTCTCCCAGGGAGCACATAGCTTACTATACCACCATTATGGGTGACTTGGCAGCTGATGAAGCTTATCTGCTTAAGTTCTTCGGCTCATCCCTCACTGGATAGCCTTTGAATGGTATTCAAACCTGCCGGCTGGGTCAGTGGCCGATTGGCCTGATATGCAAAGAAAGTTCCGCGACAGATTTCACGTCACAGAAAGAGAAATTACAATAGCAGAACTATATGCAACCAGGCAAAAGCAAGATGAAACAGCACTGGACTACATCAAAAGGTGGAGGAACTTAGCTATGAGATGCAGAAGACCTCCTCATCAAGAAGATGCAGTGCAAATATGTAAGCAGAGCCTCAGGAGAGAGATACTGGAAAAGATGATTGGTGCAGAAGTCAGAACATTTGACCGGCTGAACAATATAGTGGCGAAAGTCGAGACGTTCCTGTCCAAGCGTCCGACGACCAATGCTCCAACTGTGCCGAAAGGTAAATCTAATGATCGACGACCATCGCACTCTGAGGCTAACACCGTCGATTTCAGAACCTTCGAGCAACATAAAGGGAAGAAGGGGGCAGATGGAGCTCCCTCGCCAGCAGACACAGCGGAAAGAAAAGATAAGGTCTCTTTGAGAAACAAAATGAGAAAGCCATACTTTTTCTCGAAAGATAAGATAGCCGCACTATTCAACTGGGCATACAAGTTCAACAAGGTAACATTGCCTGAGCCAAAGAGACCCGAGGACGCGGCAAAGAAAGGTGATCCACTGTTCTATCCATATCACCGTGCGCTGGGGCACGCAATTGAAGATTGTTACGTCTTCAAAGATATTATGGAAGGCATGGTCAAAAAGGGTGAGCTACAGCTGGGAGATTACCAGGTAGAGCCACCTCGTCCACATGAGCCTCCGACCTTAAAAATGGCCGCCAATATGATTTCAATCTACCAAAAGCTGCCTAAGGAGGCCGTCGAGGAATGCACTAGGCATACTTATGAAGCTTGCTTCCTCACCCCACTAAAGGATCAAGAAGGGTGGCAGATAAAGCCAATAAAGAATAGAAAGAAAACTCCCGCAGCCAATACCAGTGGAGCAGTTATCCACAGTGTCACACCAAGGCCCGAACCACCTCCAGTAAATCCAGTATGGCACACAGCTGAAACAGGGCCAGTCATCCGGATCCCCACTCATAATCGGAGAAGACAAGTCCCCTTGCCTGCACATAAGGAAGTAAGTCTTGCGGCCAGGCGTTTACATCAGTATATTAATGGGCTCGATGAATATGAACAGAAAAAGCCTGGGCACTTGCTGGTGAAAGACTGTATACTCTGGGAACAGCTCGAAGAATTAAAAATTAAAGAGCAACCGGGGGCAGAACAGGGAAAAGATGAGGCTGAGCCTTTCTGGGGGCAAGAACCAAAGAAGCCAAATTCCCAGAAAAAGAAGAGATGGTCTAAATGCAAAAAGGAAAAGGAAGTCGTGACAGTACAATGCAACACCCTGTCGGCACTCTTTACCTCGCCCGGGGAGAATGATGAGGATGAAACATCAAATGCCCCGCTAGAAGCCAACCATGCCGAGGCCTCAACCTCAGCACATGCAACACGCTCCGGAAGAAGGTGGGGGCGCCCACCACCAGCCAATCATAACATTATGTTCAGAGGGGAACAACCCTACCAGATTTCTGAACCAGAGGTGCGGGGTGTTCAGATTCCTTCCCCTGTTAGCTTGTACCAAGAAGAGAAGAAGGGAGGTCAAACTCCAACATTTCTGGAATTTCTGTCCAGTCTGGAAAATGGGCAGTCGATACAGGCTGGGCCAGATAAAGTCAAGAGACCTCAGCACTCGGCATCTGTAGCCTACAAGCAGAATGAGAAAGAGGAGGATAACTCTCCGACGGCACCAGGGGCCGTTGCCATAGAAGAAGCCCCCCAAGAAATCAGTCCAGAGGATGAAACCAGCACTGGGCAGCAGAGGCCACGGGCACCACATGAACCTCCAAAACCCCGATGGGAGGAAGAAATGAGACTGTCTAATGTCCGGGTGGGCAGTCGGATCATGAAAATGCTAAAGAAGCTCCCTACCAGATTCTCCATATGGGAGATTCTCTCTCTGAGTGAAGAAGCTCGCCAAGCGATTGTTGATGCCCTGCAGTCGCCGGCACAGTATGAAGCACTCTTGACAGAAGTGAATTTTGGGCCGTCAGTCACATTCACAGAGGATGATATGCTGATTCCAAATTCCGGCCATAACAGGCCGCTGTATATGAGGGGCTCCCTGAACTGTCAGCCACTGAGCAGGATACTGATAGATCCCGGGGCTGCCGTGAACATTCTCCCATACCGTATCTACCAAAAATATTACTTTGATCTGTAGCTTACCAAGGTCAGAGACATGAAAATTGCGGGATTCAACCAGAAATGTGAGACGCCCCTTGGGGTGGCTGATTTTAACCTCACATTGGGGGATCTCACTACCGTGGTACGATTCTATGTAATCGACTCCAACACCACATATAAGGCCCTGCTGGGGAGACCGTGGCTGCATGAATATCAGATAGTGCCGTCCACGCTGCATCAATGCATTAAATACTGCCACAAAGGAAAAGAGGAAAGGGTGTTTGCGGATCTGCATCCCTTCGAAGTATTCGAGTGCCATATGCTCGATGCATCCTACTACACGGAGGTGTCGCAAAAGGGTGAAGAGAAAGAGGCTGGGGTCAACCAGAAGAAGCCGGTGACAAAGGCAAGAAATTGGTCTCCACCACCACCAAGGGGCTATATTAAGAAACATGAAGTATCTCACATTTCTTATGTTGGTGACTTTGCTCGGATCACCCCTCCTAGTATCCACCCAGATGATACTGGCGAAGAAATGAAAGAAAAGTACATACAAGTGGGGGTTCCGCAGGGTTTAGTCAAGCCCATTGCCAGCATAGAATACCAGACGGTGCTACCATTAAAGACTATGGAAGTCCCTCGCTTCTGCGAGCCTCCTATCATATTCTACACCGGGGAGTCAGTCGAAGACGATGATCAAGAGTGCATGGTCCCTGAAGAATCTACAAACCGGATGGTGCCGATCACGGGCTTGGACTATACTACCCGACGGATTTCGCAGATGTTCTCTAAGATGCAGATGCCATCACTACAACCTGTTGCCCAAAAGAAGGCGTTCCAGGAGCTATGGGATCCGCCCCGGGATAATAAAGAACTGAGGAAGATCACTCAGCACCCGGGATTGGGTTATACCCTTCAAGAATACTATGAAGCTGAGGTGGACGTCATCTCTGTCCCCTACCAGCATGAAGACCCTCCCGAAGTGGGATACGACAAGTACCCCTCGGAAGATGAAGAAATCATTTATCAATCCATAATGAACAATGAAGCCCCAAATAGTCAGCCAGAGACGGGGACATCTGATGAAACAAAGAAGGGTTGGTGCTGGGAAGACCTGCCTTGCAGAGAGGATCTGTTCCATGCTGAAGCAAAATTTGATACGGGAATCCCGGATGAAGACCAAATAACCAATGAGCTAAGAGAACGCCTGGAGTTTGAGCGCATTCTAGAAGAAGTCCGGGCCCTACAGAATGATGATCTCTCGGGGGAGCCTACACCGGAAGGGCCTCTAGGGGCGGAACAGTCCACCTTTGGGTTTTCCGCTGAACCGGTCACGTCCTCGGGGCAGACCAAACAGAATCCGACAGTATCAGCCTTATATGATGAACCAGCATATGCTGATGACCAGTATGACGGAACCAAAAATGATGAGACCGAAGAGGACTATATCCCAGGAGGCTTCATTGACTTGCAAGAAGCCCCGCCCGAGGTCGAAGATGGAGGTCAGGCCACCATCGATGAGCTTGTGGAAATAAATCTGGGGACGGCAGATGAGCCCAGGCCGACATTCCTCAGTGCACTGCTAGAGCCAGCTGCCAGGGAACAGTATATACAGTTCTTGAAGGAATTCCGAGACTGCTTTGCATGGACATATGATGAAATGCCGGGACTGAGTTCTGATGTGGCACAGCATCGGTTGGCAATAAACTAAGAGGCTAACCCTATAAAGCAGCCGCCCAGAAGAATGCGCCCTGAATTGATAAATCAAATTAATAAAGAGGTCGACAAGCTGATTGATGTAGGCTTTGTTGAAGAAAATCAGTATACTACATGGCTAGCCAACATAGTGCCTGTAAAGAAGAAAAATGGGCAGATCAGAATATGTGTTGATTTCCGGGACCTTAATAAGGCCTACCCGAAAGATGATTTCCCAGTGCCAATCACTGAAGTGATGATCGATGCGACTACTGGTCATGAAGCCCTGTCATTCATGGATGGGTCATCCGGATATAACCAGATCTGGATTGCTGAAGAAGACAGAGTGCACACTGCATTCCGCACTCCGAAGGGGATATTCCACTACAAAAGGATGCCGTTTGGCCTCAAGAATGCCGGCGCTACCTACCAAAGAGCTATGACCAAGATCTTTGATGATTTACTCTTCAAGAAAGTAGAGTGCTACATTGATGATTTGGTAGTAAAAACTAACAGAAGAGAAGACCATTTGCAAGACCTGAGGGTAGTATTCCAGAGGCTGCGCAAATATGAACTCAAGATGAATCCTATGAAATGTGCCTTCGGCGTGTCCAGTGGAAAATTCCTCGGGTTTATTGTCCGGCATAGGGGCATTGAAATCGACCCATCCAAGATTAAGGCTATCCAGGAGCTCCCTCCACCAAGGAGTCTGCCCGAGCTAAGATCTCTGCAAGGGCGGTTGGCCTATATCCGACGATTTATATCGAATCTATCGGGAAGATGCCACCCCTTTCACAAGCTCATGATGAAAGATGTACCGTTCCTCTGGGACGATGGATGTCAGGAAGCCTTTGAGAAGCTGAAAGAATATCTCAAAACCCCTCCAGTGCTGGGGGCACCAATTAAGGGCAGGCCCTTGATACTGTATATCGTGGCCACACACTGTTCCCTGGGGGTAATGTTGGCACAGATAAATGAAGAAGGCAAAGAACAAGCCTTATACTACTTGAGTAGGAGGCTGATTAGAACTGAAGAAGGCTACAGTTATATAGAAAAGACATGCTTGGCACTAGTCTTTGCTGTCAAAAAACTCCGACACAATATGCTGTCACATGAAATCAGGTTGATATCTGCAGCAGATCCGCTCAAATACATATTGACTCAGACAGTACTGAAGGGCCGGTTGGGCAAATGGGCAGTGATCCTGATGGAATTTGATATTACCTATACACCCCAAAGGGCGATAAAAGGACAGGCTGTGGCTGATTTCTTCGCAGAGCATCCTGTGCCAAAAAATGACATGCTAGGGACTGAGTTACCCGATGACGAGACGCTCGAAGCTTGCCAGGCTCGGCCAGTTATGTGGCAGCTATTCTTTGATGGAGCATCAAGAACAGAGACAGACTCCGATGGAAAGACTAGAATACGGGCTGGGGCCGGTATTGTGCTGAAGTCACCAGAAGGGGAGGTCGTGCATACTTCCTGTTCTATAAACAAGCCCTGCACCAATAATGAAGCTGAGTACGAAGCTCTGATAATCGGTCTGCATATCAGCCTCAACATGGGTATCCAAATGCTTCAGGTATTCGGGGATTCGATGTTGATCATAAAACATATCCAAGGGGAGTTCGAAGTGCGAAAGCCAGAATTGAATCCCTACCACCAGAAAGCTGTGCGCCTTATCGCGAAATTCTATCATATTGAGCTCAAGCATGTGGGCCGGGGGCACAATGCCCAAGCTGATGCACTGGCAAAGCTGGCCAGCTCACTAGCAGTCCCACCAAATGAGACACTGAACATTGTTGTTATGAACCGGCGGCAGGTCCCCAGTATGCTAGAAGGGTGCCCCGAAGAAGACGAAGTTGCTACTATCAGCACGGTACAGGCGTCTGATTGGAGACAGCACCTGCTGCAGTGGTTTCTACACCAACAGCTTGTAAGGTTTCGCACAGCACCTACGGGCGACGCAGCGGATAACAAAAATTTAATTTGCCCGATTCCGGTGTTATGGAAAGCTTAATATGTGCTCTAATCGGTGTTTCTAATACCCTAATTACGGGTTGCGTGTTTCACCTTGCGCGGAACGACGCTGTCCGCTAAGCCCGATGCAGAGAAACCGAGCCGCACAGATGTACGGCCTCTAGAACAGATCCACACGGACCCTTGCGCAGCGATGGTACCTCCCCGGCGTAACTTCCCCGACTCTATCACCTTCTGGAGAGAGAGAGAGCAAGGGGGAGAAAAGGGGGGAGGCTTAACCTCTCCTTAATGCTTAATGCTTGATTAGCATTAAAGGGGGGTTGGAAGGAGAAGCCAAGAGTTCGAATGAACTCACGTAGATGACTATATATAGAGTTCAGGCTTATTAGAAAAGGGCTCCAAAAGACCGAAACTGTATATATATCCTATCTCATATTATACATATGTATTAAACTCCATTTACACTCCTTTCCAAAAGGAATTAAAAAGGAAATAATACATACATTTGTATAATAATTATCCGTCACCCAAGAATCCATTGTGTGTGATCCTCTAGGCCCATAGTCACTCTAGTTTAAGGCCCATTAACTTCTAATTCCTAATTAGAAGTAAATTAAACGTATTATTCGCTTCTACAAGAGCCGAATAATGGTTTAATTCATTCCGAACCTACAATCACGTTGGGTCAAGTAAATCCGCGTGATCCTAGAGGACGCCGGGTTTAAACCAGCCTGTCTGGTACCTGTAAGTCCACAGTTACCACATCGATATAATCCCTCGCTCCTTCTATGAGTCTGGTACGATCGAGGGTACGGTATCTGTCAAACCCCATGATCGTGCCATTTGACTATGACCTCCTTAAAGTGTATGACGTCCGTTCTAAACGAACTCACACGACCCTGGCCAGGGATTTAACGGAGCGTCAATGTCATGACCCATTAACTGTCTGATATATACCCGACAGTGAGCGATCCCTTCTTGACCATTGACGATCTTCACACGTATCCTGGAGTGGTTAACGACTCGGAAACTCATGACTTATGGTTAAAGTCACTTAGCCAAGTAATTAAATCATTCCAATCCTCGTGTAAGATCCGATCAATGTCTCAGGTCAAAGGACCAATGATGCTACTGAGACAGTTAGATCTTCAGTTGACATTAGGTATAATCAACCATCTGAAGATCCAATAGCAGATCAGTTCAGTGTACATCCTCCAAGGACATACACCTACACATATGTGTTGGTGCCCCGCACCAATGACCATGAGACTGGTCACTGACACATCATGTGTACTGGTTTAATAGGTAATCAAAGTCCTTGAGTGATTACCCTCCAACCAGGAACAGTTTAAGGTATGTGTACATGTAAAGTCAATCTCATGTTCGAGATCCCATCTCGAGCTGACTTTACAACCACATATCTTAGGGACAACGTAAAGTAACACAATCGCATATTTACGCTCAAATACCACTTTGTTAATAATGAACAAGTCGTACAACTATTGGGCCTACCTGACCCGAAATTGGCATGTAGCACACCAACACTAACACAGCTGCCGCAGAAAAGAGAAGAAAAGATGAAACTTCTGAGAATCAAAGATTCTTATGAATTCAGGAATGGAACTTTGTTCCGAATAATGGCAGATGAACGCAAGAAGATTCTACTCCGCTGCCTGTCCACTGAGGAAGCTTGGCAAGCGATGAAAGAAGTACATGCTGGAACTGCAGGTGCCCACCAGGCTGGCCCCAAGATGAAGATAGAAATCAAGAAGCTGGGCTACTATTGGCCCACCATGTTTGGAGACTGCTGTAAATTCGCAAAGTCATGCCAAAAATGTCAAGAGCATGCTACTGTGCCTAGAAGGCCTCCTACGACTCTGCACCCTACAGTTCCCAGCTGGCCATTTGCACAATGGGGAACTGATGTAGTCGGGCCACTGTCGACTTCCTCGGCCAGACATAAGTACATACTGGCCATAACAGATTACTTCTCCCGATGGGCGGAGGCTGTGGCATTAAGAGAAGTGACTGGTGAGCTGGTCGCTAGATTCATCAAGCAGAATATTATCTTCCGGTTCGGAATCCCCAGCCGAATAATATCTGATAACGGAAGCCATTTCAGAAATCAGAAGGTCTATCGGCTTGCCGAGAAATATAAAATCGAGTGGAGGACTTCCACCCCTTACAATCCACAGGCAAACGGGTTAGCGGAAGCTTTTAACAAGACTCTCTGCACCCTGTTGGCCAAGGTCGTCAGTTTCAATAAAAAGGACTGGGAAGAAAAAATGTATGAAGCTCTGTGGGCATACCGCACCGTCTTCAAGACACCTACAGGGTGCTCACCAAACTCACTCGTATACGGCTCAGAGGCAGTGGTTCCGCTAGAGCTGGAAGTCCCGTCACTCAGAGTGGCAGTCCAATATGGCCTGGCCCGTGGCGAACAAACCAATGCAGAAAGAAGATTAGAAGAATTGGCTGAATTGGAAGAGAAACGCCTCCAAGCCAGAAGAATATCCAAATGTATCAGGCCCGCATGGCTAATGCATTTAACAAACTCGTAAGAGGACGATAATTCAAGAAAGGTGACCTCGTCATGGTCAAGAAAAGAGAAGTCATGGCGTCCAACCCAAAAGGGAAGCTGAATGCTAATTGGGAAGGTCCTTATGTGATACAGAGGGTCTATGAAGGAGGAGCCTACGTGGTTGTCAACCATCGAGGGGAGATTCAATTCTCACCACTCAACGGAAGACATCTAAAGCTGTATCATGCAGCACAACAGGCATTCCCCGAGTGATCAGGCAAAACTACCCTTTTCTTGGTCTAGCGGCACTCCGCCCTAGCCGAGCTACCCCTTTCTTGGTCTAGCGGCACTCCGCCCTAGCCGAGCTACCCCTTTCTTGGTCTAGCGGCACTCCGCCCTAGCCGAGCTACCCCTTTCTTGGTTTAGCAGCACTCCGCCCTAGCCGAGCTACCCCTTTCTTGGTCTAGCGGCACTCCGCCCTAGCCGAGCTACCCCTTTCTTGGTGTAGCGGCACTCCGCCCTAGTCGAGCTACCCCTTTCTTGGTCTAGCGGCACTCCACCCTAGCCGAGCTACCCCTTTCTTGGTTTAGCGGCACTCCGCGGCTAGCCCTTTCTTGGTCTAGCGGCACTCCGCCCTAGCCGAGCTACCCCTTTCTTGGTCTAGCGGCACTCCGCCCTAGCCGAGCTACCCCTTTCTAGGTTTAGCGGCACTCCGCCCTAGCCGAGCTACCCCTTTTTTGGTCTAGCAGCACTCCGTCCAAGCTGAGCTACCCTTTTCTCGGTCTAGTGGCACTTCGCCCTAGCCGAGCTACCCCTTTCTTGGTCTGGCAGCACTCCGCCCTAGCCAAGCTACCCTTATCCTGATCTAGTGGCATTCCGACCTGTCACCCTCTAAAAAAAAAGAGAGGAAGGAAGAAGAAAGAATAAAAGAAAGTAAAAATGGGGTTAAAAAAATAGAGATACCCCGCCAGACTTGCTCCTATATTAGGGACAAGGGTAAAAATGGCCCAAAACCCAGCTGTGGTGAAAACCCGAAAGGGCACTGCAGGCAAAATCGGGTACCCCGCCACGTGAAAACCCGAAAGGGCGCGTGGGCAAAAGCAAGAGGGGGCTGGCTTTGGCAAAAACTCGAAAGGGCGCTTAAACCAGTAATGTGGTAATTTAAAGTTCCCTTCTTCACCCTTCCTGATAAAACTCCGAGAAGGACAATCATCACAAAGTCCCGCCGAAAATCCTGACTAAACAATTCCTCGGCCTTGGTCATCATCGACAAGATAGGCCGGTCTGTTTCTTTAACCTGGACTCTTCGTCCCTGTTAAGCTAGTCTACATTCCTGGCAACAGCTTCATGCCTAAGCCGCCATCCACCAGCTTCGGTTCAGACCTTCTGTTTGAATTGCATGATGAAGCCCTACTCTCCTTTATGTTGATGTTCACCCCACATCGATGAATGGCACCTGCTCAGAGAGCAACACAAAAAAGAGGGGCCCACCTCGGAATAGACCTTTCGTCTGTTCTGATGAAACACTTCCACTTGTCTTTGTCTAAGATCCACCACGATGAATCCCATCCAGTCTAGATCTTACATCTATTCTGATGAAACCTACCACACGTCCCGGTACCGATGATGAAACTTGCTGTTGATCGATTGGCGCACTGCCCGATCGGTGATGAAACCTGTCCGGTTTAGACCTTACGTCTATCCCGATGAAACATATGAAACCTTTGCATTGGTATAAGCCCAACACCAATGATGAAATCTGCTATTGATCGGTTGGCAGACTGCCTGATCAATGCTGAAACCCATCCAGGGTAGACCTTCCGTCTGCTATGACAAACACGACACAGCTGTTTGAATCAATTCAGACCCTTCGTCTGGATAGATCATGAAACTCTATTCCTTTGCGTTAATGTCAAACCTTACATTAATAATGAAACTCACATTGCCAGTAAATGGCCTCGTGCCCGAGCTGCTATCTATATCCTCTAAATCAATTCAGACCTTTCGTCTGGATAGATCGTGAAACCCTATTTCCCTTTGCATTGATGTTGGCACCCACATCAATGATCATGTATCCACAATAAACATATGGCCCCATGGTCCATAGAATGAAAGTTCTAGTTCCAGGAAAGACGATGACAAAAGAAAAGAGAAAGAATAAAATATATATATATATATATATATATATGAAAAGTGGGGTTAAAAATAGAGATACCCCGCCAGACTTGTTCAGGCATTCTGGACAAGGGCAAGAATGGCTAAAACCTAGCTGTGGTGAAAACCCAAAAGGGCACTGCAGGCAAAATCGGGTACCCCGCCACGTGAAAACCCGAAAGGGCGCGTGGGCAAAAGAAAGAGGGGGCTGGCTCCGGTGAAAACCCGAAAGGGCGCCTGGGCCAGTAATGTGGTAATTCTGAGAAATTCCATACTTCCTTCCCTTGATATGGCCTTCCGTTAACCGTTTGGCTCCTTGCCCGGTCAACGATGAAACCTTTCCAGGGCAGACCTTACGTTTACCCTGATATAATCTGCATACCCTCTTACAAATGTCCCACCGACAATAAAACCCATCACCATTCTGATAAAGCCTGGCCAGTTCATACCTTACGTCTGTCCTGATGAAACTCTTAAACTTTCTCTTGATCGATCGGCTCCTTGCCCGGTCAGCAATGAAACTCTACCAGGATAGACCCTACGTCTATCCTGATGAAACCTACGTATTGCTTAGCAAAGTCCCACATGCGATCAAATCCTATCCAGGCTAGACCTTACGTCTATTCTGATGAAACCTATGAAACTTCTGTGCATCGATATAAACCCAATGTCGATGATGAAACCAGCTATTGATCGACTGGCACCCCGCCCGATCAATGATAAAATCCTATCCAGTCTAGACCTTACGTCTATTCTGATGAAACCTATGAAACTTCTTTGCATCGATATAAACCCAATGTCGATGATGAAACCAGCTATTGATCGACTGGCACCCCGCCCGATCAATGATAAAATCCTATCCAGTCTAGACCTTACGTCTATTCTGATGAAACCTATGAAACTTCTTTGCATCGATATAAACCCAATGTCGATGATGAAACCAGCTATTGATCGACCGACACCCCGCCCGATCAATGATGAAACCCCATCTGGTTCAGACCTTACATCTGTCCTAATGAAAACCACGGACCCTATAATGTCTTTCCTCATCTGGAACATAAGGGGTATCGATAATGACCTCTCTGTGGGTCGTGCCAAACTCTTAATTAAAGAGCACAGAGTTGACTGCATTGCCATTCTTGAACCTAAAATTCATAATAGCAATATGGATAGAATCTGCAAAAAGCTAGGTATGGAGAAATGTATAGCAAATAAAGATGAGCAAGCTCACATCTGGATTATGTGGAAAGGATAGTTGGATTTTGTTATTACATGTCAGCATGACCAACAAGTCACAATCAAACAGACTTCTAACAATCTGCCTGAATTCCATGCATCCTTTATTTATGCTAAATGTACTCCAGTGGAAAGGCTTCAGTTATGGGCATCCCTCATTCATGCCAATTCTCAAATCAATGGCCCTTGGGTTGTGGCTGGAGATTTCAATAGTATCATGACTATTGATGAAAAATTGGGGGGCAATACACCTTCACTCAGGTCCATGAATGACTTTAAGGATTGCATGAATGATTGTGGCCTCATAGATGTAGGTTTTATGGGCTCCAAATATACATGGCACAATCAGCAAGCTGGCTCCAATGGCATCTGGGCTAGACTTGATAGAGTCCTCACCAATAACTCTTGGATGCATTCTTTTCCTATTACTGTGGAACACCTCTCTAGAGAAGCCTCTGACCACGCCCCCCTTCTGGTTAAATTGGCTAGACAATACACTACTAAAAGTAGATTTTACTTTCAGCAAATGTGGACTAAGCATGATTTATTCCTCTCTGCAGTGGAGCAGTCTTGGAGAACCAGTCCATTAGCTTCCTCTGCCATTACTACTCTGGTTCTCAAACTTAAATCCCTGAGGTATACCCTTCGGGATTGGAACAAGAACATTTTTGGAAATGTGCACAAAAATTTAATGGAAGCAGAAGATATGGTGTTAAAGGCCGAGCACAACTATGATCAGCAACCAGGCCCTAACACACTCTCAACCCTAGACAGTGCCAAATACATTCTCACAGAAAGAATCTTACAGCAGGAAATTTTTTGGAAACAAAAGTCTAGGATCAGGTGGTTGGCTGAAGGAGACAGGAACACTAAATTTTTTCATGCCACTGCTTCAGCTAATAGAAGGAAAAATTCTATCAACTGTCTCAGAAATGCCATGGGTAATCTAACTTCAGACCATCAACAGATGAAAGAAATTGCTATCTCCCATTTTCAAACTGCTTTCACCTCCCAACCACATCATGTTGATATGGATAGTCTGAACTGCATTCCTTTTATTGTGACCCAGGATGATAACACTCTATTAAATGCAGTCCCAACTGATGTGGAAATAAAGGAAGCTGTCTTTTCTATATCCCCTGACAGTGCCCCTGGCCCGGATGGCTATACTGGTAGTTTTTTTCAACATGCATGGCACATAATTGCAGACACTCTCATAAAGGCCATTCAAGAATTTTTCACTGACAGAAAGCCTCTCCCAAGATGCATAACAGCTACTGTCATAGCCCTTATTCCTAAGACCAACAATGCTACTGACATTTCTGAATTCAGGCCAATCAGTTTATGCAACCTCTCTCATAAAATCATTTCTAAAATCATCAGCAACAGAATGAGCAGACTCTTGCCATCACTCATTTCAAAGGAGCAAACAACTTTTGTCAAAGGCAGGCACATCATTGAAAATATTGCTTTGGCCCAGGAAATGGTGCAAGAATTAGGTAGGAAAACCAGAGGTAGCAATGTCATTCTCAAATTGGACATGGCTAAGGCATATGATAGAATTGAATGGGATTTTCTTGCTGCAGTCCTGACAAAATTTGGTTTTGACTCCCAGTTCATTAACATGATTGAAAGCTTGATTACTAACTGCTGGTTCTCAATAGCAGTCAATGGAGATCTAGCTGGTTTTTTCAAATCCACCAGAGGCCTCAGACAAGGTGATCCTATTGCCCCAATTCTCTTTATACTGGCCCAAGAATCACTTAGCAGGTTGCTAAAGGACAAATTTGACAAAGGTAAAGTGGGTTGGTATTTTGGCCCCCGGAGGTGCCCATCCATCTCCCACCTTTTATTTGCTGATGATACACTAATTTTTGCCAATGCCAGTGTCACTTCCCTCCGTCAACTCATGCACACCTTACAAACTTATGAGGAAGCATCAGGGCAACTGATAAATTCTAGCAAGAGTGGTTTTCTATTGCACTCAAACTGCAGTCCCAGCCTCATCCGAAGACTAGAAAATATAACAGGGTTCTCAAGACAATCATTTCCTCAAAAGTACTTGGGATACCCACTGGTTTTGGGCAGATCCAAAAAGGTTTTCTTTGCTGGCATCATTACCACCATTCAGAAGTGTATAGAAGGATGGCAAGCTAGACTACTCTCACAGAGTGCTCGGTTAATATTGATCAAACATGTCCTATCATCCATTCCAATTTATATACTGGCTTCCACTCCTCTGCATGCAGGCATACATCAAATGATGGACAGATATTTTACCAATTTTTTCTGGGGCTCCTCTAATTATGGCAACCGAAAACACTGGAAATCTTGGAATGCTATTTGCAAACCTATGGAGCAGGGAGGTCTTGGGATTATGTCCCTAAAACAAATGGATCTTGCTCTTAGGGTCAAAATGCTATGGAATGGACTCCATTCTCAATCCCTTTGGGCAGTCTTTTTCAGGGCTAAATACATTCAGAATACACATCTCTCTGAGGTCAATTTCAAAAACATGAAGGGAATCAACAGGAACAGCTGGAATAAAGCAAAAACACTCATCTTGGAGCACCAGAGGGTCATACTGGGTGATGGGGCTCAAACCAATTTCTGGCTAGATACATGGTTGGGAAACATAACTCTTGCTTCTTATATATGCACTGATGGCACCATCAACACTAATGCTACTGTTCAAGACATCATTATGACTCCAAGGCCGGAGGACACTGCTGCATTGGAACTTCACCTTCCAGCTGAGATTAGGAGAACTTTATCTCCATCCCTTTTAACTCATCACTCTGATCACTTCATCTAGTCACTTTCAGGGAATGGGAGCTATTCTGTCTCCTCCATTTATAAAAAACTGATGCAACCTCAACACTCTCAGATTATGGAGGTGCATACCAACTAGAAACGCATTTGGTCCCCTTGGATTCCAACCAAAATCTCACTGCATATATGGAAAGTATTCTTCAACTGCCTGCCCACTGATCAGAATGTTAAAGCTAGTGATATACCTATATACTCCAAATGCAATTGCTGCCAGAACCATAAAGCAGAGGATACAAATCATCTCTTCCTTAACAGTGACTGGGCTATGAACATATGGTCCTTCTTTCAAAACAAAGGCCTGGAGATTGGTGGTCGGACAATCAGAGAACTAATCTCCAAAAATATTCAAAGTGCTGCTGGTACATCTCTATTTGGTCTCTTCATTATTGCTCTAACTGGTTTTAGCCTGTGGGAGATCTGGACTGCTAGGAACTCTGTCCTCCATGATGGGAAGCCTCCTAAGATCCAGCAAATGATCCCAAAAATTCTCTCCCAGGTGAGACAATCTTTAGCACTGTCTAAGCTTCGGGAAGACAAACATGAAAGGAGAACTGTTCTAGCAGAATGTGGAATTCAGGCCATCAGGAACAACAGTCCAAAACTGAAGCTCATCAAATGGCAATTCCCACCCTGGCCTCATATAAAACTGAACACCGATGGTGCCTCCAAGCTAGCTCAGATTTTAGGTGGTGGTGGTGTCATCAGGGACTCACATGGATCAATCATCTTGGCTTTCTCCCATTTTTATGACCAAGCTAGCAGCATGATGGCAGAGGCTCGAGCACTCCAGGATGGTCTAAAATATCTGAGAACCCTTACTACACACCCGAGCACCATTGAATGTGACTCCCAAATCCTGGTCCAAGTTATCAACCAAAAGATTCCCTGTCCTTGGGAAATTTTGAAGTATGTGAGGGAAATCCGAACCCTTCTCATGGCAACTGACACTATCACTCACATCTTTCGTGAAGCCAATAAGGTGGCAGATTCTTTGGCCAATCTAGCTTGCACCAACAAATGTAATCTTTATTTTTCCTCACAGCAGCAACTTCCTAGTGCTGATAGAGGTTTTGTCCGTTTGGATAAGCTAGGAATGCCTAGCATCCGCACAATGTAATTCCCTTGATTCTTTTATATGAATAAATCCACCTCCTAGCAGTGCATCCCAATGCACCTAGGAAATGTTTTTGATAAAAAAAAAATCACGGACCTTCAAAGTCCTACCTGAGGTAACCCTATCCAGTCTAGACCTTACGTCTATTCTGATGAAACCTATAAAACTTCGTTGCATCAATATGAGCCCAATATTGATGATGAAATCATGCACCGGCCGATTGGCACACTGCCCCGACTGGCTTTGAAACCTACCAGGGATGGACCATTCGCCCATTCCGGATGATGCTCTAGGCCTTTTCATTCACATTCCCGTAAATAGTCTCCCTTGCGGCACATATGGCCAAAGAAGACGTTTGCTACTACCAACAGAATTCGGTTTAAGCACGCCCCCCGGATGCCGTCACGCGGTGGAGCGAGTTCCCCATCCTTTCTATGAAGGGATGGACGCTCTCCTGCCAGGTACGGGCCATTCATAGGAGGGACTGCTAGAACCACTACCCCACTTCCCAAAGTGATGAAACCACATAGAAAAGACGATGGATACACATGAAGCCGAAGATTCCTTTTCATTAAAAGAGGAGTACACAAAGAGCCCTGAGGGGACACTGTATCACAAAAGAGGGCAGAAGAAAACAAAGAAGAGATAATTCAAGGCCGCCGGGAGATATCTTCAAAGGCCAAAAGACCCACATCGGGAGCGGCTTTTAGCTTGTGAAGGCGCGCCTCCTCTTCCTGAAGCTTCACGGACATACCCTGGAGAGACATCACCCGTCCCTCCAACAAGGCCACCTCCTCGGTGGACTGTGGCCGAATAGAGGATAATTGTTGCAGCTCGGCTCGAAGTCCAGCAAGTTTCGCTTCCAGAATGGCTATCCGGTCCTGGACAGCTTCCTCCCGCTGAACAACACTCCGTAGCTCAGCTTGGCATTCGTCAAGGGCAAGCGTCAGCTTCTCCAGCTCAGATTTGCACTCTGACCTCTGCAACTTCAATGCCGTCAGCTTGTCGGTCATAGTCCGTGCTAGGAAATCCCTCCGATGCACGAATTTTAGTAGAAGCAGAACACGCTGAACCCATATGTCCAAAGGGCAGCCCATGGCCTGCAGGCCGGCAGTGAAGCGATCAGCGATTTCCTTCAGCTGCAAATGTGTCAAGCCAGGCTGGGATTCTACTAGCTGGCGCAGCATATCCAGGTTCTGCCAGACAAAGCTCTCAGATGATGCAAAACCAAAAGAAGCGGAGGGGATCACTTCAAAGGTCACTTCACTATCAATGTCCGCCCACAGCACAATAGCCGGCCGGGAGGACGAAGATGGCAAATCTGCTGGGAGAGCTGGCTGGTCCCTCTCTATACTCTCCTGCCGAGCCGAAGACTCCTCTGCTACCGCTGCCTCAGGAGTTATGGCTTGAACACCCGCAGTAGGAGAATCAATAAATGATGGAGCTATCTCTTCATGGGTCTCCTGAGTGGGGGCTTCATCTTCAACTGCTCTTTCTCGTAATGGGGACGAAGGCGCCCTAGTCTGTGGAGGCAGAAATCCAGTCTCTGTAGCCACTATGGCAGGGACTGCTGACTCGGGCGTAATGGACATTACTGCTACCGGTATAAAAGCCGAGCTCCTGGCTGGGTCTGCTTCGACTCTAAAATCTGAGGCCCTAACAGGGACGCAACTTTCTCCTGAGGCCCCCAAGTCCAATGATGCTAAGTCAGTTGAAGATTGCATCCTTACTGGCACAGGGTGGATAACCTCAGAAATTCCCATGCAAGTTAAAGGTAAAGCAGGGATAATGGCCAAGTCTGCGGATGAAACGGCCATAGAAACTGCGGCCGCGTCTGAGCGGATGATGATAGGGTCCTGAGGACAAAGCAGAATGACCTTCAACAATGAATGAAAGAAAATAAATAGAACAGCAAACAAAAAAAGAGAAGCTTACCTTTAAAGTGGGGTCTATACCCTCGAAATGAGACAAAAGGGGAGAAAGCTCCATAGTTGAAGTAGCAAACGGAGGGGTTATGTCAACCTCGGTGTCGAGCCCGACAAACTCCTCTTGCAATTCCTCCTCAGAAGATAGCATCAGCAGCTTAGGAGGCTGAAAAGGAGGAAGGCCTTTTGCAAATACGGGCAAGGCTTCTGATTTTAGAACTTCCTCCTCACTGTCGCTGAAAGTCACTTCCTCCTCATTATCAGGGACGGTCTCAGAGCTGCCCGAGGATACCTTCACACTAGCTATATGCTGCAGGGTCGCCTCTAGAGCATGCCGGGATGCGGACCGGGTGATTATGCGTCTGGCCGGAATAGGGCTCCGTTTTGTTTGAATCCTGTGACCCTCCTGCGGTTGAGGCGACTCTCCCGCTGCTATCATGGCCTCAGTCTGCTCCCTGACTGCCACCTCAACAAAAGGGGACCTCTGAGGGATATAACAAAAAAAATAATGGAAGTATAAAGAAAAAGATGAGAAAGCACATTTACCCTCCTCCTCGCCAGCCGGGGTAGGAGAAGGCAGCCTCGTGTCCCTTTCCACAGGCACTGCAACCTGCTCCTAGGCTGTATCAGATAAAGAGAAGCTCAGTATCGAAGAACTCTTTAAAAGATCAGTCAAGAAGACAATGAAGATTGCATCTACAAGCTATTACCGCCACTCTCGGCAGGTTCCTGAGCGGCCTCCCTCTGAGACCTGAACTCGTCAAAAGAGGGGATGTCTGGAAGAGGGGTTCCGGCATCTGTCACAACCGGAGCTGACTGCTGGACCCGAACAACCTTGGCCCTCTTGGCCTTGGCAACTGTAGCTTTCACCACAGAAGGCTTCCTCTTCTTGCCTGGAGACAAGGGAGTGGTCGTAGGTGCCGCTGCAGGAATTTCAAAGTAAGCAGGCTTCTCAGCTTGAGCAATAATCTTCCTGTAAAGTCCATGCCGCTTTATGTCCGATCTATCTGTGCAATAAACAAGAAAGGCAATCATAGTCGACAGATGCAGAACATAACAATAAAAGAAAGATGCCATGAGCGCACAGGAAGGGTCATACCTGTTGGGCCATCATAAAATGTGGAAAGCGGCCAATACAGATAAGCCACCTCCTTCGATCGGGAAGCAGCCTCCTTCACGAGCCAGCATATGTCACCAATGGTCTAGCACTTATCTGTCAAGGCAGCCAAGTCTTTATGTCCGTGGAAGTCGAGGCAATGAAACAGGCCGAGATAATCCATACACCAGCCGTCGACATAATGAAAAGAAACAAAAAGCGGTTTATTCAGAATGCCAGTTATTGGGTTCTCCACTGATAGCCCGTGAACATTTAGCAGTACAAAAAGCCAAGAAGTGTGCTGATAATATGTCTGGGTGCGGTCTTCCCTCCGCACAAACGTCCTATAAGGGTGAAACCTGTCCACCGGACCCCTCTAGGGGGCTGCTGTCGGGAGAGGTTCCTCTGGGGGGAACGGATATTGTACATCCAAATGAACACCCCCTATATGGCCCAACTGCCTCAGATCCTTGGTAAAAGCGTCTTCATTAATTTCAGAGAAGACAGGAATGGGTGGTTCAGAACCTTCCTCTTTCAAAGACTGACGCGTGGCAACATATGTTTCCGCCTCCTTCTAGTGCTGTGAATAGAGCCTTTTCAGATGGACCTCATCAATTTCAAACACAGGCCCTGATTGCCGCTTTAAGAAAGAGCGCTCGGCCACGTCCCAAAAGGCGCCTCTGCCATCTTTATAGAAGTTGGTGCGTGTATTCCACCACTTAATGTATTCTGATTTGACACGAGGAATACGATTAGAAACGGTCGGAACCCTGAATGTTACGCCCTCTCGGCGATGAAAGAAATCCCACCATGTTCGACCGTCACTGGCAATGGTGGACCCATGTTTGGCCCGGCTGTCCAAAGGAAACTGAGCAACCGATGGAGGAATATGCTGATCATAACCAAAATTTCTGCTGAAACGGAATGGATAATAGGGCTCCAAGATGAGCAAGCCTCCCTTCCTGAAGACCAATACACTGGGCCGAATAGCCATAGCCCACCTGACCAGTTCTGGTTCTAATATGGGCCGGGTGGCGTTGATCCCCGAAACAGGATGGACATAAGTTTCTACCTCCTCCATTTTGCATTCCCTTTGAGGGTCCACTAAAGGAGCCGAACCTGCTGCCAAGCTCCAAAAATGAATGCTGCCAGGAGCGTCTACAGGCACTTTTATCAACCTGCCCCTTATCTTAAACAGCTGCTCTGAGAAAGGACCAGGTTCGGCACTAGCAAATTCAATCATCCGAGGAAGCAACGTGTCCGACTGTAGAGTCCTCGGGGCCAACTCGGGGAAAATACTACAGACCCAGGCATTAAAGAAATGAAACGGACACACAGTCCTTAAGGAGCAGGGAACCCGATGTTTATGCAAATCCCCCAATGATTTGTAAACTAAACACAAAGCCACTGGGCACAGAGACAGCCTCATCCCCCAGGCCATCTGACAGGCCGAATATATAGCTTCCGACCTGATAGTCGTCTCGTCCCCTTGAGGAAGAGCGAAGGTGCACAGCCAGAAGGTCAGATAAGCTGCACAGTGAGTCATAGGGTCAACCCCTGCTGGGTTCGGGCCGTCTGCACCTGCTCGGCGCAGTGAAGCTGGCAATGCTGATTTGTAACGAGGGGCCCTGATTTGCTTGCCAGAAGTCGGCCCCACAGAAGGGAAGTCCGCATACTTCAAGGGACCCCCGAAGGAGTATTGTATCCACTGTCCTACACGGACCCTCAATCTGCTGCTCTTCTCCCGGGGTTGATAGCCTTTGGAAGATCCCCTGCTGTAAGCCAGACAAATGGTACAATAAGCTTTCATTAAATACCGATATGCATAGCCGAAAGAATATCTGCCCTCTCCATCAGAGGCGTCCTTGACAGAGTCGTCTAGACAAACCTCCTCATATGGCTCCCCATCAATAGGCAGACCTGAAAGCTGCGAAAGGCTCCAGAGGTCGAGAGATGTCTCGCCTTCTGCTGTGTAGAAAGTGTTAAACTGTGGGCAGAATACTTCAAACATGCCGCAACATAATCCCCGAGAGATGGGATAGCGGAATCTGGAAGCGAATACGCTATGGTAGACCCCAGCTCTAATCAGTAAAGGGGGGTACTCCTTCAGAACAAATTCTGTGAATTCCACTGCTCCTACCCTGAAGAGATGAGCATCTGTCACTTTAGCGTCTCCAAACCAGCCGGCAGCTAGCTGATATTTAAATTGAACGGCTAGACAGTTCAGAATAAATGGCTCGTCCCTGTAACCCTACTTCACAGGAGCTAGAAAAAGCCCGAAGTTGGTCTTTTCCCGGTGGACGCGACCGGCTGCATGGTCCCACCTCGCCGGGGTGAACTCTGGAGCCCGGATCAACATTTTCTTCTCCGGCTCTAATTCAGAAATACCCAGTACGGCATTCCAGTCCCGCTGTTCGCCCGGAAGATATATAGCTTGGGCACGATAAACAGAACCCTTCATGCTATCTCTGTCAGCAAGTATTGCCGCTTCCACAGACTGAGCAAGCAGAAGATCCCTCATTCCGCCTATGGTGAAGGTCCGGATAAATGGCAGCAGATGACGATCCTTCAGCAGGTCCGGACGGTAGTCAGCAGCCCTTCTGAAATCAATACCTTCTATGGAAGAATAGACCCCAGAAGTCGACACTGTGTCAGTCTCAGAATCAGAGGACTCGTCGACAGTAGCAATCTGATTATAGCCAAAGCTCAAACTGTTCACGTTCATCCAGTTGACTGAGGCGCGAGATATATCCGGTTGAGCCGATGAACTCGCCCCCACAGTCATGGAAGCCGCAGCAGAAGAGCCGGAAGCCATGTCAGCACCTGCAATCAGAGAAAGATGAGAAGATAAGCATCGGGAGGATGAATGGGCATGTAATGATGAGATAAACAATTTTCGATAAATTTCGGCATCATCCCCTCTTGTCCGGAGTCTGCCCAAGAAAAATAGGGAAACACCCACCAAGAGGGAGTGATCCCGAACATAAAATGGGACTTAGTCCCATATAGTGAACCTACCCCGAGAAGAAATCGGTCGAAAGGGGGGATTAACCAAGGTTCTCGGAGGGGGAAGCCCACCGCCGCCGCCGAGATGAAGAGAGAGAAGGGGCAGATGAAAATGAGGGTAAAAAACCCTCTCGGAAGGTTAAATAGGAGAAGGAGGAGAGGCTTCTCGGCGCGAAACAATGCGCGCCGAGAACCCCCTTCGACCGGAAGAAAAACACGCGCCGAGAACCCTGCAAAGGGGACGCGCCGAGAGGGGCCGTGCCGAGTCAGGGCGCGCCGAGAACCTGTAAGGTGGCCGCGCCGAGAAGCAGCCCAACCTCGCGCCGAGAAGCCTGTGACCCTCGTGTCGAGAAGGTTTTGAAAGTGCTGAAAAGAAAAGAAACTCATTAGAAAAGAGCATAGAAATAAAAAGTATGTGTGCATAATATTGCTACAGCAACATGGTCAAGCTGAAGGACAATGTCAAAGAGAAATCGAGGAAGATACCCTCGAATGCTAAAAAGGCACATGCGGACCCCGTGCCGCTTGCTTTGCACTTACGCCGTCCGCAGGTGGGGGGCATTTGTTGACACCTTGAAAATGATCAAGGGCGGAAACGGAATTGAAAAGAAGATCAGACTCGCAGCGAAAGATTGATGGGGAAGCTCGTCAACCATCTGCCCGGCTGAAGCCTCTTTAGGCCAAGCTGATATCCGGTGTCGTCGTCGGCCAGACGGCAGCACTGATAAAGTAGCAGTCACTTGACTAATAAGATATGAGCAGACAAAGATGAAGCCAAAGCCAGCAAATAAAGATTTTAAAGACTCCTACAAAGTCAGAACGGAGGAAGAACTGTACCAGGCTAAGAATGTTATCATGTCTTGTCATCATTCAGGTGACAATGCTGATGAAATGATACCCAGTTTTGTCATCATTCAGATGGCAATGCTGATGAAATCCCGGTCCACCGACTGATGAAATCTCAGAATGATCTCAATAAAAGCTATGCCACCAATAAAGGGCCCTCTCCGGTTCTGATATATATATATTTGAAGGACTAAGAAAGGCCAAGGCATATGTGAGGTTTAGAAGCCCTAAATGGGCCTGCCAAATGGGCTCACGAAAGAGCGGCGCCGGGATACTCTACTAATGCCATCTAGCGCGCCGGGAGCTGCCACACTCGACTGATGCGCGCCGTGAAGGTGAGAAGGCACATCGATTTCCATCAGCCGAGAGGTCAGGAAGGGCTGGGTATATAAAAACCCACTCATTCGAAGAGAAAAAAGGGGAGAGAGGAAGATAGACAGACAGATAGAAAGGGGAGAGGGGCGAAGAGGCGAGCAAGGGTTTTGGCAAGCGAGAACCTACCTCCTCCAGAAAGAAAGAAAAGAGCGAGAGACAAAGAAGAGAAAAGAAAAGCAGAGAAGGGAAGTCGAGGCCTATCAAAGGTGGGCACCCGGGGAGGGAGAGGAGTCAATGCTCTGCCCTTCCCCCCCCCATTTTTGTAGCTCATCTCTTAATTTCGATTGCTTCTATTTCTTCCTCTTCTGATGTATTCTGTGATATCATAGCCGGTTTTATGCCGCTAGAATAAGGTATAGTCCCTTCGTATTTTCTTCTATGTATTCCCTCTGATGTGCGGATGTAATGGTAATGTCCGAATGAATGAACGCTATAGGCTGCAGTTGATGCCTGCTGTTTGCTTCTCCGAAGCTCCATTGCCAGTTCTCCATGTTTTCTGTCTCCTCTTAGACTCAGTAGCATGCTACCCCCCCCAGTTTGATTAATCGCCTGCTTGTTCACCCGGTTTTCAAACGATGTTTGTGCTTATTCTAGAGCCAGGGACAGACTATCCCTTGGCCTCTGAAACAAAGCAGAACTATATAGTGACCGCCGCTCGGTTATAGATGCTACGTTTTTGCTCATTGGCTCTGCCGAAGTCATCCCCGGGGCCAAAGACAGCCATCTCTTGGCCCCCAGATGATGAAAGAGTACATTAAAATCGTCCTCGGGGCTTATTACGAACGCTGGTGATAGGGGTTCTAAGGACCATGATCCCCCCAATTCCACTTCGATGCCGGCCTTCCTTTGGAATTCAAAGATGATCCAGTTCCAATTTGATGAATTGATTCACTTTTATCCCAAAGAAACCCTCTATCTTGGTCTGGACCATCAAGAAACTCAAAACAGGGTGCCGTAAAACTCTGAAACTCATCCCGGCGCCCTCATCCATCTCGGCTTCATGAACAGTAGAATAGGTGAATAGTTCTCGGCGCAAGCGTTCCCGCGCCGAGAACCCCATCTTCTTACCTGCGCCGAGAAGCCCTTCCCTTGGCCACCTTGTTGGCGCACCGAGAAGCCTGCCCCTTGGCCTCATCGCCTGTGCACCGGGAACTCCCTCAGCCTAGCCTTCTGGCGCCGAGAACCCTAACTCCTTGGCCTCCTTGCATGTGCCGAGAACCCTAACCCCCCTGGCATCCTTCTGGTGCCGGGAACCCTAACTCCTTGGCATCTTCTGGCGCCGAGAACCCTATCCCCCTAATCTCCACCTTCACGCCGAGAACTCCACTAATGCTAGCTTCCCGGCGCCCCAAACAGGACCTTGTAAAGAACCCTTCCCGGCACGGTGGTTTTCGCGCCGGGAACCTATATGCCCATTCAAAGCTGTGCCGAGAAGCTGCCCTGCCATCCAATTGAACCCCCAGCACCTGGATCAAACTCACCCAGGGATATCCATGAGTCACCAGACCTGTCCTGGGAATAAATCCAAAGGGGGTCAGACTCCCTTATGTTCCACCGTCCCGCATCGGATTCATGAATAACCCCTTTAGCTCGGAAGGTCTCTGCCACTGCATGAGTTCTACCGGCTTCCTTAAGGGAAAATCGGACATCGCCCCATGGCAGATACGTGGTTCGGGAAGTTCGACACTTCTCTCTCTCTTGGCTTTCATCCCGGCACTCCGTGGGTGATAGCCTATTTTCCCCTGGACATAATCCAGATTAGGGGAAATGCTACCGAAATATCGATTGATGCTTTAACCCCGACAAGCCCCGGGAAGCGTGTATCATACACCTCCCGTCTGGCTTGATTCTTCGGGGGATACGAATACTTCGAGACCCCTGGCCGGATGAGAAACGTGGAAGGGGACATGTACCCGATGATTGTCCAGGCTCCGCCCCGCCGTTGCGTGGACGGTGTCCTATTTCTATCCGGCATGACCCATACAAGAGGAGGTCATGCTGATTTAATAAGTCTGTCATTTACCTAATTACATTCTTAGAATGACAAGAGCTTCAATATCATGCACTGTTTCTTTTTTTTATTACCGCCCCGAGTGGCCTCCTATTTTGGCATTTAATCAAGGGTTGTCCTTCTTAGGAAGGGCGTAATTAACGTCATAACCTTTATGGTATGACGGACTTCCGGTCCCGACTCGGACTTCACAATCGACTGATTGAGTCAGATCGAGCGCATAATAAATCGTCACTTCGGTGACTGACACGCCTAACAAACCAACCAATAAATCAATAAACACACATAATAAAATAAATAAATAAATAAACGATGAAATAAAACCATCCCCATACTCGCCCGAGCTCCCGTAAAAATCTTTGCGTAGGAAAAGATAATTTTCCCGTCCCAGATACGTAAAGAAGGGTGAAATTATCCAAAATAGTTTCAAATCCTCCGCCCAAATTTTTATCAAATATTTATATTATTCTGATGTTCTATTATCTTCTCCGTTTATTAATAAGAGAATGAGAGTGGGAAGAGAGATGAGAGAGAAATTAGAGAGAGAAAGTAGAGAGAGAAAATAGAGAGTAGAGAAAGAAGGTAGAAGAGAGGTTTAAAGAGAGAAAGTAGAGAGAAAATAGAGAGAGAAACTAGAGAGAGAAAGTAGAGAGAGAAAATAGAGAGAGAAAGAGAGAGTAGAGAAAGAAAGTAGAAGAGAGATTTAAAGAGAGAAAGTAGAGAGAGAAAGTAGAGAGAGGGAAAATAGAGAGAGAAAATAAAGAGAGAGTAGAGAAAGAAAGTAGAAGAGAGATTTAAAGAGAGAAAATAGAAAGAGAAAGTAGAGAGAGAAAGTAGAGACAGAAAATAGAGAGAGATTAGAGAGAGTAGAGAGAGTAGAAAAGAGAAAATAAAATAGAAAGAGAGAGAGATGGGAGAGAGAGAGTGTGTGTGAGAGAGAGAGAGTGTGAGAGAGAGAGAGAGATGGGAGGGAGAGAGAGAGAGAGAGAGTGTGTGTGTGTGTGTGTGTGTGTGTGAGAGAGAGAGAGAGAGAGAGAGAGAGAGAGAGAGATGTGTGAGAGAGAGAGAGATGGATGGGGGGTTTTGGACATGGGAGAAGTAGAGGGGGTATATAAAGGGATGGGGGGAGAATGGATAAGAATGAGGGGGAGGTGTTATGTAGGGGAGAAGGTTGGAGGGGGGGTTTATGTTCGGGAGGTGGGATTGAGGGAGGTGAAGCCACATGGGGGGGGAGATATTTTGAGATTTTGTTTTGTTATATTTTTTTAAAAAAATTTATATAAAAACTCCTAATAACATAATTTCTAAGAACTAGCTCACTCTATCTTATTTTTGTCTTTCCAAACGTCAAAATTTGAAAAAGTGTTCAACATAAAATTTGTAGATCTTTCAGTTCTCTTTCCAACAAGTCTAATATTGACATATTCTGAAAATCCTACGAGGAGTTACGCATTAATAAAAGAAGATGTCTATTTAATTTACATAAACATCCATTAAACTCGTATTTTCTGTACAGTTCAAGGCATTGGAGTTTGATTTAGAGAATCCGGAATCTGTATGGGTTCCAGAAGTAAAGTGCTTAGTTATTTTTAGGTTTCGAACGGATTCTGGTGTTACAAAATTAGCGGTACTATTCCTCCGTGTCACACCCTCTCATCGCGATGGATCACTGCTCACTATCTTCTCCCTCTTGTGCATGGCATTAAATGTCGTTGATGCACGCATGCCTCCTCCGCACGATAGCAACACGCGAAGCACAACCAGCTCGCTGCCGACCCATCCTGTGCAGGGACAACCCCCCTTGCTCCGCCGCATCCAACCTGCAAGGCCACGGCAGCAGCAGCCGCTGCTCCTTCGACAACGCAGCGACGGTAGCCACGTCGGTAGCGAGCTATAGCAGTAGCCGGAGTAGCAGCAGCCGCAGCCACGTAGCAAGGCAGTAGCAGAAGCAACGCGAGCAGTGCGACAGCAGCGTGGCAGCGGCTCAAAAGAAAAAAAAGAAATGCAGAGGCGTCGCTCCGAAACAGGGCCTCCGGCCCCTATAAGAAGGCCCCTTGGTGAAGAAAATGACCAGATGGCTGGACTCTTGATAGAAGCCCGCTTCCAACTCTCCTGGAAGCCATACTCGCAAGGAGAGAGGAGAAGGGGGAGGGTCCACAGAAACAGAGAGAGAGGGTATGAGGGACGCTGGTAGGGGTGGGTGTCTTTCATTATTTCCCTTTCTTTTCTTCCTTCTGATCTGTATGTTGTGAGGTTCAACCTTGATGTGTTTTTCTCTGTTAAAAAATGAATAAGATTTAGGGCCTCCGGCCCTGGCTTTGCTTCCCTTCCATGTGCACGATGGTGTTCCTTCCCAATAGGGGCCTGTGGACGCACTTTTTATTTGATAAAATCGTTGTTTATTTGTTTATTGGCGTTCATTAAGTGCGTGGGCGTGCCAGTCACAAAGTGACGATTTATTGTGCGCTCGATCTGACTAATCAGACGATTGTGTGGTTCGTGTCGGGACTAGAACCCGCTGCGCCATAAAGGTCACGGCGTCATTTACATCCCCTCGGAGAGGGGATCACCCTTGATTAATCGCCGGGAAAAGGGGCCTCATGGCCAGGAAAATATATCGAGAGAAACAAGCCGATAGCGGTCTCGAATCAGTCGGAAAGCCCTATGTCTAGGGAAACAAGCATTCGAAATATGTCGGTCACTCAAGGGACCATTTTGATATTCGGACGAGCGTCTGGCTTTAGAGAATCGTGATCATCACGGGGAAAACTGGAGCATATGTATGCCGGGGTACGGCAAGTTTATCGTTCAAAGGGATGGGAGGCATTCGGTTGAATCCCGGTTAGAGCGGTCGGAAACCGATAAGTTTGTTCGCCCGGTGCAAGACCAAACTACGACCATACTGCGGTGGGCCCCCCGCGGTCGAAGTCGGGCTCGCGTGGGTATCATTAATATTTCCGGTGCCGAAGGGCAGCGGGAAAGTGTCCCGGGACTAGATTCCGAAACAAAGATTTGTACATAGCTAGCCGACTATAGGCCTAGGATGTGGGTCAGGCGATGACCATGGTTGGGGCGAACCCGAGGTCCAAATGTGACTCACGAAGGTCTTATTGATATTCCCGCACGTAGGGTCCGGGGAAGACGAGAGCCGTCTCATTCCATTCAGATTTTGCTGGTCATGCATGGACCATTTTATGCTCGGACAAAGATCCGTATTGAAGGCGTAAACGAAAATAAACCCGTACAAATGTCCGCCGTGAGTACGGCAAGTTTTAACGCAAGCACGGGATTCGATCCCGGGATATACGTCGGTCACTAACGGACCATTCAGTATTTGGACGTAAGCCCATATTCGAAACATCGGAGACCACGACAAAGACATACCGGAGGTACGGCACATTTCCTGTGGGTGCGGGATTGGATCCCGGTATATACGTCGGTCACTAATGGACCATTCCTTATTCGAACGGAGGTCCGTATTAGTAACGTCAAGGACGATGATAAAACTGTACGGATGTCTGCCGTAGGTACGACATGTTTAATGTGGATGCGAGATCAGATCCTGAGAGAAGCGGGTCGAGTTAACGAACTATTGGCCCAGACGGTGTTCGGACCATGACCATGTCGGGGTTCCGCGGTCCACGCCCGATACCACAAGGCATCATTGATTTTCTCTTTGCACCGAGTCCGAGGGAGCGAATTGTTAAGTGTGGAGCCTGAACTTGCCATCATGCGCCCTCGCACGCGGATCGACCTGCGCGGTCAGGTCGCGGGGTTCGACCTGCCCGGTCAGGTCGTGGGGGTCAAGGGGGCAACGCCCCTTGCGGGGGTTTCCGGGGGCAGCGCCCCCGGAACAAAAATTCAATTAAGGCACGGGTGATGGAGTTCCTTTTATTCTCTTATTAGCATGATTGACCTTTTATCATTATTTCTTTTACTTGTTTATTCCCTTTTTGTATTAAGGAGGCGCGCCGGTTAGCGAAGGAAGAGGATGGCGCCGTTTTAGAGCTCAAGGGAGGAAATGGGGCGCCGTTTTAAGGTGAATAGCGAAGCACAGATGGGCACCGATTTAGGACATTAAAAGGGGGGGGCGCGCCGGTTATAGGGGCGCCGTTTTAAGGGTTGCAAGGGAGGAAATGGGGCGCGCCGGTTAAAGGGAGATGCCATAGGGCGCGCCGGTTAAGGGGGGATCCAAGCCCAGGAGAGAAGGGAGTCAAGGGCGCGCCGTTTTAACGGTTAAACAAAGGGGGGCGCGCCGAAATTGGGCCATTCAAAGGGAGAGGGGTGCGCCGTTTTTAGATTGCAAATGGAGATGGGGCTATTGTGAGGAGGGTTAAAACGGCGCCATGGAGCGGTGGCCGCGCCGGATTAGCCCCTCCCGAGAGTTTCTTGATTTTGACTGTGTGCTTTCTTTTCTTTCACCTGCAGGTTGGGTTAATGACAGGTTTATTCATCCATTTGGAAGATTAGGTTGATGAAAAAGGGGGTTTAATCATTTTTAGTCGTTCATTGAGGTGAATTAGCATGAATGCTTAAGTATTCGTTCGAAGGGTTTGATTCACAGAGCTTACTGTGTGTTGTTCTTGATCTCAGAGGTGGTTTGTTCGTTTGTTCCTGAGTGTCTTTGGCCATGGCGAGAATCCGGCAGCATCTCCCCCGGACCGGGACTTGCCAGAGATAAAGGAGAGTCACCACACGGATTACTCCCGGGTAAACTCTCAAGAAATGCGGAACGGCCTCACGGCGGTCCGTTAGCCCAAGTGTGAGTGTGGAACGCTCGAGGGCCAGCCTACGAGAGCGACCACGGCTCACGGGTGATAACTTCATAAGCGGGACGAATGTGTGCCACGAGAGACCATGAATGTTCATCCCCTGACGGACTCCTTCGAAGGCCATGCTATGGAGAAGCAAGCTTCGAAGGGCATGGATGAGGAGAAGGCAGAGAGAAAGAGAGGGAAGGAGAAGAACACCGTATGTTGCAAAAAAAGAGCTTTTCTTTTTATTCGTTTGTAAAGAGAAATACAGTTGGGAATCTACCCTAAAGCGAGAAAAGGAGAGAATACAGTAGAGGGAAAAGAGGGAATACATCGATGGGGGAGGGGGAACGGAGCACAAGCTCCTCCCCCTCCGAGCTCACCTCTCACTCTCACTCTCCTCTCTCTTTCTTTCTTCACCTCTCTGGCATGGATGGGTGGAGCTTCCTTCTCTTCGGGTGGCCTTCTTCTCTTCTTTTTCTTCTTCTCTTCACTGCATACAGCCGAGGGGGTTCGAGCAGCTCTCCTCTCCTCTCCTCTCTTTTTTTTCTCCAGTGGAGCATGCCTTTTATAGAACGGGCAGTTGGGGAGAAAACTCCCGCCGCCTCTGCCCTGTTCGCAACAACGTTGTTGTTGTGCTGGATGATGCTGGTTCGTGGAGTACACTGGCGTTCGTCCGAGGATGGGACATTTGCGGATTTGTCGGGAGGATCTGCTGCTACTGCTGCCGTCACTGCCGCTTTGCTGTCGTTCGGGAGGAGGAGACACGGCTTCAAACATTAAATGTCATCTGCGCCGCGTATGGTGCAGAACAGAGCATCGGAGTTTCGATGGGATGGCATGGGGTTAAAACGGCGCGGTGGAACAGTGCCCGCGCCGGTTTAAACCCAAGTGCAATTGGTGTGCCGTGTTAAGATTACAAATGGGCGCGCCGGATTAAATCTTTGCAAAGGGGCGCCGTATTAGAGTGTAAAGGGGGGCACTACCTTCAAATCAGCGCGCCGGGTAAGTTGTGCATAAGGTGGCGCCGTATTAACCTTCAAAGGGGTGGCCTCTTCAACAGTGAGCGTGCCGTTTTAACACAAAGCAAGTGGAGCTCGTATTAGAGCATGAAATAAGGGCGCGCCGTTTTAAAGTAAGGGGGGGGGCGCCGTTTTAAGGCGTGCCGCTTTAAGGCCCTTCCGCACCGTTTTAAGCACCGAACGGATTCTTTCCGAAGTCGAGGCCGTTTATATGAATGTTGGCATTCCCAGAATGTTCCGGTTGCATTGCATGGCTTCCACAATTTTCTGTTCGCAGCCTCCGGGACTCGGTCCTAGACTTTGCGTGACTTTCGGTGCAAGTTGAGACTGTGCCAGAGTTCCCGACTCTTCTCTGATTCAGCTCTCGGCATGGCTGGTCGGAGCCTTGTAGCTGTATCTTTTGCTTAGGGGGCCTCCTTAGCGGGTAGCGGACCACCAAGTGAGTTCTCGTCTTGATCGGGCGAGGCATGAGATTTATTCAGCATTTCTATCTTCGACTCGCGCTCTAATGTGTAGACGCGAATGTCGCCATCACCATCATCGTCATTTTTTTTGGCGTCCACAGGGCCAGATATATCTATATATTTATGTGTGTATATATGTGTATATACGTATAGCCTCTGTTCTATCTCCAACCCCCCTCCTGGGTTGAATGAAGGAGGGCACTGGACTTTCATCCAAATTATATATATATATATATATATATATATATATAGCTCTGTATCATTCCTTCCTTCTCGGGCTTTCTCTTTGTTCTCACAGTAGATAGGATAGACCTTTTTTTATTTCTCCAAGCCACCCATCCGGTGATTTTCATCACGATGGCCACTGACCCGGAGCTCACTCCTTTCCATGAGTGTGGCCCCGGGTTGCCAACTATCGGAAGCCCAATATACGTCTTCTTCGCTTCGCTCAGAGCGTGATTTTCTTCTCAAAACCCCATTTTGGAGTTTGGACCGACTATATGGCCATGATTCAAAAGGGGTGAGATATATGGGATTTAGTCCCGAATAATCGATTGTTTTCTACCGATTCCGGCTTCGGGTACTTGATCACTCATGGACCCCCGGGGGCTCGTTACTTCTTAACGTGGACCCTGGGTGATTTTCCCTTTGAGGAGTGAACATCAATAGCTCAAAACTCCATGGCTCGGCGACGAGTTTGTGGCGGCCCATGGGTCGGCGGGGTCCTTCATAGGCTAGTCCTCGGGATCTTCGCGCCCAAAACGGGTGACGGGATGTTGCCACTTCCGTGCACATTCCTATTTGTTTGGGGGCCATACCGGAGTTTTTCCGTAGGTGCGTCTCCTATTTACACCCCCCAACGCTCCGGGATAAGGGGAGGTGATGCCGAAATTTTGTCGGGTAGCGTGAAGACAAAATTGCCAAGATGTGTAAATTAAACTTAATGGCTGCCATCACAGACCACTGAACAAAATTTAGAAGAGAATTCATCGATATGGACTGATCTATACACATAACACAAAAAAAGGGATTATGGTGAATCCTCTTAATCTACTAAAAAAACACAGAATAGCAGGTATTAAAGGTTGAGCATGCATAAAAGGACATTGTTGGCCCTGCTAATGTAGGAACATGCAGGATAAAAAAATGAACTAAAGGGAAAAAGAATAATGGATTTGATAAACGAATTAAGTCACTGAACCTCAAGAGAAGAAGAAGATAATGGCTAATGCAATTTCTGAAATCTGTAAAAATCGGAATGAGCAGAATAAAAGAAAGGAATGATGAGTGTGAAGCTGAATTTCCTAGGCCAAAGCTCAAATCCCTATACCAAAAGAAAATCATTTGCATTTTCTTGTAACCCCCTAACGCCCTGCATCCCATTCGAAGCCTGCATAATGCATATGGCCTCATGAATAAAATTTCAAGTGCAAGCAAGGTTCCATACACATCCAATACCATCCTCCAAAGTTGCATATGATTTTCCACTGACACTTCATACACATGTGCTATTTGAGCTATTAATACCCCCCTTTCAGCCCAGTTCTATCCGGGCTATCCCAAGCTGTATCCCAGAGGTCGACTCTCCCCCCCTTTGAGGCCAGCCAACCCTCCACTTGGCCTCCATGGCCGCGCATATGATTTGGCGTATCAAGATGTATTGATATTTTGTTTTCCCATTCATGTGTGTCATATATCTATCAAAAAAACTCATCTAGCGATAAAACAAGCCTAGTGGCAGCTGAATGTATGGGTGAGTCTGCACAAAAGAAGAAGTTGCATTGTCAGTAATGATTTTCAAAAATCTGTCAAGATAAGGATGAGCAACAAAAAATGAATGAAATAAAGAATGGATAAAAGAAAAAAAAGAAAGAACACATGAGAAATCCATCAAAGGGCCCTCTATACATTTGCACGTATATGGCCTTCACAGCCGAATTTCAGAGACCAAAGGAAAACCCATGGTCATTGGCATGTAGATCGTGTCCATGAACATATGTTCAAAAAAGAGACCGTCATATGCATTGGCATGCACTTAGTCTCAAGATCGAATCCCATGGGGAGGACAAAATTCCATCTGCACGTGAATGGCTACCGTGAACATATGTTCAAAGGTAAGCAAAGCTGTATGAGTATAACAACTTGTGCATGATGAGTAATCTTTATACCTTTGGGTAATGAGTTCATCTCCCCTCCCCTTTGCATGGCTGGAATTAACAGCAAAATCAAGAAGAGCAAACAAAAAAAAAATAGAACGCAAAATAAGAAAAAAGGAGGACAAAAAATATAAGGAAATCTGCAGTCCTAGGCTAAAGGGGTCGACTCCCTAAAGGGGTCGACTTACGGAGTCGACCCCCTTTTAGCTCCGCTCTACCCGGGTTGCTCGGCCCTGGGACATGCCCAGGAGTTGACTCCCATAGTCGACTCCTGCTATCCCAGTCTGTACCCCAGAGCAGCACATGCACAGCCCCTTCTTCCTGTCTTTCAGGCTAGCAAACCTTATATATAAAAAATTTGAATTTCAAGCAAGGGCTAGATACCCAATTCCTCAAATCTGAACAAAAGATTTCCAATCCAAATGAGTTCACATACGTTGAACCCCAAAAGAAGAAGAGGTAATGACCAACACAATTATCTGAGATTGCTAAACTCTGAAAGAACAGAACAAAATAATAATAATGGTCAATCTTATAAATCTATCGACAGCAAAATGAATAAAACAGAAAACAGGAAGAATGATCATGGGATTCTCTGATTCAAGGGCTGAGGGCCAGTTTGGGCTAATAGATATGTACAAAAGTGTGTTGTGTGATGATCAAAACACAAATTTCTGATCAGTCAAGCGGACTCATGCGTATCGAGCTCGAAGAGGAGAGGAAGGTTTGATCCCTGAATTTCTAAAATTAAGATGAACAGAAATAAAGATTGGGGACCCCTAGATCAAAAACAAAAATTTCCTACATGATGGCCACCAAGGAGGTGGCCACTAAATTCCCTGAACTTTTGAAGTCCAATGGGTTAAAAAGGAGTTGCAGAACTCAAACCTCAACATGATGAGGACATCAAGAGCTTATGGGTTGTATTGTATGTATTGGCTTGTATAGGTGTGTAGTATGGGTTGTATTGGCTTGAAAGTGTGTAATTTTTGATTTCTTTCATTTGGGCTCTCTTTGTAAGGCTTAATTAAGCCATTGGGCCACATTTCTAGGAAGAGTCCATTACTAGGTATCCTGGTTTAGGTCCACTTAAGGGTGCTACTTCATATTGGGTCATTTGGTTTTAAATGGGTCATTAAGGCACTTAAGGCCCAAATTGGGTTCCACTCTCCCATGGGCCATCTAAGTGAGAATGGCCCATGACTAGCATGATATATTGGGTGGCTCTTGGCCCATGAATGGCCCTTGGCCCATGAAGGGGGGCGCCCCCTCTTTTGGCCTTATTAGGCTTGGTAGGTGTGGTTTAGGTGGAGTTGGAATGGAATTAGTCTAAGTTTGAATAGAAATGGTCAAGTTATATTAAAATATGTATTAAGTGTGTTGATTCACATTGTATCCCAGCCCTTCAATCCCCTTCCCTAGATCCTAGGGTGCACAATTGATTTGGTTGGAGTCATATATAACCTTGTATTTTCATATGAAATTCAATGAAAAAAATCAAAAAATTGTTGAGTTGTTTGAAGCTTGGTGCGCCCCTCTCTCTTCCCCTGCTGTTCTTCCATCCCCAACCCCAGATCTAGAGTGTATCTATCTCCCTTCATCCCCTCTCAACCTCCGGTGATCGTCTGTGCCGCCGCCGTCGCCGTTCGTGCCGCCTTCGAGCCGCCGTGGAATCGTCATCAAGTTTCTGTCCTGCTGGACAGAGGTGTAGTTCGTGAATTCCTGAAGCCGGCCACGAGTTCAGATCGATTTGAAATTTTGATGGTTGGTTCCTATCTTCTAGCCCCTTCTCCACAAAAACAATTAGGTTAAAAATCCTCCGTTTCATATTTTTACCTTTTCATTCATCTCTCAATCTCAGATCTGTTCTGTCACTGTCTACAGTGACAGTTGCCCTGAGTTCTCCACCTTCGACCACCATTTTGATTTTTTTTAGACCTCCCAATTTAACTGGGTGTTCTGTCCATCGTCCCCCACCACCACAATTTTTCTTAACTTTTTATCATCCTTCTACCTATTTTTAAAAATTCATGTTCTACCGAAGCTACAGTGTTGTCAGCCCATTTCCAGATCCGACCTTCGTCCATTAAACAAATCACAGAAAATCATAGCACATCCAAACGTGTCCAAACCAATTTTGCCGTCTTCCCAGCTCAATGTCCAACAACTTTGCTGAAGAACACAACCCCAGATTCGAACGTCTCCCTCGCGGTCAAAGGCAATCAACAGGAAAGTTCTCTGCTGACCTGTGATTTCAAGAACTGTATAACAGGAGATTGAAAATTCCATTAGTCAAGATCCGAGCATATCCAGGTCAGATCTTTAGGCCTAGCTTGAATAACTTCAAGCTAGCTTTCCAACGGCGCCAGTCTCATGTCGATCCGACATCGGGGCTGATCGCAGCGTCCATTCTCGCCGGAGCGCGCGCTGCAAAACAGCAACCACCAGTCCGTGGACAGCAAACCCGGCGGGTGCCAATCTGAACCGCCCGACCCCCGGGCGACGTTCCGGTGTGCCGCCAGCCCAGGGAACACTTCCCTAAGTGTCCACACTACAGCGGCGCCACCGGGTCCCACACGGCCCCTCCAGACAGTACGTGGGCCCCACGGTCGTGATCACGCATGTAGCCGAATCAACACACGAAGCTGCCCGTCATCCCAAATTCGGTCCTCCCGGGCCCCTGGTGTCACCCTTTACCTCCCTGCATGGAGTGGGCATATTTCCATTGCTGTAATATTCATGTATTAACTGTCCCGGGAGCACGAGTTCGGCCGGGCCCGTCGTCCCCACGCCGAGCGCGTGGAGGTATCACATTTGCTCCCTTACTTGGCATTTTGCTTAATTTTCATATATACTTGCTTATGCCACTGCTAGAGAGCATGATAGGGTAATTAGCTCACTTTCTATTTATATCACCGCTGCTGCTAGAGAGAGCGTTACCGTCCCATGACCCGATCCGGGCACAAGTGAGAGCCGACCACCCTAGCTCACAGCCGGTTCCTCAACCGCGCACATCCGACGCTTCCCTCGTTAAGGGGCAGTCACGAGCTTGTCGTGTCCGTAGTCTCGTCCCGCATCAATTTGGTATCAGAGCGAGTTTGAGTCTAGGGTGTCAAAAAAAAGAGTGTCATTTACATCGAGTCATTAGTCGGTTTAAGTCGAGTCTAGGATCATCATTGTTTTAAAACAAAAAAAAGTGTCTTTTGCATCGCATCCCAATAATCCGGTATATCAAAAGGTGTTGTCTGAACGTTAGGCTACGCCTATCGGGAAGGCCGCACACTTGTGCGAGTGACCTTCGGGTCGATTATCTCCGCCGCGTACCGCGTTTTGGTTAAGTCTAGGCGCATCATTTTGCATTAGTGTGTTTTGCTTTAGTCGGCGTCTTCTAGTCGGTGTGTTTGCATGCCCACTCGTCGGGGTACTCAGTACTCACCCCCACCACCACCTATGGCCAACCCACGGGATACCTCGGGAGACTTCCACTCCCTACAAGAGGCGATGATGGCCATTATGACTAGGTTGGACCAATCTGATGCTAACTTTCGGACTTTCTCCGATAATATGGATGGTCGCCTTAGAGCCATGGAGGGGCGCTTGGAGACCTCCGACAGGTCGGTCCAAGACCTCGTTGGGCGCTTAGATAGGATGTCACACGGGGACCCTCCAGGGGCAGCCCAAGGCCCACCCGCACCTCCTCCCGCGGTGGCCCAAGTCCAACCCGCTCCCATGGCCCAAGTCCAGGCCGCTCCCGCGGCCCAAAACCAGCCACCACAGGCTCCTCAACCCGCCCTTCCTCGGATTCCCCAACTACCGCACCGTGACCTTGGTCTCGAGGACTATGGTTCCGACAATGCCTATGAGGGATATGGTCAACGCCGTCGTGGTTTTCAGCCACAACGAGATGAGGATGATGATCGGGTCCTTAAGACCGTGCGAGCGGACCCTCCCGCTTTTTACGGGTCTTTGGATCTGAAAGTCTACCTAGATTGGGAGTTCGGCATGGACCGTTACTTTGAGTGGTATGATATGTCGGAGCGTCGAAGGGTCCGATTCGCCACCATGAAACTCATGAGGCAGGCACAAACCTATTGGAAGAATGTGGAGAGCCTGCTACTTCAGCGGCTAGAACCCCCGATCGACACATGGGCCGAGATGAAGAATAAGCTTCGGCAAAAGTATCTTCCTCCCACATACCGCCAGCGACTCATCGATAGATGGCAAAGTCTTAGTCAGGGAAACCGGTCCGTCTCCGAATACATCACGGAGTTTGATGAGTACTTTCTACGATGTGGAGTCACGGAGGAGAGTACCATGCCCGTGTCCCGCTTTCGACGTGGTTTGCGGCCACACTACCAGTATGAGCTTTTCCGCCGCAATGCCAAGACGTTGGAAGAGGCATACCAGGTTGCTCTCGAGATGGAGTAATTTGAGGGAGAGTTCGAGTCTAGCCATCGGTTGGGCCCCACCCCTCTCCGTAGTACCGAGCCCCGTCACTCCATAGGCCCACATCAGCAGCCTCCCATGGCTCGATCTCAGGAGCCCACCCGTCAGGAGCACCTCGCTCCACGGCCTCGTCCTCCTCCACCCCGGGATCTATTCCCACCCCAACCACCGGCACCCATTGCCCGTTCCCCAGCTCCTATAGCCCGTCCTCTGGCACCGGCACCCCCTCCACTATTGTCCAAGGCACCTACATCTCCCCCTTTGCTGCCTACACCCCCTACCCGACGGGATGATAAGGGTAAGGCCCCTTTTATAGGAGAGAGTAGTCGGTCGAGAGTGCAGTGTTTCCACTGTCACGGGTATGGCCACATTGCCAGCGAGTGCCCCGCTCGCGCCACCCTAGCCATAGGTATTGGAGAGTCTGCACCTCCCGAGCTTGAGTGTGTCAATTACGTGGCCGATGAGGCACTAGCCGATGAGTACTATGCCTTGGGGGGGGAAGAGTGGGACAGCTCTCCTGCCGCCCAGGATGCCGCCACCTAGTGGGCTCGATGCTACCACCTTAGTCTCGAGTCGTGCATGAGTCAGTGTGTTTTGTTGTGTGGTTTGTTTATGTGGTGTGTTTCGAGTCGATTGTTGTGTGTATTGCATGGTAAGTCTGCATGAGTCTTGTGCAAGCTCGTTGTCGGTCTCTTATGAGTAAGAGGCGAGTGGACTCACTTGATGAGTATGGGATCGGTTCCACATCTATACCCGGATCAGTCACCTATAGGGACTCAGCGGTGATTCCTAGTGAGTCTTCGAGCTGTTTTCTTCCCTTTTGAGAGTGCCCCTTCGGAGTGACCACCTTTAGCCCATAGCAGTTCGCATATCGAGTATATATGGAATGAGCAGGTGACGATCACTTGGAGCGGAGCATACCCGCGCTACTTGGCACGGTGACGGATCCGCCGGAGTACTCGAGCATCCCTACCCCTACTCGACGGGGTCGAGTTCCTCCCACCCGAGGAGAATTGATGAGGACATCAAGAGCTTATGGGTTGTATTGTATGTATTGGCTTGTATAGGTGTGTAGTATGGGTTGTATTGGCTTGAAAGTGTGTAATTTTTGATTTCTTTCATTTGGGCTCTCTTTGTAAGGCGTAATTAAGCCATTGGGCCACATTTCTAGGAAGAGTCCATTACTAGGTATCCTGGTTTAGGTCCACTTAAGGGTGCTATTTCATATTGGGTCATTTGATTTTAAATGGGTCATTAAGGCACTTAAGGCCCAAATTGGGTTCCACTCTCCCATGGGCCATCTAAGTGGGAATGGCCCATGACTAGCATGATATATTGGGTGGCTCTTGGCCCATGAATGGCCCTTGGCCCATGATGTTAGGAACGGTGCGGAGGATTCAGAGGGGGGGGTGAATGAATCCCACCCTTAAAAACTTTTCGCTCAATAAAAGACTCGAACACTATCCAGGCAGAACAAACAATCTGAAGCACAAGTAGAATATTCTCTTAAACCAATGAGAAAATATGTAACTCACGCCCAAATAAACAACTAGCGGAAGCAGCACAGATATAATCGAGAATGCAAGGCAACCTATGAAGTGTGGTAGAAGATATGGAGGAGACACACCACAAAGCAACCAACCACTGCACAGAAGATTTTTAGGTGGTTCGGTCCACGGACCTACATCCACCCCTCACTCCCAACCGGAGTGAGGCTTCCACTAGCACAAGCTAGTAACCTGCAGACTCAGTCTGCGAACAAGATGCTGCCACACAGCTTGACCAGGGGAACAACCTCCCCTCTTCCTCCCAACCGGAGGGACACCCCAAGTGACTCCCAGCCACTTGGAAACCAGAGACCGAAGTCTCTCTTCCTCCAGACCAGGAGGGAACCCACCAGTGACTTCCAGTCACCAGCAAACCAGAGGTCGAAGACCTCTCTTCCTCCAGACCAGGAGGGACCCCTGGACTTGCAACCCACAAGCCCAGAACCGGAGATCAGATCTTTCTTCTCCTGAGTCCACAGGAGGAACCCGACCTCAGTCTAGAGGATCGGAAGAACACAGTGACTCAAAGTAACAAAAGGAAAAACAAGAAATGAAAATATCGCAGCAAATGGAAAGCTGGAAACTCAATGTAAACTGTAGCTCTCGCAGGAGCAACTGGATTGGATCTGATCCAAAATCCAGTGAAAATAACGAAGCTTCTCTCTGCTCTTCTTCACGAGCTCTTCATCTCTCTTTTTCTCTTTCTTTTTCTTCTTCTGCTATCTCACTCTAGCTCTCTGCCGTCTTCTTCTTATTTCTTCTTCTTCTGCTTCTCTGCCTCTCTTCTTCTTCTTTCTGGATCATGCAGACACTCTTTCTTTTTCAGCACTCGATCTCTTCTTCTCTTTCTCTTCTTCACTCTCTTTCTTCTTTTGTTGGATCGAACTCCCTGCACTTCAGCTTTTTCTTTCTCCACTTCGATCTTCCTTCATCTGTGGACGAAGGCTCGTATATATAGCAGCAGCAGTAGTAATTAGGGTAGGGTGTGTGCCTTCCACATCTCCCGCCCAACACTCTCGGACCACGTGGCAGCATCAGGGAAGGGCTTCTTCCACATGTCACCATCATAGTTCCTCGTCCTCCTTGGATCACGAGCCGAGTCAGCCAGTCTCTGTAAAGAATCCCCAAAGACTAATCATGTCTTTGTGCGTTCTCGCACGGAAGCATATGAAGTCTCAGGGGAGCATCTATGGCCTCTGGACAGCATCACCTATCAGACGGTCATACAGAGACTTATCAACTTGGTGTCGATACTTTGTAAAATGAAATGCATTGTATATACTTGTGAATGCGAATGCCATGTACGAACTTAGAAAGCGAAGACCAATGTATAGACTTAGAGACCCAAAGGCAGTGTATAGACTATTCTTTTAAATACCAAGAGACTAGTCATGACTTTGTGCGTTCTCGCACGGGAGCATACAAAGTCTCAGGGGAGCATCGATGGCCTTTGGACAGCATCACCAGCGTCAGGGGAGCATGGGGAGCATATGCCGTCTCTGGGGAGCAATCGCTGCTCCAGGAGAGCATCCTCAATGTCAGGGGAGCATCCGGAGGGACAGGCGAGCATGCGCGTCTGTTGTACAGACTCTACCAATGTATAGACTTGGTGGATAGTGATGCATGGCCAAACGGATGTATAGACTTCACTGTGAATGCATGAACAGTGAATGAGTGTATAGACTTGATCAAGAGAGACTCTGGCCAATCGGAGCATTAGCAGTCACTGGAGGGCATACTCGGTCCCAGGAGAGCATCCGGGGGGGACAGCGAGCATGCGCGACTGATGTATTAGACTTATGAACAGTGCGTGCATCTACAGTGCAAATGTATGGACTTTAACAAAATGCCTAACACAGTCCGATGTACATACTTTGCCTTAGACTCTAAATGTGAATGTATGGACTTTATGAATACATGCTACAGTGCCAATGTGTAGACTTGATGAGACATTCACGAGTGTATACACTTGGCCAAACGTAGGGAAAGGTATGAGGGGTGTATAGACTATGCTTCACTTCGAGCAGCCACAGTGATGTATAGACTTGGCCTTTGAGATGTGGCTGTACAGACTTGGGGTCCAACTGTGGATGTATAGACTTGAGTGAAGTGAACGGATGTTCAGACTTTGAAGATCCACTGTGGATGTATAGACTTGAAGATGCAAGCGATGTATAGAGTTGGGCTGGCTACAGTCCCGTTGTATGGACTTGATCTCAAGGGCCGGCTGTACATACTTGGAAGGCTTGACGGAGGATGTACAAACTTGACGGATGGCTTGAAACATAGACACCTTCCCAATGTATAGACTTGCAAGAGTTTCGCGAAGGCTGTATAGACTTGAAGCAATGTGAACGATGTATAGGCTTTACCAAAGTGCAGGCTTTGAAGTTCCACAGAGGGTGTATAGACTTGGAAGTCTAGGGGAGTCGACCCATCTAGGCGGGGGGTCGACCCACTACAGCATGCTATGCTGACTGTATGCTAAATACAATTGTGCAGACTTCCATAAGCAGACATCCACAAGCAGAGTAAAGTAATGAATGCTTTATGCATCAGATAACATGACTGAACATCAAATATGCAATGCTTTAGATCTGTTAAACTAACTGAACAGCAATGTAATGCTTTATGCTCTGATAAACAGACTGAACATCAGAAAGACTAAATAACAGCATGATGACTCACACAGCAAGATGACTCACAGTGATTAACTCACAGTGATCTTGACAACCGGGCTGAACGTGTCAAAGCAGTCTACGCCGGGTTGTTGTCGGTAGCCCTTGGCGACGAGACGTGCTTTGTGTCGCTCAACAGTGCCGTCAGCCCGATGCTTGAGCTTGAAGACCCACTTGCAGCCGAGAACATTTATCCGATTATCTCGCGGAACGAGATCCCATGTGTCGTTGCGGAGGAGGGCGTCAAATTCTATAGCCATGGCGGCACGCCAGGCTGGCACCTTGACTGCCTGAGAGAAGCATGTGGGCTCGGCGGGGATGGCGGCAAGGAAGGTCTGTGGCGCCTGGGGTGCAGTGGCATAGATGTCGCTCAGGCGGCGCATGTGACGCGGCGGACTGACAGGAGAAGAGGATGTAGGCGCCGTATCACAAGTGGAGGGAGCATCCAGTTCCTGCGAGGTCTGCGAAGGAGGCGCAGCAGGGGTGGCAGGAGACGTGGTTGTGATAGGAGAAGGCGGAGGCAATTCGGGTGGCGGCGCTGGTTGCCTGGCAGGAGCCCGAGAAGCAGCGGCGGGGACCCATAGGGAATGGGGCGCGGGTCCAAGAATCCCGGCGGCATGTCCTGCTCCTGCAAAGGGAAAGACATCCTCACGAAAAACCACGTCACGAGAGACATAAATGCGGCCGGTTAGGGGGTTAAGACACCGGTACCCCACATGGTTTGGGCTATAACAAAGAAATACACAACGCTCAGAACGAGGGCTCAGTTTGGTGGAGGCATAAGGACGTAGCCAGGGGTAGGAGGCACACCCAAAGACCCGTAGGAAGGCATAATCAGGGTCCTTGTGAAAGAGGATATGGTACGGGGAGCGCATATGAAGGAGAGGAGTTGGGAGACGGTTGATAAGGTAGACAGCAGTCATGACTGCCTCATCCCAAAACTGGGGAGGTACAGATGCATGGAGCAACATAGCCAGGGCAGACTCGACAATATGTATATGCTTCCGCTCTGCGGCGCCATTCTGTTGAGGGGTATGAGGGCACGAGACCCGATGGACGATGCCAACAGAGTCAAGGTGGGGTCGAAGAGCTTGATACTCGCCACCCCAGTCTGAGTGGAATTCCTTGATCGGTCGACCGAATAAGCGCTCCACATGACGTTGAAAACGTAGAAAGACAGTATGTACATCAGATTTTAGACGTAACGGGAAGAGCCAGGTGAATCGGCTAAAATCATCAATGAAAATAACATAGTATTTGTAACCAGAATGTGATACGACGGGGGCAGGCCCCCAAACATCGGAATGTATAAGATCTAGAACACCCGCGGAGCACGAAACAAATGACTAAAATGGGAGTCTATGAGACTTGGCCTGTAGGCAGGCATTACATAGAGAAGGGATAGACGAGACTGAAGGAAAGCCAAAAGTAGATAGAATACGTTGCACAGTCTGTAACGTAGGATGACCTAGGCGAGCGTGCCATGCGGGAGTGGAAGAGAGCTCGCTAGATAAGACACTGGTGGGAGGCGTAGAGGGCTTGGACCCAACAGAATGGCGATGCAGTAACGGCAGGCGGTAGAGGCCATTATCAAGGTGTCCGCGTGTCAAAACCGTCCCCGACCGTCGATCCTTCACAAGACAAAAGGTCGGGTGAAATTCAAAGATGACATCGTTATCAGTAGTGAGACGATGAACAGATAGAAGATTACGGGTGATGGCAGGAACATGCAAGACATTATTTAATAGAAGGGGACGAGGAAGGGTGGGAAGCGTTGTGATTCCAAGGTTATGAATCCGCAAACCTGCACCATTACCGACGCGCACCGTGTCCGACCCATGATATGGAGCAGCAATCAGAAGATGACTGTAGTCAGGCGACACGTGATGTGTGGCACCAGAGTCAGGATACCATGCCGTGGATGGAGGAAGAGGTCCCGCAGCAGTATGGAAGGCAGTGACGGGCGCCCCCGGAATCAGAGGCGCAGTGGGCGCTGTGGGTTGCTGCTGAGTTTGACGGCGAGGGCCACCGACAAAGCGCTGATTGAAGCGCTCGGGGCACTCATGAGCATAGTGGTGGCCGGAGACCCAGAAAATGTGACAGAAGGGATTACGTCCTCGTCCGCGGCCCTTGCCGCGTCCACGGCCAGAGCGACTGCCCCCGCGAGTGTTGCCACGGCAAGACTGGTCATCAGAGGGAGAGCCGCGACCAGCTACTACTGAGTTGGCAGAAGGAAATGCCGCTTCGTCAGACTGCTCACAAAATTGCATGAAACTCTCATGGACGAGGAGCATCGCATGCAAGTCTTCTAGTTTGGTATCGCGAATGCGAGTGGTGACAGAGGTAATAAATGTATTGTATGCAAGGCCGAGCCCGGCAAGAACTTGCATGATCAGATCTTGCTCACGAACAGGTTCTCCGATAATAGCGAGGCTGTCAGCAATACCTTTGACTTTCTGCATATACTCGGTGATGGAAGACGAACCTCGACGGAGAGACTGTAGCTGAGTTCTCAGTTGGAGAACTCGTGCACCGGAGTGAGAAGCCAAGGCTTGACCGATGGACAACCATGCTTCCTGAGCTGTGTCACAGTCAGGTACAAGAGCGGCTACGGCGTCTGACATGGACGCAAGGAGCCAAGACATGACCAGAGCATCACGTCGTTGCCACGCCGCATAGTCAGGATTGACGCGGCTGCCAGTATCTGGTCCGGTGATGGTCGTGGGAGGGCGTACGTCCGTCCCGTCGATGATGCCCAAGTAGCCGTTGGCGCGGAGTGCAGTGGAGAACTGTCGACGCCAGCGGACATAATTCTCATGGGTCAACTTGATGGTGAGGAGGGACATCACGCCAGACACAACTGGAGCGGGCGTGGCCAGAGAAAGGGACTCTAAGGAGAGATCAGCAGTTGTTGTAGCAGCAGGGGGGAGGATGGTGGAGGGTGGAGAAGAACTAGCGGAAGGTGTTTGGGCCATGAGAGCAGGGAGGATCAGGCTGTTAGGCAAGCAGCTCTGGTACCATGTAAAGAAACCAAACCATAGAGAGATAGAGGCGTAATACACTTGGTATGAGAGAAGGCTCTCTTTTCTGTATTATATTCTGAAGCCCATCTCGTGTACAATTTATACAGATGTATGTTGGTTACAAGTGGAAGGTAACAGGGCTGTACAGGTAGGGCTGCTAAGATTAATCTTTGCCCAGTTTAACCTTTGCCCTGTTTAACATTGCTAAGCATAGAAGATCTCATAGGATTGGAAATCTTTGAGAATAAGATATTCTGGGAATTGGCAGTGCCCTTCTCATCCGTGGAAGGTGCCTTCTCATCCGTGGAAGGGGAGGTTGTGCTTACAGGGAAAGTGCCTTTATCAAACTCAATAGTCAATTTGGGTGATGGCATGCATTTCCAGACGACTGCATCAGGAAATTAAAAGGGAAGAACATATGTGAGGTAGGATCAATTGCCATGGCCACTGCCCATTTAACCGAGAGGACCGACATACTTGACTGAGATGAGAAGAAGAGCAAAAGGCAATAAATTTTACTATCCCACATAATTAATTTACAACAAATATCCTCATTGCTCAGGATCCACATAACCTCAGCTTACACGTTACGTGCACGAGGAAAGCATCTCTGATTGTCTTCCAAGCCTAGGCACAAAATCAAAGATATGGCTCATCACCACCTGAATCCGCTTCACTTGCCGGGGACGAAGTTGGTGGCGTAGGCCCAGGCGTTGTTGTTGACGGGGTCGGCCAGGTGGTCGGCCAGGTTCTCCAGGGGGCCCTTGCCGGTGACGATGGCCTGCACGAAGAACCCGAACATGGAGAACATGGCCAGCCTGCCGTTCTTGATCTCCTTCACCTTCAGCTCGGCGAAGGCCTCCGGGTCATCAGCAAGGCCGAGTGGGTCGAAGCTGCCACCGGGGTAGAGGGGGTCGGTGACCTCGCCCAGCGGCCCGCCGGCAATGCGGTACCCCTCGACGGCGCCCATCAGGATGACCTGGCTGGCCCAGATGGCCAGGATGCTCTGAGCGTGGATGAGGCTGGGGTTGCCCAGGTAGTCCAGGCCGCCCTCGGAGAAGATCTGGGAGCCGGCCTTGAACCAGACGGCCTCGCCGAACTTGACGCCGTTGCGGGACAGCAGCTCCGGGAAGACGCAGCCGAGGGCCCCCAGCATGGCCCACCTGCTGTGGATCACCTCCAGCTCGCGGTTCTTGGCGAAGGTCTCGGGGTCGGCCGAGAGGCCGGCGGTGTCCCAGCCATAGTCACCGGGGAACTCACCGGTGAGGTAGGACGGGGGCTCCCCGGAGAAGGGGCCGAGGTACTTGACGCGGTCGGGGCCGTACCAGGGGCTGCCGGAGGCGGCGGGCTTGGGCCTGCCGCCTGTCTTCCTCATGCTGACCCTTCCCTCGCCGAGGACCTCAGAGGCGGCCGGGGCGAGCTTCACAGCCTGCCCGGCGAAGGAGGGGGAGGAGAGGGCCATGGTGGCAGCCATTGGGGTACTGGTGTTTGGTGGGGGGTTGGAGGTGACCTCTCTGAGAAGCAGGTCCCAGACGTAACAGTGGCTGAGGTGGTCAGGAGGCCATGCACTGGTGGGATTATTAAGAGAAGTTGGGCGGGAGAGAGAGGCAGCTAGTAGAGGAAGATGGGGGTCCTTATCTGAGGATCTCTATTATCTTTGTTCCCATTGGTTGAGAGGGTGAACGTTAGATCCTTGTGCTTACTTGGAGGATCTATGCACCACAAAAAGAGGGGTCTTTCTCTTCACGTGGTCGGTGTGTGAGATTTTTCCTCGTTTCCCCGAACAAGCTCTTTATCCTGCAACCGATTTCTCTGGGTTGAGTTCTCTTTTGTGGAAATATTAATCGTCAAGAACTTGGATTTTCTGTCTGCCTGCCTGCCTAATTAAACCCACGTAGGGATCCGACATCCCATTAATATCGGACCCAATTCTGAATGAAATATCGGATCCGAGAAAGAAATTATGTACGTATTTATGGCTTCGGAGACTAATTAAGTGCATGCTGCAGTCGCAGTTAAATTAATTTCGCCTCTCGAGTGTTTCCTGATAATTATAACTATATATAAGCAAGGTAACATGTTACTTATAAAATACAGTCATATATATAGAAAGTGCATAGGGAACTTATGATTATTCTCTTTTTTTCTTTTTTCGTCGTAAAGGGGTTTTTTGTTGAAGTTTATATCAAAATTAATGCAAAATATATTTTGTGCTATATACTAAAAACATGACGATGGACTTGACACTACACCATTATATATATATACATATATATATATATATATACATATATATATACATATATATTTGCAGATAAACTACCGTTAAAACATGCTTGTAGACACTACATTTATACTTAAACCGCTCATTTATACTTTTTGTGGATAAACTGCTCTTAGCAACATGATTGTGGACTTGACACCACACCAAAAATTTATTTCGCATACTTCACCCAAATTTCTTAGTTCCTTCTCTACATCACACGTCTTCTAGGGTTTGCCATACCTCTTGTTGACAATATTTATATTGGTATCAGATTAAGATCTCTACATGGGGATCGAACCATCTCAAGAGAAATCTTTTTTGCATGACAAATTTGAGGCTGCTTCCTTTGGTAGAAGCCAAAACACTAAATGGTTTAAACTATGATAAATGGAAGACTCGTACGGAGATCTTTCTTCGGACCATGGACTATGAAACACGGAGCTTATTGAGGATGACCTTTATGAGACAATGGGAAAGGATGAAGAGCGGAACGAAGAGCATTTCAGGAAAGACTCTATAAATGCCAAAACAATTATTTGTTGAAATCAGGTGCATGCAATTTAGAAAATTGTACTATTACTTAGTTGAAAATCTCATTGATGTTACAGAAGTTAAAGTGTACAACCTTTTATAATAAAAGAGTCATGGGAAGACTCACTTTATTGATAAAATAGGATTAAGCATGAGTTTCTTTTAGAAAAGGATTACCTGAATATTCTTAAGATATTCTTAAATTACTTCTATATCTCTATCTTTATGATATTTATCTCTAAACTCCTTAAATCTTTAAGAGGGCCGCACCTAACTCAAGGTAACTTAAGAGAAGGGAAATGACTAACCTACTATTATCTCTCTCCTTCTCCTACCCTTATCTCTCTCTCTCTCTCTTTGATTGAGGAAGTTGACACGGAGGGAAGAGTCTCTCTCTCTCTCTCTCTCTCTCTCTCTCTCTATATATATATATATATATATATATATATATATATATATATATATAACACACACACACACACACACACACACACACACACACACACACACACACACACACACACACACACGTTGAACAGATGATGAAACGGTTGATCTGGTGGCTCTCTCGTGTCATCCACTCATTGTAGTAGGAGGACCTCCTCCACCCGTGGTCATCTCCCAAGGGGCGATGGTGATCCTCCTTTTTGGATGATGATATGACGAGGAGAAGTTAGACACCAACCGTCACTACGATAGGCGGGGGGGGGGGGACCTCCCCATATACATGGGCGATGAGAAGGAGCACTTAATTTGTGAGACGGACAGACCTCCTCGGCCTCCCAATCTTCCTGGAGCTTCTTCGTCACTCCCCGGAGTACTACTACAAGTAGCGTGGCATGCTCCGCATCCCCTACCCATCCCCTTCTTTCAGTGCATCCTTGACCTCCTCCTCACTGGCACCGATGTCGCCGACGTCGAGCTCGATCGGGGCTTTAGGAAATGGCACTAACTGGTGCTGCCCTCCTCTAGATGGTCACAACTAGGGCTTGTTCTTGGTTGTGTTATCCCACATTCATCCTTAGAGAGAGCTCCTGTATAGAGTGACTGAGTGATGTAGATTAGAGTGGGGGTCAGGGCATGAGACGAGGGTGGCACATCTCGTAAATTACGCTATCACCGATGGCTCGGGGGCTGTTGTGGCGGTCTGTAGAGTGGGAGAGGACAATGTCGGTGATGATGCTAGCCACGAGGGTGAGGAAGAAGGAGGATCCATTGAGCTTGTTGTTTGAGATATTGAAGTCGTTCATCCCATATATGTTGAAGCTGGAGTGGTTGCCGGAGTAGCCATTGTCCTCTAGGAACCAACCCCATCAGCCATTGTCCTCTAGACCTGCCAGAGGTGCATCTCTCTCTCTCTCTCTCTCTCTCTCTCTCTCTCTCTCTCTCTCCTTCCAACAAAACGAGAGGGCAAAATGATAATCTCACATAAGTGCGTTACCACTGATAACACGGGACGTAACCGCAGTGACAACTCCTTTCTTAGACTTTGGACACTCCTTTCTTAGACTTTGGACACCCCTTTCCCAAGACTCATCATTTCTTCCCTTTATTTCAAACTTTAAATTTTCTTTTCCCTCCAACCAAAATACAAACTTTTAATTTTATTTTCCCTCCAATCAAATATATGCTTTTGACTTGGTCAAAGTGGTGATGGCATTTTTGCCCCCGGAGTTTCTTGTAATTACCTTCAGTGGCCTGCACACACGTAATTATAATTTAGTCAATAAAAATTAACATAATGTGCACATAAATCTCAAATGCTCATGGTTTATGTAATGGAGAATTAATGCTCATGGCCCTCAACTTCAATTTAAATAATATCACCAAATTAATCAATTTACGTGAAAGACCCAATTTAAACGTGGAGTTGAGGTTAACTATGAAATATGCATAATTGCCTAATTATATGCACATAAAATGGTGTATATGCGATGACTAACCATAGAAAATGGACACTTATCAACGGACAACATCGCCCCTCCGCATCAGCCGAAGAAGAAAGATGTAATCTGAAGGGCGTTTCACGTCCCTGGATTGCGGCATAAGACCGGAATAAATGTAAAATAAAGATGATGCCCTATTCTGGGGGCAGATGCTAAAACAAAGAAGACAAAGATCCGGGGATAAAGAAGTTACCATTCCATACTGCAGTATGCTGTCAACACTTATTAAAGTTGACAAAATGCAAGAAAGCAAGAGTCGGCCAGTGCCAAAGCCAACGATTGAATGATGAAGCTAAAAGTCTCCTTGAGAGATGCTCCCCAGAAGATGCCCTATAAAGAGGCGAACCAAAGTTGTTCATATCTTCCCACTCTCCACAACCCTTGCCAGGCACTTCATGTGAGAGGGAAACAATTGAACGATCAACCATCGAACGGGATCAATTTACTCATAGGGGGCAATACTCGCCCGAAATGATAATAAGAAGCATGATGCATGTTCCCTACCGTCAATGCCAAGATGGGCGAGAGCCGAAATGGAGTCCTCCGATTATAACAAATAGACCAATTCGACCACAACAGAAAGATGCTCAAACCGATACACTGGCGAAGCTCCAAAATTAACAACAATCCCATTGGATAAAGCAACTGGCACTTAGGCCAACAAATACTCAAAGATATTCTAGAAGTTTAATGGTCGACATTTACCCCGGCAAACATTCAAAGATATTCAAGAAGCTCAATGTTTGGCATCTAAGCCAACGAATATTTCAAGATACTCAAGAAGTTTAACGGTCAGCGTCTGGCCCGACGAATATTCCAAAATATTCAAGAAATTCAATCGTCAGCATCTGGCCTTACGAATTTCCCAAAGTATTCAAAGATGTTCAATCGTCGGCGTTCAGATCGGCAAAACTTCCAAGATGTTCAAGATGGTTGGCATTCAAGCCGGTAAATGTTCAGAAGATGTCCAAGATATTCAAAGAAACACCCGATGATATCAAGAAAAGATGTGCAACCATATCCAAGGATGTTGAATTTGCTCGGCGACATGACTTCGTCTAAGCCGGCGTTCGTTTTACTCTTGGCATCATGACATATCGTTTAGGCCAAGTTGTTCAACGATATGACATTTTGTCTAAGACGACGGATATTATGCCTTGGCATCATAACACACCATCTAAGCCAAGGTGTTCGGCGTCACGACTTCTTGTCCAACTCGATAAATATTCTGCCTTGGCATCATGACCTTCTGTTTAGGCCAAGTTATTCGGCATCATGACTTTCTGTCTAAGTTAATAAATGTCCTCCTTTGGACCCAAATCTTCCTTCCTAACCAAATTCGCTCACTTCGACACTTCGTCAAGTCAACACCCATTTTACACTAACTCAGTACCCATGTCCTTTCGAGGCCTTTACCGAGCGGTACGACCTGGACCTCTCATCCAGGCCGAAAAAACCTGATTTCCCTATGTTGGTGCCACGACCTTCCGTCTAAGTCGACAAACTCACAAAAATAAAATAAAATAACGAAACAAAAAAATAAATAAAAACAAATAAACAAGAACAAAAAAGAGAAAAAAGATAATAAGAAGAAAGGAAGGGGAGAAGACACTCTAGTGTGAGTTTGTTTTTGAATGCATGCTCGCCTTGCTTGCATGAATGCCTATAATCTATTTAGTATACTTTCTTTGCTAGATAATGCTGCCCCAATTCTAGATATGTGTGTGTCACAACATACACTAAGGGGGGAGAACCAATTTTTGGTGAGTGCATGCGTCTAGGAGAAGAGTCATAGCTACGTTATTAGCGTAACTCATAAAATATACCCGAGACAAAACTCTCACACTTTGCACGATGTGATCAATGGCCTCTAACCATAAGGATCGCAGAATTTCTTCTTAGCACTTTATGGATGCTTGAAATCCTGCACTCACATGGAAAGAAATCGTGAAAAAAAAAGCTGCCAGCCCCCTTGGCACAAAAAAAAAAGAAAAAATGATGAATAAGTGGAGTGCAAATCCTAATAGCTGGGAATCCCCACTGAAACAAATGAGGAGACTCACGCGAAATGGTGAAGCAGATTCCGTAATAAAATTACAATAAGGATGAATCTTAGTGGCCGGGAATCTCTACTGAAACAAATGAGGAAACTCACGCCGAACGGTGCAGTCCAGAATTCAAAATAAACAAGGGGGCTGTGTGAAGCTACCGAAGGCCGATAGCCTGAAATGTATGTACAGGCGAAAGGAGTAATTCTCTAGTGTCACTTAGAATGTCTGCATATCCCTATGTTTGGGGTTCATCACTCACATACCAACACTACAAAGAGTAATTCTGTAGTGTCACTTAGAACGTCTGCATATCCCTATGTTTGGGGTTCGTCGCTCACATACCAACACTTTCATACTACAGAGAAATTGTCTCGGATGTAGATTGTGATTTAAACTATGCACGTAGGCTATGCGGTAATCTCTATACGCATGCACACACCCTTTAGTTGTGCATCGTGGGACTACCATGTCTATGAATTACGGGCGCTGCCCTTATCCTATTCCTGATAGAGGGGAGATATTTTATATTTTTATGCCTACTGTCAGGAATGCTTGCTTGCTTGAGTGAATAAATGATAAAGTGAAAATGATGAGAAGAAAATGAAATGAAAGAAATGATGACGATAAAATGAAAATGATGAAAAATGATGAACGAAAATGAAATAAAAGAAATTGAGGGGGCGTGATCTCGCGCTGGTCTTGAGCTGGGAGGATGATCACCGGATAGTGAACTGTAGAGAAAGGGAAATGAATCAGGGGGCCGAGGGATGGTTCCCTGGGAAAAACCCTCCGATGCTTAAGTCAGTAGAGCAATGGTGAAAGGTATTGAGGGAGGTTGAAAGAGATGGGCGAGATTCCCCAACACCAAGATGGTGAAGTGGTTCATGCTCAGGGAGTGTTAGGCATCTATATGCCTTACCTGCTGCCGGAGGGAGTCCTTGGTTTATATAGCAAGCTCCCCTGAAGAGTCCCATAAGCTGAGGAGTTTTAGGCGGGAGTTACGTCCTCATCATGGGATCGTTACGTCCTCATCGTGGGCTCTTCATGACCTTGGGAGATCGTGGCACCCTTATCCCGCTGAACTCCTGCTCATAAAGGACTGTCAACGGCTGCATGGATAAGCATTCGTCAGTTGATCCAAGCATGAGAAGTGCCAGCCCTGTCCGGGCGATGGGCATAGCTCGGATGCAGTCAGATCGGAGTGGGCGCGTAGCGCCTGCCCTTATCTCAGTGGGGAGATGGCTCGGGCGTGGGTCTTCCTCCGTTTTGTCGCTCGGGCCTTCCGAGCCTAAGGGCCGCCGAGGAAGGATGGGATCCCGAGTAATCTTTATTGGGCTTTTCTACCGAAGTGGGCCCTAGAGGGCTGTCACTCGGATGAGCTGTGCCTCGTTCGGTCCTGATGGGCCTAGTTTGGCTGCTCTTAATTGGGCTACAGAAATCCCCCTCTCCACTTGTCCCCCTCCTACTCCCGAGCTTTAGTAAGCTCGGTCGAGTAGCTGTTTGGGGTTTCGGACCAGCGTGGCTCAGGTGGGTGGAAATCTGGTGGTGTTTAGGAAGCCACGTGTCGTGGTCACCTGTGCCCGTGTTAATGATGATCCTGACGGATTTGAACTGAAGGGGCCCCCTTTCCTCGGAGGTCGGAACGACGCGCCGCCTCTCGCATGGGTTTATAGGCGTTGGACGCTTGTTGTCATTCCAGACTCCCTCCGTTTCTTAGGGTTTTGGCTCTCCTTCGTTCTCGTTTTTGGGGCTCTTCGAAGCACCGTGAGGACACGACGGAGGAGCAGAGGCTTGCGGTGGCATTCAAGGAGTTGGCGGCGATAACCGCGGAGGCCGTCCAGCAGCTTCCTCCTCCCCTGGAATTTTCAGGGTCTCAGGACCATCTTCCCTCAGAGTCTTCTTCTGACTCCATGGCGGGCCAGTGCCCAGATGTTGAGGAGGGGGAGGACGAGCCGGTGGCGAGGGCGCCGGTCCCCAACTGTAGCGAACTGGGGGAGGCGGATGTGAGGAGGCAGGAGCACCAGTATCGCCTGCCCCACAAGTATAGTTTTGCCACTGCTGCTCCATACGAGACGAGCCTGGACTCTCGTACATGCCACATCTGTATGTTTCTTCTGTCGTGGAAGGGTGGATTCTGTCTACCCTTCGAACCTTTCGTCCTGTAGCTTCTTAATTTTTTTCGGTTGGTGCCCATTCAGTTGGTAGCCAACTCTTATCTCCTCGTTTCCGCCTTTCGTATTCTCTGCCGTCAGTGCAGAGTCCCTCCTTCCATGGACCTCTTCCACTTTTTCTTTGAGTTGAAAGTGCATCCTTCGGCGGGGAAGGGCTTCTATTTCATCCAGGCGAGGTGAAATAGGAGTTGTATTTCTTTGGCGGCGAAGGATTCTTTGCATAAGGGGTGGAAGACCCAATTCTTCTAGGTGGGGATTTGCTCAGTGGAGGAAACCTGGAGGTGCCCGGTAATCCCCAATTTCCACCCTAACGTCCCTCCCAGACAGAACGAGTTCCCTCCTCATGTGGAGGAGTATGCTGCCATTTTGCTGAAGCACCGCCAGTCCACCGAAGAGCTGGTGACGCCGAAGAATATCGAGCGGTGTCTTCTTACGCGGCTGCATCCGTCGGGCTCAGGTGCCACAACTTAGATCCTCCTTCGGATGTGGGGGTCATCTTTCCTGAATACGTCTTCTTCTTTGTGCAGACACCAGGCGGGAGCCTCTGAAGGAGACTGCAGAGGTGATCGAGCTTGGAGATGACTCGGCTGCCGACGAACCGACTGCTCCCGCGGGGCGCTCCCGAACCAAAGATAAGGGCAAGGGAGTGGCCCAGGGCGAATCCTCCGGACCGCGAGGACCCAAGCGCAAGGACCCTGTGGAGGGTATGATCCGGGCCGCTGCGAGGGCCAGAAAGCGGGCCAAGAAGGCCGGGGTCGTACCCACGGTCGAAGGCGACCCTACCGCGGTTCACCCCTCCGCCGGGCACAGTGGGGCCGACCCTACCGGGTGGGCTCTCCCACCAGTCGAGCCAGAGGGGGCAGAGGTGGTCAGGGCTGCCCCTACGGGCGGTGATGATGCGGGCTTGGTTCCTCCTTTGGCTGGGACCGAGGGGTCCGAGGGGGCTCCTATAGCCGGCAGCGGGGCCGACCCGACTCTCCCCTCTGCCGGAGCCGAGGGGGCCGTGGCCGAAGTTGGGGGTGCTGTGACTGCGGCCGGGGCTGGCGCTTCAGGCGGCGGCGCAGGTGGCGAGCCGATCCAGGTTGAGGGGCCGCAAGAAAATCTGGCCGAGGCGTGAGGGGCGACCGAGCCACACGGTGGGGCGCCGGGCGATAGGGGGTTCTCTGTTCCGGCGGCCTTGGAGAGGCTGGGTATCTCGGGTCCCCTACACCAAGTGTGTCGTGGCATATCCACGAAGGTGAGGGGGGGAGGTAGGCAGCACTCCCCGTCCACGGCTCTCACTGGGGTTATGGAGGGCGGCTTGGCCCTGGCCCAGATGGGGGCGGTTCTAGCAGAAGCGTACGCTCGATCGGAGTTGGAGCGAGCGAACCTGGCCTGGACCCTCGGTGGGTCGGACAGGAGGTTGATTCGGCTCATCGAGGAGCGCGACGGGCTTCGGCGGGAGCTCTTCTCAATCAGGGGGCTGATGCGGTCGAGCCAGGTGGAGACCCGGGCGCTAACCGAGCAGCTAGCCAAGGCTCGTGAATCACTCGAGAGGAAGAACAAGCTTCTCAAGGAGGAGCACCTTGTGCGCGCTGAGCTGGATGGCCAGTGGGAGACCGAGCGGGCCGAGCTGGTAGATCGAGCGGAGGAAGCCGAGCGCCTTCGGCGGGAGGCCGAGGCCGATTGGGCGGAGGCGAAGAAGTAGGTGGCGGCGGCCGAAGAGCGGACTGCTGAGGCCGAGTGGAGGTTAGCCGAGGCAGAGCGGAGGGAGGCCGAGCTCGCTGGTAGGGTGGGATCGGCCGGGGCGGAGGCTCTCGAGCAGTACAAGAGCTCAGAGGCCTATCGGGTCGACCTTAAGGAGGCTGCCCTTCCCTACTACGAGTTAGCGCTTCGCCGAGGCATCCGCAAGGGGTTCAAGCAGGGTTACGCCCGGGCGATATCTTATGCCGGGGAACAGGATTCTGGGATTGAATTCCCATCCGGACAATGCTACGACTCGGATCTGTCATCCTCGGGCTCCTCTGTCTCGGCACTGGACGAAGAGGATCAGGCGGGGTCTTCGCCCGAGGGATCGCCAACTCCGGATGCTTCGAGATGGCGCACAACCGAGGCAGTTCCCACACCGGTGGGGTCAGTGCCAGGGTCGGCCATCGCTGAGCATGCTAGGGGCGGACTGTCCGAGCCTTCCACTTCCGAGCTTCAGGGTGGGCCGGAGGCCTGATGTACTCACTTTGCTTCCTCTCTTTGTATACCTTTTTCTTTTTGGAAGGAGAAAACTTCCTTCTTTTTGTGTTGAAATAAATAAGGCAATGGTATTGTGATGAAGACTTATCTGTTCCATACCGCCGTTGTCGTATTCTGTTCAGCGTATCTGCGGTTGTTGGAAAGAGCCGATATTTTCTGCGTGAATCTTGCACGATGGTTGGGTGAGCGTCTGACAGGGTGTCTTCCCGTTTTCCCACGCTTTAAATGCATGGCCGCTTCGTGTGTCCCGCTGGGGCGGAAGACGAGAAGTTTGAGGTGACCGTTTGTAGGGAGAAATCCTTCTGGCGTGTTTTCGAGGGGGGAACTCATTTAAGGCAAGTAGCCTCCCTTTGCCTATAAAAAGGACTAAAGGGCGTCCCTTCCTCTCCACCGCTTAGGGTTTTCCCTGACAGTCTTTCCTCATTCCTTCTTCACGTTGCGTTGTGCCGTTGCATTCGGAGCATGGAGGAAGCCCCAGATGAGGGGACTGCCGATGACGGGGGGCAGGGAGTTCCTGCTGCTTTAGACTTGAAAAGGAGTCGACGGCCGGCGGGCAGACTTGAAAAGGGGTCGACGCGCGGAGGCACGCCGTTTTCACTTTATCAGTTCCGGCGAGGCTTGTAGGGGGGTGAGATGGAGGACGGATGGGGGAATTAGACATGCCTGTTGCCCGTCCCTTCCTGCTCGCTTCACGGATGGGAGGAGGAAGCCAACTAGGCTCCATCCCTTCTGGGCCTTCCCTTGCCTCCTCAACCAGCTCTACTGGTTTCTTTTTCTTTCTGGCAACCTCTTTTTCCCTCTTCTGCTCTGCTCCTCCTTTCTTTCACTCTTCGGAGGGTGCCTGTACTCTCCTTATTCCAAGGAGTTGGCAGTTTGGCGGGGAAGATGCTTTCATATGCATTCCCTCTCCTCCTTTTCTTCCAACTTCAACTTGGAAGGTAGCCTTCTCTTTCTTAATCCCTCTGTCACCTTTGTCTCGAGCTGCCCGAGCCAATGGGGTTAACTATCCTTTATCCGAGCTAATTTCTACACGAGGCAGAGTCAGTGGCTAGACGCAGGAAGGTCATCCGAGTCAGCCGAGCGATGGGCTCATACGACGGCGCCAGATGGATCTTTTGCTTTTTTTTGACATGTATTCTATTGGCTTCGGCCTTCCTGATGTACAAACGGGTTGTTTGAATAAAAAGAAAGGAGTTTTTTTTTTATCTCGTGTCATTTGCCCAATACTCAGTACTCAGAAGTAGAACTTGCGTAATGTAGTTGCGTTCCAGGTCCGAGGAATGGGCTCTCCTTCCATCATAGACAGACTGTACGCCCCTTTTCCGAGCGTCTCGACCACTCGGTAGGGGCCTTCCCAGTTAGGGAATAACTTGCCCGCCGCCTCAAGTGGTCGAGAGGCTTCAGCTTTCCTAAGGACGAAGTCTCACGGCCAGAAGTGTCTGTCTCGGACTTTGCCATTGTAGTATCGAGTGAGGCGGCGTTGGTACTCCGTTGCTCTGATGCTGGTGATCTCCCGGATTTCATCTGCTAAGTCGAGGTTTTCGAGCAGCTTTTGGTCGTTTGCCTCGGACGAGAAGCAGATGACTCTGAGGGAGGGGTTGCCGATCTCCAACGGGATCACGGCTTCGGTGCCATACACTAGTTGAAAAGGACTCTCACCGATTGCCATTCTGGGAGTCGATCTGTGCGACCAAAGTACGTTCGGCAATTCCTCGAGCCAGCTGCCCTTGGCTTTGCCGAGCCTAGTCTTGATGCCTTTCAAGATAGCCTTGTTGGCATTTTCGACCAGTCCGTTAGCCTGAGGGTGGGCGACCGAAGTGAAGTGATTGTGAATATTGAGGTCGGCGCATCTATCTCGGAAGTATCGAGAATCAAATTGCCGACCATTATCTCTCACTATCACCCGGGGGATGCCGTAGCGACAGATGATCGACTTCCAGAAGAAATTCCAGACGACTGTCTCGGTGATCCTTGCAGTGGCTTCGGCCTCGATCCACTTAGTAAAGTAGTCGATGGCGACGATGATGAACTTCTTCTGGGCCTGGGCCATGGGGAATGGCCCGAGGATGTCGATTCCCCAGCGAGCGAAAGGATAAGGCTCGGTTAGGGTGATAAGCTCCGTTGCTGGCTGATGGAGCAAGTGGCCGAATCACTGGCAACGGTCACAACGTTGTGTGTAGGTCGAGCAGTCACGCTGTAGGGTGGGCCACCAGTAACCTCGCCGTAGCAAGATCCTGGTGAGTGACCTTCCCCCCAAATGTGCCCCGCATAGACCTTCGTGAACTTCTTCGATCGCTCGGTTGGCTTCGTCGGTACCGAGGCACTTCAGAAGAGGGCCAGAGAAGGATCTTCGGTAAAGTGCGCCATCCAGGGTGACAAATCACTGAGCTTGGTATTTCAACCTTCGGGCTTCCCGAGGGTCAGGAGGCTCCTCGGAGTCTTGGAGCCACGACAGGTAGGGGGTACGCCAGTTGCCTGGGCAGGCTGGGCCAACAGCTAGGAGCTCCGAATCAATGCTCGGGCGCTCTAGCTCTTCGAGAAGGACCGATCTAGTACTCTCGGGGTCAAGAGAGGAGGCCAGCCGAGAGAGGGCGTCTGCTCGGGAGTTTTCCTCCCGAGCTATCCGGACTACCTCAAAACTCTCGAACTGTTGTGCCACAGTCTTGACCAGTTGGAGGTATTTGATCATCGGTGCCTCCCGAGCTTCATAATCGCCGTTGACCTGGCTAGCGACTAGTTGGGAGTCAGTGTGAATCCTGACTCGCTCAGCTCCTAACCGTCGGGCCATGTGGGCTCCCGATATGAGGGCCTCATACTCGGAAGCGTTGTTGGAAGCTTGGAAGTTGAACTTCAGGGCGTACTGTAGCTCTGCCCCTTCGGGGGACTTTAGGAGGATGCCGGCACCGCTCCCAGCTGAATTGGAAGATCCGTCAACGAGCAGTTCCCAGGTTGACCCGGGTGCGGACGAAGATCTTTCTTCAGTCGGGATGGTGCTCTCGGCGATGAAGTCGGTGAGCGCCTGGCCTTTGATAGCCGAGCGAGGCCGATACGATATATCGTAGGCCCCGAGCATGATGGCCCACTTGACGAGGCGTCCCGAGGCTTCCGGGTGAGCGAGGATCTTCTTCAATGGTTCGTCGGTCAACACGGTGATGGAGTGCCCTTGGAAACAGGGTCGGAGGCGCTTGGCCGAGGTAACCAACGCTAGCACGAGCTTCTCGGTTGCGGGGTACCTTCTCTCAGCCTCGTTGAGCACCTTGCTTGTGTAGTAGACCGGTCTCTAGATTCCCGAGTCATTTTTGACTAGGACCGAGCTAACCGTGGATGGAGTTGCCGAGAGGTAAAGATACAAGGCTTCCCCCGGGACGGGCTTGGAAAGCACTGGGGGTGACGCCAGGAACTCCTTAAGCTTGGTGAATGCTCTTTGGCATTCCTCGTCCCACGCGAATGTAGCAGATGCCATTTTGGGCCCCCTCAGTAGTTTGAAGAAGGGTAGACATCGTTCAGCCGCGCAGGACAGGAATCTGCTGAGCACAGCAATGCGCCCGGTAAGGCGTTGAATGTCTTTGATTCAGGTGGGCGGGCACATGTCCAGGATGGCCTGGACCTTGTCGGGATTGGCCTCAATCCCACGCTGAGTGACCAAGAAGCCCAAGAATTTTTCGGACTTTACTCCGAAGGCGCACTTGGTGGGGTTGAGCTTCATGTTGTACTTCAGGAGAGTGTTGAAAGTTTCTGCTAGGTCGGCGAAGTGGTCCTCGGCCTTGGGGGTCTTCATGAGCATGTCGTCAATATAGGCCTCGACGTTCTGACCGAGCTGTCCCTCGAACATATGGTTGACTAGCCTTTGGTACGTGGCTCCGGCATTCTTCAACCTGAAAGGCATCCGGGTGTAGCAGTGTACGCCGAAGTCGGTGGTAAAGGCGGTCTTCTCGATGTCTTCGGGGTGCATTCTGATTTGGTGGTCACCTGAGTAGGCATCCAGGAAGCTGAGTATCTCATTACCCGAGGTTGAATCAACCAGTTGGTCGATGCTCGGTAAGGGATAGCAATCCTTTGGAGTAGCCTTGTTCAAGTCGGTGAAGTCCACGCACATTCGCCACTTTCCCGAATCTTTCGGCACCAGGATGACGTTAGCTAGCCACGTCGGGTACATGACCGGTCTAAAAAGGCCAGTCTTCTGCCTCTTGGTGACCTGCTCCTTGATAATCGTCTATTTCTCCGGCGCATGCTTCCTTCTGCGTTGTTGCACGGGCTTCACGGTTGGGTCGAGGTTGAGCTTATGCACCACCGTCTCTTCCGGTATCCCGGGGAGTTGATCATCAGACCATGCAAAGACCCGGGCGTACACGGAAAGGAACTCTTTGTATTGCTGTTGAACCTCAGATGTTAGGTCGGCTCCGATCTTTACTCCTAGGGTCGAGTCATCGTTTAGAAAAACCGCTAGCAATTCGCCTCCAGGTTCAGCGGTTGCGGATCTTTTCTCGACTTCCCGGGGGCCCTTGCTTTTCCCGTCCGGCCTTGTGGCCTCAACCGAGATATTGTAGCACCTACGGGCTATTGCCTGGTTACCTCGGACTTCCCCCAATCCATTTTTTGTAGGGAACTTCATCTTTTGGTGATAGGTAGAAGGCACCGCTTTCGTTCGGCTGAGGATTCCTCGGCCGAAGATTACGTTGTATGCTATCATACTTTTGATCACTATGAAGTCCACCATGACCGTAACGGTCTTGGGTGGGGTGCCAAGAGTAACCGGCAGGCTTAGGGCTCCCTCGGGATAGGTGGCCTGGCCATTGAACCCGCACATGGGGTCCATATCGGGCGGAGCTTAGACGGATCCTCCCCCATCTTAAGGAAACATTCGTAGGATAATACATCAGGGGCACTTCCATTGTCAACTAGAATCCTGTCTATGTTACAATGGTTTATCGTGGCCGATATCACTAGGGCATCATCGTGCGGGGTGCTCAGCCCCTCTAGGTCTTGGTCGGAGAAGGTTATGACTTGGGGTTCGCTGGGCGGGGCCCTGGGGGGCTCGATGGCTCGGCTCGCCCACTCAGCATGACGCTTTCTTCCCCGGCCACTGTCTCCTCCCGATGCAGCTCCTCCGGTGATGACGTTGATGTGGACCCCTCGGGGGTGTTGTCGATCTCCTGTGGGGCATCTCGGTCTTCCTAGTGCCCGGCCACGAACCGGGAGAGGTGCCCCTGACGAATGAGGCGCTCGATCTCATCGTGGAGCTGGTGGTAGTCGCCGGTATGATGCCCGTGGTCGCTGTGGATCATGCAATGCTTGCTGCGACTGCGGTTCTTTGACTTCATTGGCTCGGGTTGGTGGAGGAGGCCCGAGTCTTTGATGTCTTCATAAATCTCGTACACTAGAGCGGTTAGGGGGGTGTACCGCTCGTACTTCCGCGATGGTTCCTTGCGTTCCCCGTCTCGGTTCCGCCTCTTTCCTTGGCCCGTGCTTGGCTCGGGTGCCCGCTTCTTGTCTCCCTCCCGACCCGAGCCGGTTGCGTCTCGGCATGCACTGAGCACTTCTTCGCACTCGGCGTGGCGCAATGCCAGAGTCACTAGCGTAGCAAGGGTCGAGGGAGGGTGGAGGACAAGCTCGCGGCGGAGGTTCTCATCGCGGGTGCCCCCGGTCAGATTGAATATGGCCGAGGCGACGTCCAGGCGGGGGATCCTCAGGGCTTCCGATTTGAACCGGAGGATGTAGGCCCGAAGTTTCTCCCCTTGCGCCTGTTTGAGGGCCAAAAGTCCCGCTACCGATGAAACTCTGCTTGAATACTCGCCCAAACTGCTTGAAGTCTCGGACGGATCCGGGGGCGAGGGCCCGGAACCATGCTTGGGCGCCTTGGACCAGGGTGGTCGTAAAGGCTCGGCACTTGATGGCGTCGGATGCTCCGTGAAGGGTCATCAGAGCGTCAAAGCTGTCAAAGTGGTCGGCCGGGTCGCCCTGGCCGTCGTAGGGCTTGAAGGTCGGGATAGAGGTTCGGGGAGATACCTCTGCCTTCAAGATATGGTCGGAGAATGGGGATCTCTCCTTGTCCTCTGGTGGAGAGGTCTTCTGCAGGGCTCGCAGGGCGCGCTCCTGCTCTGCGAAACGTCTCTCGAATTCTCACAGTCGGAGGGATAGCTCCGGCTGCCGCTGCGCCGTAGGGCTGCGGGGGCGTGAAGGCAGGCTGTCTTGGCGCTCCCTGGGGACTTCGATCTCCGGGAGGGGACGGCATGCCCCATGCCTGCCCCGCTTCGGTGTGGAGGAAGCCTCCTGCTCTGGAGGGGGAGCTTGCGAGGGTCCTCCTACTTTGTTGCGGATGAGTTGTTGTCCTCGGAGGGTGAAGCGGCCTCCGGTGGTGTGCTGGGACGCGTTCTCACGGGGAGGGCTCTCCAGAGGGGCGCGTGACCTTCCATCCCTGGCCGCCTGGGTCCTCATGAGTTCCATGAGGACGTCCAGTTTAGCGTTGAGGGCTTGGAAGGCGTCGGCGCCGCCGTTGAGCGGCAGCCCTACCGTCGTGGGAGGAGGGGGCGGCAGCCCGGCCGCAGGCGGAGGGGGCAGTCCGTCGGCGGGAGTGCTGGCACCGGAGGGGGGGTTTTGGGAGGCATGTGAGGGGCCTTCCCCCGCCGCCGCCGTGGCCTTTTCCCTATCGCCGGTGGACCTCCCCCCTGTACTTCTTCTCACGATAGTAGCTCTTTGGTCGTTTCCCACAGACGGCGCCAGATGAAGGGGCGTGATCTCGCGCTGGTCCTGAGCTGGGAGATGATCACCGGATAGTGAACTGTAGAGAAAGGGAAACGAATCAAGGGGCCCAGGGATGGTTCCCTGGGGAAAACCCTCCGATGCTTAAGTCAGTAGAGCAATGGTGGAAGGTATTGAGGGAGGTTGAAAGAGATGAGCGAGATTCCCCAACACCAAGATGGTGAAGTTGTTCCTGCTCAGGGAGTGTTAGGCATCTATATGCCTTACCTGCTACCGGAGGGAGTCCTTGGTTTATATAGCGAGCTCCCCTGAAGAGTCCCATAAGCTGAGGAGTTTTAGGCGGGAGTTACGTCCTCATCATAGGATCGTTACGTCCTTATTGTGGACTCTTCTTGACCTTGGGAGATCGTGACACCCTTATCCCCCTGAACTCCTGCTCATAAAGGACTGTCAACGGCTGCATGGATAAGCATTCGTCAGTTGATCCAAGCATGAGAAGTGCCATCCCTGTCCGGGCGATGGGCGTAGCTCGGATGCAGTCAGATCGCAGTGGGCGCGTAGCGCCTGCCCTTATCTCGGTGGGGAGATGGCTCGGGCGTGGGTCTTCCTCCGTTCTGTCGCTCGGGCCTTCCGAGCCTAAGGGCCGCCGAGGAAGGATGCGATCCCGAGTAATCTTTATTGGGCTTTTCTTCCGAAGTGGGCCCTAGAGGGCTGTCACTCGGATGAGTTGTGCCTCGTTCGGTCCTGATGGGCCTAGTTTGGCTGCTCTTAATTGGGCTACAGAAATCCCCCTCTCTAGAAATGATGATGATAAAAAATATATATGAAGAAAATAAAATGAAAGAAATAATGATGACAAAATTAAAACGATAAAAAAATGAAATGAAATCATGAGCGAAAATGAAATAAAAGAAATGATGATGATAAAATGAAAATGATAAAGAATATGAAGAAAGTGAAATGAAAGAAATGATGATGATATAATAAAAAATGATAAAAAATATGAATGAAAATGAAATGAATGAAAAGATGAAAGAAATGATGATGATAAAATAAAAAAATGATAAAAAATATTAATGAAAATGAAATGAATGAAAAGATGATGATAAAAAATAAAATGACATAAAAATGATGATGAAGGAAAGGATAATTTTGTAAGATAAATGATGATGAAAATGATAAATGATAATAGATACATGACACTTTCGAACAGACCACACCAGCTGGCTCTGTTCTCTCCTCCTTTACTCGGCACCCATGTCCTTTCCGGGTCTCAACCGAGCGATCCGACCTGGACCTTTCGTCTAAATCAGAGAAACCCGATCTCCTTGTGTCGGTATGAGTCCAAGTACCGATGATCGCTCAACATCATGATTTGCCGTCTAAGCTGAGAATTGTTCCTTCTTGGCGTCATGACCTTCCGTCTAAGCCGAGAATTATTCTGCCTTGGCGTCTTGACCTCGCGTCTAAGCCAAGTCGTTAGGCGTCATGACCTTGTGTCTAGGCCGAGAGTCATTTCACTTCAGCGTCATAACCTTCCATCTAAGCTGAGAATTATTCCGCCTTGGCGTCATGACCTTGCATCTAAGCCAAGCCGTTCGGCGTCATGACCTTTTTGTCTAAGCCGAAAATTCCTCTACCTTGGCATCATGACCCTCCGTCGGGGCCAAGTTATTCACCTGAATTTCTTGCGTTGATGCAATCCCAACATCAACGAATACCCTTAACGCGGCATCTTAGCCGAAGGCTCTGGCCTAGACCTTTCGTCTAAGTCAGAGAAGCCCGAAATTCCTTGCATCGGTGCAATCCCAGCATCGATGAACCACCTTAACTCGGAATCTAAGGCCTTCCTGGGGTCTCAGCCGAGCGATCTGACCTAGACCTTTCGTATGAGTCGGAGAAAACCGAATTCCTTGCGTTAATGCGGTCCCAGCATTGACGAATCTGCTCTTTGCGGCGTCTTCGCTGACGACCCGAGCTAGGCCTTTCGTCTAAGTCAGAGAAACCTAAAATTCTTGCGTTGGTGCAATCCCAGCATCGATGAACCACCTTTAACTCGGTGCCTAAGGCCTTTCCGGGGTCTCAGCCGAGCGATCTGACCTAGACCTTTCGTCTAATTCAGAGAAACCTGAAATTCATGCGTCGGTGCAATCCCAGCATCGATGAACGACCTTTAACTCGGTGCCTAAGACCTTTCCGGGGTCTCAGTCGAGCAATCCGACCTAGACCTTTCGTCTGAGTTAGAGAAACCTGAAACGTCTTACGTTGGTGCAATCCCAGCATCGATGAACCACTTAACTCGGCGCCTAAGGCCATTCCGGGGTCTCAACCGAGCGATCTGACCTAGACCTTTTGTCTAAGTCAGAGAAACCTGAATTTCTTGTGTCGGTGCAATCTCAACATCGACGAATTACCTAAACACGGTGCCTAAGGCCTTCCCTGGGTCTCAACTGAGTGATCTGACCTAGACCTTTCATCTAAGTTGGAGAAGCCCGAAATTCCTTGCGCCGGCATAAACCCCATATCAGCGATACCACACGGGCTGGCACCTGTCTCTCGGACAGGACCAATCCATCCGTCCCACCATGATGAAAATACAACCTCGATGGCTTAGACCTTCTGTCTAAGACTAGATGAACCGAATACTCTTGCATCGATATTGACCCAATATCAACGAATATCATCTTGGTTGGCGCCTGACTCTCGGTCAGGACCAATTGATACGTTTTGCGGTTGAGAATACCCTCACGAAGTCGAAGATTCTCGCAGATAAATAAGCTGCACCCGCAGGCCCCGTTCCCTCGTCCCCCGCTCATGACACCCACGGGTGGGGGGCATTTGTTGGCACTATAAAAAGGGAGCCAAACCCAATCCAAAAAGTAGAAGAAGAAAAGTGGACCAATTTGGATTGGGCCAAGCCCAACACAAAAGAGAGAAGGGGCGCACGGGTATTTATGCAAATGAAAAAAAAGAGGGTTAAAAAAAAGGGATTTCTAAAAAAATGGAAATAGGAGGAAATTAGCGGTACTATTCCTCCGTGTCACACCCTCTCATCGCGATGGATCAATGCTCACCATCTTCTTCCTCCTGTGCATGGCATTAAATGTCATTGATGCACGAATGCCTCCTCCGCACGACAGCAACACGCGAAGCACGGTGAGCTCGATGCCGACCCATCCCATGTAGGGACAACCCCCCTTGCTCCGCCGCATCCATCCTGTAGGGCCACGACAGTAGCATCCACTGCTCCTTCGAAAACGCAACAACGGTAGCCACGTCGGTAGCAAGAGCTACAACAGTAGCCGGAGTAGCAGCAGCTGCAGCCACGTAGCAAGGCAGCAGCAGAAGCAACGCGAGCAGTGCGGCAGCAGCGTGGCAGCGGCTCAAAAGAAAAAAAAGAAATGTAGAGGCGTCCCTCCGAAACAGGGCCTCCGGCCCCTATAAGAAGCCCCCTTGGTGAAGAAAATGACCAACTGGTTGGACTCTTGATAGAAGCCCGCTTCAAACTCCTCTAGAAGCCATACTCGCAAGGAGAGAGGAGAAGGAGAAGGGTCCACAGAAACAGAGAGAGAGGCTGTGAGGGACGCTGGTGGGTGTCCTTCATTATTTTCCTTTCTTTTCTTCCTTCTGATCTGTATGCTGTGAGGTTCAACCTTGATGTGTTTTTCTCTGTTAAAAAAATGAGTAAGATTTAGGGCCTCCGGCCCTGGCTTTCCTTCCCTTCCATGTGCACGATGGTGTTCCTTCCCAATAGGGGCCATATATATCTATATATATTTTTATGTGTGTATATATGTGCATATACGTATAGCCTCTGTTCTATCTCCAACCCCCCTCCTGGGTTGAATGAAGGAGGGCGTTGGACTTTCATCCAGATTATATATATATATATATAGCTCTGTATCATTCCTTCCTTCTTGGGCTTTCTCTTTGTTCTCACAGTAGATAGGATAGACCTTTTTTTTATTTCTCCAAGCCACCCATCCGGTGATTTTCATCACGATGGCCATCGACCTGGAGCTCTCTCCCTTCCATGAGTGTGGCCCCGGGTTCCCAACTATCGGAAGCCCAATATACATCTTCTTCGCTTCGCTAAGAACGTGATTTTCTTCTCAAAACCCCATTTTGGAGTTTGGACCGACTATATGGCCATGATTCAAAAGGGGTGAGATATATCGGATTTAGTCCCGAATAATCGATTGTTTTATACCGATTTTGACTTCGGGTTCTTGATCACTCATGGACCTCCGGGGGCTCATTACTTCTTAACGTGGACCCCGGGTGATTTTCCCTTTGAGGAGTGAACATCAATGGCCGTTTATGGCGATAGCTCAAAACTCCATGGCTCGGCGACGAGTTTGTGGCGGCCCATGGGTCGGCGGGGTCCTTCGTAGGCTAGCCCTCAGGATCTTCGCGCCCAAAATGGGTGACGGGATGTTGCCGCTTCCGTGCACATTCCTATTTGTTTGGGGGCCATACCGGAGTTTCTCCGTAGGTGCGTCCCCTATTTACACCCCCCCAACGCTCCGGGATAAGGGGAGGTGATGTCGAAATTTTGTCGGGCAGCGTGAAGACAAAATCGCCAAGATGTGTAAATTAAACTTAATGGATGCCATCACAGACCACTGAACAAAATTTAGAAGAGAATTCATCGATATGGACTGATCTATACACATAACACAAAAAAAAGGGATTATGGTCAATCCTCTTAATCTACTAAAAAAACACAGAATAGCAGGGATTTAAGGTTGAGCATGCATAAAAGGACATTGTTGGCCCTGCTAATGCAGGAACAGGCAGGATAAAAAATGAACTAAAGGGAAAAAGAACAATGGATTTGATAAACTAATTAAGTCACTGAACCTTAAGAGAAGAAGAAGATAATGGCTAATGCAATTTCTAAAATCTGTTAAAATCGGAATGAGCAGAATAAAAGAAAGGAATGATGAGTGTGAAGCTGAATTTCCTAGGCCAAAGCTCAAATCCCTATACCAAAAGAAAATCATTTGCATTTTCTTTCAACCCCCTAACGCCCTGCATCCCATTCGAAGCCTGCATAATGCATATGGCCTCATGAATAAAATTTCAAGTGCAAGCAAGGTTCCATACACATCCAATACCATCCTCCAAAGTTGTATATGATTTTCCACTGACACTTCCTATACATGTGCTATTTGAGCAATTAATATCCCCCTTTCAGCCTAGTTCTATCCGGGCTATCCCAGGCTGTATCCCAGAGGTCGACTCTCCCCCCCCCCCCTTTGAGGCCAGCCAGCCCTCCACTTGGCCTCCATGGCCGCGGATATGATTTGGTGTATCAAGATGTATTGATATTTGATTTTCCCATTCATGTGTGTCATGTATCTATAAAAAAAAACTCATCTAGAGATAAAACAAGCCCAATGGCAACTGAATGTATGGGTGAGTCTGCACAAAAGAAGAAGATGCATTGTCAGTAATGATTTTCAAAAATCTGTCAAGATAAGGATGAGCAACAAAAAGTGAATGAAATAAAGAATGGATAAAAGAAAAAAAAAGAAAGAACACATGAGAAATCCATCAAAGGGCCCTCTATACATTTGCACGTATATGGCCTTCACAGCCGAATTTTAGAGACCAAACGAAAACCCATGGTCATTGGCATGTAGATCGTGTCCATGAACATATGTTCAAAAAAGAGACCCTCATATGCATTGGCATGCACTTAGTCTCAAGATCGAATCCCATGGGGAGGACAAAATTCCATCTGCACGTGAATGGCTACCATGAACAGATGTTGAATGGTAAGCAAAGCTGCATGAATATAACAACTTGTGCATGATAAGCAATCTTTATACCTTCGGGTAATCAGTTCATCTCCCCTCCCCTTTGCATGGCTGGCATTAACAACAAAATCAAGAAGAGCAAACAAAAAAAAAACAGAACGCAAAATAAGAAAAAAGGAGGACAAAAAAAAAAGAAAGTCTGCAGTCTTTGGCTAAAGGGGTCGACTCTGGGAGTCGACCCCCTTTTAGCTCGGCTCTACCCGGGCGGCTCGGCCCTGGGACATGCCCAGGAGTTGACTCCCAGAGTCGACTCCTGCTATCCCAGTCTGTACCCCAGAGCAACACATGCACATCCCCTTCTTCCTATCTTTCTGGCTAGCAAACCTTATATATATATAAAATTGAATTTCAAGCAAGGGCTAGATACCCAATTCCTCAAATCTGAATAAAAGATTTCCAATCCAAATGAGTTCACATACGTTGAACCCCAAAAGAAGAAGAGGTAATGGCCAAGACAATTATCTGAGATTGCTAAACTCTGAATGAACAGAACAAAATAATAATAATGATCAATCTTATAAATCTGCCAGCAGCAAAATGAATAAAACAGAAAACATGAAGAATGAACATGGGATTCTCTGATTCAAGGACTAAGGGCCAGTTTGGGTTAATAGATATGTACAAAAGTGTGATGTGTGATGATCAAAACACAAATTTCTGATCAGTCAAGCGGGCTCATGCGTACCGAGCTCGAAGAGGAGAGGAAGGTTTGATCCCTGAATTTCTGAAATTAAGATGAACATAAATAATGAATGGGGACCCCCAGGTCAAAAACAAAAATTTCCTGCATGATGGCCACCAAGGAGGTGGCCACTAAATTCCCTGAACTTTTGAAGTCCAATGGGTTAAAAAGGAGTTGCAGAACTCAGACTTCAACTGGCCCCTCCCCCCAATCATCCATTCATATATATACTTGCATGTGCATCTTGCCTATATTTCAGATGGGAATTTTAGAATGAAGTGGGACACAATCCCACATATTAGAACATAAACTTCAGTCAAAATAAATTCATGCACATTGAACTCCAATTGATCAAGCAACATTCTGAAACCTGCTATAAAAAAAACAGATTGAGCATAAGCAGAGTAGAATGATGAATTTGAAACCCTAAGCTTTAACTTTAAGACCGAAATTCCTGCATAATGGCATTTACTTGCATGCTGTCCCTTGAGTATTTGATGCTCTAGGAGTATCACCCAACAAATTTTTTTTAAAGGCAGAGTTACTGTTTGGCCTGACCCTATGCAGCCAGCTACACAGGGGTCGACCCCCCCCCCCCCCCCATGTTCCAGGGGTTGACCCCTTTGAGAGGCCTGCCAGCCCCTTTCATATGGCATTTGTAACTCTGCATTTTGCCTGATGTACATAGATGCATTAATGTTTAGATTTCGGAATACGCTTCCATACATCCCGCATCCCGGTATTAAATGCTCACCAAGAGCCCTCATGCATCTTAATGTTGCTGAACAAAGAAATGAAACCAGAAAAAGAAATGATGAACCTCCTTAAACAAAAGAAAATAATTTGAACCTGAACTTTGCATGCTGCATATTCTGTTCATATTGCATTTGCATGCTGCAAATTTTGCTCATGTTTTGCTCATATGCAGGAAGAAGCCCAAAAAGTGAACCCAACTGAAATATGAACCTCCCTAAAAATTTGAAAGGATGCACAGAATAAACAAAGAAAAGCACGTGAAGTGCTCACACTCAGATTTAATTAAAAGGCTAGAAATTGAACATTGAGCATTTGAACACTTCTGCCTATGTGCAGGGAATAAGAATTAACAAAAAAAGGGGGGGTGATGATGAAGCCATATACTGAAATCCCATGCATGTATTCTTGTATATTTGAATTCAGAATTGCACACTCCATGCATGGGCTCAAAAAAATGCATATGCTCACATAAGTTTAGAAATGCAGTTGTATGAATGAACTACAAGACCCCATTTGCATATATGCGAATTCCGAAACCGCATCCTCATGCAGAAACACAGAAGTGATGAACAAATGGAGATAAAAGATTACAAAGAAATACTGAATAAACTCCTACAAAACCCGATAAGAAGATAGCCCGAACAAAAAAAAAACGAACTGCACTTCTTGCTGGGTTCGGTCGACCCAAACCTCCCCATCGGTCGACCGATCAGCATGGAGTCGACCCCTTGATCAGGGAGTCGACTCCTTTCACCAATCCCCATCCCTGGGAGGATCGGTTGACCGAATAGAGATTTCGGTCGACCGAAACCCCCCATTTCAACAAAAAAAGGGAAACAAACAACGAAGAAAGCAATACAAACAAAGATGAATAAAATAACAAAAAGGGGGAGAAAGAACCACAATAAAATACAAACAAAAATCAATAAAGCAATAAAAGAATGAATGATAAACCATGGATATCAACAAAAATGATGAACCTAAAAACCACCCTCTTAAAGAATTTAAATGGCATTTATCCTGGGTTCCTCCCCCCTTACCCGATGATAGGGGCATATCAAATATGGCCTTCGCATGGCATGCCCGGCCCAGGGAATTACCCCACTATGGCCGTTGGTCGACTTTGCCCCGGGTCGATAATCCACTGAACTTATACCGTTTCGAGCGAGATTTTAGGCCCTATTCCCTCCTTCTTCGAGCGATAAACATGTTGTTCCCCGGCATACATATGACCCGATGTTGCTTATACAGATTTACGATATTTTCAAGCCGGACGTCCTTCCGAACATGAAATGGTCAATATACGATCGACATGATTTTGAATACCCCATTTGCACCCTAATATAGGGGATTTTAACGCTCTTCGATATATCTGTTACTCCTTTCACGAAATTTGATCTTCTGGCCATGAGGCCCCATATCTTGGCAATTAATCAAAGGCTTTTCCCTCTCCGAGGAGATGTAAATAGCGTCATGACCTTTATGACATGACAGGTCTCCAATCCCGACCCGATACCCATAATCGTCTAATTAGTGAGATCGAGTGCACCCTGGGTTCCGAACAACTCCAATCTTGGAGCCCGAATAAATTGTGACCTAGGTGACTGGCACGCCCTCGCACTTGATAAAATGATAAAAATGATAAACCGATAAATCGATGAACGATGCCCCGATATTCCAAAATAATATATAAAAAAGAAATTTTAGTGCGTCCAATAGGAATGGAGGGGGAGGAGGATGGAAAGATGGAGGAACAGGGAGGGGGGAACGTCATCGGAAGGAGGAGGGGGAGAGGGGTGGTGGAGCTCGACAGTCGTTGTTAAATATGCCGTGCCACACAAATTTTAAATATTTATAACCGCACTCACTCACTTATGGATTTGAAAACATGAGTACAATGGTAAGTACTGGTCGATCCCACGGGGAGAGAATATTTGATTTTAGTTCAAGTTGGACATATCCTTATGTTTGGAAAACCAATTTTTGGATTTGGAGTGCGATTATCACTAAGTGGAATTTGAATTACAACTTTGAATAACAAAAGGAAAGTAAAGGAATAATTAGCCAATTTGAAGAAGAACGCCGCCGTTTCCTTGCCGAGCATTTGCGTGGAGATCGCTCCGCCTTGGAAGTCGATGCCGTGAGATGATTCGAAGAAGACTTACCGCTTTGGATATGATTGAAACACTTATGAAGACAAGATTTGGATAGAACAAGTTTGAAAACTTAAGTTTGAAAACATAACAGAATTCAAATGAAACTAGGGGTTGGAAGAAAAAGCATAACTTCAAATATAGACGGAATTAGAAGAAGTGTAAAACATGAAAGTTGTAGAGAATTGGAAGAGAAAGAACTTTGATTAAGAACACAGAGACAGAAAATAAGAGGAAGGCACTGAAAAATCAAGATCTATCCCTGCTGGTGAATAGTAACTGATAGAAAAACAGCACCTTGAAAAATTAATTCTAACTCTAAAAATACACAGAATTAGACAAAGTGGTAGAAGAATGAAATGGAGATCTATAAGAGAGGAACAAAGTTGATGAAGAACTCAGATTGAAAAGAGATCTAGAAAAGCTTCAAAACATAAGAAAACTAGAATGTCTCACCACGGATGAACAGTAAACACCTAAAACAGCACTTAAGAAAACGGACCAGAACTCTATGAAGTAGGAAGAATTTGAAGAAATGATCAACAGAGAAGTTGAAGAGCACTTGAAATCAAACAACTTTTATGAAGAACAGAAATTGAAATGAAGATTACAATCATGCGAAATAAGGCTATGAAAAGGCTGAATTCAAAAATAAAACTTTTATTGAAAGAACTTCAACTTACAACTTTGACTTCAAAAGCTTGTAAAATACAACTCTAACAATCAACAACTTCAGAAAACTAAAGAATAAACTGACATTACACATGATCCATAGCTAGCTCTCTCCCTACTCAACCTTCACTCACAACCCCCTTCATTCCATTACACATGAAGCCCTTATATAGGGTTACAAACTCTTCTTGCCCATGTGAAACAATCAAGTACACCTAATTTTGACCCAACTTGGTAGGCTGGAATGTGCTGCACCTTTTGTCATTTTTTTCTGATTTTTTCAGATTTTTCTGGCATTTTTTTGGGCCTTTTCTTCTTCTCTTTCTCTCTTATTCTCTCTCTGCCGACGCAACGTCCTGACCGCCGTCCGTTAGGCAGCCTACCGCCGTGGGCCCGCCGTGCGCCCGCCCTCTGCCTGCCGCGCGCGTGTCGCACGGCGGGCGCGTGCGCCGCGTGCCCGCCTGCGTCGCCCGTGCGCGTGGGCTCGCACCTGTGGCCGCCCTGGCTCGCGCCTGCGTCGCGCCCGGTTGCTGTCGACCGCCTCCAGCGAGCCCTCCACGTGTCGCCCTGCCGGGAGCCGCCACGACCGGCCACGACCCCCCTTCCTTCGCCCGGCCGCCTCCGCTCGAAGCCACGACCCCCCTCCCCCGCCTTCGCCCGCCCTCGTCGCCCGTGCCCGAGCGGCGAAGGCGGGAAGGCGGGGCGGGGAGGGTTTTTAAACTTTTTTTTTTGGTTTTTTTTATATAAATATAGTATATATATATATCTATATATATCTTATATATATTTGTATAAAATGCTAAAAAATAGCCAATAAATTTATTTTTTTTCTAATTTTTTTCTATTCTTTTTGAACAACTCCCTGTGCTTTTGGCTCAGTTTAACATATAACTTTTATTTTCTTTTTTTCCTTTTTTTTTCTTGGAGTTTTCCTCGTATCACGTGCCTGTATAAATACATAAAAATCGTTATTAAAATTAGTTAATTTCAGAAAATTAAACATTTGATTCAAACTCAACAATAAGTGTGAGAAGTGTATATTTATGATTATTTAAGCTCATAAAAATGTGTATAATCATGAATTAAGATGTAAAAATACACACTTATCACACCCCCCAACTTACTCATTGCTAGTCCCTTAGCAATGCACATAATGAAAAATTTAGGACTAACAAGAGTTTAAAGATATTCAGGCCTCATTTCCAGTTCATCTTTCATAGAGTCAACTAAAGATCAGGAATCTGGAGTAATTATCACAGATTAGCCTTATGAACATGATCAAGAATTCTAATCAAAATTCAGTAGCACTTGTGCAAGTGGAATACTAAATTCACAGTAGAGACAATTGCATCCTCCAGTTGCTATTCCGAACAAATGCCTTTCAATTCTGCACTTCTTACTTAGAGCGTTCAATGCACACTAGCTTTTTGTCTGCCTTATTGATATATCCCTTTTGGGATCACTATATATATATATTTATTTTTACTTTTCTTTTTTTTTTCTTTACACACATGATGCTGCACTACCCTTCACTGTTTTACGCGAACCTCAACACGTCTTAGGTGAAGTAGGTCCGGTGCCACAGATCAAAGTTCCCTTTTCCTTTTGACGCGAACCTCAACACGTCTTAGGTGAAGTAGGCCCGGTTACTCAGAATCGGAGCATTTTTCATGGTGTGTGTTTTTTTTTCTCATACTTTTGTATGGCAGAAGCTTCTAACATATCTCTTCTTCAGAAAATGCAGAATATCAGACAGTCTGTCTAAAATAACATAAGGCTTGTCCTTCTTGTTTCATTAGCGTGCAACGTGATTTTATTTTTCGAAAGTGCATCTGAACTTTAAAGAGCTTCTTAAATCAATTTTCCACGGCTAGAGTAAAGAAATTATCCATCATCCTTTTCCCTAATCGTTGCCATTCCAGAATCACTTCTCATGAGACATGAATCAGAAGACTCCAAATGGGGAAAACTGTTGTTTAACATGACAATTCAAGAAAGTAAGAAAAATTTGTTGAAAATTTTTTAGAAATTTTTGAAATTTTTGAAATTTTTGTTTTTGAAATTTTTGACATTTATCTTCCCCCCCCCAACTTAAATGACATTGTCCTCAATGGCATAAACAGTAGAAAGATCAGAGGACATGTAAAGAGATAATATAGTTGGGATGGAAGGATACAACCTGATGGGTCGGGCGAAGTGATGAGGGCTTCATTGCGTTGTGGCCTGAGAACTGTAAAAGAAACACACTAAAACAAAACATCAAATCACAAAAATCGTGGGTGGCCTCCCAAGAAGCCATTTATTTGCACACCAAACTGTGAAAACGTTGGGCTGCCTCCCAAAAAGCGCTAAATTTAACGTCTTCAGCCAGACGCACTGTAGCTCAACAACCAACAAGTTGATTTTAAAATGAGCCACCAAAGAATTTTATCCTTGCCAAAATTGTCTTTTTCATGCCCTGAAGAAAATGAATGTGGTTGGTGAATGCAAGGGCGAGACAGAGATCGAGATGGAGGTAGCTCAAAAGCATTATCCCGAGGAAAGAATAGAGGAGGCACCTTGGGAAAAATCAAATCATGAAGTATGAAATATTCCTCCTGAGATTCCTTAGGATCAGATAAATCAGCATGTAGAGCCAGGGTGGACCAATGAGTTGGGATAGTTTGAAAAGAATCACCATGGTCCAGAAGTGGCACAAGCTCTACCTGCTCCTCTAGATTAAAATTATCATGCGGCATACTCGAATCATCCAATTCCTCATTTACCCCAACTTCATTATTCAAATACATATTCAATTCTAGATCCATCTTCACTTCTTCTTCCTTCCCATCTTCAAGGATAATTTCATCAAAGTCATGTCCCATCTCCACTTCTTCTCCATTCCCATCTTCAAAGAGAAGGTCATCATGATCGGGGAGAGACTTGTGATGAGGTTCAATATATTCATCCTTTCCCTCTAACTGGAGATCATCCACCTCTCTTGCATTTCCTTCATGTTGACAAGCAAGCACTGGCTCCTCAAATTCCTTTGTAGGAGGGGGAATATGGTCATTTATCAGTTCATCACCTTCATCTATTGCATTTCCAGTCAAGTCCGCAATCCCCTTAGAGTTCTCATGTGAATTTTGCTGACACGACCCCTCCATAATCCCGTTATCTACTAAATTAAGAGTGATAAGAGTGTGATGCTCTTGGGGAATTATAGATTGATCGTAGTCAGTGTGAATAACTTGATGAGGATTGGGTCCAGAGGAATCAAAGAATTGCTCTCCCTCCATGGTTTTGACTTCCTCAGTAAGCCTATTGATGTGTTGTTGGAGGGATTGACTATGGAGAAGTAACTGAATGAATTGATCATCAGAGGCATTAGGTGTGGGTAGAAGAGATGAATAGTAATGATTTGTCCGTTGGGCTGGGTCATAATGGTCATCAGAGGTTTTGGCCCAAATACGATTTTCATCATTCCCTTCTTCTCCCCCCGACGACTCAAGATCATCATAATCCTCTTCACAAATGGAATGGGGTTTAGGCTCCTCAGGCTGCTCTTCCGTTACGTCCTCCGCATAAGACTCTTCCATGATTCCCTCAAAATCAACAGTGATATGAGTGGTAGATTGTGGGATCATAGGTTGAGCATATAGACTTTTATCATTATAACATCCAAGAAGTTGGTCCTCAAGACTTGTGGAGTTGTTAGGCATTGGATCCACTTCCGTTTCTATGATGTTTTCAGCAATCCTACTCACTTGGGCCTCAAAGTTTTGCAGTTGTTCCTGAAAGGCTTGTTGTTGAGTCTGGAAGAGCCGTGTCAATTTATCAAACATCTCCTCCTTATGTAAATCTGTGTATAGAGGAGATAGATAAGTGGGCTGAGAGTCAGATTGTGATGGATAGTAATTTGAAGGGCACTCAGTCTGAAAATCAGGAGAGTGTATTGGTTGCCCTCCATAATAGGGTTGATCATAAGAATGGACTTGATTGTAAGGATCATTGGAATATGAATCCCAATCTGCAAAGTGTGGATTTGAAGGACGTTGAATGGGGTCTTGGTATGGTTCCCAAGAGAAGATTGTTGATTTTCCCACTTGATTATTGGTTTGTGTAGGAGACAGAGGTGGAAAAATCGATGACCATTGATATGGCTCTTGGGTGAAAGATGAATATGAACCCCATTGTGGAAGAGTGAAGGAGTTTGTTGATAAGGGGTAAATGGAGAGTTGGAATTCACATAGCCCGCATAATTAAACATCAAAGAATCTATTATTGGGCCTGAACAAAATTAGATGTGGAAATGAAAAAGACCCAAGAAAGAGTGATGATTTTTCAATGAAATTTTTTTTATGTTTTGATTTTATTGTTTTTTTTTATGTAAAGATAAACAAGTTAGCACACAAATGACCCTAATGACCTAGATGTGACCTGGACCTATAAGTAGGGTTTCACAAAATGATTAAAGTGAGACTTAAGTTTACCCTCAATATGACCACCAGCCAGGTAAGGGGTGGGGAAGTGGGAGGTTCCCCCTACTTTCGTAGGGACCTTATTATGCCAAACCACTAACCCGCTTAAGCGTTTGCTGTCCGACCGTCTTGCCTTAGGCACCGGTTTTCATATGAGAGTAAACCTAAATAACACAAGAATCACAGTGTGATCCTAGGGCCAACGTTTACTGACTTTTATTTATGGCGTAGGTCATGCGAAGATGCAAGAGAAATGTGGTTTGTGGGCTAAGGAAGGGTGATGAAATCCCCACCTTATCTTATTAGGGGTGTTGCCCTTAAAGTATTTTGAAATGCAATGCACACCACAATTTCAAACAAGGGGTTCTTTATGCAAAATGAATGCCAGAATATGGTGAGTAGAACGTACCTTGCCCCTCGCAATCTTCAATATGCAATTGACAGGAATTGAACAAAGAAAACTTCTATACTAAATGATGCATGTCCTAAAACATGATGTGTGGTTTCTAATCTTGAAATGCATTTTTTTTAGATTTTGGTGCAAGTATTTTTTTTTTCATTTTTTAGTTAATGAACCTATCTAACCAGCACAAAAAAATTTCTTTTGTTTTGATTGTTTTATGATTTTTATAGAGTTTTCAAGAAATTTCCAGATTTTTGTAAAGATTTTTCAGAAATTGGAAAGATAGAACCTGTTTCTTGATTTCAGCCCTTTAGCAATGCTTCCGGGCTATTTAACGACGTTTCATATCCTTGGAATTTTAGGTTCGATCTTCCTCTTTCTTTGATTTTCAAATTTTTTTCTTTGTCCTGCACAAGTAAAAAGAGCAAAATGAATATTCACATATATACACCAAACACAAGAATATCCAACTATCATCATAATTCACTCCCCGGCAACGGCGCCAAAAATTTGGTGGAGCTCGACAGTCGTTGTTAAATATGCCGTGCCACACAAATTTCAAATATTTATAACCGCACTCACTCACTTATGGATTTGAAAACATGAGTACAATGGTAAGTACGGGTCGATCCCACGGGGAGAGAATATTTGATTTTAGTTCAAGTTGGACATATCCTTATGTTTGGAAAACTAATTTTTGGATTTGGAGTGTGATTATCACTAAGTGGAATTTGAATTACAGCTTTGAATAACAAAAGGAAAGTAAAGGAATAATTAGCCAATTTGAATAAGAACGCCGCCGTTTCCTTGCCGAGCATTTGCGTGGAGATCGCTCTGCCTTGGAAGTCGACGCCGTGAGATGATTCGAAGAAGACTTACCGCTTCGGGTATGATTGAAACACTTATGAAGACAAGATTTGGATAGAACAAGTTTGAAAACTTAAGTTTGAAAACATAACAGAATTCAAATGAAACTAGGGGTTGGAAGAAAAAGCATAACTTCAAATATAGACGGAATTAGAAGAAGTGTAAAACATGAAAGTTGTAGAGAATTGGAAGAGAAAGAACTTTGATTAAGAACACAGAGACAGAAAATAAGAGGAAGGCACTGAAAAATCAAGATCTATCCCTGCTGGTGAATAGTAACTGACAGAAAAATAGCACCTTGAAAAATTAATTCTAACTCTAAAAATACACAGAATTAGATAAAGTGGTAGAAGAATGAAATGGAGATCTATAAGAGAGGAACAAAGTTGATGAAGAACTCAGATTGAAAAGAGATCTAGAAAAGCTTCAAAACATAAGAAAACTAGAATGTCTCACCACGGATGAACAGTAAACACCTAAAACAGCACTTAAGAAAACGGACCAGAACTCTATGAAGTAGGAAGAATTTGAAGAAATGAACAACAGAGAAGTTGAAGAGCACTTGAAATCAAACAACTTTTATGAAGAACAGAAATTGAAATGAAGATTACAATCATACGAAATAAGGCTATGAAAAGGCTGAATTCAAAAATGAAACTTTTATTGAAAGAACTTCAACTTACAATTTTGACTTCAAAAGCTTGTAAAATACAACTCTAACAATCAACAACTTCAGAAAACTAAAGAATAAACTCACATTACACATGATCCATAGCTAGCTCTCTCCCTACTCAACCTTCACTCACAACCCCCTTCATTCCATTACACATGAAGCCCTTATATAGGGTTACAAACTCTTCTTGCCCATGTGAAACAATCAAGTACACCTAATTTTGCCCCAACTTGGTAGGCTGGAATGTACTGCACCTTTTGTCATTTTTTTCTGATTTTTTCAGATTTTTCTGACATTTTTTTGGGCCTTTTCTTCTTCTCTTTCTCTCTTATTCTCTCTCTGCCGGCGCAACGTGCCGACTGCCGTCCGTTAGGCGGCCTACCGCCATGGGCCCGCCGTGCGCCCGCCCTCTGCCTGCCGCGCGCGTGTCGCACGGCGGGCGCGTGCGCTGCGTGCCCGCCTGCGTCGCCCGTGCGCGTGGGCTCACACCCGTGGCCGCCCTGGCTCGCGCCTGCGTCGCGCCCGGCTGCTGCCGACCGCCTCCAGCGAGCCCGCCACGTGTCACCCTGCCGGGAGCCGCCACGACGGGCCACGACCCCCCTTCCTTCGCCCGACCGCCTCCGCTCGAAGCCACGACCCCCCTCCCCCGCCTTAGCCCGTGCCCGAGCGACGAAGGCGGGAAGGCGGGGCGGGGAGGGTTTTTAAACTTTTTTTTTCATTTTTTTTCTTTATATAAATATAGTATATATATATCTATATATATCTTATATATATTTGTATAAAATGCTAAAAAATAGCCAATAAATTTATTTTTTTCTCTAATTTTTTTCTATTCTTTTTGAACAACTCCCTGTGCTTTTGGCTCAGTTTAACATATAACTTTTATTTTCTTTATTTTCTTTTTTTTTCTTGGAGTTTTTCTCGTATCACGTGCCTGCATAAATACATAAAAATCGTTATTAAAATTAGTTAATTTCAGAAAATTAAACATTTGATTCAAACTCAACAATAAGTGTGAGAAGTGTATATTTATGATTATTTAAGCTCATAAAAATGTGTATAATCATGAATTAAGATGTAAAAATACACACTTATCAAGGGGCGGGAGTGTGGGGCTTCGAGAGTTGAGGGGGAGATAAGGGCTTATCTGACTTCGATCGAGTCGGTCCGAGTCGCATACAATCCGCAGTGTGTTATATCAAATTAGAGAGGCTCCGATCCGATCCGGATCAACGTGTCGTCGAACTTGGGTAAAGAGTCACCATGAATCAACAGTACTGATCTTCTAAATTCAGTCCCCATATCGTGATCCCCATTAGGAGTGCCACTGCTTTTGCTCGTAGGGTAGAATTAGCCATTGGAGTTAATTGGAGATCATTGGGTGTGCAGCAATTTGAATGTCCTGTCCTAATTGAAAACAATAGCTGCAGCTACAAACTGGGTATCAATGAGTGCTGCATCAGCTATTCGAGTTCAAACTTCCAAGAATTTGGTTACATCACGCAAATATTTAGTTTTCAAAGTTCTTATCCATAATAACTCAGGTTCGTTTGGAATGTCCAGCCAAGATTCATGAGGTAATTCATTTCAATTTCGTCCTCATCCTTTTAGAAGATCTTCCAGTACTCAACAATATTCTCCACTCCAGGGCTCCATTCTTCAGTGGACATTCGCTCTGAGTTTATCGTAAGCACCACACATAGACCTTTCTTGCTCTCGTTTCGTCACCATGGGAAGATTTATATAAACCTCTCATACTGAAGGTAGGAGTTGAAGCGCATAATGTTTTTGTTAACATCATCGATCGGTCTGCGCCCCTCAGTTAACAGCCATAGAAAAGAGAGCATACACGGACATAAGAGAACTCAATAGTCAATTTGGGTGATGGCATGCATTTCCAGACAACTGCATCAGGAAATTAAAAGGGAAGAACATATGTGAGGTAGGATCAATTGCCATGGCCACTGCCCATTTAACCGAGAGGACCGACATACTTGACTGAGATGAGAAGAAGAGCAAAAGGCAATAAATTTTACTATCCCACATAATTAATTTACAACAAATATCCTCATTGCTCAGGATCCACATAACCTCAGCTTACACGTTACGTGCACGAGGAAAGCATCTCTGATTGTCTTCCAAGCCTAGGCACAAAATCAAAGATATGGCTCATCACCACCTGAATCCGCTTCACTTGCCGGGGACGAAGTTGGTGGCGTAGGCCCAGGCGTTGTTGTTGACGGGGTCGGCCAGGTGGTCGGCCAGGTTCTCCAGGGGGCCCTTGCCGGTGACGATGGCCTGCACGAAGAACCCGAACATGGAGAACATGGCCAGCCTGCCGTTCTTGATCTCCTTCACCTTCAGCTCGGCGAAGGCCTCCGGGTCATCAGCAAGGCCGAGTGGGTCGAAGCTGCCACCGGGGTAGAGGGGGTCGGTGACCTCGCCCAGCGGCCCGCCGGCAATGCGGTACCCCTCGACGGCGCCCATCAGGATGACCTGGCTGGCCCAGATGGCCAGGATGCTCTGAGCGTGGATGAGGCTGGGGTTGCCCAGGTAGTCCAGGCCGCCCTCGGAGAAGATCTGGGAGCCGGCCTTGAACCAGACGGCCTCGCCGAACTTGACGCCGTTGCGGGACAGCAGCTCCGGGAAGACGCAGCCGAGGGCCCCCAGCATGGCCCACCTGCTGTGGATCACCTCCAGCTCGCGGTTCTTGGCGAAGGTCTCGGGGTCGGCCGAGAGGCCGGCGGTGTCCCAGCCATAGTCACCGGGGAACTCACCGGTGAGGTAGGACGGGGGCTCCCCGGAGAAGGGGCCGAGGTACTTGACGCGGTCGGGGCCGTACCAGGGGCTGCCGGAGGCGGCGGGCTTGGGCCTGCCGCCTGTCTTCCTCATGCTGACCCTTCCCTCGCCGAGGACCTCAGAGGCGGCCGGGGCGAGCTTCACAGCCTGCCCGGCGAAGGAGGGGGAGGAGAGGGCCATGGTGGCAGCCATTGGGGTACTGGTGTTTGGTGGGGGGTTGGAGGTGACCTCTCTGAGAAGCAGGTCCCAGACGTAACAGTGGCTGAGGTGGTCAGGAGGCGATGCACTGGTGGGATTATTAAGAGAAGTTGGGCGGGAGAGAGAGGCAGCTAGTAGAGGAAGATGGGGGTCCTTATCTGAGGATCTCTATTATCTTTGTTCCCATTGGTTGAGAGGGTGAACGTTAGATCCTTGTGCTTACTTGGAGGATCTATGCACCACAAAAAGAGGGGTCTTTCTCTTCACGTGGTCGGTGTGTGAGATTTTTCCTCGTTTCCCCGAACAAGCTCTTTATCCTGCAACCGATTTCTCTGGGTTGAGTTCTCTTTTGTGGAAATATTAATCGTCAAGAACTTGGATTTTCTGTCTGCCTGCCTGCCTAATTAAACCCACGTAGGGATCCGACATCCCATTAATATCGGACCCAATTCTGAATGAAATATCGGATCCGAGAAAGAAATTATGTACGTATTTATGGCTTCGGAGACTAATTAAGTGCATGCTGCAGTCGCAGTTAAATTAATTTCGCCTCTCGAGTGTTTCCTGATAATTATAACTATATATAAGCAAGGTAACATGTTACTTATAAAATACAGTCATATATATAGAAAGTGCATATGTGAATTTATGATTATTCTCTTTTTTTCTTTTTTCGTCGTAAAGGGGTTTCTTGTTGAAGTTTATATCAAAACTAATGCAAAATATATTTTGTGCTATATACTAAAAACATGACGATGGACTTGACACTACACCATTATATATATATATATATATATATATATATATATATATATATGATAAACTACAGTTAAAACATGCTTGTAGACACTACATTTATACTTTTTTGCGGATAAATCACTCATTTATACCTTTTGTGGATAAACTGCTCTTAGCAACATGATTGTGGACTTGACACCACACCAAAAATTTATTTCGCATACTTCACCCAAATTTCTTAGAACCTTCTCTACATCACACGTCTTCTAGGGTTTGCCATACCTCTGGCTGACAATATTTATATTGGTATCAGATTAAGATCCCTACATGGGGATCGAACCATCTCAAGAGAAATCTTTTTTGCATGACAAATTTGAGGCTGCTTCCTTTGGTAGAAGCCAAAACACTAAATGGTTTAAACTATGATAAATGGAATTGAAGACTCGTACAGAGATCTTTCTTCGGACCATGGACTGTGAAACATGGTGCCTATTGAGGATGACCTTTATGAGACAATGGGAAAGGATGAAGAGCGGAACGAAGAGCATTTCAGGAAAGACTCTATAAATGCCAAAACAATTATTTGTTGAAATCAGGTGCATGCAATTTAGAAAATTGTACTATTACTTAGTTGAAAATCTCATTGATGTTACAGAAGTTAAAGTGTACAACCTTTTATAATAAAAGAGTCCTGGGAAGACTCACTTTATTGATAAAATAGGATTAAGCATGAGTTTCTTTTAGAAAAGGATTACCTGAATATTCTTAAGATCTTCTTAAATTACTTATATATTCCTATCTTTATGATATTTATCTCTAAACTCCTTAAATCTTTAAGAGGGCCGCACCTAACTCAAGGTAACTTAAGAGAAGGGAAATGACTAACCTACTCTTATCTCTCTCCTTCTCCTACCCTTATCTCTCTCTCTCTCTCTTTGATGGAGGAAGTTGACATGGAGGGAAGAGTCTCTCTCTCTCTCTCTCTCTTTCACACACACACACACACACACACACACACACACACACACACACACACACACACTTGTGGCTCTCTCGTGTCATCCACTCGTAGTAGGAGGACCTCCTCCACCCGTGGTCATCTCCCAAGGGGCGATGGTGATCCTCCATCTTGGATGATGATATGGCGAGGAGAAGTCAGACACCAACCGGCACTGCGACAGGCGGGGGGGGGGGGGGGACCTCCCCATGTACATGGGCGATGAGAAGGAGCACTTTGTGGGACGGACTGACCTCCTCGGCATCCCAATCTTTCTGAAGCTTCTTCGTCACTCCCCGGAGTACTACTACGAGTAGCGCGGCATGCTTCGCTTCCCCTACCCATCCCCTTCTTTCAGTGCATCCTCGACCTCCTCCTCACTAGCACCGATGTCGCCGACGTCGAGCTCGATCGGGGCTTTAGGAAATGGCACTAACTGGTGCTGCCCTCCTCTAGATGGTCACCACTAGGGCTTGTTCTTGGTTGTGTTATCCCACATTCATCCTTAGAGAGAGCTCCTGTATACAGTGACTGAGTGAGGTAGATTAGAGTGGGGGTCAGGGCATGAGACGAGGGTGGCACATCTCATAAATTACGCTCTCGTCGATGGCTCGGGGGCTGTTGTGGCTGTCTCTAGAGTGGGAGAGGACAATGTCGGTGATGATGCTGGCCACGAGGGTGAGGAAGAAGGAGGATCCATTGAGCTTGTTGTTTGAGATATTGAAGTCGTTCATCCCAAGTATGTTGAAGCTGGAGTGGCTGCCGGAGTTGCCATTGTCCTCTAGGAACCAGCCCCATCATCCATTATTCTCTAGACCTGCCAGAGGTGCATCTCTCTCTCTCTCTCTCTCTCTCTCTCTCTCTCTCTCTCTCTCCTCCTTCCAACAAAACGAGAGGGCAAAATGATAATCTCACATGAGTGCGTTACCACTGATAACACGGGACGCAACTACAGTGACAACTCGGGTTAAGAGATTTGAGTACGTGGTCTAGCGGTAAATATCATAAAGGTAAGAATATAAGATTAATTTGAGAATATTTTTTGGGTTTGTAGGTAACCTTGCCTTTCTTGGAATAGATAAATCAGATGAGGAGAAATTTCTTCCATTGACCAATTGATCGTGTCCATGGAATTTTGCAGAACACAACATGACACTGCATGTGCTACTCCATTTGTAGTCTTTTCCGCAAAATTTGATAGAGATAAGTAAATGGGTTTTGCTTCAGCAATTATATGCAGTCATATATGAAAGCTTGGATAACCCCTCATTCTCTATTATACGTAGATACTAAGAGTAAAGAGCATGGTTCGCCGACTCAGTGAGACTCAGACCGACTCGGGCGTACTGCACTAGATCTGAGAGAAGTCAGTCCGTGATCCGCTAACTTCGATTGAGTCGTCTCCTCCTCCACACTCTACAGTAGTGGAAGCAGCAGACGACAGAAACGGTACTAGAAACAATAGCAGATGACTTTCTTTGTCCTCCCCCCTAGGCAACAGATGGATCTCATCGAAAGAGGGAGGGGAAGAAGGAGGGGAAAAGGGAAGAGCAGGGAGGGAGAGGGGAACAACATCTGAAGGGGGAGGGGGGAGGAGGAGGGGGAGATGGAGGAGCAAGGAGGGGGAGGGGAACTGTTGGCACTAAAAAAAAAGGGAGCCAAACCTAATCCAAAAAGTCGAAGAACAAAAGTGGGCCAATTGGGATTGGGCCAAGCCCAACACAAAAGGGAGAAGGGGCACACGGGTATTTATGCAAATGAAAAAAAGAGAGGGTTAAAAAAAGAGAGGAATTTCTAAAAAAAAAATAGAAATAGGAGGAAATTCGCGGCACTATTCCTCTGTGTCACACCCTCTCATCGTGATGGATCACTGCTCACCATCTTCTCCCTCCCGCGCATGGCATTAAATGTCGTTGATGCACACATGCCTCCTCCGCACGATAGCAACACGCGAAGCACGGCCAGCCCGCTGCCGGCCCATCCCGTGCAGGGACAACCCCCCTTCCTCAGTCGCATCCATCCTGCAGGGCCACGGCAGCAACAGCCGCTGCTTCTTTGACAACGCAGCAACGGTAGCCACGTCGGTAGCAAGAGCTACAGCAGTAGCCGGAGTAGCAGCAACAGCAGCCATTGGCAAGGTAGCAGCAGAAGCAACGTGAGCAGTGTGACAACAGCGTGGCAGCGGCTCAAAAGAAAAAAAAAAGAAATGTAGAGGCATCCCTCCGAAATAGGGCTTCCGACCCCTATAAGAAGCCCCCTTGGTGAAGAAAATGACCGGCTAGCTGGACTCTTGAAAGAAGCCCGCTTCAAACTCCCCTGGAAGCCATACTCGCAAGGAGAGAGGAGAAGGGGGAGGGTCCACAGAAACAGAGAGAGAGTCTGTGAGGGACGCTGGTAGGGGTGGGTGTCCTTCATTATTTCACTTTCTTTTCTTCTTTCTGATCTGTATGCTGTGAGGTTCAACCTTGATGTGTTTTTCTCTGTTAAAAAAATGAATAAGATTTAGGGCCTGGATCCGGCCCTGGCTTTCCTTCCCTTCCATGTGCACGATGGTGTTCCTTCCCAATAGGGGCCAGATATATCTATATATATTTTTATGTGTGTATATATGTGCATATATGTATAGCCTCTGTTCTATCTCCAACCCCCCTCCTGGGTTGAAGAAGGAGAGCGTTGGACTTTCATCCAGATTATATATATATATATAGCTCTATATCATTCCTTCCTTCTCGGGCTTTCTCTTTGTTCTCACAGTAGATAGGATAGACCCCTTTTTTTAATTTCTCCAACCCACCCATCCGGTGATTTTCATCACGATGGCCACTGACCCGGAGCTCACTCCCTTCCATGAGTGTGACCCGGGTTGTCAACCATCGGAAGCCCAATATACGTCTTCTTTGCTTCGCTAAGAGCGTGATTTTCTTCTCAAAACCCCATTTTGGAGTTTGGACCGACTATATGGCTATGATTCAAAAGGGGTGAGATATATGGGATTTAGTCCCGAATAATCGATTGTTTTCTACCGATTCCGGCTTCGGGTTCTTCATCACTCATGGACCCCTGGCGGCTCGTTACTTCTTAACGTGGACCCCGGGTGATTTTCCCTTTGAGGAGTGAACATCAATGGCCGTTTACTGTGATAGCTCAAAAGTCCATGGCTCGGCGACGAGTTTGTGGCGGCCCATGGGTCGGCGGGGTCCTTCGTAGGCTAGCCCTCGGGATCTTTGCATCCAAAACAGGTGACGAGATGTTGCCGCTTCCGTGGGCATTCCTATTTGTTTGGGGGCCATACCGGAGTTTCTCCGTAGGTACGTCTCCTATTTACACACCCAACGCTCCGGGATAAGGGGAGGTGCTGCCGAAATTTTGTCGGGCAGCGTGAAGACAAAATCGCCAAGATGTGTAAATTAAACTTAATGGCTGCCATCACAGACCACTGAACAAAATTTATAAGAGAATTCATCGATATGGACTGATCTATACACATAACACAAAAAAGGGGGATTATGGTCAATCCTCTTAATCTGCTAAAAAAAACATAGAATAGCAGGGATTAAAGGTTGAGCATGCATAAAAGGACATTGTTGGCCCTGCTAATGCAGAAATAGGCAGGATAAAAAAATGAACTAAAGGGAAAAAGAACAATGGATTTGATAAACAAATTAAGTCACTGAACCTCAAGAGAAGAAGAAGATAATGGCTAATGCAATTTCTAAAATCTGTTAAAATCGGAATGAGCAGAATAAAAGAAAGGAATGATGAGTGTGAAGCTGAATTTCCTAGGCCAAAGTTGAAATCCCTATACCAAAAGAAAATCATTTGCATTTCCTTTTAACCCCCTAACGCCCTGCATCCCTTTCGAAGCCTGCATAATGCATATGGCCTCATGAATAAAATTTCAAGTGCAAGCAAGGTTCCATACACATCCAATACCATCCTCCAAAGTTGCATATGATTTTCCACTGACACTTCATATACATGTGCTATTTGAGCAATTAATACCCCCCGTTCAGCTCAGTTCTATCCGGGCTATCCCAGGCTGTATCCCAGAGGTCGACTCTCCCCCCCTTTGAGGCCAGCCAGCCCTCCACTTGGCCTCCATGGCCTCGCATATGATTTGGCGTATCAAGATGTATTGATATTTTATTTTCCCATTCACGTGTGTCATGTATCCATCAAAAAAACTCATCTAGCGATAAAACAAGCCCAGTGGTAGCTGAATATATGGGTGAGTCTGAACAAAAGAAGAAGATGCATTGTCAGTTATGATTTTCAGAAATCTGTCAAGATAAGGATGTGCAAAAAAAAATGAATGAAATAAAGAATGGATAAAAGAAAAAAAAGAAACAACACATGAGAAATCCATCAAAGGGCCCTCTATACATTTGCACGTATATGGCCTTCACAGCCGAATTTCAGAGACCAAACGAAAACCCATGGTCATTGGCATGTAGATCGTGTCCATGAACATATGTTCAAAAAAGAGACCCTCATATGCATTGGCATGCACTTAGTCTCAAGATCGAATCCCATGGGGAGGACAAAATTCCATCTGCACGTGAATGGCTACCGTGAACAGATGTTCAAAGTAAGCAAAGCTGCATGAATATAACAACTTGTGCATGATGAGCAATCTTTATACCTTCGGGTAATCAGTTCATCTCCCCTCCCCTTTGCATGGCTAGAATTAACAGCAAAATCAAGAAGAGCAAACAAAAAAAATAGAATGCAAAATAATAAAAAAGGAGGTGAAAAAACAACAAGGAAATTTGTAGTCCTGGGCTAAAGGGGTCGACTCAGGGAGTCGACACCCTTTTAGCTCGGCTCTACCCGGTCTGCTCGGCCTTGGGACATGCCCAGGAGTCGACTCCTGCTATCCCAATCTATACCCCATAGTAGCACATGCACATCCCCTTCTTCCTGTCTTTCAGGCTAGCCAACCTTATATAAAATAAAAAACTGAATTTCAAGCAAGGGCTGGAGACCCAATTCCTCAAATCTGAACAAAATATTTCCAATCCAAATGAGTTCACATATGTTGAACCCCAAAAGAAGAAGAGGTAATGACCAACACAATTATCTGTCGAAGGTGTCGACACCCCCTCATCAGCCTCTCTCGGTGCCCGTTACCTTGGCGAGTATCCCCAGCACGCCTCTACTGGTGAGCCCTTGGTGCTATCTGACGAGGTTCTTGCCGTGGAGGATGAACCAACTCCGGTTGGTGTCTCCCCAATTGTGACCTCCTCGGGTGTTCCTGGCACCGTGAGGGTCCTGGTTGTTGCTGTTGTTCCCAACCAGGCCGGTCCCCCTGCATGTAATGCGAGCGCCTCTACCAGCCCTGCCCCAGCCCATGTCGATCCGTCTCTACACCAAGTCACTCTGGCTTTGCGAGCGGAGCCCCGTGTAGACGATCCTCCGCCACCTGCTGCTCCTCCAGCTGTAGGGGGCGTCATCCCCGCTCCTATGGCACCTGTGCTTCCCCTGTGCAGCAGGCCCCTTTGCCGTCTCACCATGGCCTCCTAGTGGCTATCGAGCTAGCGTCTCAGCATGCAACGCTTTCTGTTGCCCCATCGCTGCCACCCTTTGTTGCTGCACCCCCCCAGCCTATTCACGGCTCCTCTGCTGGTGCCCCTGTGGTCCCGAAGGGACGTGCAGGCTGCAGGGCCCCTCGGAATTACCCTTGGGCTACTCTGGAAGCCGGCCGTCCGTCAGGTCCTATTTGGCTCCACGCTGATAATGCCCCGAAGCAGGCTGATCCTGCAGCGACTGCCCGTTTTGCTGCGGCATGCTCCGTTGGTTTTTCTCCTCCTACGGCCATAGCCTCTGCGCCACTGGTTCTGTCTTCAGCTTCGATTTTGGCCACCTACTCAGCCTCTGTCTCCGTTCTATCCGGCCCTGGCGACCTGGGGGAGTCCGTTCAGTGCAGGGTTGACAGCGTCCCCGATGATCTTCCTCCTTCCGAGACTTACTCTATTGGGGACAACATTGAGAAACAAGGCCTCGACTTCAAGGACTCCAACAACAGCCCCGAACGCATGAACACTAGGAATTCTCGGAGAAGGTCCAACCGTCCTCGCCATTAGAGTATGCGTCTCTTAGCACTCCTTCACGTCGCGCCTTATTCATCGCTTGCCTTGGGCCTCTCCCCACAGAGGTTCTTCTGCCCCTCCAGTGCGAGTAGCTCCTTCCCCCTCTCTGCCGACGGAGCCCAGGCATCGAGCGGACCCCCCCATTTTTTTCATCCTCTGCAGTGCCCATGAACACTGGGTCGGTGGCTCTCCACTTGAACGATTCAAACGGCCAGCCAAGCCCGAAGGCATGGCCACCCGCAAGTCTCACCGGCGTTCTCAGTCTGCTTCCTCCATTGGCTGTCCTGGGGTTTTCGGGTCTTTGGACCTATTGGTTTTGGGCTCATCTTACTGCTGTCACCCTCTTGTTTGTGGTTCCTTATTTTGGCCACGTGTTTGGCTGTTGGTTGTGTTCTCTTTTGGTTTTTGGGCTTTGCCGTTGTGTTGGATTGGTCCTCTTGTCATCCTTGACAGGGTGTTCCCCCTCCCCCGGACCTTACTCGTCCCTTGTATCTCCCCATGTTATGTTCCTTTCTTTCTGCACTTCTTAATGGAAAATCGCTTGTCTGGTGGATGGGGTGGCACGTCCTGTCCCTTCCGCAATGAAGGGATGAACGGACTCCCTCATTTCCCACCTTGCAAGTATCAACTTTCAGTTAAAAAAAAGAATGAACAGAACAAAAAAATAACAATGGTCAATCTTATAAATCTGCCGGCAGCAAAATGAATAAAACAGAAAATAGGAAGAATGATCATGGGATTATCTGATTCAAGGGTTGAGGGCCAGTTTAGGCTAATAGATATGTACAAAAGTGTGACGTGTGATGATCAAAACACAAATTTCTGATCAGTCAAGCAGACTCATGCATACTGAGCTCGAAGAGGAGAGGAAGGTTTGATCCTTGAATTTCTGAAATTAAGATGAATAGAAATAATGAATGGGGACCCCAGATCAAACACAAAAATTTCCAGCATGATGGCCACCAAGGAGGTGGCCACTAAATTCCCAGAACTTTTGAAGTCCAATGGGTTAAAAAGGAGTTGCAGAACTCAGACCTCAACAGGCCCCTCCCCCCAATCATCCATTCATATACATACTTGCATGTGCATCTTGCCTATATTTCAGATGGGAATTTTAGAATGAAATGGGACACAATCCCACATATCAGAACAGAAACTTCAGTCAAAATAAATTCATGCACATTGAACTCCAATTGATCAAGCAACATTCTGAAACCTACTATAAAAAAAATGATTGAGCATAAGCAGAGTAGAATGATGAATTTGAAACCCTAAGCTTTAACTTTAAGACCGAAATTCCTGCATAATGGCATTTACGTGCATGATGTCCCTTGAGTATTTGATGCTCTAGGAGTATCACCCAACAATTTTTTTTTTAAGGCAGAGTTGATGTTTGGGCTGACCCTGTGCAGCCAGCTGCACAGGGGTCGACCCCACCCCCCACCCCCCATCTTCCAAGGGTCGACCCCTTTGTGAGGCATGTCAGCCCCTTTCATATGGCATTTGTAACTCTGCATTTTGCCTGATGTACATAGATGCATTAATGTTTAGATTTCGGAATACGCTTCCATACATCCCTCATCCCTATATTAAATGCTCACCAAGAGCCCTCATGCATCTCAATGTTGCTGAATAAAGAAATGAAACCAGAAAAAGAAATGATGAACCTCCTTAAACAAAAGAAAAGAATCTGAACCTGAACTTTGCATACTGCATATTCTGTTCATATTGCATTTACATGTTGCAAATTTTGCTCATGTTTTGCTCATATGTAGGAAGAAGCCCAAAAAGTGAACCCAACTGAAATATGAACCTCCCTAAAAATCTGAAAGGATGCACATTATAAACAAAGAAAAGCATGTGAAGAGCTCACACTCAGATTTAATTAAAAGGCCAGAAATTGAACATTGAGCATTTGAACACTTCTGCCTATGTGCAGGGAACAAGAATTAACAGAAAAAAAGGGGGTGATGACGAAGCCATATACTGAAATCCCATGCATGTATTCTTGTATATTTGAATTCAGAATTGCACACTCCATGCATGAGCTCAAAAAAATGCAAATGCTCGCATGACTTCAGAAATGCATTTGTATGCATGAACTCCAAGACCCCATTTGCATATATGCGAATTCCGAAACCGCATCCTCATGTAGAAACCCAGAAGTGATGAACAAATGGAGATAAAAGATTACAAAGAAATACTAAATGAACTCCCACAAAACCCCATAAGAAGACAGTCTGAACAAGAAAAAACCCGAACTGCACTTCTTGCTTGGTTCGGTCGACCGAAATCTCTCCATCGGTTGACCGATCAGCATGGAGTCGACCCCTTGATCAGGGAGTCGACTCCTTTCACCAATCCCCATCCCTGGGAGGATCGGTTGACCGAATAGAGATTTCGGTCTTCCGAAACCCCCCATTTCAACAAAAAAAGGGAAACAAACAATGAAGAAAGCAATATAAACAAAGATGAATAAAATAACAAAAAGGGGGAGAAAGAACCACAATAAAATACAAGCAAAAATCAAAAAAATAATAAATGAATGAATGATAAACCATGGATATCAACAAAAACGATGAACCTAAAAACCACCCTCTTAAAGAATTTAAATGGCGTTTATCCAGGGTTCCTCCCCCCTGACCCGATGAGAGGGGAATATCAAATATGGCCTCCGCATGGCATGCCCGGCCCAGGGAATTACCCCACTATGGTCGTGGCTCGACTTTGCCCCGGGCCGATAATCCACTGAACTTATACCATTTCGAGCGGGATTTTTGGCCTTATGGCCTCCTTCTTCGAGCAATAAACTTGTTGTTCCTCGGCATACATATGACCCGATGTTGCTTATACAGATTTACGATATTTTCAACCCGGACGTCCATCCGAACATGAAATAGTCAATATACGATCGACATGATTTTGAATACCCGCTTTGCACCCTAATATAGGGGATTTTAACGCTCTTCGATATATATGTTACTCCTTTCACGAAATTCCCGATAGGGTGGCATTGCCCGACAGGGTGGCAGTTCACACTGTCGACTTCAAGGCAAAAAGTGGGAAAGGTGTATTCAGACCTCTGCCCGCCCAACTCGCTAGACGTCGAGAGGGCCCTTCCCTACAGAACAAGATGAAGAAACTATATGCCTTCCCCAGGAACAAGACTCAAACCTTGTTCCAATGGGCTGTCAAATACAACAAGATCACTCTCCCAAAGTCGAAGAAACCAGAGGATGCCAGCAGAAGGGATGATCCCCATTTCTTCCCTCATCATCAGATGCTTGGGCATCCCATTGAGGATTATCATATATTCAAAGATATAATTCAAGGTCTCATCAAGAAGGGTGACCTACACACAGGCGATTGCAAGGTGGATCCTCCGCGACCCCATAAAATGCCCGATCGAGAGAAGGCTGCCAACACGATATCCATATATCGGCGATTGCCCGAAGGTGTGCCAGGAGCTTGTACAACCCGCACCTATGCACATATCCCATGGGAACACTTCAAATTCTCGAACCCGATACACGATGCAGAAGAGAAATCAAAGGTGCCGAGAGCACTGGGCAACCCATTGCGGGGGCAGAGGCCAACCACAGTGGAAAAGAAGAAGAAGAAGACAAAAGATAAAAAGGGTGGCATCGCCCTCTCTTGTAATACACTGTCGGTCTTGCCCAACACCAGCCAGGCGGCTGAAGAAAAAGAAGATGAAGAAATATGCTTTGCGCCGTCGTAGACGGATCAACTAGAAACTTCAACCTCCCGTCGTGATGGTAAATTCCGGGAGAACTTGGGGCATTCCCCATTGCCCAATGAAGATATGTGCTATCACACACCCGGAGGACCAAATGCGTCCGATAATGATACTAGGGTGCCATCGACCCTAGCCGAAGTCAAGACGGGAAGTAACATTCCTAGCTCCTCCCAACCCAGTCCTGCTCAGGAGGCAGATGTATGCTAGATAATGCAAGAAGTTGAAGTGATAAGAAGGAAATTGTGGGCGATGGATCTGGACTTAGTTGACTTGTACCCGAATTCGATAGTTCTGGCACCGACCGAAAAGTCAAGCGCAGAACAAACAGGTGAAATGAAGCTGGCTGAGGGGGAAGTCACCAAGGCCGAATCACTAACGATTAAGCAAATACATGATGAGTCTGTTTTGGAATATATAAAAAGAGGGGGAAATCCCCGTGAAAGATGCGGGCACTCTCCGAGTTATGAAGATGTCATTCAAAGGTGTGAAAGAAATCTGAAAGATAAAATCCTACAAAGGGTGATGGACATTGAAGTCAGAACCTTTGAACAGTTGAATAATCTGGTAGCTGATGCTGAGGCATTTTTGGTGAAATATTGCGTGGCCACGGCCATTCCAGATCAAAGGGATGAGTCAATTGATGAGCGGCCGATGCAAGAAGAGATTCACGCTACCGATTTCATAGCCTTCGTGAAGCAAAGGGAGAAGGCGAAGGAAGCGGCAAGCTCTTCTACTACCGAACCTGCCAGGCAACAATCCTCGTTGCAAGCCAAGATGATGAAACCTTACTTGTTCTCGAAGAACAAAATCTGAATATTGTTTGAGTGGGCCTGCGAGCACGACAAGGTCGTCTTCCCAAAGCCTAAAAGGCCGAGTGAGGCCAGATGGAAAGATGACCCTCAATTCTGCACTTATCATCAGCTAAAGGGGCACTCCATTGAGGATTGTTATCTGATCAAAGATATCATTGAAAGCATAATCCAAAAAGATGAAATACAGATGGGTGAGCACAAGGTGGACCCACCGCATCGTCATCAAATGCCCGACTTCAAGGGGACGGCCAACATCGCCCCTCCTCATCAGTCGAAGAAGAAAGATGTAATCTGAAGGGCGTTTTAAGTCCCTGGATTACGGCAGAAGACCAGAAGAAATGTAAAATAAAGACGATGCCCTATTCTGGGGGCAGATGCCAAAATAAAGAAGACAAAGATCCAGGGATAAAGAAGTTACCATTCCATACTGCAGTATGATGTCAACACTTATTAAAGTTGAGAAAATGCAAGAAAGCAAGAGTCGGCCAGTGCCAAAGCCGACGATTGAATGATGAAGCTAAAAGTCTCCTTGAGAGATGCTCCCCAGAAGATGCCCTATAAAGAGGCGAACCAAAGTTGTTCATATCTTCCCACCCTCCACAACCCTTGCAAGGTACTTCATGTGAGAGGGAAACAATTGAACGATCAACCATCGAACGGGATCAATTTACTCACAGGGGGCAATACTCGACCAAAATGATAATAAGAAGCGTGATGTAGGTTCCCTACCGTCAATGCCAAGATGGGCGAGAGCCGAAAAGGAGCAGTCCTCTGATTATAACAAATAGACCAGTTCGACCACAACAGAAAGATGCTCAAACCGATACACTGGCAAAGCTCCAAAATTAACAACAGTCCTTTTGGACAAAGCAACTGGCACTTAGGCCAACAAATACTCAAAGATATTCTAGAAGTTAATTTAATGGTCGGCATTTGCCGCATCAAACATTCAAAGATATTCAAGAAGCTCAATGTTTGGCGTCTAAGCCAACGAATATTTCAAGATACTCAAGAAGTTTAACAGTCAGCTTCTGGCCCGACGAATATTCCAAAATATTCAAGAAATTCAATCGTCAGCATCTGGCCTTACGGATTTCCCAAAGTATTCAAAGATGTTCAATCGTCGACATTCAGACCGACAAAACTTCTAGGATGTTCAAGATGGTCGGCGTTCAGGTCGGCAAATGTTCAGAAGATGTCCAAGATATTCAAAGAAATGCCCGATGATATCAAGAAAAGATGTGCAACCATATCCAAGGATGTTGAATTTGCTTGGCGACATGACTTCGTCTAAGCCGGCGTTCGTTTTACTCTTGGCATCATGACATATTGTAACGACCCGAGAATCCGATTACCGGGAAGGCACGATAACCCGAGACTCGCACCGCCACCCACGAGCCCGAAGACTCGGAAGGGTTAGAAGGATGGTGTGGGAACTACACAAGTATCACAAGTAATTTCAGAGATTAAATAGTTTATATTATTAAGCAGGAAATAAATTAACATTTTACATGGTCCACAAAATAACAATAAAATAACGACAGTAGTCCATAACTAGTACAGAGACAAGAAAAGAAAGTACAGCTTCACGGGACATACCCCGGCTCTGACCTCTGGCGTTACCTCTGGGCACCCGCACCACGCTGCGCCCCAGACGCGCTCCCCTGGGGCGGCGCCTCACCTGAAACATGGTGAAAACACGCAGGGAATGAGTCTCGGAACAAGACTCAGTAGGGATCACTCGAACCCTACCTCGAAAAATGGGAAACCACTACACTAGCGGTAGGAGAGTACCTCGAAAAGGAAAGCCCTGTACTCTACAAAACAGAGGTCCCACGGCACGCAAACCGGCACACGTGCCACGGTGAGACAACCAAAGCTCAACGGTCGACACGGCAAACCCGAAGGTCAAAGTCACGAAACTGACAATCTGACACTCCGTACTCGACAGGAGTACCTCCCACTAGAAGCGCAGTCGGTAGCGTCCCCTGACGACTTACATCGCACCGCAGGTGAACTGCCTGACGTGGTAGCGCCTACCCAAGGCACGAACACCGAACAAGAACCACAAACAAATGACTAGCTGGGGTCACGCCCGTCGACGTGGATCCAACCGCCCCCAACCACGTGTGCACACACAGACCGCGCGTCCCTGGTCTGGCCCTCTGACCGGTTTTCCCCTCAGCCGGACTCTGGCTGCAAGACGTGGGGCCCGACGACAACCGGTCCACAAATCGCCTCTAAGGGTAAGTCCGTACACCACTCCCTGGTGCGACCAGCACCGCGAACTGGTAGGCTACGACTAGTGGAGGGTCACTGAAGGAGTAGACTCTCAAGTCACGGAAAATGACGCCCACATCCGACGACGCACGGGGACCACCCCACGCACCGGCCCCGTCGCACGGTGGCCACAGTTGGACTAAAAACAAGGTTGGAACCCTCTCGGGGAAACCAGACACCTGACGGTCCACCCCTGGACCGTCACAGGCACGTGACGGTCTAGGCGGGACCGTCACAGGAAGCCTGACGGTCCTACGCAGGCCGTCACACTCTCAGTGCAAAACAGGATGTAACGCGCCTGCCCAGACGCGTTAGGGACTGTGACGCGCCTACGCAGGTGCGTCACAAGGTGTGACGGCCCACACCGGGGGCGTCACACCGCTTGGGGGTTCAACCGCTCAAAGGCGCCCTGACGCGCCCACCTTGGGCCGTTACAAGGATGTGACACGCCAGGCCTGGTGCGTCACATGCCTTGACCCCCAACGGTCAAAACAACGGTCACAAACCAATGGTCGGATGCCTCTGACGGCCCACCCCAGGCGCGTTACACGCATGTAACGGTCTATCGGGGGCCGTCACACCCCCAGCCCTCAGCTGGTTAACAGGGGCTGTGACGCACCCACCCAGGCGCGTCACATGGCTGTGGCGGTCTATCGGGGGACCGTCACAGCCCCTGACCCCTAAAGGCTGACAAAGGGAAGGTGACGCACCCTTCCAGGCGCGTCACACCGTGTGACGGTCCCTGGAAGGACCGTTACACACACCCGACGGCGAAACGGCGGGAAACGCCCAAAAACTCCGACCACGCCCCCATGCCTCCACCGGAGAAGGGGAAATCAAAGGGGAAGACCCCTGGGGACCCCTAGCATGATTCTAGGCCACCAAAACTTGAAATCATGCATCGAATCCATAGATCGGGCGAGCTCTCCCCAAATCATGGAAAACCCCAAACCCGCTCAATCACGTCCCTCTCGGCCTCCCCTCGGCCTATAAATCGCGGAAAGGAACAGCGGGGAGCTAGGGAGCGTCACCCTACCTCAATGGAGCGAATGCTCCACCGGATCGTCCACGAACGGAAGAAATCGCTTTGGAAAACCTCGCCTCTTCACGCTTCCCACGCTCGCCGCACGCCCACGAGATAGCCTCGCCACCACCCACGTCTTCGCGCCGTCGCCCCGCCGCCGTTTGTGGCCGGAAGGGAGCTCGCCCCGCTCAAACGGGAGGAAGAGAGGGAGAAAGGGGGGCCGCGGTGGGGTGAAACGGAGGAGGAAGAAGAAGAGGAAAGAGAAGGTGGGGAGGAGAGAGAAATAGGGGGGGTTTTATAGAAAATTCAGAAAATACCAAAAAATAGAAAATTACGTTTCCGAAATCCTCGGAACGCACCGATCGCAATGGTACCACACTCGCCTAGGTGAACGGTGAAACACAACGAGGTTCCGAAGGAATTACCGAAACACACACCGGGAATCGGAAAACACGCGAGGAAAAAGCCGTGGAACGCTTCCGGGCCTCCGAGATAACTCCGGATCGTGCCGATCCGAACACGAAAGATGTCCAAAATAAATTTCGGACACAACAGAGCTGGACACTCCTAAAAACCAGATCCGGGACCCACGAAAAAGGATCCGAAAGGTCCGGGATATTACACATATCGTCTAGGCCAAGTTGTTCGGCGACATGATATTTTGTGTAAGCCGATGGATATTATGCCTTGGCATCATGATACACCGTTTAAGCTAAGGTGTTCGGCGTCATGACTTCTCGTCCAAGCCGATAAATATTCTGCCTTGGCATCATGACCTTCAGTCTAGGACAAGTTATTCGGCATCATGACTTTCCGTCTAAGTTGATAAATGTCCTCCTTTGGACCCAAATCTTCCTTCCGAACCAAATTCGTTGACTTCGACACTTCGTCAAGTCGATCAACACCCATTTTACACTAACTCAGTACCCATGTCCTTTCGAGGCCTTAACCGAGCGGTACGACCTGGACCTCTCGTCCAGGCCAGAAAAACTCGATTTAATTACGTCGGTGCCACGACCTTCCGTCTAAGTCGACAAACTCACAAAAAAAAATAAACAAAAACAAAAAAATAAACAAAAACAAACAAACAACAACAACAAAAGAGAAAAAAAGGGAATAAGAAGAAAGGAAGAGGAGAAGACACTCTAGTGTGAGTTTGTTTTTGAATGCATGCTCGCCTTGCTTGCATGAATGCCTATAATCTATTTAGTATACTTTCTTTGCTAGATAATGATGCCCCAATTCTAGATATGTGTGTGTCACGGCATACACTAAGGAGGAAGAACCTATTTTTGGTGAGTGCATGCGTCTAGGAGAAGAGTCATAGCTACGTTGTTAGCGTAACTCATAAAATATACTCGAGATAAAAGTCTCACGCTTTGCACGATGTGATCAATGGCCTCTAACCATAAGGATCGCAGAATTTCTTCTTAGCACTTTATGGATGCTTGAAATCCTGTACTCACATGGAAAGAAATCATGAAAAAAAAAAGCTGCCAGCTCCCTTGTCACAAAAAAAAGAAAAAATGATGAATAAGTAGAGTGCAAATCCTAATAGCTGGGAATCCCCACTGAAACAAATGAGGAGACTCGCGTGAAATAGTGAAAAAGATTCCGCAGTAAATTTACAATAAGGATGAATCCTAGTGGCCGGGAATTTCCACTGAAACAAATGAGGAAACTCGCACCGAACGGTGAAGTCCAGAATTCAAAACAAACAAGGGGGCTGTGTGAAGCTATCGAAAGCCGATAACCTGAAATGTATGTGCAGGTGATAGAGTAATTCTCTAGTGTCACTTAGAACGTCTGCATATCCCTATGTTTGGGATTCATCGCTCACATACCAACACTTTCATACTACATAGAAATTGTCTCGGATGTAGATTGTGATTTAAACTATGCACGTAGGCTATGCGGTAATCTCTACACGCATGCACACCCCCTTTAGTTGTGCTTCGTTGGACTACCATGTCTATGAATTACAGGCGCTGCCCTTATCCTATTCCTGATAGAGGGGAGATATTTTATTTTTTTATACCTGCTGTCAAGAATGCTTGCATGCTTGAGTGAATAGATGATAAAGTGAAAATGATGGGAAGAAAATGAAATGAAAGAAATGATGACGATAAAATGAAAATGATAAAAATGATGAACGAAAATGAAATAAAAGAAATGATGATAATAAAATGAAAATGATAAAAAATATATATGAAGAAAATAAAATGAAAGAAATAATGATGACAAAATGAAAATGATCAAAAAATAAAATGAAATCATGAGCGAAAATAAAATAAAAGAAATGATGATGATAAAATGAAAATGATAAAGAATATGAAGAAAGTGAAATGAAAGAAATGATGATGATAAAATAAAAAATGATAAAAAATATAAATGAAAATGAAATGAATGAAAAGATGATGATAAAAAAAGAAAATGACATAAAATTGATGATGAATGAAAGGATAATGATGTAAGATAAATGATGATGAAAATGATAAATGATAATAGATACATGACACTTTCGCACAGACCACACCAGCTGGCTCTGTTCTCTCCTCCTTTACTTAGCACCCATGTCCTTTCCGGGTCTTAGCCGAGCGATCCGACCTGGACCTTTCGTCTAAATCGGAGAAACCCGATCTCCTTGTGTCGGTATGAGTCCAAGTACCGATGATCGTTCGACGTCATGATTTACCGTCTAAGCCGAGAATTGTTCCTTCTTGGCGTCATGACCTTCCGTCTAAGCCGAGAATTATTCCGCCTTGGCGTCATGACCTCGCGTCTAAGCCAAGTCGCTAAGCGTCATGACCTTGTGTCTAGGCCGAGAGTCGTTTCACTTCGGCGTCATAACCTTCCGTCTAAGCCGAGAATTATTCCACCTTGGCGTCATGACCTTGCATCTAAACCAAGCCACTCGGCGTCATGTCCTTTTTGTCTAAGCCGAAAATTCCTCTTCCTTGGCATCATGACCCTCCATCCAGGCCAAGTTATTCACCCGGATTTCTTGCGTTGATGCAATCCCAGCATCGACAAATACCCTTAATGCGGCATCTTAGCCGAAGGCTCTGGCCTAGACCTTTCGTCTAAGTCGGAGAAGCCCGAAATTCCTTGCGTCGGTGCAATCCCAACATCGATGATCCACCTTAACTCGACGTCTAAGGCCTTTCCGGGGTCTCAGCCGAGCGATCTGACCTAGACCTTTCGTCTGAGTCGGAGAAAACTGAATTCTTTGCGTTAATGCGATCCCAGCATTGACGAATCTACTCTTTGCGACGTCTTAGATGACAGCTCGACCTAGACCTTTCGTCTAAGTCGGAGAAACCTGAAATTCTTACGTCGGTGCAATCCCAGCATCGATGAACCACCTTTAACTCGGTGCCTAAGGCCTTTCCAGGGTCTCAGCCGAGCGATCCGACCTAGACCTTTCGTCTAATTCGGAGAAACCTAAAATTCTTGCGTCAGTGCAATCCCAGCATCGATGAATGACCTTGACCTCGGTGCCTAAGGCCTTTCCAGGGTCTCAGCCAAGTGATCCGGCCTAGACCTTTCGTCTGAGTCGGAGAAACCCGAAACTTCTTGCGTCGGTGCAATCCCAACATCGATGAACCACTTAACTCGGAGCCTAAGGCCATTCCGGGGTCTCAGCTGAGCGATCTGACCTATACCTTTTGTCTAAGTCAAAGAAGCCTAAATTTCTTGTGTCAATGCAATCCCAGCATCGACGAATTACCTTAACTCAGCGCCTAAGGCCTTCCCTGGGTCTCAACAGAGTGATCCGACCTAGACCTTTCGTCTAAGTCGGAGAAGTCTGAAATTCCTTGTGTCGGCATAAACCCCATATCGGCGATACCACTCGGGCTGGCACCTGTCTCTCGGACAGGACCAATCCATCCATCCCACCATGACGAAAATACAACCCCGATGACTTAGACCATCTATCAAAGACCAGATGAACCGAATACCCTTGCATCGATATAGACCCAATATCGACGAATATCATCTTGGTTGGCGCCTGACTCCCGGTCAGGACCAATCGATACGTTTTGTGGTTGAGAATACCCTCACGAAGCCAAAGATTCTCGCAGAGAAATAAGCTGCACCATAGGCCCCGTTCCCTCGTTGTAATATCCCGGACCTTTCGGATCCTTCTTCGTGGGTCCCGGATCTGGTTTTCGGAGCGTCCGGCTCTGTTGTGTCCGAAATTTCGTTTTGGACATCTTTCGTGTTCGGATCGGCGCGATCCGGAGTCGTTTCGGAGGCCCGGAGGCGTTCCGCGGCTTTTCCGCGTGTGTTTTCCGATTCCCGGTGTGTGTTTCGGCTTTTCCTTCGGAAGCTCGCTGCGGGCGAACCGGGTAGTTCCCCCAGGCACGAGTGGTACCGTTGCGATCGGTGCGTTCCGAGGATTCCAGAAATGAATTTTTCTATTTTTTGGTATTTTTCTAAAAATTCGGATTTTCTATAAATCCTAATCCTTTTTCTTTTCTTTTTCCCTTTTTTCTTTCTTCTTCCTCTCCCTCTCTCTCGCGACCGTGAGCCTCCTCTCTCTCCCTCTCTCCCATTCGGACGCGGCGAACCCCTCTCCGGCTACGGACGGCGGCGGGGCGACGGCGCGGACGCGTGGGCGACGGTGAGGCGATCTCGTGGGCGTGCGGCGAGCGTGGGAAGCGTGGGGAGTTCGTGAAGCTTCGAGCATTCTTCGTGATTCGTGATCGATCCGGCGGAGCATTCGCTCCATTGAGGTAGGGTGACGTTCCTTAGCCTCATGCCGTTCTTTTCCGTGATTTATAGGCCGCGGGGAGGCCGAGAGGGGATCATTTGAGCGTTTTTGGGTTTTTCCATGATTTGGGGAGAGCTCGCCCGATCTATGGATTCAATGCATGGATTCATGTTTTGAGGGCCTAGAATCATGCTAGGGGTCCCCAGGGGTCTTCCCCTTTGTTTTCCCCCTCTCCTATGGAGGTATGGGGGCGTGGTTGGGTTTTTTGGGCGTTCTTACCGTTTTCGGCCGCGGACTGAGAACGCGCTATACTCCAGTAGCGCGTTCTTGGAGGTCGCGCTGCCCCGACCGAGCGCGTTCATCGGAGAAGATGAACAGTTTGGCGGTTCGTGTCGCGCTATGGGGCCATAGCGCGATCGTCCTTGTCGCGCTAGGATGACCTAGCGCGATGGTCCCTGTCGCGCTAGGGTTCCCTAGCGCGATGGTCCGTGTCGCGCTGTGGGGCCATAGCGCGACAACCCTTGTTGCGCTAGGGGGACCCTAGCACGACATGCCCTGTCGCGCTAGGTATCCCTAGCGCGATTTGGTTCGTTGTTGGGTGTTCCCCTTGGGCCGTGTGTGCGTCCCGGGCGCCCCGTGGAGTTCCGTGACCGTGTCTTTGGTGTCCGGAGGTTCCGTTTGCCTTGGTCATGAGTTTGGCCGTGGGCGGTGCGTCCGTTTTTCTCCGACCGTGGCCCCGTTTGACGGAGCTGGTGCGTGGGGTGATTCCCACACGTTGTCGGTTTCGAACGTTGTTTTCCGTTGACTCGAGAGTCTACTCCTTCAGTGACCCTCCACTAGTCGTAGCCCACCAGTACGAGGTGCTGGTCTCACCTGGGAGTGGTGTACGGGCACCCACCTTTCGAGACGGTTTGTGGACCGGTTACCGTAGGCCCCTCGTCGGTAGCCAGAGTCCGGCTACGGGGGAAAACCGGTCAGAGGACCAGACCTAGTGACGCAAGGTCTGTGTGTGCACACGTGGTTGGGGGCGGTTGGACCCACGTCGACGGGCGTGACCCCAGCTAGTTACTTGTTTGTGGTTACTTGTACGGTGTTTGCGCCTCGGGTAGGACCTACCACGTCAGGCGGTTCACCTGCGATGCGGTGTAAGACGTCAGGGGACGCTACCGGCTGTGCTTCTAGTGGGTGGTACTCCTGTCGAGTACGGAGTGTTAGACTGTCAGTCGTGTGTTTCCGACCTTCGGGTTTTGACGGTTCGACCGTTGAGTTTCGGTCTTCTCGTACCGTGGCACGTGTGTCGGTTTGCGTGCCGTAGGGTCTAGTTCTGTAGAGTACAGGGCTTTCCTTTCCGAGGTACTTTCCTACCGCTAGAGTAGTGGTTTTTCGTTTTTCGAGGTAGGGTTCGAGTGATCCCTACTGAGTCTTGTTCTGAGACTCATTCCCTGCGTGTTTTCACCGTGTTTCAGGTGAGGCGCCACCTTCGGGGAGCGCGTCAGGAGCGCAGCGTGGCGCGGGTGCCCAGTGGTAGTGCCAGAGGTCAGAGCCGGGGGATGCCCCGTGTAGCTGTACTTTTCTTTCTTGTCACTGTACTAGTCGTGGACTGCTGTTATTATTGTTCTTTATTGTGGACCATGTAAAATGTTAATTTATTTCCTGCTTAATATTATAACTGTTTAATTTCTGCAATTATTTGTGATACTTGTGTAGTTTCCACACCATCCTTTTAACCCTTCCGAGTCTTCGGACTCGTGGGTGGCGGTACGAGTCTCGGGTTATCGGGCCTTCTCGGTAATCGGATTCTCGGGTCGTTACAGCTGGTATCAGAGCGCGGTTGTGGAATTACATGAGAATCATAGGTAATTGTAGTGGTCCACTAGTCCACAACGATGATGTACATGTGACGCTGGCATTGGGCACCGCATGTTTTATTCTGACATTGCCGTTTCCGTGTTTTCTGTCTTGTGCTTCAGGAGCGAGGATGGCGCCGAGGAGGAGTTCTCGCTCTCAGCAGGGGCAGTCGGCTGGAGGTCAGGAGATCCAGCAGGGGGTCCAGAGGGACCAGGAGGAGCATAGCAGAGTTCCGGGAGCTACCGAGGCCGCGGATGCTGCGAGGGCTCCGGGGGCCGAGGATTTCTTCCGTGGCATGTACCATCTCATGGCTCAGCAGTTTGGCGGAGAGGCTGGTGAGGGCTCGTCCGTCAGGGGTGGGCCAGGCCGAGCGGTGAGGGACTTCATGCAGTTCCATCGACCTTACTTTAGCGGCCAGGCAGACCCTGATGCGGCTCGTGATTGGCTCGATGAGATGGAGCGGGTGGTCAGTTCTGCGAAGAGTACTGCCGAGGACAGAGTGGTGTTGGCCTACAACCAGTTGCAGGGTACGGCTCGGAGGTGGTGGTCTTCCGAGTGGAAGACGTCCTTTCAGCTTCGTCCACTTGAGCAGGTCGAGTGGGATGACTTTGTCAGTGCTTTCGAGCGTACGTACTGTCCAGATGTCGTTGCTACGCAGCGGATGCGGGAGTTTCTGGAGCTGGTGCAGGGTGACATGTCCGTGTTGCAGTATAGGGCCCGATTTGTCGAGCTGGGTCGGTATGCACCTCATATCATGGAGCATGAGAGGGTGAGGACCACGCAGTTTGTGCAGGGCTTGAGGTTGGAGCTGAGGCACCATTTGATCGCGAATGGGGCCACTGATCTAGAGACAGCGTCTCGTGTTGCGATTTCCTTGGAGATGGATATGCAGAGGACTCGAGGACCGATCAGCCAGGGACAGTCTTTGTCAGGTCGCAGCCAGCAGTCGGCTACCCAGCAGCAGGGTTTCTTCCAGCATGCGTCGGGTGGTTCAGGAGTACCGGCACCGGCAGCGTCAGTGGCAGGATCTGCGTCCTTCGGCTCGAAGATCAAGAAGTTCTTGAAGAAGAGTCTTCGGAAGAAGCACAAGGATCAAGGGCAAGCTTCATCGGGCAGTGTACAGCAGCCGATTCCTTTGCAGCGTCAGGGATCAGTGGGTGGATCGCGAGGACCTTGTCCACGGTGTGGTGGGACCCACCCAGGCAGGCAGTGCACGGCGCCGATCATCTGTTTTCGGTGTGACCAGCCAGGGCACATGGCGCGTGACTGTCCTCAGAGACCGCCGCAGCAGCAGTTTCCTCAGCAGCAGCAGGTTCCCCAGCAGCAGAGGCAGCAGCAGGGACAGTATCCGCCGCTACCCAGGTCAGCTAGCGTGGGAGGCAGGCAGAGGGCTCGTGGCCAGATCACGCACTTGACCAGGGCAGAGGCAGTGGCGTCGCAGCTCGTGGAAGGTACCGTTCAGATTTTGGGTTGTGCGGCTCGGGTTTTATTTGATTCTGGCGCGTCTCATTCGTTTATTTCGGAGGATTTCACGTCGAACGTCGAGGAGCCGGTGATCCAGTTGTCCTGTGATCTGGCAGTGGAGTTGCCTTCGGGTGACTTTATGGTCACTCCGTATTGCTTCGACCAGGTTCCGGTGTGGATCGATGGGCTGAGTATGCCAGGCAGGTTGTATGCGTTGCAGCTTCGGGATTACGACGTGATTCTAGGCATGGATTGGCTCGAGACTCATGGAGCGGTGGTGGATTGTGGGATGAAGAGGGTCTACTTCCAGCATCCGAGCAAGAGGACCTTCTATTTCCAAGGTATCCGTTCCGCCTCTTCTCGATTCCTTATCTCTGCTATTCGAGCCCGTCGATTGCTTGATTCAGGTTGTCAGGGTTTTCTCACGTCTGTGGTTGTGTCTGACCGGATGGAGCCGGATGTCGAGGACATTGCGGTGGTGTGCGAGTTTCCCGATGTTTTTCCTGAGGAGTTGCCTGGATTACCTCCCCAGCGGGAGATCGATTTCGTGATTGAGGTTGTACCTGGTACGGGACCTTTGGCGAAGGCTCCCTACCGTATGGCCCCCGCTGAGTTGAGGGAGTTGAGGGCGCAGTTGCAGGAACTGTTGGCCAAGGGGTACATTCGTCCGAGCTTTTTCCCTTGGGGTGCGCCCGTGTTGTTCGTGAAGAAGAAGGATGGTAGTCTGCGGCTATGCATTGACTATCGGCAGCTGAATGAAGTGACCATTAAGAACAAGTATCCGTTGCCGCGGATTGATGATTTGTTCGACCAGCTTCAGTCTGCGCGAGTGTTCTCGCGGATTGATTTGCGGTCCGGTTACTATCAGCTGAGAATTCGCGAGTCCGATGTGGAGAAGACTGCGTTCAGTACGAGGTACGGGCATTATGAGTTCTTGGTGATGCCGTTTGGGCTCACCAATGCCCCAGCAGCCTTCATGGACTTGATGCAGAGGGTGTTTCATCCGTATTTGGACCAGTTTGTGGTCATCTTTGTGGATGACATCCTTGTTTATTCGCGGTCTGCTGAGGAGCATGCGTACCATTTGGGTGTGGTGCTGCAGACGTTGCGAGATCACCAGTTGTATGCGAAGCTCAGCAAGTGCGAGTTTTGGCTCAGCGAGGTGCACTTTCTGGGGCATGTGATTTCTGGTGATGGCATTTCCGTGGATCCCGCCAAGGTCGAGGCTGTGATGCAATGGCCGAGGCCGAGGTCGGTGACGGAGATCCGGAGTTTCTTAGGGCTTGCGGGGTATTATCGTCGGTTTATCCAGGATTTTTCTCGCATTGCGACCCCGATGACGAGGCTCACGCGGAAGGATGTGCCTTTCGTTTGATCCGAGGAGTGTGAGCAGAGCTTCAGTGAACTGAAGAGGTTGCTCACCTCGGCTCCGGTGTTAGTTTTTCCTTCTGGATCGGGAGGTTTTGTGGTGTGTACAGATGCTTCCGGCGTTGGACTGGGTGCTGTTTTGATGCAGCATGGTAGAGTGGTGGCTTATGCATCTCGGCAGCTAAAGTCCCATGAGGAGAACTACCCTACCCATGATCTTGAGTTGGCGGCGGTGATCTTCGCGCTGAAGATCTAGAGGCATTATCTGTACGGTGAGAAGTTCGAGGTGTTCACTGACCATCAGAGTTTGAGGTATGTGTTCTCGCAGCGAGATCTGAACCTCAGACAAAGGCGTTGGATGGAGTTCATGAAGGACTATGACTTCACCCTGTCTTATCAGCCGGGCAGGATGAATGTCGTTGCTGATGCCTTGAGTCGGAAGGTGGCGGTCAGTACCTTGATGCTGAGGAAGTGGAGGCTCTAGGAACAGGTGCCCGAAGTATCCTTCAGGCTCAAGATTCCCCAGGAGCGAGGGTTGGCTGTGCTTGCGAGTCTGACTGTCACTCCTGCTATCCGTCGTCAGGTGACAGAGGCTCAGCATGCGGACCCTGAGTTGCCCCGGATTCTTGTGATGGCTGATGTGGAGCTCGGCGAGGACGGTGCTGCGAGGTTTCGTGACAGGTTGTACGTCCCAGCGGAGGAGCAGGTTCGTCGTGCGGTGTTACGCGAGGCTCATGGGAGCAGGTACACTGTACACCCGGGTGCGACGAAGATGTATCGGAACTTGCGGAGGCAGTTTTGGTGGCCTGGCATGAAGAGAGATGTCGCCGAATTTGTGGCCAGGTGCCTGATCTGTCAGCAGGTGAAGGCGGAGCATCAGCGACCAGGAGGTACTCTCCAGCCCTTGGATGTTCCTGCTTGGAAGTGGGACCATGTGACCACAGATTTTGTGGTGGGGTTGCCAAGGACCCCGAGTGGGCAGGACAGTATTTGGTTACTGGTGGATCGGCTGACAAAGGTGACGCGGTTGTTACCGGTCAAGGTCAGCTGGAGCGTGTCCAGGTTGGCTCGTCTGTATGTGGAGCGGATCGTGCCGTTGCATGGGGTTCCCATTTCGATCGTGTCGGATCGAGATCCGCGCTTCACTTCTGGATTCTGGAGGGGTTTCCAGCGAGCTCTTGGCACGGAGTTGGCATTTAGCTCGGCGTATCATCCACAGTCATATGGTCAGTCTGAGAGGACCATTCAAACCTTGGAGGACATGCTGAGATCCTGCTGCCTGGAGTGGCAGGGGAGTTGGATTCATCACCTACCGTTGGTGGAGTTTGCCTATAACAACAGCTATCATTCGAGCATCGGCATGGCTCCCTATGAGGCTCTGTATGGGCGTCCTTGTCGGACTCCACTTGATTGGTTTGAGGTGGGTGAGCGTGTTTTGACGGGACCGGATTTGGTGCAGCAATGTGTGGAGGTTGTGCACCTGGTTCGTCAGAACATGTTGACGGCCCAGAGTCGGTAGAAGAGCTATGCTGACCGTAGGAGGCAACCCCTCGAGTTCGCCGTGGGCGATCATGTGTTCTTGAGAGTTTCTCCGATGAAGGGGGTGATGCGTTTTGGACGGCGTGGGAAGCTGAGTCCCCGCTATATTGGTCCTTTCGCGATTGTGGAACGCATCGGTGAGGTTGCTTACCGGTTGCAGTTACCTCCTGAGTTGGCGTCGGTGCATGACGTGTTCCACGTCTCGATGTTGCGGAAGTATATGCCCGATGACTCTCATGTGCTCGAGTTTTCCGTTTGGCCTGAGGTGACTCCAGATCTTTCTCTCCCAGAGTTTCCGATCCGCGTGGAGGATAGGCGAGAGCAGCGCCTGCGGAACAAGGTCATTCCCTTGGTGAAGGTCGTGTGGCAACGACACTCTGGTGGTGAGGCTTCGTGGGAACGTGAGGACGAGATGCGTCAGCAGTTCCCGTATCTGTTTGAGTGAGTCTTCCTCTTCTTTCCCCTTTGGTTGTTCTCAATTTCGAGGACGAAATTCCTTAAGGGGGGAGGGCTGTAATATCCCGGACCTTTCGGATCCTTCTTCGTGGGTCCCGGATCTGGTTTTCGGAGCATCCAGTTCTGTTGTGTCCGAAATTTCGTTTTGGACATCTTTCGTGTTCGGATCGGCGCGATCCGGAGTCGTTTCGGAGGCCCGGAGGCGTTCCGCGGCTTTTCCGCGTGTGTTTTCCGATTCCCGGTGTGTGTTTCGGCTTTTCCTTCGGAAGCTCGCTGCGGGCGAACCGGGCAGTTCCCCCAGGCACGAGTGGTACCGTTGCGATCGGTGCGTTCCGAGGATTCCAGAAATGTATTTTTCTATTTTTCGGTATTTTTCCGAAAATTCGGATTTTCTATAAATCCTAATCCTTTTTCTTTTCTTTTTCCCTTTTTTCTTTCTTCTTCCTCTCCCTCTCTCTCGCGACCGTGAGCCTCCTCTCTCTCCCTCTCTCCCATTCGGACGCGGCGAACCCCTCTCCGGCTACGGACGGCGGCGGGGCGACGGCGCGGACGCGTGGGCGACGGTGAGGCGATCTCGTGGGCGTGCGGCGAGCGTGGGAAGCGTGGGGAGTTCGTGAAGCTTCGAGCATTCTTCATGATTCGTGATCGATCCGGCGGAGCATTCGCTCCATTGAGGTAGGGTGACGTTCCTTAGCCTCATGCCGTTCTTTTCCGTGATTTATAGGCCGCGGGGAGGCCGAGAGGGGATCATTTGAGCGTTTTTGGGTTTTTCCATGATTTGGGGAGAGCTCGCCCGATCTATGGATTCAATGCATGGATTCGTGTTTTGAGGGCCTAGAATCATGCTAGGGGTCCCCAGGGGTCTTCCCCTTTGTTTTCCCCCTCTCCTATGGAGGTATGGGGGCGTGGTTGAGTTTTTTGGGCGTTCTTACCGTTTTCGACCGCGGACTGAGAACGCGCTATACTCCAGTAGCGCGTTCTTGGAGGTCGCGCTGCCCCGACCGAGCGCGTTCATCGGAGAAGATGAACAGTTTGGCAGTTCGTGTCACGCTATGGGGCCATAGTGCGATCGTCCTTGTCGTGCTAGGATGACCTAGCGCGATGGTCCCTGTCGCGCTAGGGTTCCCTAGCGCGATGGTCCGTGTCGCGCTGTGGGGCCATAGCGCGACAACCCTTGTTGCGCTAGGGGGACCCTAGCGCGACATGCCCTGTCGCGCTAGGTATCCCTAGCGCGATTTGGTTCGTTGTTGGGTGTTCCCCTTGGGCCGTGTGTGCGTCCCGGGCGCCCCGTGGAGTTCCGTGACCGTGTCTTTGGTGTCCGGAGGTTCCGTTTGCCTTGGTCATGAGTTTGGCCGTGGGCGGTGCGTCCGTTTTTCTCCGACCGTGGCCCCGTTTGACGGAGCTGGTGCGTGGGGTGATTCCCACACGTTGTCGGTTTCGGACGTTGTTTTCCGTTGACTCGAGAGTCTACTCCTTCAGTGACCCTCCACTAGTCGTAGCCCACCAGTACGAGGTGCTGGTCTCACCTGGGAGTGGTGTACGGGCACCCACCTTTCGAGACGGTTTGTGGACCGGTTACCGTAGGCCCCTCGTCGGTAGCCAGAGTCCGGCTACGGGGGAAAACCGGTCAGAGGACCAGACCTAGTGACGCAAGGTCTGTGTGTGCACACGTGGTTGGGGGCGGTTGGACCCACGTCGACGGGCGTGACCCCAGCTAGTTACTTGTTTGTGGTTACTTGTACGGTGTTTGCGCCTCGGGTAGGACCTACCACGTCAGGCGGTTCATCTGCGGTGCGGTGTAAGACGTCAGGGGACGCTACCGGCTGTGCTTCTAGTGGGTGGTACTCCTGTCGAGTACGGAGTGTTAGACTGTCAGTCGTGTGTTTCCGACCTTCGGGTTTTGACGGTTCGACCGTTGAGTTTCGGTCTTCTCGTACCGTGGCACGTGTGTCGGTTTGCGTGCCGTAGGGTCTAGTTCTGTAGAGTACAGGGCTTTCCTTTCCGAGGTACTTTCCTACCGCTAGAGTAGTGGTTTCTCGTTTTTCGAGGTAGGGTTCGAGTGATCCCTACTGAGTCTTGTTCTGAGACTCATTCCCTGCGTGTTTTCACCGTGTTTCAGGTGAGGCGCCACCTTCGGGGAGCGCGTCAGGAGCGCAGCGTGGCGCGGGTGCCCAGAGGTAGTGCCAGAGGTCAGAGCCGGGGGATGCCCCGTGTAGCTGTACTTTTCTTTCTTGTCACTGTACTAGTCGTGGACTGCTGTTATTATTGTTCTTTATTGTGGACCATGTAAAATGTTAATTTATTTCCTGCTTAATATTATAACTGTTTAATTTCTGCAATTATTTGTGATACTTGTGTAGTTTCCACACCATCCTTTTAACCCTTCCGAGTCTTCGGACTCGTGGGTGGCGGTACGAGTCTCGGGTTATCGGGCCTTCCCGGTAATCGGATTCTCGGGTCGTTACACTCGTCCCTCGCTCGCGACACCCACGGGTGGGGGACATTTATTGGCACTAAAAAAAAGGGAGCCAAACCCAATCCAAAAAGTAGAAGAAGAAAAGTAGGCCAATTGGGATTGGGCCAAGCCCAACACAAAAGGGAGAAGGGGCGCACGGGTATTTATGCAAATGAAAAAAAAGAGAGGGTTAAAAAAAAGAGAGGGATTTCTCAAAAAAATGAAAATAGGAGGAAATTCTAAACACTATTCCTCCGTGTCACACCCTCTCATCGCTATATTTTCAACCCGAACATGATTTCGAATACCCCTTTTGCACCCTAATATAGAAGATTTTAACGCTCTTCGATATATTTGTTACTCCTTTCACGAAATTTGATCTTCAGGCCATGAGGCCCCATATCTTGGCTAATAATCAATGGTTTTCCCCTCTCCGAGGGGATGTAAATAACTCCATGACCTTTATGGCATGGTGGGTCTCCAGTCCCGACATGATACCCATAATCGTCTGATTAGTCAGATCGAGCACACCTTGGGTTCGAACAACTCTAGTCTCGGAGCCCGAATAAATTGTCACCAAGGTGACTGGCACGCCCTCGCACTTGATAAAATGATAAAAATGATAATCCGATAAACTGATAGAACGATAAACCGATAAACTGATAAATCGATGAACGATGCCCCGATATTATAAAATAATATATATAAAAAGAAATTTTACTGCGTCCAACAAGTTGGCACGCCCGGTGGGACTGGACCATCTTTCATCTTTTCGCCAGGATTTGGGGCCTCATGGCCTCCTCCTAAAGTTCTGGCTATCAGGAGGGTGACCAGGAAGAACGTCGGCACACTACGGAGCTGGCCCTATACCTCGGGCAAGTCCACACTCATTGGAGGCGTCCGAGTCTTCTTCAACGGCCGACAAGCCAAGATTACACTCGATCGGGTGACTTTCATGGTGCTGGTGCACAACTCTTTCCAAGCACTGGCGCAACAAAGAATGGACCACTTCGGGTCCAAATCAAAAGGGAGATTGGCCCCTACACCAATCAGATTCAAACAGATTTGGGTGCCCAAGTAGCCACCGGCCCCAGCTCCAAGAAAAGAAGAAAGAATAGAAGAGGAGATCAAGGTGCTAACCCAGGCTTCTCAGAAGCCAGTTCCCCAGTCCCGCACTCGCCGGGCCAACATTCCACATGATGAAGCACAAGGTGGGATGACCAAACAAGGCCAACTCTCCTGCCAATTTCCGGCACCAGTCAACGTGCCACAAACTATCACCTACCCCGCTAAAGGGCGAGCTTACACCGCTCGAGCTGCCCGGCGACATGTCCAAGGCTCCAAGGCTACTTCCCTGGGGGCACATCGACCCTCAGGAGCTGCTAATGCTACAAGTAAAGATCAGGAATAGCTAGTAAACCTGACGAAAAGAAAGGAAGCAAGATCGGGCTGTAGTAGACCACCCCTCTATGAAGAAACCAGGCCGACAAGCTTGGCACTCATTGGCCATCCGGCCAGCATTCAAGCGAGCTGGCAGGTTCAAATACTCACTAGTTACATGGCCGGAATACTTGGCCGTTGTGGGGCTTCGCCCGTAGATTATGATGAAGTGGCACAAGCCCACGCTGAAGAAACAAATGCAGATTTGGTTGTGATGGATGTGAACGCGATCACTACTGAAGACAAAGGAGAAAGGCCGACACCTTCTCTGGACGCTCCACCGGAATGGGGAAGCCAAGGTCCCAACCCGACCACTCCCGATCCGGCTGTCATGATGATGCTACTCCAAGAATATAAACAAGAAATCGAAGCCCTAAGAAGACAGCTCCGAGAGCTGAATATGCAAGCTTCAACCTCGAGGCAGACAGAGGTCCTTCCTGAAGCCTCGCCGCAAGACACAGCTGAATTAGAAGCTTCACCACAGATGATGGCTACTCAGCCAACACTCAACTACACTGGGGACATGACCCCGCAACCTGCTCTTCAGCCCCAGGGGCCTACTATCTTACCTCAATCGGCAATTGTGGCGACGTTGCAGATGCAGCAAGCTCAACTCCACTCAAGTCCGGTCGATCCGGCCATGATGAACTGAATAATGATAGAACAAATGGTCGAAAAGACGCTGGCCGACAGAGGCAATGATGAGTATGCTACTTTTGATGCGTACCGGGTGCTGTTGGGTCCCGCGAGGTGTAGTCGGATCTAGAAGGGGGGTTGAATAGATCCTATCAAAAGCATGAACCACTCCTATAAAGTGAATGAATCACTTAGGCACAATACACAGCGGAATTAAGTAGAGTGGCTCAAATGAAAAGACTTGGATTACAAGCGATGAAGCGTCAACTCTTCTTTAAGCACATTTGTGATCTTTGAGAGATACAAGCCTTGTAGTGCAGGGATCATAAAGCATAACACTAGAGCATGAAATAGCTTGCAACAACCGTGCGTGTGTGTGCTATGTTGATCACTCAAAGTGCATATGTGTATGAATGTAGTGGTGATCAACCAAGGTGCATGCGAGTCTAAGCAAGGGAAACACTTAGCAATACTTTCACCTTGGCGCCTGTGTGCAAGGGTGCAGCAGGCCGCCCAAGGGATGCAGTCAAAGTGCTAAGCTCAATTAAACCATAGATAAAACCAAAAGTGCAAATCTGAGTGCTTGAGTGTGTAAACAAGATAACCAAGTATGGAAGCACACGAACCTGTGAATGGGGGTAGAAGATATAGATCAATCACACACGATAAACAACCCATAACACATGGATTTTTAAGGTGGTTCGGTTGTAACCCCGCAACCTACGTCCACCCCTCACCAAAACCCGGTGAGGCTTCCCTGTTGACTCACAGCTTGACCGGGGACACGTCCCAAACCACAGAACAGAGAAAACCCTCTTTCTGTCTTCCTACACACAAAGCCGGCAGGGACGGCTACACCGCAAATCGGAGAACTCCCGATTGCCTTCCTACTAACCACCGGTAGGGACGATCTTCAATTTCAATAGATTGAATGAAATGAAAATAGAACAAGATGAAAAAGCTCAAACAAGATATTGAGATATGCTAGAATGAAGTAAATCTTGTTTGAGATTGTTGGATCTTGAATCTGTTGCTTTGATCTTCCTTTGATCCTTTTCAGTTGATGGAGAAGATATAGGATGTAGCTTGATCTTTCCTTTGAATCTTCTTGAGTTGATGAAGAAGAATATTGGATGTAGCTTTGATCTTCCCTTGAGTTGATGAAGAGGTTTGAATGTAGCTTTGATCTTCCTTTTGATCTCCTTTGTGAGCTTGCTTGCTTCTCTTCTTCCTTGGAGATTGAGGGCTTCAGATATAGGCTTGAATCTCTTGGATTGGATGTAGAACTTCTACACGGAGTACTGTTCACGACTACAGTACCTCTTCTTCCTTGGAGCTCCTCTAGCCTCTCTTCATCTCTCTTTGCTCTTAATGATCAACTAGGGTTTCTAACCCTCTTGTGTTGGTTTTATATCTCTTTGGATGGTCAATAAACACATCCCAGACCAGATCCACATTTTGTGGGTGATTAGGTGACTTTTGGATTAAAGAAATCCATGGGGAATGGCCTTTCTCGAAGTGGAAAACAAAGTCAACATTGAAGGCTCGGGGCTGGCGGTCGACCTATGGCTTCTGGCGGTCGACCGCTACTGAGAAACGCTGTAGACGGATGTTCCCTGGGATTTCCGGTCGACCGCTACTGGGCTGGCGGTCGACCGCCACTAAAAGAACTGCAGACGGTGGGCTACTGGCTGGGGCGGTCGACCGCCCCTGTGCTGGCAGTCGACCGCCAGCTGGGCAGACCCCGGGTTTTCCCGGGTCGGTCCGTTAACTGCTTTAGCTCCGTCGCTTAAGTTCTTTAGCACCCCATTCATGTCTGTAGCATCACCCTTGACAGTCTAGAAGGTGTCAACTGAGGCTTTGACTTTGGGTTCTCTTGGTTATGCTTCTTTATGCATCGACCTTAACTGTCATTGAGCTTTCACTTTTACCAACTCCACTCCATTCCTTGGATTATCTTGTGACTTGCTATCTAGAAGTTGCACCGACCTTGAACCACCCATAAGGCAAGATATGCACTGACCATATGTGTGATGCCATTCAGCTTGATTTCTGTGCTTGAAACATGCTAGATTTCTGTGCCTCCAATATTGTCATATGTCTTGATATCTGTGTATCCAGTTACCTAGATTTGTGTGCCATTCTTGATCTTTTACACTGGGAGTATAATGACCACCAATATTGTATTGTCATATGCCTTGATATCTGTCTACTGGAAGTATGATGACCTGAAATGTATGAATATTAACATTATCAAATGCAGGTATTGTTCATTAATGACTACAGAGGCAGACATCATCAAAACCATAAAATTAATCATGTTGCACACATGTTAAACAGGTGCCATACCCTGTTCATCACATTGCTAAAAGACTGCCACTAGTCGTCAACAAACCACCAAAGTTTGATAAATTCAATGGACAAGGTTCGCCGAAAGAACATATAGCCTATTACATCAAAGTGATGGGCGATCTGACGACCGACGAATCCTACCTACTCAAGTTCTTCGAGTCCTCCCCCACAGGGCTCGCTTTTGAGTGGTACTCAAACCTGCCGGCTGGATCTATCAATGACTGGCCAGATATGCAAAGAAAGTTTTGGGAACATTTTCACGTTGCTGAAAGAGAAGTGACTGTACTCGACCAATATGCTTCCAAGCAGAAGAATGATGAGACTGCTTTGGAATATATTAAAAGATGGCAAAACCTCAGCATGAAAAGCAAGCGGCCGCCACACCAAGAAGATGCCGTGCAAATCTGCAAGTAAAATCTGAAGCGGGAGATTCTCGAGCGAATAATTGGAACTAAAATTAAGTCGTTCGACCATTTGAATAGGGTGGTGGCAGAAATTGATGCCTTTTTGGCAAGTTACCATGCTACTCCTACTGTCCCAAGCCAGGGGATCAGGCGAACTAACGAACGACCGACACTCAAGGCAGTTCACACTGTCGACTTCAAGTCAAAAAGGGAGAAAGGAGTATTCAGCCCTCTGCCTACCAAACTCGCTAGACGTCGAGAGGGCCCTTCCCTGCAGAACAAGATGAAGAAACTAAATGCCTTCCCAGGAACAAGACTCGAACCTTGTTCGAATGGGCTTTCAAATACAACAAGATCACTCTCCCAAAGCTGAAGAAACCAGGGGATGCCAGTAGAAGGGATGATCCCCATTTCTGCCCTTATCATCAGATGCTTGGGCATCTCATTGAAGATTGTCATATATTCAAAGATATAATTCAAGGGCTCATCAAGAAGGTGACCTACACACAGGCGATTGAAAGGTGGATCCTCCGCGACCCCACGAAACGCCCGATCGGGAGAAGGCCGCCAACACGATATCCATATATCGGCGATTGCCTGAAGGTGTGCCGGGAGCTTGTACAACCCGCACCTATGCACATATCCCACAGGAACACTTCAAATTCTCGAACCCGATACACGATGCAGAAGAGAAATCAAAGGTGCCGAGAGCACTGGGCAACCCGTTGCGGGGGTAGAGGCCGACCACGGTCGAAAAAAAGAAGAAGACGACAAAAGATAAAAAGGGTGGCATCGCCCTCTCTTGTAATACACTGTCGGTCTTGCCCGACACGAGCCAGGCGGCTGAAGAAAAAGAAGATGAAGAAATATGCTTCGTGCCATCGTAGACGGATCAACTAGAAACTTCTACCTCTCATTGTGATGGTAAATTCCGGGAGAACTTGGGGCATTCCCCATTGCCCAATGAAGATATGTGCTATCACGCACCCAGAGGACCAAATGCGTCCGATAATGATACTAGGGTGCCATCGGCCCCACCCGAAGTCAAGACGAGAAGTAACATTCCTAGCTCCTCCCAACCCAGCCCTGCTCAGGGGGCAGATGTATGCCAGATAATGCAAGAAGTTCAAGTGATAAGAAGGAAATTGCGGGCGATGGTTCTGGACTTAGTTGACTTGTACCCGAATTTGATAGTTCTGGCACCGACCGAAAAGTCAAGCGCAGAACAAACAGGTGAAATGAAGCTGGCTGAGGGGGAAGTCACCAAGGCCGAATCATAAACGATTGAGCAAAGACATGATGAGTCTGTTTTGGACTATATAAAAAGAGGGGGAAATCCCCGTGAAAGATGCGGGCACCCTCCGAGTTATGAAGACGTCATTCGAAGGTGCGAAAGAAATCTGAAAGATGAAATCCTACAAAGGGTGATGGACATTGAAGTCAGAACCTTTGAACAGTTGAATAACCTGGCAGCTGATGTTGAGGCCTTTTTGGTGAAATATTGCCCGGCCACGGCTATTCCAGATCAAAGGGATGAGTCAATTGATGAGCGACCAATGCAAGAAGAGATTAACGTACCGATTTCATAGCCTTCGTGAAGCAAAGGGAGAAGGCGAAGGAAGCGGCAAGCTCTTCAGCTATCAAACATGCCAGGCAACAATCCACGTTGCGGGCCAAGATGACAAAACCCGAATGTTTTTTCAGTGGGCATGCGAGCACGACAATATGAGTGGGGCCAGATGGAAAGATGACCCCCAATTCTGCTCTTACCATCAGCTAAAGGGGCACTCCATTGAGGATTGTTATCTGATCAAGGATATCATTAAAAGCCTAATCCAAAAAGATGAAATACAGATGGTCGAGCACAAGGTGAACCACCGCATCCTCATCAAATGCCCGACTTTAAGGGGACGGCCAACATTGCCCCACCTCATCAGCTAAAGAAGAAAGATGTAATCTGAAGGGCGTTTCACGTCCCTCGATTGCGGCACAAGACCGGAAGAAATGTAAAATAAAGATGATGCCCTATTCTGGGGGCCGATGCCAAAACATAGAAGACAAAGATCCGGGGATAAAGAAGTTACCATTCCATACTGCAGTATGCTGTCAACACATATTAAAGTTGAGAAAATGCAAGAAAGCAAGAGTCGGCCAGTGCAAAGCCGACGATTGAATGATGAAGCTAAAAGTCTCCTTGAGAGATGCTCCCCAGAAGATTCCCGATAAAGAGGTGAACCAAAGTTGTTCATATCTTCCCACCCTCCACAACCCTTGCAAGGTACTTCATGTGAGAGGGAAACAACTGAACGATCAACCATCGAACGGGATCAATTTACTCATAGGGGGCAATACTCGCCCGAAATGATAAGAAGAAGCATGACGCAGGTTCCCTACCGTCAATGCCAAGATGGGCGAGAGCCGAAAAGGAGGAGTCCTCCGATTATAACAAATAGACCAGTTCGACCACAACATAAAGATGCTCAAACCGATACACTGGCGAAGATCCAAAATTAACAACAGTCCCATTGGACAAAGCAACTGAAACTTAGGCCAACAAATACTCAAAGATATTCTAGAAGTTTAATGGTCGGCATTTGCCCCGGCAAACATTCAAAGATATTCAAGAAGCTCAATGTTTGGCATCTAAGCCAACGAATATTTCAAGATACTCAAAAAGTTTAACGGTTAGTGTCTGGCACGACGAATATTCCAAATTATTCAAGAAATTCAATCGTCAGCATCTGGCCTGACAGATTTCCCAAACTATTCAAAGATGTTCAATCGTCGATGTTCAGACTGGCAAAACTTCCAAGATGTTCAAGATGGTCGGCATTCAGGCTGGCAAATGCTCAGAAGATGTCCAAGATATTCAAAGAAACACCCGATGATATCAAGAAAAGATGTGCAACCATATCCAAGGTTGTTGAATTTGCTCGGCGACATGACTTCGTCTAAGTCGGCGTTCGTTTTACTCTTGGCATCATGACATATCGTCTAGGCCAAGTTGTTCGATGACATGACATTTTGTCTAAGCCGACGGATATTATGCCTTGGCATCATAACACACCATCTAAGCCAAGGTGTTCGGTGTCACGACTTCTCGTCCAAGCCGATAAATATTATGCCTTGGCATCATGACCTTCTGTCTAGGCCAAGTTATTCGGCATCATAACTTTCTGTCTAAGCTGATAAATGTCCTCCTTTGGACCCAAATCTTCCTTTCGAACCAAATTCGTTGACTTCGACACTTCATCAAGTCAACACCCATTTTACACTAACTCAGTACCCATGTCCTTTCGAGGCCTTAACCGAGCGGTACGGCCTGGACCTCTCATCCAGGCCAAAAAAACCCAATTTCCTTACGTCGGTGCCACGACCTTCCGTCTAAGTCGAAAAACTCACAAAAAAAAATAAAACAACGAAACAAAAAAACAAATAAAAATAAATAAACAACAACAAAAAAGAGAAAAAAAGATAATAAGAAGAAAGGAAGAGGAGCAGACACTCTAGTGTGAGTTTGTTTCTGAATGCATGCTCGCCTTGCTTGCATGAATGCCTATAATCTATTTAGTATACTTTCTTTGCTAGATAATGCTGTCCCAATTCTAGATATGTGTGTGTCACGGCATACACTAAGGGGGGAGAACCAATTTTTGGTGAGTGCATGCGTCTAGGAGAAGAGTCATAGCTACGTTGTTAGCGTAACTCATAAAATATACCCGAGACAAAACTCTCACACTTTGCATGATGTGATCAATGGCCTCTAACCATAAGGATCGCAGAATTTCTTCTTAGCACTTTATGGATGCTTGAAATCCTGCACTCACATGGGAAACAATCGTGAAAAAAAAAGCGGCCAGCCCACTTGGCACAAAAAAAAAGAAAAAATAATGAATAAGTGGAGTGCAAATCCTAATAGCTGGGAATCCCCACTGAAACAAAAGAGGAGACTCGCGCGAAATGGTGAAGCAGATTCCGTAGTAAAATTACAATAAGGATGAATCCTAGTGGTCGAGAATCTCTACTGAAACAAATGAGGAAACTCACGCCGTACGGTGAAGTCTAGAATTCAAAATAAACAAGGGGGCTGTATGAAGCTACCGAAAGCCGATAACCTGAAATGTATGTACAGGCGAAAAGAGTAATTCTCTAGTGTCACTTAGAACGTCTGCATATCCCTATGTTTGGGGTTCATCGCTGATATACCAACACTCTCATACTACAGAGAAATTATCTCGGATGTAGATTATGATTTAAACTATATAGGTAGGCTATGCGGTAATCTCTATACGCATGCGCACTCCCTTTAGTTGTGCTTCGTGGGACTACCATGTCAATGAATTACGGCCGCTGCCCTTATCCTATTCCTGATAGAGGGGAGATATTTTATATTTTTATGCCTGTTGTCACGAATGCTCGCATGCTTGAGTGAATAAATGATAAAGTGAAAATGATAAGAAGAAAATGAAATGAAAGAAATGATGACGATAAAATGAAAATGAAAAAAAATGATGAACGAAAATGAAATAAAAGAAATGATGATGATAAAATGAAAATGATAAAAAATATATATGAAGAAAATAAAATAAAAGAAATAATGATGACAAAATGAACACGATAAAAAAATGAAATGAAATCATGAGCGAATTTGAAATAAAAGAAATGATGATGATAAAATAAAAAAAATGATAAAAAATATAAATGAAAATGAAATGAATGAAAAGATGATGATAAAAAAGAAAATGACATAAAAATGATGATGAATGAAAGGATAATGATGTAAGATAAATGATTATGAAAATGATAATTGATACATGACACTTTCGAAGAGACCACACCAGCTGGCTCTATTCTCTCCTCCTTTACTTGGCACCCATATCCTTTCCGGGTCTCAGCCGAGCGATCCGACCGAGACCTTTCATCTAAATCGGAGAAACCCGATCTCCTTGTGTCGGTATGAGTCCAAGTACCGATGATCGTTCGGCGTCATTATTTACCGTCTAAGCCGAGAATTGTTTCTTCTTGGTGTTATGACCTTCCGTCTAAGCCGATATTTATTCCGCCTTGGCGTCATGACCTCGCGTCTAAGCCAAGTCGCTCGGCGTCATGACCTTGTGTGTAGGCCGAGAGTCGTCTCACTTCGGCGTCATAACCTTCCATCTAAGCGGAGAATTACTCCACCTTGGCGTCATGACCTTGCATCTAAGCCAAGCCGTTCGGCGTCATGACCTTTTTGTCTAAGCCAAAAATTCCTCTACCTTGGCATCATGACCCTCAATTCAGCCTGCTGTCAGGAATGCTTGCATGCTTGAGTTGAGAATAGCCTCACGAAGCCAAAGATTCTCGCAGAGATATAAGCAGCATCCGCAGGCCCCGTTCCCTTATCCCTCGCTCATGACACCCACGGGTGGGGGGAATTTGTTGGCACTAAAAAAAAGGGAGCCAAACCCAATCCAAAAAATACAAGAAGAAAAGTGGGCCAATTGGGATTGGGCCAAGCCCAACACAAAAGGGAGAAGGGACGCACGGGTATTTATGCAGATGAAAAAAAAAAGAGGGTTAAAAAAAGAGGGATTTCTAAAAAAATGGAAATAGGAGGAAATTCACGGCACTATTCCTCCCTGTCACACGCTCTCATCGCGATGGATCACTACTCACCATCTTCTCCCTCCTGCGCATGGCATTAAATGTCGTTGATGCACGCATGCCTCCTCCGCACGACAGCAACACGTGAAGCACGACCAGCTCGCGGCCGGCCCATCCCGTGCAGGGACAACCCCCCTTGCTCTGCCGCATCCATCCTGCAAGGCCACGGCAGCAGCGGCTGCTGCTCCTTCGACAAAGCAACAACGGTAGAGGAGAAGCCCCCTTCAAACTCCCCTGGAAGCCATACTCGCAAGGATAGAAGAGAAGGGGGAGGGTCCACAGAAACAGAGAGAGAGGCTGTGAGGGATGCTAGTAGGGGTGGGTGTCCATCATTATTTCCCTTTCTTTTCTTCTTTCTGATCTATATGTTGTGAGGTTCAACCTTGATGTGTTTTTCTTTGTTAAAAAAATGAATAAGATTTAGGGCCACCGGCCCTGGCTTTCCTTCCCTTCCATGTGCACGATGGTGTTCCTTCCCAATAGGGGCTAGATATATATATATATATTTATGTGTGTATATATGTGCATATAAGTATAGCCTTTGTTCTATCTCCAACCCCCCTCCTGGGTTGAATGAAGGAGGGAGATGGACTTTCATCCAGATTTTAATCATATATATATATATATATATGCTCTGTATCATTCCTTCCTTCTCGGGCTTTCTCTTTGTTCTCACAGTAGATAGGATAGACCCTTTTTTTTAATTACTCCTAGCCACCCATTTGGTGATTTTCACCACGATGGCCACCGACCCGGAGCTCACTCCCTTCCATGAGTGTGGCCCCGGGTTGTCAACCATCGGAAGCCCAATATACGCCTTCTTCGCTTTGCTAAGAGCATGATTTTCTTCTCAGAACCCCATTTTGGAGTTTGGACCGACTATATGGCCATAATTCAAAAGGAGTGAGATATATGAGATTTAGTCCCGAATAATTGATTGTTTTCTACTGATTCCGGCTTCGGGTTCTTGATCACTCATGGACCCCCGGGGGCTCGTTACTTCTTAACGTGGACCATGGGTGATTTTCCCTTTGAGGAGTGAACATCAATGGCCGTTTACGGCGATAGCTCAAAAGTCCACGGCTCGACGACGAGTTTGTGGCGGCCCATGGGTCGTCGGGGTCCTTCGTAGGCTAGCCCTCGGGATCTTAGCGCCCAAAACGGGTGACGGGATGTTGCCACTTTCGTGCGCATTCCTATTTGTTTAGGGGCCATACCAAAGTTTCTCTGTAGGTGCGTCCCCTTTTTACACCCCCCCCAACGCTCGGGGATAAGGGGAGGTGTTGCCGGAATTTTGCCAGACAACGTGAAGACAAAATCGCCAAGATGTGTAAATTAAACTTAATGGCTGCCATCACAGACCACTGAACAAAATTTAGAAGACAATTCATCGATATGGACTGATCTATACACATAACACAAAAACGGGGATTATGGTCAATCCTCTGAATCTGCTAAAAAAAAACACAGAACAGCAGTGATTAAAGGTTGAGCATGCATAAAAGGACATTGTTGGCTCTGCTAATGCAGGAACAAGCAAGATAAAAAAATGAACTAAAGGGAAAAAGAACACTGGATTTGATAAACGAATTAAGTCACTGAACCTCAAGAGAAGAAGAAGATAATGGCTAATGCAATTTTTGAAATCTGTTAAAATCTGAATGAGCATAATAAAAGAAATGAATGATGAGTGTGAAGTTGAATTTCCTAGGCCAAAGCTGAAATCCCTATACCAAAAGAAAATCATTTGCCTGCATCCCTTTCAACCCCCTAACACCCTGCATCCCTTTCGAAGCCTGCATAATGCATATGGCCTCATGAATAAAATTTCAAGTGCAAGCAAGGTTCCATACACATCCAATACCATCCTCCAAAGTTGCATATGATTTTCCACTGACACTTCACATACATGTGCTATTTGAGCAATTAATACCCCCCTTTCAACCCAGTTATGTCGGGCTATCCCAGGCTGTATCCCAGAGGTCAACTCTCCCCCCCTTTGAGGCCAGCCAGCCCTCCACTTGTCCTCCATGGCCTCGCATATGATTTGGCGTGTCAAGATGTATTGATATTTGATTTTCCCATTCATGTGTGTCATGTATCTTTCAAAAAAACTCATCCAGCGATAAAACAAGCCCAGTGGCAGCTGAATGTATGGGTGAGTCTGCACAAAAGAAGAAGATGCATTGTCAGTAATGATTTTCAAAAATCTGTCAAGATAAGGATGAGCAACAAAAAATGAATGAAATAAAGAATGGATAAAAGAAAAAAAAGAAACAACACTTGAGAAATCCATTAAAGGGCCCTCTATACATTTGCACGTATATGGCCTTCACAGCCGAATTTTAGAGACCAAACGAAAACCCATGGTCATTGGCATAGCGCGTTCTTGGAGGTCGCGCTGCCCCGACCGAGCGCGTTCATCGGAGAAGATGAACAGTTTGGCGGTTCGTGTCGCGCTATGGGGCCATAGCGCGATCGTCCTTGTCGCGCTAGGATGACCTAGCGCGATGGTCCCTGTCGCGCTAGGGTTCCCTAGCGCGATGGTCCGTGTCGCGCTGTGGGGCCATAGCGCGACAACCCTTGTTGCGCTAGGGGGACCCTAGCACGACATGCCCTGTCGCGCTAGGTATCCCTAGCGCGATTTGGTTCGTTGTTGGGTGTTCCCCTTGGGCCGTGTGTGCGTCCCGGGCGCCCCGTGGAGTTCCGTGACCGTGTCTTTGGTGTCCGGAGGTTCCGTTTGCCTTGGTCATGAGTTTGGCCGTGGGCGGTGCGTCCGTTTTTCTCCGACCGTGGCCCCGTTTGACGGAGCTGGTGCGTGGGGTGATTCCCACACGTTGTCGGTTTCGAACGTTGTTTTCCGTTGACTCGAGAGTCTACTCCTTCAGTGACCCTCCACTAGTCGTAGCCCACCAGTACGAGGTGCTGGTCTCACCTGGGAGTGGTGTACGGGCACCCACCTTTCGAGACGGTTTGTGGACCGGTTACCGTAGGCCCCTCGTCGGTAGCCAGAGTCCGGCTACGGGGGAAAACCGGTCAGAGGACCAGACCTAGTGACGCAAGGTCTGTGTGTGCACACGTGGTTGGGGGCGGTTGGACCCACGTCGACGGGCGTGACCCCAGCTAGTTACTTGTTTGTGGTTACTTGTACGGTGTTTGCGCCTCGGGTAGGACCTACCACGTCAGGCGGTTCACCTGCGATGCGGTGTAAGACGTCAGGGGACGCTACCGGCTGTGCTTCTAGTGGGTGGTACTCCTGTCGAGTACGGAGTGTTAGACTGTCAGTCGTGTGTTTCCGACCTTCGGGTTTTGACGGTTCGACCGTTGAGTTTCGGTCTTCTCGTACCGTGGCACGTGTGTCGGTTTGCGTGCCGTAGGGTCTAGTTCTGTAGAGTACAGGGCTTTCCTTTCCGAGGTACTTTCCTACCGCTAGAGTAGTGGTTTTTCGTTTTTCGAGGTAGGGTTCGAGTGATCCCTACTGAGTCTTGTTCTGAGACTCATTCCCTGCGTGTTTTCACCGTGTTTCAGGTGAGGCGCCACCTTCGGGGAGCGCGTCAGGAGCGCAGCGTGGCGCGGGTGCCCAGTGGTAGTGCCAGAGGTCAGAGCCGGGGGATGCCCCGTGTAGCTGTACTTTTCTTTCTTGTCACTGTACTAGTCGTGGACTGCTGTTATTATTGTTCTTTATTGTGGACCATGTAAAATGTTAATTTATTTCCTGCTTAATATTATAACTGTTTAATTTCTGCAATTATTTGTGATACTTGTGTAGTTTCCACACCATCCTTTTAACCCTTCCGAGTCTTCGGACTCGTGGGTGGCGGTACGAGTCTCGGGTTATCGGGCCTTCTCGGTAATCGGATTCTCGGGTCGTTACAGCTGGTATCAGAGCGCGGTTGTGGAATTACATGAGAATCATAGGTAATTGTAGTGGTCCACTAGTCCACAACGATGATGTACATGTGACGCTGGCATTGGGCACCGCATGTTTTATTCTGACATTGCCGTTTCCGTGTTTTCTGTCTTGTGCTTCAGGAGCGAGGATGGCGCCGAGGAGGAGTTCTCGCTCTCAGCAGGGGCAGTCGGCTGGAGGTCAGGAGATCCAGCAGGGGGTCCAGAGGGACCAGGAGGAGCATAGCAGAGTTCCGGGAGCTACCGAGGCCGCGGATGCTGCGAGGGCTCCGGGGGCCGAGGATTTCTTCCGTGGCATGTACCATCTCATGGCTCAGCAGTTTGGCGGAGAGGCTGGTGAGGGCTCGTCCGTCAGGGGTGGGCCAGGCCGAGCGGTGAGGGACTTCATGCAGTTCCATCGACCTTACTTTAGCGGCCAGGCAGACCCTGATGCGGCTCGTGATTGGCTCGATGAGATGGAGCGGGTGGTCAGTTCTGCGAAGAGTACTGCCGAGGACAGAGTGGTGTTGGCCTACAACCAGTTGCAGGGTACGGCTCGGAGGTGGTGGTCTTCCGAGTGGAAGACGTCCTTTCAGCTTCGTCCACTTGAGCAGGTCGAGTGGGATGACTTTGTCAGTGCTTTCGAGCGTACGTACTGTCCAGATGTCGTTGCTACGCAGCGGATGCGGGAGTTTCTGGAGCTGGTGCAGGGTGACATGTCCGTGTTGCAGTATAGGGCCCGATTTGTCGAGCTGGGTCGGTATGCACCTCATATCATGGAGCATGAGAGGGTGAGGACCACGCAGTTTGTGCAGGGCTTGAGGTTGGAGCTGAGGCACCATTTGATCGCGAATGGGGCCACTGATCTAGAGACAGCGTCTCGTGTTGCGATTTCCTTGGAGATGGATATGCAGAGGACTCGAGGACCGATCAGCCAGGGACAGTCTTTGTCAGGTCGCAGCCAGCAGTCGGCTACCCAGCAGCAGGGTTTCTTCCAGCATGCGTCGGGTGGTTCAGGAGTACCGGCACCGGCAGCGTCAGTGGCAGGATCTGCGTCCTTCGGCTCGAAGATCAAGAAGTTCTTGAAGAAGAGTCTTCGGAAGAAGCACAAGGATCAAGGGCAAGCTTCATCGGGCAGTGTACAGCAGCCGATTCCTTTGCAGCGTCAGGGATCAGTGGGTGGATCGCGAGGACCTTGTCCACGGTGTGGTGGGACCCACCCAGGCAGGCAGTGCACGGCGCCGATCATCTGTTTTCGGTGTGACCAGCCAGGGCACATGGCGCGTGACTGTCCTCAGAGACCGCCGCAGCAGCAGTTTCCTCAGCAGCAGCAGGTTCCCCAGCAGCAGAGGCAGCAGCAGGGACAGTATCCGCCGCTACCCAGGTCAGCTAGCGTGGGAGGCAGGCAGAGGGCTCGTGGCCAGATCACGCACTTGACCAGGGCAGAGGCAGTGGCGTCGCAGCTCGTGGAAGGTACCGTTCAGATTTTGGGTTGTGCGGCTCGGGTTTTATTTGATTCTGGCGCGTCTCATTCGTTTATTTCGGAGGATTTCACGTCGAACGTCGAGGAGCCGGTGATCCAGTTGTCCTGTGATCTGGCAGTGGAGTTGCCTTCGGGTGACTTTATGGTCACTCCGTATTGCTTCGACCAGGTTCCGGTGTGGATCGATGGGCTGAGTATGCCAGGCAGGTTGTATGCGTTGCAGCTTCGGGATTACGACGTGATTCTAGGCATGGATTGGCTCGAGACTCATGGAGCGGTGGTGGATTGTGGGATGAAGAGGGTCTACTTCCAGCATCCGAGCAAGAGGACCTTCTATTTCCAAGGTATCCGTTCCGCCTCTTCTCGATTCCTTATCTCTGCTATTCGAGCCCGTCGATTGCTTGATTCAGGTTGTCAGGGTTTTCTCACGTCTGTGGTTGTGTCTGACCGGATGGAGCCGGATGTCGAGGACATTGCGGTGGTGTGCGAGTTTCCCGATGTTTTTCCTGAGGAGTTGCCTGGATTACCTCCCCAGCGGGAGATCGATTTCGTGATTGAGGTTGTACCTGGTACGGGACCTTTGGCGAAGGCTCCCTACCGTATGGCCCCCGCTGAGTTGAGGGAGTTGAGGGCGCAGTTGCAGGAACTGTTGGCCAAGGGGTACATTCGTCCGAGCTTTTTCCCTTGGGGTGCGCCCGTGTTGTTCGTGAAGAAGAAGGATGGTAGTCTGCGGCTATGCATTGACTATCGGCAGCTGAATGAAGTGACCATTAAGAACAAGTATCCGTTGCCGCGGATTGATGATTTGTTCGACCAGCTTCAGTCTGCGCGAGTGTTCTCGCGGATTGATTTGCGGTCCGGTTACTATCAGCTGAGAATTCGCGAGTCCGATGTGGAGAAGACTGCGTTCAGTACGAGGTACGGGCATTATGAGTTCTTGGTGATGCCGTTTGGGCTCACCAATGCCCCAGCAGCCTTCATGGACTTGATGCAGAGGGTGTTTCATCCGTATTTGGACCAGTTTGTGGTCATCTTTGTGGATGACATCCTTGTTTATTCGCGGTCTGCTGAGGAGCATGCGTACCATTTGGGTGTGGTGCTGCAGACGTTGCGAGATCACCAGTTGTATGCGAAGCTCAGCAAGTGCGAGTTTTGGCTCAGCGAGGTGCACTTTCTGGGGCATGTGATTTCTGGTGATGGCATTTCCGTGGATCCCGCCAAGGTCGAGGCTGTGATGCAATGGCCGAGGCCGAGGTCGGTGACGGAGATCCGGAGTTTCTTAGGGCTTGCGGGGTATTATCGTCGGTTTATCCAGGATTTTTCTCGCATTGCGACCCCGATGACGAGGCTCACGCGGAAGGATGTGCCTTTCGTTTGATCCGAGGAGTGTGAGCAGAGCTTCAGTGAACTGAAGAGGTTGCTCACCTCGGCTCCGGTGTTAGTTTTTCCTTCTGGATCGGGAGGTTTTGTGGTGTGTACAGATGCTTCCGGCGTTGGACTGGGTGCTGTTTTGATGCAGCATGGTAGAGTGGTGGCTTATGCATCTCGGCAGCTAAAGTCCCATGAGGAGAACTACCCTACCCATGATCTTGAGTTGGCGGCGGTGATCTTCGCGCTGAAGATCTAGAGGCATTATCTGTACGGTGAGAAGTTCGAGGTGTTCACTGACCATCAGAGTTTGAGGTATGTGTTCTCGCAGCGAGATCTGAACCTCAGACAAAGGCGTTGGATGGAGTTCATGAAGGACTATGACTTCACCCTGTCTTATCAGCCGGGCAGGATGAATGTCGTTGCTGATGCCTTGAGTCGGAAGGTGGCGGTCAGTACCTTGATGCTGAGGAAGTGGAGGCTCTAGGAACAGGTGCCCGAAGTATCCTTCAGGCTCAAGATTCCCCAGGAGCGAGGGTTGGCTGTGCTTGCGAGTCTGACTGTCACTCCTGCTATCCGTCGTCAGGTGACAGAGGCTCAGCATGCGGACCCTGAGTTGCCCCGGATTCTTGTGATGGCTGATGTGGAGCTCGGCGAGGACGGTGCTGCGAGGTTTCGTGACAGGTTGTACGTCCCAGCGGAGGAGCAGGTTCGTCGTGCGGTGTTACGCGAGGCTCATGGGAGCAGGTACACTGTACACCCGGGTGCGACGAAGATGTATCGGAACTTGCGGAGGCAGTTTTGGTGGCCTGGCATGAAGAGAGATGTCGCCGAATTTGTGGCCAGGTGCCTGATCTGTCAGCAGGTGAAGGCGGAGCATCAGCGACCAGGAGGTACTCTCCAGCCCTTGGATGTTCCTGCTTGGAAGTGGGACCATGTGACCACAGATTTTGTGGTGGGGTTGCCAAGGACCCCGAGTGGGCAGGACAGTATTTGGTTACTGGTGGATCGGCTGACAAAGGTGACGCGGTTGTTACCGGTCAAGGTCAGCTGGAGCGTGTCCAGGTTGGCTCGTCTGTATGTGGAGCGGATCGTGCCGTTGCATGGGGTTCCCATTTCGATCGTGTCGGATCGAGATCCGCGCTTCACTTCTGGATTCTGGAGGGGTTTCCAGCGAGCTCTTGGCACGGAGTTGGCATTTAGCTCGGCGTATCATCCACAGTCATATGGTCAGTCTGAGAGGACCATTCAAACCTTGGAGGACATGCTGAGATCCTGCTGCCTGGAGTGGCAGGGGAGTTGGATTCATCACCTACCGTTGGTGGAGTTTGCCTATAACAACAGCTATCATTCGAGCATCGGCATGGCTCCCTATGAGGCTCTGTATGGGCGTCCTTGTCGGACTCCACTTGATTGGTTTGAGGTGGGTGAGCGTGTTTTGACGGGACCGGATTTGGTGCAGCAATGTGTGGAGGTTGTGCACCTGGTTCGTCAGAACATGTTGACGGCCCAGAGTCGGTAGAAGAGCTATGCTGACCGTAGGAGGCAACCCCTCGAGTTCGCCGTGGGCGATCATGTGTTCTTGAGAGTTTCTCCGATGAAGGGGGTGATGCGTTTTGGACGGCGTGGGAAGCTGAGTCCCCGCTATATTGGTCCTTTCGCGATTGTGGAACGCATCGGTGAGGTTGCTTACCGGTTGCAGTTACCTCCTGAGTTGGCGTCGGTGCATGACGTGTTCCACGTCTCGATGTTGCGGAAGTATATGCCCGATGACTCTCATGTGCTCGAGTTTTCCGTTTGGCCTGAGGTGACTCCAGATCTTTCTCTCCCAGAGTTTCCGATCCGCGTGGAGGATAGGCGAGAGCAGCGCCTGCGGAACAAGGTCATTCCCTTGGTGAAGGTCGTGTGGCAACGACACTCTGGTGGTGAGGCTTCGTGGGAACGTGAGGACGAGATGCGTCAGCAGTTCCCGTATCTGTTTGAGTGAGTCTTCCTCTTCTTTCCCCTTTGGTTGTTCTCAATTTCGAGGACGAAATTCCTTAAGGGGGGAGGGCTGTAATATCCCGGACCTTTCGGATCCTTCTTCGTGGGTCCCGGATCTGGTTTTCGGAGCATCCAGTTCTGTTGTGTCCGAAATTTCGTTTTGGACATCTTTCGTGTTCGGATCGGCGCGATCCGGAGTCGTTTCGGAGGCCCGGAGGCGTTCCGCGGCTTTTCCGCGTGTGTTTTCCGATTCCCGGTGTGTGTTTCGGCTTTTCCTTCGGAAGCTCGCTGCGGGCGAACCGGGCAGTTCCCCCAGGCACGAGTGGTACCGTTGCGATCGGTGCGTTCCGAGGATTCCAGAAATGTATTTTTCTATTTTTCGGTATTTTTCCGAAAATTCGGATTTTCTATAAATCCTAATCCTTTTTCTTTTCTTTTTCCCTTTTTTCTTTCTTCTTCCTCTCCCTCTCTCTCGCGACCGTGAGCCTCCTCTCTCTCCCTCTCTCCCATTCGGACGCGGCGAACCCCTCTCCGGCTACGGACGGCGGCGGGGCGACGGCGCGGACGCGTGGGCGACGGTGAGGCGATCTCGTGGGCGTGCGGCGAGCGTGGGAAGCGTGGGGAGTTCGTGAAGCTTCGAGCATTCTTCATGATTCGTGATCGATCCGGCGGAGCATTCGCTCCATTGAGGTAGGGTGACGTTCCTTAGCCTCATGCCGTTCTTTTCCGTGATTTATAGGCCGCGGGGAGGCCGAGAGGGGATCATTTGAGCGTTTTTGGGTTTTTCCATGATTTGGGGAGAGCTCGCCCGATCTATGGATTCAATGCATGGATTCGTGTTTTGAGGGCCTAGAATCATGCTAGGGGTCCCCAGGGGTCTTCCCCTTTGTTTTCCCCCTCTCCTATGGAGGTATGGGGGCGTGGTTGAGTTTTTTGGGCGTTCTTACCGTTTTCGACCGCGGACTGAGAACGCGCTATACTCCAGTAGCGCGTTCTTGGAGGTCGCGCTGCCCCGACCGAGCGCGTTCATCGGAGAAGATGAACAGTTTGGCAGTTCGTGTCACGCTATGGGGCCATAGTGCGATCGTCCTTGTCGTGCTAGGATGACCTAGCGCGATGGTCCCTGTCGCGCTAGGGTTCCCTAGCGCGATGGTCCGTGTCGCGCTGTGGGGCCATAGCGCGACAACCCTTGTTGCGCTAGGGGGACCCTAGCGCGACATGCCCTGTCGCGCTAGGTATCCCTAGCGCGATTTGGTTCGTTGTTGGGTGTTCCCCTTGGGCCGTGTGTGCGTCCCGGGCGCCCCGTGGAGTTCCGTGACCGTGTCTTTGGTGTCCGGAGGTTCCGTTTGCCTTGGTCATGAGTTTGGCCGTGGGCGGTGCGTCCGTTTTTCTCCGACCGTGGCCCCGTTTGACGGAGCTGGTGCGTGGGGTGATTCCCACACGTTGTCGGTTTCGGACGTTGTTTTCCGTTGACTCGAGAGTCTACTCCTTCAGTGACCCTCCACTAGTCGTAGCCCACCAGTACGAGGTGCTGGTCTCACCTGGGAGTGGTGTACGGGCACCCACCTTTCGAGACGGTTTGTGGACCGGTTACCGTAGGCCCCTCGTCGGTAGCCAGAGTCCGGCTACGGGGGAAAACCGGTCAGAGGACCAGACCTAGTGACGCAAGGTCTGTGTGTGCACACGTGGTTGGGGGCGGTTGGACCCACGTCGACGGGCGTGACCCCAGCTAGTTACTTGTTTGTGGTTACTTGTACGGTGTTTGCGCCTCGGGTAGGACCTACCACGTCAGGCGGTTCATCTGCGGTGCGGTGTAAGACGTCAGGGGACGCTACCGGCTGTGCTTCTAGTGGGTGGTACTCCTGTCGAGTACGGAGTGTTAGACTGTCAGTCGTGTGTTTCCGACCTTCGGGTTTTGACGGTTCGACCGTTGAGTTTCGGTCTTCTCGTACCGTGGCACGTGTGTCGGTTTGCGTGCCGTAGGGTCTAGTTCTGTAGAGTACAGGGCTTTCCTTTCCGAGGTACTTTCCTACCGCTAGAGTAGTGGTTTCTCGTTTTTCGAGGTAGGGTTCGAGTGATCCCTACTGAGTCTTGTTCTGAGACTCATTCCCTGCGTGTTTTCACCGTGTTTCAGGTGAGGCGCCACCTTCGGGGAGCGCGTCAGGAGCGCAGCGTGGCGCGGGTGCCCAGAGGTAGTGCCAGAGGTCAGAGCCGGGGGATGCCCCGTGTAGCTGTACTTTTCTTTCTTGTCACTGTACTAGTCGTGGACTGCTGTTATTATTGTTCTTTATTGTGGACCATGTAAAATGTTAATTTATTTCCTGCTTAATATTATAACTGTTTAATTTCTGCAATTATTTGTGATACTTGTGTAGTTTCCACACCATCCTTTTAACCCTTCCGAGTCTTCGGACTCGTGGGTGGCGGTACGAGTCTCGGGTTATCGGGCCTTCCCGGTAATCGGATTCTCGGGTCGTTACACTCGTCCCTCGCTCGCGACACCCACGGGTGGGGGACATTTATTGGCACTAAAAAAAAGGGAGCCAAACCCAATCCAAAAAGTAGAAGAAGAAAAGTAGGCCAATTGGGATTGGGCCAAGCCCAACACAAAAGGGAGAAGGGGCGCACGGGTATTTATGCAAATGAAAAAAAAGAGAGGGTTAAAAAAAAGAGAGGGATTTCTCAAAAAAATGAAAATAGGAGGAAATTCTAAACACTATTCCTCCGTGTCACACCCTCTCATCGCTATATTTTCAACCCGAACATGATTTCGAATACCCCTTTTGCACCCTAATATAGAAGATTTTAACGCTCTTCGATATATTTGTTACTCCTTTCACGAAATTTGATCTTCAGGCCATGAGGCCCCATATCTTGGCTAATAATCAATGGTTTTCCCCTCTCCGAGGGGATGTAAATAACTCCATGACCTTTATGGCATGGTGGGTCTCCAGTCCCGACATGATACCCATAATCGTCTGATTAGTCAGATCGAGCACACCTTGGGTTCGAACAACTCTAGTCTCGGAGCCCGAATAAATTGTCACCAAGGTGACTGGCACGCCCTCGCACTTGATAAAATGATAAAAATGATAATCCGATAAACTGATAGAACGATAAACCGATAAACTGATAAATCGATGAACGATGCCCCGATATTATAAAATAATATATATAAAAAGAAATTTTACTGCGTCCAACAAGTTGGCACGCCCGGTGGGACTGGACCATCTTTCATCTTTTCGCCAGGATTTGGGGCCTCATGGCCTCCTCCTAAAGTTCTGGCTATCAGGAGGGTGACCAGGAAGAACGTCGGCACACTACGGAGCTGGCCCTATACCTCGGGCAAGTCCACACTCATTGGAGGCGTCCGAGTCTTCTTCAACGGCCGACAAGCCAAGATTACACTCGATCGGGTGACTTTCATGGTGCTGGTGCACAACTCTTTCCAAGCACTGGCGCAACAAAGAATGGACCACTTCGGGTCCAAATCAAAAGGGAGATTGGCCCCTACACCAATCAGATTCAAACAGATTTGGGTGCCCAAGTAGCCACCGGCCCCAGCTCCAAGAAAAGAAGAAAGAATAGAAGAGGAGATCAAGGTGCTAACCCAGGCTTCTCAGAAGCCAGTTCCCCAGTCCCGCACTCGCCGGGCCAACATTCCACATGATGAAGCACAAGGTGGGATGACCAAACAAGGCCAACTCTCCTGCCAATTTCCGGCACCAGTCAACGTGCCACAAACTATCACCTACCCCGCTAAAGGGCGAGCTTACACCGCTCGAGCTGCCCGGCGACATGTCCAAGGCTCCAAGGCTACTTCCCTGGGGGCACATCGACCCTCAGGAGCTGCTAATGCTACAAGTAAAGATCAGGAATAGCTAGTAAACCTGACGAAAAGAAAGGAAGCAAGATCGGGCTGTAGTAGACCACCCCTCTATGAAGAAACCAGGCCGACAAGCTTGGCACTCATTGGCCATCCGGCCAGCATTCAAGCGAGCTGGCAGGTTCAAATACTCACTAGTTACATGGCCGGAATACTTGGCCGTTGTGGGGCTTCGCCCGTAGATTATGATGAAGTGGCACAAGCCCACGCTGAAGAAACAAATGCAGATTTGGTTGTGATGGATGTGAACGCGATCACTACTGAAGACAAAGGAGAAAGGCCGACACCTTCTCTGGACGCTCCACCGGAATGGGGAAGCCAAGGTCCCAACCCGACCACTCCCGATCCGGCTGTCATGATGATGCTACTCCAAGAATATAAACAAGAAATCGAAGCCCTAAGAAGACAGCTCCGAGAGCTGAATATGCAAGCTTCAACCTCGAGGCAGACAGAGGTCCTTCCTGAAGCCTCGCCGCAAGACACAGCTGAATTAGAAGCTTCACCACAGATGATGGCTACTCAGCCAACACTCAACTACACTGGGGACATGACCCCGCAACCTGCTCTTCAGCCCCAGGGGCCTACTATCTTACCTCAATCGGCAATTGTGGCGACGTTGCAGATGCAGCAAGCTCAACTCCACTCAAGTCCGGTCGATCCGGCCATGATGAACTGAATAATGATAGAACAAATGGTCGAAAAGACGCTGGCCGACAGAGGCAATGATGAGTATGCTACTTTTGATGCGTACCGGGTGCTGTTGGGTCCCGCGAGGTGTAGTCGGATCTAGAAGGGGGGTTGAATAGATCCTATCAAAAGCATGAACCACTCCTATAAAGTGAATGAATCACTTAGGCACAATACACAGCGGAATTAAGTAGAGTGGCTCAAATGAAAAGACTTGGATTACAAGCGATGAAGCGTCAACTCTTCTTTAAGCACATTTGTGATCTTTGAGAGATACAAGCCTTGTAGTGCAGGGATCATAAAGCATAACACTAGAGCATGAAATAGCTTGCAACAACCGTGCGTGTGTGTGCTATGTTGATCACTCAAAGTGCATATGTGTATGAATGTAGTGGTGATCAACCAAGGTGCATGCGAGTCTAAGCAAGGGAAACACTTAGCAATACTTTCACCTTGGCGCCTGTGTGCAAGGGTGCAGCAGGCCGCCCAAGGGATGCAGTCAAAGTGCTAAGCTCAATTAAACCATAGATAAAACCAAAAGTGCAAATCTGAGTGCTTGAGTGTGTAAACAAGATAACCAAGTATGGAAGCACACGAACCTGTGAATGGGGGTAGAAGATATAGATCAATCACACACGATAAACAACCCATAACACATGGATTTTTAAGGTGGTTCGGTTGTAACCCCGCAACCTACGTCCACCCCTCACCAAAACCCGGTGAGGCTTCCCTGTTGACTCACAGCTTGACCGGGGACACGTCCCAAACCACAGAACAGAGAAAACCCTCTTTCTGTCTTCCTACACACAAAGCCGGCAGGGACGGCTACACCGCAAATCGGAGAACTCCCGATTGCCTTCCTACTAACCACCGGTAGGGACGATCTTCAATTTCAATAGATTGAATGAAATGAAAATAGAACAAGATGAAAAAGCTCAAACAAGATATTGAGATATGCTAGAATGAAGTAAATCTTGTTTGAGATTGTTGGATCTTGAATCTGTTGCTTTGATCTTCCTTTGATCCTTTTCAGTTGATGGAGAAGATATAGGATGTAGCTTGATCTTTCCTTTGAATCTTCTTGAGTTGATGAAGAAGAATATTGGATGTAGCTTTGATCTTCCCTTGAGTTGATGAAGAGGTTTGAATGTAGCTTTGATCTTCCTTTTGATCTCCTTTGTGAGCTTGCTTGCTTCTCTTCTTCCTTGGAGATTGAGGGCTTCAGATATAGGCTTGAATCTCTTGGATTGGATGTAGAACTTCTACACGGAGTACTGTTCACGACTACAGTACCTCTTCTTCCTTGGAGCTCCTCTAGCCTCTCTTCATCTCTCTTTGCTCTTAATGATCAACTAGGGTTTCTAACCCTCTTGTGTTGGTTTTATATCTCTTTGGATGGTCAATAAACACATCCCAGACCAGATCCACATTTTGTGGGTGATTAGGTGACTTTTGGATTAAAGAAATCCATGGGGAATGGCCTTTCTCGAAGTGGAAAACAAAGTCAACATTGAAGGCTCGGGGCTGGCGGTCGACCTATGGCTTCTGGCGGTCGACCGCTACTGAGAAACGCTGTAGACGGATGTTCCCTGGGATTTCCGGTCGACCGCTACTGGGCTGGCGGTCGACCGCCACTAAAAGAACTGCAGACGGTGGGCTACTGGCTGGGGCGGTCGACCGCCCCTGTGCTGGCAGTCGACCGCCAGCTGGGCAGACCCCGGGTTTTCCCGGGTCGGTCCGTTAACTGCTTTAGCTCCGTCGCTTAAGTTCTTTAGCACCCCATTCATGTCTGTAGCATCACCCTTGACAGTCTAGAAGGTGTCAACTGAGGCTTTGACTTTGGGTTCTCTTGGTTATGCTTCTTTATGCATCGACCTTAACTGTCATTGAGCTTTCACTTTTACCAACTCCACTCCATTCCTTGGATTATCTTGTGACTTGCTATCTAGAAGTTGCACCGACCTTGAACCACCCATAAGGCAAGATATGCACTGACCATATGTGTGATGCCATTCAGCTTGATTTCTGTGCTTGAAACATGCTAGATTTCTGTGCCTCCAATATTGTCATATGTCTTGATATCTGTGTATCCAGTTACCTAGATTTGTGTGCCATTCTTGATCTTTTACACTGGGAGTATAATGACCACCAATATTGTATTGTCATATGCCTTGATATCTGTCTACTGGAAGTATGATGACCTGAAATGTATGAATATTAACATTATCAAATGTAGGTATTGTTCATTAATGACTACAGAGGCAGACATCATCAAAACCATAAAATTAATCATGTTGCACACATGTTAAACAGGTGCCATACCCTGTTCATCACATTGCTAAAAGACTGCCACTAGTCGTCAACAAACCACCAAAGTTTGATAAATTCAATGGACAAGGTTCGCCGAAAGAACATATAGCCTATTACATCAAAGTGATGGGCGATCTGACGACCGACGAATCCTACCTACTCAAGTTCTTCGAGTCCTCCCCCACAGGGCTCGCTTTTGAGTGGTACTCAAACCTGCCGGCTGGATCTATCAATGACTGGCCAGATATGCAAAGAAAGTTTTGGGAACATTTTCACGTTGCTGAAAGAGAAGTGACTGTACTCGACCAATATGCTTCCAAGCAGAAGAATGATGAGACTGCTTTGGAATATATTAAAAGATGGCAAAACCTCAGCATGAAAAGCAAGCGGCCGCCACACCAAGAAGATGCCGTGCAAATCTGCAAGTAAAATCTGAAGCGGGAGATTCTCGAGCGAATAATTGGAACTAAAATTAAGTCGTTCGACCATTTGAATAGGGTGGTGGCAGAAATTGATGCCTTTTTGGCAAGTTACCATGCTACTCCTGCTGTCTCAAGCCAGGGGATCAGGCGAACTAACGAACGACCGGCACTCAAGGCAGTTCACACTGTCGACTCCAAGTCAAAAAGGGAGAAAGGAGTATTCAGCCCTCTGCCTGCCAAACTCGCTAGACGTCGAGAGGGCCCTTCCCTGCAGAACAAGATGAAGAAACTATATGCCTTCCCCAGGAACAAGACTCGAACCTTGTTCGAATGGGCTGTCAAATACAACAAGATCACTCTCCCAAAGTCGAAGAAACCAGGGGATGCCAGTAGAAGGGATGATCCCCATTTCTTCCCTTATCATCAGATGCTTGGGCATCCCATTGAGGATTATCATATATTCAAAGATATAATTCAAGGACTCATCAAGAAGGTGACCTACACACGGGCGATTGCAAGGTGGATCCTCCGTGACCCCACGAAACGCCCGATCGGTAGAAGATCGCCAACACGATATCCATATATCGGCGATTGCCCGAAGGTGTGCCGGGAGCTTGTACAACCCGCACCTATGCACATATCCCACGGGAACACTTCAAATTCTCGAACCCGATACACGATGAAGAAGAGAAATCAAAGGTGCCGAGAGCACTGGGCAACCCGTTGCGGGGGTAGAGGCCGACCACGGTCGAGAAAAAGAAGAAGAAGATAAAAGATAAAAAGGGTGGCATCGCCCTCTCTTGTAATACACTGTCGGTCTTGCCCGACACGAGCCAGGCGGCTGAAGAAAAAGAAGATGAAGAAATATGCTTCGTGCCGTCGTAGACGGATCAACTAGAAACTTCTACCTCCCATTGTGATGGTAAATTCCGGGAGAACTTGGGGCATTCCCCATTGCCCAATGAAGATATGTGCTATCACGCACCCAGAGGACCAAATGCGTCCGATAATGATACTAGGGTGCCATCGGCCCCACCCGAAGTCAAGACGAGAAGTAACATTCCTAGCTCCTCCCAACCCAGCCCTGCTCAGGGGGCAGATGTATGCCAGATAATGCAAGAAGTTCAAGTGATAAGAAGGAAATTGCGGGCGATGGGTCTGGACTTAGTTGACTTGTACCCGAATTTGATAGTTCTGGCACCGACCGAAAAGTCAAGCGCAGAACAAACAGGTGAAATGAAGCTGGCTAAGGGGGAAGTCACCAAGGCCGAATCATAAACGATTGAGCAAAGACATGATGAGTCTGTTTTGGACTATATAAAAAGAGGGGGAAATCCCCGTGAAAGATGCGGGCACCCTCCGAGTTATGAAGACGTCATTCGAAGGTGCGAAAGAAATCTGAAAGATGAAATCCTACAAAGGGTGATGGACATTGAAGTCAGAACCTTTGAACAGTTGAATAACCTGGCAGCTGATGTTGAGGCCTTTTTGGTGAAATATTGCCCGGCCACGGCTATTCCAGATCAAAGGGATGAGTCAATTGATGAGCGACCAATGCAAGAAGAGATTAACGTACCGATTTCATAGCCTTCGTGAAGCAAAGGGAGAAGGCGAAGGAAGCGGCAAGCTCTTCAGCTATCAAACATGCCAGGCAACAATCCACGTTGCGGGCCAAGATGACAAAACCCGAATGTTTTTTCAGTGGGCATGCGAGCACGACAATATGAGTGGGGCCAGATGGAAAGATGACCCCCAATTCTGCTCTTACCATCAGCTAAAGGGGCACTCCATTGAGGATTGTTATCTGATCAAGGATATCATTAAAAGCCTAATCCAAAAAGATGAAATACAGATGGTCGAGCACAAGGTGAACCACCGCATCCTCATCAAATGCCCGACTTTAAGGGGACGGCCAACATTGCCCCACCTCATCAGCTGAAGAAGAAAGATGTAATCTGAAGGGCGTTTCACGTCCCTCGATTGCGGCACAAGACCGGAAGAAATGTAAAATAAAGATGATGCCCTATTCTGGGGGCCGATGCCAAAACATAGAAGACAAAGATCCGGGGATAAAGAAGTTACCATTCCATACTGCAGTATGCTGTCAACACATATTAAAGTTGAGAAAATGCAAGAAAGCAAGAGTCGGCCAGTGCAAAGCCGACGATTGAATGATGAAGCTAAAAGTCTCCTTGAGAGATGCTCCCCAGAAGATTCCCGATAAAGAGGTGAACCAAAGTTGTTCATATCTTCCCACCCTCCACAACCCTTGCAAGGTACTTCATGTGAGAGGGAAACAACTGAACGATCAACCATCGAACGGGATCAATTTACTCATAGGGGGCAATACTCGCCCGAAATGATAAGAAGAAGCATGACGCAGGTTCCCTACCGTCAATGCCAAGATGGGCGAGAGCCGAAAAGGAGGAGTCCTCCGATTATAACAAATAGACCAGTTCGACCACAACATAAAGATGCTCAAACCGATACACTGGCGAAGATCCAAAATTAACAACAGTCCCATTGGACAAAGCAACTGGAACTTAGGCCAACAAATACTCAAAGATATTCTAGAAGTTTAATGGTCGGCATTTGCCCCGGCAAACATTCAAAGATATTCAAGAAGCTCAATGTTTGGCATCTAAGCCAACGAATATTTCAAGATACTCAAAAAGTTTAACGGTTAGTGTCTGGCACGACGAATATTCCAAATTATTCAAGAAATTCAATCGTCAGCATCTGGCCTGACAGATTTCCCAAACTATTCAAAGATGTTCAATCGTCGATGTTCAGACTGGCAAAACTTCCAAGATGTTCAAGATGGTCGGCATTCAGGCTGGCAAATGCTCAGAAGATGTCCAAGATATTCAAAGAAACACCCGATGATATCAAGAAAAGATGTGCAACCATATCCAAGGTTGTTGAATTTGCTCGGCGACATGACTTCGTCTAAGTCGGCGTTCGTTTTACTCTTGGCATCATGACATATCGTCTAGGCCAAGTTGTTCGATGACATGACATTTTGTCTAAGCCGACGGATATTATGCCTTGGCATCATAACACACCATCTAAGCCAAGGTGTTCGGTGTCACGACTTCTCGTCCAAGCCGATAAATATTATGCCTTGGCATCATGACCTTCTGTCTAGGCCAAGTTATTCGGCATCATAACTTTCTGTCTAAGCTGATAAATGTCCTCCTTTGGACCCAAATCTTCCTTTCGAACCAAATTCGTTGACTTCGACACTTCATCAAGTCAACACCCATTTTACACTAACTCAGTACCCATGTCCTTTCGAGGCCTTAACCGAGCGGTACGGCCTGGACCTCTCATCCAGGCCAAAAAAACCCAATTTCCTTACGTCGGTGCCACGACCTTCCGTCTAAGTCGAAAAACTCACAAAAAAAAATAAAACAACGAAACAAAAAAACAAATAAAAATAAATAAACAACAACAAAAAAGAGAAAAAAAGATAATAAGAAGAAAGGAAGAGGAGCAGACACTCTAGTGTGAGTTTGTTTCTGAATGCATGCTCGCCTTGCTTGCATGAATGCCTATAATCTATTTAGTATACTTTCTTTGCTAGATAATGCTGTCCCAATTCTAGATATGTGTGTGTCACGGCATACACTAAGGGGGGAGAACCAATTTTTGGTGAGTGCATGCGTCTAGGAGAAGAGTCATAGCTACGTTGTTAGCGTAACTCATAAAATATACCCGAGACAAAACTCTCACACTTTGCATGATGTGATCAATGGCCTCTAACCATAAGGATCGCAGAATTTCTTCTTAGCACTTTATGGATGCTTGAAATCCTGCACTCACATGGAAACAATCGTGAAAAAAAAAGCGGCCAGCCCACTTGGCACAAAAAAAAGAAAAAATAATGAATAAGTGGAGTGCAAATCCTAATAGCTGGGAATCCCCACTGAAACAAAAGAGGAGACTCGCGCGAAATGGTGAAGCAGATTCCGTAGTAAAATTACAATAAGGATGAATCCTAGTGGTCGAGAATCTCTACTGAAACAAATGAGGAAACTCACGCCGTACGGTGAAGTCTAGAATTCAAAATAAACAAGGGGGCTGTATGAAGCTACCGAAAGCCGATAACCTGAAATGTATGTACAGGCGAAAAGAGTAATTCTCTAGTGTCACTTAGAACGTCTGCATATCCCTATGTTTGGGGTTCATCGCTGATATACCAACACTCTCATACTACAGAGAAATTATCTCGGATGTAGATTATGATTTAAACTATATAGGTAGGCTATGCGGTAATCTCTATACGCATGCGCACTCCCTTTAGTTGTGCTTCGTGGGACTACCATGTCAATGAATTACGGCCGCTGCCCTTATCCTATTCCTGATAGAGGGGAGATATTTTATATTTTTATGCCTGTTGTCACGAATGCTCGCATGCTTGAGTGAATAAATGATAAAGTGAAAATGATAAGAAGAAAATGAAATGAAAGAAATGATGACGATAAAATGAAAATGAAAAAAAATGATGAACGAAAATGAAATAAAAGAAATGATGATGATAAAATGAAAATGATAAAAAATATATATGAAGAAAATAAAATAAAAGAAATAATGATGACAAAATGAACACGATAAAAAAATGAAATGAAATCATGAGCGAATTTGAAATAAAAGAAATGATGATGATAAAATAAAAAAAATGATAAAAAATATAAATGAAAATGAAATGAATGAAAAGATGATGATAAAAAAGAAAATGACATAAAAATGATGATGAATGAAAGGATAATGATGTAAGATAAATGATTATGAAAATGATAATTGATACATGACACTTTCGAAGAGACCACACCAGCTGGCTCTATTCTCTCCTCCTTTACTTGGCACCCATATCCTTTCGGGTCTCAGCCGAGCGATCCGACCGAGACCTTTCATCTAAATCGGAGAAACCCGATCTCCTTGTGTCGGTATGAGTCCAAGTACCGATGATCGTTCGGCGTCATTATTTACCGTCTAAGCCGAGAATTGTTTCTTCTTGGTGTTATGACCTTCCGTCTAAGCCGATATTTATTCCGCCTTGGCGTCATGACCTCGCGTCTAAGCCAAGTCGCTCGGCGTCATGACCTTGTGTGTAGGCCGAGAGTCGTCTCACTTCGGCGTCATAACCTTCCATCTAAGCGGAGAATTACTCCACCTTGGCGTCATGACCTTGCATCTAAGCCAAGCCGTTCGGCGTCATGACCTTTTTGTCTAAGCCAAAAATTCCTCTACCTTGGCATCATGACCCTCAATTCAGCCTGCTGTCAGGAATGCTTGCATGCTTGAGTTGAGAATAGCCTCACGAAGCCAAAGATTCTCGCAGAGATATAAGCAGCATCCGCAGGCCCCGTTCCCTTATCCCTCGCTCATGACACCCACGGGTGGGGGGAATTTGTTGGCACTAAAAAAAAGGGAGCCAAACCCAATCCAAAAAATACAAGAAGAAAAGTGGGCCAATTGGGATTGGGCCAAGCCCAACACAAAAGGGAGAAGGGACGCACGGGTATTTATGCAGATGAAAAAAAAAAGAGGGTTAAAAAAAGAGGGATTTCTAAAAAAATGGAAATAGGAGGAAATTCACGGCACTATTCCTCCCTGTCACACGCTCTCATCGCGATGGATCACTACTCACCATCTTCTCCCTCCTGCGCATGGCATTAAATGTCGTTGATGCACGCATGCCTCCTCCGCACGACAGCAACACGTGAAGCACGACCAGCTCGCGGCCGGCCCATCCCGTGCAGGGACAACCCCCCTTGCTCTGCCGCATCCATCCTGCAAGGCCACGGCAGCAGCGGCTGCTGCTCCTTCGACAAAGCAACAACGGTAGAGGAGAAGCCCCCTTCAAACTCCCCTGGAAGCCATACTCGCAAGGATAGAAGAGAAGGGGGAGGGTCCACAAAAACAGAGAGAGAGGCTGTGAGGGATGCTAGTAGGGGTGGGTGTCCATCATTATTTCCCTTTCTTTTCTTCTTTCTGATCTATATGTTGTGAGGTTCAACCTTGATGTGTTTTTCTTTGTTAAAAAAATGAATAAGATTTAGGGCCACCGGCCCTGGCTTTCCTTCCCTTCCATGTGCACGATGGTGTTCCTTCCCAATAGGGGCTAGATATATATATATATTTATGTGTGTATATATGTGCATATAAGTATAGCCTTTGTTCTATCTCCAACCCCCCTCCTGGGTTGAATGAAGGAGGGAGATGGACTTTCATCCAGATTTTAATCATATATATATATATATATATATATGCTCTGTATCATTCCTTCCTTCTCGGGCTTTCTCTTTGTTCTCACAGTAGATAGGATAGACCCTTTTTTTTAATTACTCCTAGCCACCCATTTGGTGATTTTCACCACGATGGCCACCGACCCGGAGCTCACTCCCTTCCATGAGTGTGGCCCCGGGTTGTCAACCATCGGAAGCCCAATATACGCCTTCTTCGCTTTGCTAAGAGCATGATTTTCTTCTCAGAACCCCATTTTGGAGTTTGGACCGACTATATGGCCATAATTCAAAAGGAGTGAGATATATGAGATTTAGTCCCGAATAATTGATTGTTTTCTACTGATTCCGGCTTCGGGTTCTTGATCACTCATGGACCCCCGGGGGCTCGTTACTTCTTAACGTGGACCCCGGGTGATTTTCCCTTTGAGGAGTGAACATCAATGGCCGTTTACGGCGATAGCTCAAAAGTCCACGACTTGACGACGAGTTTGTGGCGGCCCATGGGTCGTCGGGGTCCTTCGTAGGCTAGCCCTCGGGATCTTAGCGCCCAAAACGGGTGACAGGATGTTGCCGCTTCCGTGCGCATTCCTATTTGTTTAGGGGCCATACCAAAGTTTCTCCGTAGGTGCGTCCCCTTTTTACACCCCGCCAACGCTCGGGGATAAGGGGAGGTGTTGCCGGAATTTTGCCAGACAGCATGAAGATAAAATCGCCAAGTTGTGTAAATTAAACTTAATGGCTGCCATCACAGACCACTGAACAAAATTTAGAAGAGAATTCATCGATATGGATTGATCTATACACATAACACAAAAAAGGGGATTATGGTCAATCCTCTGAATCTGCTAAAAAAAACACAGAACATCAGGGATTAAAGGTTGAGCATGCATAAAAGGACATTGTTGGCTCTGCTAATGCAGGAACAAGCAAGATAAAAAAATGAACTAAAAAGAAAAAGAACACTGGATTTGATAAACGAATTAAGTCACTGAACCTCAAGAGAAGAAGAAGATAATGGCTAATGCAATTTCCGAAATCTGTTAAAATCGGAATGAGCATAATAAAAGAAATGAATGATGAGTGTGAAGTTGAATTTCCTAGGCCAAAGCTGAAATCCCTATACCAAAAGAAAATCATTTGCCTGCATCCCTTTCAACCCCCTAACACCCTGCATCCCTTTCGAAGCCTGCATAATGCATATGGCCTCATGAATAAAATTTCAAGTGCAAGCAAGGTTCCATACACATCTAATACCATCCTCCAAAGTTGCATATGATTTTCCACTGACACTTCACATACATGTGCTATTTGAGCAATTAATACCCCCCTTTCAACCCAGTTATGTCGGGCTATCCCAGGCTGTATCCCAGAGGTCAACTCTCCCCCCCTTTGAGGCCAGCCAGCCCTCCACTTGTCCTCCATGGCCTCGCATATGATTTGGCGTGTCAAGATGTATTGATATTTGATTTTCCCATTCATGTGTGTCATGTATCTTTCAAAAAAACTCATCCAGCGATAAAACAAGCCCAGTGGCAGCTGAATGTATGGGTGAGTCTGCACAAAAGAAGAAGATGCATTGTCAGTAATGATTTTCAAAAATCTGTCAAGATAAGGATGAGCAACAAAAAATGAATGAAATAAAGAATGGATAAAAGAAAAAAAAGAAACAACACTTGAGAAATCCATTAAAGGGCCCTCTATACATTTGCACGTATATGGCCTTCACAGCCGAATTTTAGAGACCAAACGAAAACCCATGGTCATTGGCATATAGATCGTGTCCATGAACATATGTTCAAAAAAGAGACCCTCATATGCATTGGCATGCACTTTGTCTCAAGATCGAATCCCATGGGAGGACAAAATTCCATCTGCACGTGAATGGCTACCGTGAATAGATGTTCAAAGGTAAGCAAAGCTGCATGAATATAACAACTTGTGCATGATGAGCAATCCTTATACCTTCGGGTAATTAGTTCATCTCCCCTCCCCTTTGCATGGCTAGAATTAACAGCAAAATCAAGAAGAGCAAACAAAAAAAAATAGAATGCAAAACAAGAAAAACGAAGGACAAAAAAAACAAGGAAATTTGCAGTCCTGGGCTAAAGGGGTCGACTCAGGGAGTCGACCCCCTTTTAGCTCGGCTCTACCCGGGCTGCTCGGCCCTGGGACATGCCCAGGAGTTGCCTCCCAGAGTCGACTCCTGCTATCCTAGTCTGTACCCCAGAGCAGCACATGCACATCCCCTTCTTCCTGTCTTTCAGGCTAGCTAACCTTATATAAAAAAGAAACTGTATTTCAAGCAAGGGCTGGATACCCAATTCTCCAAATCTGAACAAAAGATTTCCAATCCAAATGAGTTCACATATGTTGAACCCCAAAAGAAGAAGTGGTAATGACCAACACGATTATATAAAATTGCTAAACTCTGAATGAACAGAACAAAAAAATAATAATGGTCAATCTTATAAATCTGCCGACCACAAAATGAATAAAACAGAAAACAGGAAGAATGATCATGGGATTCTCTGATTCAAGGGCTGAGGGCCAGTTTGGGCTAATAGATATGTACAAAAGTGTCACGTGTGATGATCAAAACACAAATTTCTGATCAGTCAAGTGGAATCATGCGTACCGAGCTCCAAGAGGAGAGGAAGGTTTGATCCCTGAATTTCTGAAACTAAGATGAACAAAAATAATGAATGGGGACCCCCAGATTAAAAACAAAAATTTCCTGCATGATGGCCACCAAGGAGGTGGCCACTAAATTCCCTGAACTTTTGAAGTCCAATGGGTTAAAAAGGAGTTGCAGAACTCAGACCTCAACATGCCCCTCCCCCCAATCATCCATTCATATACATACTTGCATGTGCATCTTGCCTATATTTCAGATGGGAATTTTAGAATGAAATGGGACACAATCGTACAGATTAGAGCAGAAACTTCAGTCAAAATAAATTCGTGCCCATTGAACTCCAATTGATCAAGCAACATTCTGAAACCTGCTAAAAAAATAGATTGAGCAGAAGCAGAGTAGAATGATGAATTTGAAACCCTAAGCTTTAAGCTTAAGACCGAAATTCCTGCATAATGGCATTTACTTGCATGTTGTCCCTTGAGTATTTGATGCTCTAGGAGTATCACCCAAATTTTTTTTTCAAAGGCAGAGTTGATGTTTGGGCTGACCCTGTGCAGCCAGCTGCACAGGGGTCGACCCCCCCCCCCCCTTGTTCCAGGGGTCGACCCCTTTGTGAGGCCTGCCAGCCCCTTTCATATGGCATTTGTAACTCTGCATTTTGCCTGATGTACATAGATGCATTTCAGAATACGCTTCCTAACATCCCTCATCCCGGTATTAAATGCTCACCAAGAGTCCTCATGCATCTTAATGTTGCTGAACAAAGAAATGAAACTAGAAAAAGAAATGATGAACCTTCTTAAACAAAAGAAAAGAATCTGAACCTGAACTTTGCATGCTGCATATTCTGTTCATATTGCATTTGCATGCTGCAAATTTTGCTCATGTTTTGCTCATTATGCAGGAAGAAGCCCAAAAAGTGAACCCAACTGAAATATGAACCTCCCTAAAAATCTGAAAGGATGCACGGAATAAACAAAGAAAAGCACGTGAAGAGCTCACACTCAGATTTAATTAAAAGGCCAAAAATTGAACTTTGAGCATTTCTGCCTATGTGCAGGGAACAAGAATTAACAAAAAAGGGGAGGTGATGACGAAGCCATATACTGAAATCCCATGCATGTATTCTTGTATATTTGAATTCAGAATTGCACACTCCATGCATGAGCTCAAAAAAATGCATATGCTCGCATGAGTTCAGAAATGCATTTGTATGTATGAACTCCAAGACCCCATTTGCATATATGCAAATTCCGAAACTGCATCCTCGTGCAGAACCCAGAAGTGATGAACAAATGGAGATAAAAGATTACAAAGAAATACTGAATGAACTCCCACAAAACCCGATAAGAAGATAGCCCGAACAAAAAAAAATGAACTGCATTTCTTGCTGGGTTCGGTCGACCGAAATCTCCCCATTGGTCGACCGATCAGCATGGAGTCGACCCCTTGATCAGGGAGTCGACTCCTTTCACCAATCCCCATCCCTGGGAGGATCGGTTGACCGAATAGAGATTTCGATCGACCGAAACCCCACATTTCAACAAAAAAAGGGAAACAAACAACGAAGAATGCAATACAAACAAAGATGAATAAAATAACAAAAAGGGGGAGAAAGAACCACAATAAAATACAAACAAAAATCAATAAAGCAATAAAAGAATGAATGATAAACCATGGATATCAACAAAAATGATGAACCTAAAAACCACCCTCTTAAGGAATTTAAATGGCGTTTATCCATGGTTCCTCCCCCCTGACCCGATGAGAGGGGCATATCAAATATGGCCTCCGCATGGCATGCCCGGCCCAGGGAATTACCCCACTATGGCCGTGGGTCGACTTTGCCCCGGGTTGATAATCCACTAAACTTATACCGTTTCGAGCAGGATTTTAGGCCCTATGGCCTCCTTCTTTGAGCAATAAACTTGTTGTTCCCCGGCATACATATGACCCGATGTTGCTTATACAGATTTACGATATTTTCAACCCGGACGTCCGTCCGAACATGAAATGGTCAATATACGATCGGCATGATTTTGAATATCCAATTTGCACCTTAATATAGGGGATTTTAACGCTCTTTGATATATCTGTTACTCCTTTCACGAAATTCAATCTTCTGGCCATGAGGCCCCATATCTTGGAAATTAATCAAAAGCTTTCCCCTCTCCGAGGGGATGTAAATAGCGTCATGACCTTTATGGCATGGCGGGTCTCCAGTCCTGACCCGATACCCATACTCATCTGATTAGTCAGATCGAGTGCACCCTGGGTTCCGAACAACTCCAGTCTTGGAGCCCGAATAAATTGTCACCTAGGTGACTTGCACGCCCTCGCACTTGATAAAATGATAAAAATGATAATATAATTAAATGATAAACCGATAAATCGATGAACGCTGCCCTGATATTCCAAAATAATATATAAAAAAGAAATTTTAGTGCGTCCAATAGGAACGGAGGGGGAGGAGGAGGGAAAGATGGAGGAACAGGGAGGGGGGAACGTCATCTGAAGGAGGAGGGGGAGAGGGGTGGGAGTGTGGGGCTTCAAGAGTTGAGGAAGAGATAAGGGCTTATCTGACTTTGATCGAGTCGGTCCGAGTCGCATATAATCCGCAGTGTGTCATATCGGATTAGAGAGGCTCCGATCCGATCCGGATCAACGAGTCGTCGAACTTGGGTAAAGAGTCACCTTGAATCAATAGTACTGATCTTCTAAATTCAGTCCCCATATCGTGACCCCATTAGGAGTGCCACTGCTTTTGCTCGTAGCGTAGAATTAGCCATTGGAGTTAATTGGAGATCATTGGGTGTGCAGCAATTTGAATGTCCTGTCCTAATTGAAAACAATAGCTGCAGCTACAAACTGGGTATCAATGAGTGCTGCATCAGCTATTCGAGTTCAAACTTCCAAGAATTTGGTTACATAACGCAAATATTTAGTTTTCAAAGTTCTTATCCATAATAACTCAGGTTCGTTTGGAATGTCCAGCCAAGATTCATGAGGTAAGTCATTTCAGTTTCGCCCTCATCCTTTTAGAAGATCTTCCAGTACTCAACAATATTCTCCACTCCAGGGCTCCATTCTTCAGTGGACATTCGCTCTGAGTTTATCGTAAGCACCACACATAGATCTTTCTTGCTCTCGTTTCGTCACCATGGGAAGATTTATATAAACCTCTCATACTGAAGGTAGGAGTTGAAGCGCATAATGTTTTTGTTAACATCATCGATCGGTCTGCGCCCCTCAGTTAACAGCCATAGAAAAGAGAGCATACACGGACATAAGAGAACTCAATAGTCAATTTGGGTGATGGCATGCATTTCCAGACGACTGCATCAGGAAATTAAAAGGGAAGAACATATGTGAGGTAGGATCAATTGCCATGGCCACTGCCCATTTAACCGAGAGGACCGAAATACTTGACTGAGATGAGAAGAAGAGCAAAAGGCAATAAATTTTACTATCCCACATAATTAATTTACAACAAATATCCTCATTGCTCAGGATCCACATAACCTCAGCTTACACGTTACGTGCACGAGGAAAGCATCTCTGATTGTCTTCCAAGCCTAGGCACAAAATCAAAGATATGGCTCATCACCACCTGAATCCGCTTCACTTGCCCGGGACGAAGTTGGTGGCATAGGCCCAGGCATTGTTGTTGACGGGGTCGGCCAGGTGGTCGGTCAGGTTCTCCAGGGGGCCCTTGCTGGTGACGATGGCCTGCATGAAGAACCTGAACATGGAGAACATGGCCAGCCTGCCGTTCTTGATCTCCTTCACCTTTAGCTCGGCGAAGGCCTCCGGGTCATCAGCAAGGCCGAGTGGGTCGAAGCTGCCACCGGGGTAGAGGGGGTCGGTGACCTCGCCCAGCGGCCCGTCGGCAATGCGGTACCCCTCGACGGCGCCCATCTGGATGACCTGGCTGGCCCAGATGGCCAGGATGCTCTGAGCGTGGATGAGGCTGGGGTTGCCCAGGTAGTCTAGGCCGCCCTCGGAGAAGATCTGGGAGCCGGCCTTGAACCAGACGGCCTCACGCCTGGTTCATCTGCTTAGTACGGTGAGGGTATGTCGTTTGCACTTCCCTCACGCCATATTTAGCCGTAACATACAAGTCAACACCCACCATACGCGAGACGTTATGACAAGGGTGAACATCCCCTCATGCCGGGATTCCCCCTCGCGTGCTCGTCGGTTCCAACCACGCACGTACCATGACGTCACGCTCTCCCGCAGTCACGAGGCCACGTTCGACCTCTCTACTCGAGCCGTGACCGGCCCTCACCCAGACACAGAATCGATGCATCCCTCCAGTCATCCAGTCAAAAGCCCCCTCGTTCGGCACCGCCACCATGGCCCACGCCATGGGAGGGGGCCTCTGTAAAACACATATGTGTTTGTCCATCAAGCACTGACCCGGGGATAGATCATCACATCGAAATTGTCCCGTGGCGTGCACCAGTTGTACCCTGGCCACTACGGCCCACATGTAAAGACATGTATATATCAAATATTACACCACCAATTGGACGAATGCTCTCGCATCCACGTTTAGGCCCCCAGCTTGCTATCTACACCACTCGGCATCCGTGCTTGACATCCTACCCCCAGTAAACACCCCTTAGTGAAAAGCGTACCCACAGCTGCTGAATGCTCCCAGCCCCCTACCCATGGCTTCAGACATATATATAGACTTTTCTTCAGCTTAGCACGAAGGTATTCGGATTCAATCCGATGTAAATAAACACTGGTTGCTTGCGGCCAGTGGGGAAAGACGTCCAGTACACGATTCCCGTAATCGCCTACGCACTCGCACCCATGGAACCCCTTCTCTCCACGTGTCGCCTGATCGCCCGAGCCCACGTGCCACATCCTAGTGACGCTTCCCCGGTCAACCCTTGGTTCCATGGGTGATTGTCGAGAAATCGACTGGCACGCCCACACCATGTCTGGTTAACCCTTATCCTAACACTTCCGTGCCATTTGACCCTTTTCGACTTTCCGTGAAAGGAGAGTGCCCGATACCGCCATGAGAGGCATGCAACCATAAGGAGGATACCCAAGATACATCAAACTCCAGTGTCTTCCTTCCCCGCTGTATCTCTTCCTTCACCCCGGTTATTCGGCATAAAAAAACCCGTAGCGACAATAGGATAGACCCTTTTTTTTTAATTTCTCCAATTAAGCCACCCATTCGGTGATTTTCATCACGATGGCCACCGACCCGGAGCTCACTCCCTTCCATGAGTGTGGCCCCGGGTTGCCAACCATCGGAAGCCCAATATACGTCTTCTTCGCTTCGCTAAGAGCGTGATTTTCTTCTCAAAACCCCATTTTGGAGTTTGGACCGACTCTATGGCCATGATTCAAAAGGGGTGAGATATATGGGATTTTGTCCCGAATAATCGATTGTTTTCTACCGATTTCGGCTTCGGGTTCTTGATCACTCATGGACCCCTGGGGGCTCGTTACTTCTTAACGTGGACCCTGGGTGATTTTCCCTTTGAGGAGTGAACATCAATGGCTGTTTATGGCGATAGCTCAAAAGTCCATAGCTCGGCGACGAGTTTGTAGCAGCCCATGGGTCGGCGGGGTCCTTCGTAGGCTAGCCCTCGGGATCTTCGCGTCCAAAACGGGTGACGGGATGTTGCCGCTTCCATGCGCATTCCTATTTGTTTGAGGGCCATACCGGAGTTTCTCCGTAGGTGTGTCCCCTATTTACACCCCCCCAACACTCCGGGATAAGGGGAGGTGCTGCCGAAATTTTGTCGGACAGCGTGAAGACAAAAATGCCAAGATGTGTATTGGCTCCGCTCCTACCTTCTCTGCTCAATTTGTTTGATGCTCATTTAAAATTAGCTGAAGATAAATTTGTAATTTTAGTTGCTTATTATGTCTAATTAATATCTTGAATCTACGTGCTTTCACTAGTTTGTTGCAATTTCAGTTGTTTATCCTGCTGGTTTCCCAAAATGGAGTCTACAGTGTAAAATGGCATTTTGGTGTTGGGCATTCACCAAATGAATAAGAATTGTGTTGTACAGAAGATTGGACATTGAATTTATCTAGATTTTAGTATCTGAAAACAGATATTCACCAAAACATCCTCATCCTCTCCCTCTGGATCCACACACACCCTCCTTGTACATGCACAAGGACGAAGGCACACCCCCCAAACATCATTTGCCGGGGACGAAGTTGGTGGCGTAGGCCCAGGCGTTGTTGTTGACGGGGTCGGCCAGGTGGTCGGCCAGGTTCTCCAGGGGGCCCTTACCGGTGACGATGGCCTGCACGAAGAACCCGAACATGGAGAACATGGCCAGCCTGCCGTTCTTGATCTCCTTCACCTTCAGCTCGGCGAAGGCCTCCGGGTCATCAGCAAGGCCGAGTGGGTCGAAGCTGCCACCGGGGTAGAGGGGGTCGGTGACCTCGCCCAGCGGCCCGCCGGCAATGCGGTACCCCTCGACGGCGCCCATCAGGATGACCTGGCTGGCCCAGATGGCCAGGATGCTCTGAGCGTGGATGAGGCTGGGGTTGCCCAGGTAGTCCAGGCCGCCCTCGGAGAAGATCTGAGAGCCGGCCTTGAACCAGACGGCCTCGCCGAACTTGACGCCGTTGCGGGACAGCAGCTCCGGGAAGACGCAGCCGAGGGCCCCCAGCATGGCCCACCTGCTGTGGATCACCTCCAGCTCGCGGTTCTTGGCGAAGGTCTCGGGGTCGGCCGAGAGGCCGGCGGTGTCCCAGCCATAGTCACCGGGGAACTCACCGGTGAGGTAGGACGGGGGCTCCCCGGAGAAGGGGCCGAGGTACTTGACGCGGTCAGGGCCGTACCAGGGGCTGCCGGAGGCGGCGGGCTTGGGCCTGCCGCCTGTCTTCCTCATGCTGACCCTTCCCTCGCCGAGGACCTCAGAGGCGGCCGGGGCGAGCTTCACAGCCTGCCCGGCGAAGGAGGGGGAGGAGAGGGCCATGGTGGCAGCCATTGGGGTACTGGTGGTGTTTAGTGGGGGGTTGGAGGTGACCTCTCTGAGAAGCAGGTCCCAGACGTAACAGTGGCTGAGGTGGTCAGGAGGCCATGCACTGGTGGGATTATTAAGAGAAGTTGGGCGGGAGAGAGAGGCAGCTAGTACAGGAAGATGGGGGTCCTTATCTGAGGATCTCTATTATCTTTGTTCCCATTGGTTGAGAGGGTGAACGTTAGATCCTTGTGCTTACTTGGAGGATCTATGCACCACAAAAAGAGGGGTCTTTCCCTTCACGTGGTCGGTGTGTGAGATTTTTCCTCGTTTCCCCGAACAAGCTCTTTATCCTGCAACCGATTTCTCTGGGTTGAGTTCTCTTTTGTGGAAATATTAATCGTCAAGAACTTGGATTTTCTGTCTGCCTGCCTGCCTAATTAAACCCACGTAGGGATCCGACATCCCATTAATATCGGACCCAATTCTGAATGAAATATCGGATCCGAGAAAGAAATTATGTACGTATTTATGGCTTCGGAGACTAATTAAGTGCATGCTGCAGTCGCAGTTAAATTAATTTCGCCTCTCGAGTGTTTCCTGATAATTATAACTATGTATAAGCAAGGTAACATGTTACTTATAAAATACAGTCATATATATAGAAAGTGCATATGTGAACTTATGATTATTCTCTTTTTTCTTTTTTCGTCGTAAAGGGGTTTTTTGTTGAAGTTTATATCAAAACTAATGCAAAATATATTTTGTGCTATATACTAAAAACATGATGATGGACTCGACACTACACCATTATATATATATATATATATATATATATATATATATATGCAGATAAACTACAGTCAAAACATGCTTGTAGACACTACATTTATACTTTTTGCGGATAAACCGCTCATTTATACCTTTTGTGGATAAACTGCTCTTAGCAACATGATTGTGGACTTGACACCACACCAAAAATTTATTTCGCATACTTCACCCAAATTTCTTAGAACCTTCTTTACATCACATGTCTTCTAGGGTTTGCCATACCTCTGGCTGACAATATTTATATTGGTATCAGATTAAGAACTCTACATGGAGATCGAACCATCTCAAGAGAAATCTTTTTTGCATGACAAATTTGAGGCTGCTTCCTTTGGTAGAAGCCAAAACACTAAATGGTTTAAACTATGATAAATGGAAGACTCGTACGGAGATCTTTCTTCGGACCATGGACTATGAAACACGGAGCTTATTGAGGATGACCTTTATGAGACAATGGGAAAGGATGAAGAGCGGAATGAAGAGCATTTCAGGAAAGACTCTATAAATGCCAAAACAATTATTTGTTGAAATCAGGTGCATGCAATTTAGAAAATTGTACTATTACTTAGTTGAAAATCTCATTGATGTTACATAAGTTAAAGTGTACAACATTTTATAATAAAAGAGTCATGGGAAGACTCGCTTTATTGATAAAATAGGATTAAGCACGAGTTTCTTTTAGAAAAGGATTACCTGAATATTCTTAAGATCTTCTTAAATTACTTATATATCCCTATCTTTATGATATTTATCTCTAAACTTCTTTATGATATGGCGAGGAGAAGGACCAATCGGCACTACGATAGGCGGGGGGGGGGGACCTCCCCATGTACATAGGCGATGAGAAGGAGCACTTTATAGGACGGACAGACCTCCTTGGCCTCCCAATCTTCCTGGAGCTTCTTCGTCACTCCCCGGAGTACTACTACGAGTAGCGCGGCATGCTCCGCATCCCCTACCCATCCCCTTCTTTCAGTGCATCCTCGACCTCCTCCTCACTGGCACCGATGTCACCGACGTCGAGCTCGATCAGGGCTTCTGGAAATGGCACTAACTGGTGCTACCCTCCTCTAGATGGTCACCACTAGGGCTTGTTCTTGGTTGTGTTATCCCACATTCATCCTTAGAGAGAGCTTCTGTATAGAGTGACTGAGTGAGGTAGATTAGAGTGGGGGTCAGGGCATGAGACGAGGGTGGCACATCTCATAAATTACGCTCTCACCGAAGGCTCGGGGACTGTTGTGGCGGTCTCTAGAGTGGGGGAGGACAATGTCGGTGATGATGCTGGCCACAAGGGTGAGGAAGAAGGAGGATCCATTAAGCTTGTTGTTTGAGATATTGAAGTCGTTCATCCCAGATATGTTGAAGCTGGAGTGGTTGCCGGAGTAGCCATTGTCCTCAAGGAACCAGCCCCATCATCCATTATTCTCTAGACCTGCCAGAGGTGCATCTCTCTCTCTCTCTCTCTCTCTCTCTCTCTCTCTCTCTCTCTCTCCTTCCAACAAAATGAGAGGGCAAAATGATAATCTCACATGAGTGCGTTACCACTGATAACACGGGACGTAACCGCAGTGACAACTCAGGTTAAGAGATTTGAGTGGTCTAGGGGTAAATATCATAAAGGTAATAATAAAAGCTTAATTTGAGAATATTTTATGGGTATATAGGTAACCTTGCCTTTCTTGTAATAGATAAATCAAATGAGGATAAATTTCTTCCATTGACCAATTTATCGTGTCCATGGAATTTTGCAGAACACAACATGACACTGCATGTGCTACTCCATTTGTAGTCTTTTCGGCAAAATTTGATAGACATAAGTAAATGGGTTTTGCTTCAGAAATTCTATGCAGTCATATATGAAAGCTTGGATAACCCTCATTCTCTATTGTACGTAGATACTAGGAGTAAAGAGCATGGTTCGTCGACTCAGTGCGACTCAGACCGACTCGGGCGTACTGCCCCGGATCTGAGAGAAGTCGGTCCGTGATCCGCCAACTTCGACTGAGTCATCTCCTCCTCCACACTCTACAGTAGTGGCAGTAGTAGAGGACATAAACGATACTAGAAACAATAGCAGATGACTTTCTTTGTCCTCCCCCCTAGGCAACAGATGGATCTCATCGAAAGAGGAAGGGGAAGAAGGAGGGGAAGAGGGAAGAGCAGGGAGGGAGAGGGGAACAACATCTGAATGGGGAGAAGGGAGGAGGAGGGGAAGATGGAGGAGCAAGGAGGGGGAGGGGAACTGTTGGCACTAAAAAAAAGGGAGCCAAACCTAATCCAAAAAGTAGAAGAAGAAATGTGGGCCAATTAGGATTGGGCCAAGCCCAACACAAAAGGGAGAAGGGGCGCACGGGTATTTATGCAAATGAAAAAAAGAGAGGGTTAAAAAAAGAGAGGGATTTCTAAAAAAACGAAATAAGAGGAAATTCGCGGCACTATTCCTCCGTGTCACACCCTCTCATCGTGATGGATCACTGCTCACCATCTTCTCCCTCCCGCGCATGGCATTAAATGTCGTCGATGCACGCATGCCTCCTCCGCACGACAGTAACACGCGAAGCACGACCAGCCCGCTGCCGGCCCATCCTGTGCAGGGACAACCCCGCTTCCTAAGCCGCATCCATCCTGCAGGGCCACGGTAACAGCAGTCGCTGCTCCTTCGACAACGCAATAACGATAGCCACGTCGGTAGCAAGAGCTACAGCAGTAGCCGTCGTCGCAGCAACAACAGCCATTAGCAAGGCAGCAGTAGAAGCAATGCGAGTAGTGCGACAGCAGCATGGCAGCGGCTCAAAAGAAAAAAAAGAAATGCAGAGGCGTCCCTCCGAAACAGGGCTTCCGGCCCTGGAGAGGGGGATTTCTGTAACCCATATAAGAGCAGCCAAACTAGGCCCGTCTGGACCGAACGAGGCTCAGCTCATCCAAGTGACAGCCCCACGGGACCCACTTAGGCTAAAAAGCCCAATAAAGATTACTCGGGATCCCCCCTTCCTCGGCGGCCCTTAGGCTCGGAAGGCCCGAGCGTCAGAATGGAGGAGGACCCATGCCCGAGTTATCCCTTCACTGGGATAGAGGCAAGCGCCTTGCGCCCACTCCGACCTGACTCCGTCCGAGTTATGCCTATCGCTCGGACAGGGCTGGCACCTTTTATGCTCGGACCAACTGATGAGTGCTTATCCACGCAGTCGTTGAAGTGCCCTTTATGAACATGAGTTTATGAGGATAAAGGATCCATGATCCCTCAAGGCCATGAAGATCCCACGATGAGGACGTAACGATCCCACGATGAGGATGTAACGATCCCATGATAAGGACGTAACTCCCGCCTAAAACTCCTCAGCTTACGGGACTCATAAGGTGAGCACACTATATAAACCAGTGATTCCCTCCAGTGAAAGGGAAGGGCAATACACGCCTAAAAACCCCTGAGCAGGAACCACTTCACCACCTTGGTGTTGGGGGATCTTGTGCACCACTTTCTACCTCCCTCCCTATCTTCCACCAGTGCTCTACTGACTTAGGCATCGGAGGGTTTTCCCCAGGGAGCCATCCCTGGGCCCCCTGATCCGTTTCCCTTTCTCTGCAGTTCACTTCCCGGTGATCATCCTCCCAGCTCAGGACAAGCGCGAGATCACGCCCCTTCATCTGGCGCCGTCTGTGGGAAACGACCAAAGAGTCAGTATGGTGAGAAGAAGTTCAGGGAGGAAGTCCGCCGGCGACAGGGGAAAGGCCATGGTGGCGGCGGGGGGAGGCCCATCTCAATCCTCCCAAAACCCCCCTCCGGCGCCAACACTCCCGCCGACGGACCGCCCCCTCCCCCCACGGCGGCAGGGCTACCGCTTAACGGCGGCACTAACGCCTTCCAAGCCCTCAACGCAAAATTGGACGTCCTCGTGGAACTCATGAGGACCCAGGCAGCCAGGGATGGGAATGGAAGGTCACGCGCCCCTCCGGAGAGCCCTCCCCGCGAGAACGTGTCCCAGCACACCACCGGAGGCCGCTTCACTCTCTGAGGGCAGCAGCTTATCCGCAACAGAACCGGAGGACCCTCGCAAGCCCCCCCTCCGGAGCAAGAGGCTTCCTCCACGCCGAAACGGGGTAGGCATGGGGCACGCCGTCCCCTCCCGGAGACCGAAGTCCCCAGGGAGCGCCAGGACAGCCTGCCATCACGCCCCCTCAGCCCTACGGCGCAGCGACAGCCGGAGCTATCCCTCCGATTACGAGAATTCGAGAGGCGTTTCGCAGAGCAGGAGCGCGCCCTACGAGCCCTGTAGAAGACCTCTCCACCAGAGGATGAGGAGAGATCCCCGTTCTCCGACCATATCTTGAAGGCAGAGGTGTCTCCCAGAGCCTCCATCCCGACCTTCAAGCCCTACGACGGCCAGGGTGACCCGGCCGACCACTTTGACAGCTTCAACGCCCTGATGACCCTTCATGGAGCGTCCGACGCCATCAAGTGACGAGCCTTTGCAACCACCTTGGTCCAAGGCGCCCAAGCATGTTTTCGGGCCCTCGCCCCCGGATCCATCCAAGACTTCAAGCAATTCGGGCGAGTATTCAAGGAGAGTTTCACCGGCAGCGGTCCCCCAAGGTTGGTAGCGGGGCTTTTGGCCCTCAAACAGGCTCAAGGGGAGAAGCTTCGGGCCTACATTACCCGATTCAAATCAGAAGCCCTAAGGATCCCCCGCCTGGACGTCGCCTCGGCCATAACCGCACTGACCGGGGGCACCCGCGACGAGAACCTCCGCCGTGAACTTGTCCTCCACCCTCCCTCGACCCTTGCCGCGCTAGTGACTCTGGCATTGCGCCATGCCGAGTGCAAAGAAGTGCTCAGCGCATGCCGAGACGCAGCCGGCTCAAGTCGGGAGGGGGACAAGAAGCGGGCACCCGAGCCAAGCTCGGGCCAAGGAAAAAGGCTGAACCGGGACGGGGAACGTAAGGAACCATCACGGAAGTATGTGCGGTACACTCCCCTAACCGCTCTAGTGTATGAGATATATGAAGACATCAAAGGCTCGGGCCTCCTCCGCCAACCCGAGCCAATGAAGTCGAAGAACCGCCGTCGCAGCAAGCATTTCCTATTCCACAACGACCACGAGCATCATACCGGCGACTGCCATCAGCTCCAGGACGAGATCGAGCGTCTCGTTCGTCAGGGGCACCTCCCCCGGGTCGTGGCCGGGCACCAGGAAGATCGGGGCGCCCCAGAAGAAATCGACAATGCCCCCCGAGGAGTCCACATCAACGTCATCGTCGGAGGAGCTACATCAGGAGGAGACAGTGGCCGAGGAAGGAAACGTCATGCTGAGCGGGCGAGCCGAGCCATCGAGCCTCCCAGGGCCCCGCCGAGTGAGCCCCAGGTCATAGTCTTTCCCGACCAAGACCTGGAAGGGCTAAGCACCCCACATGACGACGCCCTAGTCATATCGGCCACAATAAACCATTGTAACGTAGACAGGATTCTAGTTGACAATGGAAGTGCCCCTGATGTATTATCCTATGAGTGTTTCCTTAAGATGGGGGAGGATCCGTCTAATCTCCGCCCGATCCGAACCCCCCTATGCGGGTTCAATGGCCAGGCCACTTATCCCGAGGGAGCCCTAAGCCTGCCGGTTACTCTTGGCACCCCACTCAAAACCGTTACGATCATGGTGGACTTCATAGTGATCAAAGGTATGATAGCATACAACGCAATCTTCGGCCGGGGAATCCTCAGCCGAACGAAAGCGGTGCCTTCTACCTATCACCAAAAGATGAAGTTCCCCACCAAAAATGGGTTGGGAGAAGTCTGAGACAACCAGGCCATGGCCAGAAGGTGCTACAATATCTCGGTTGAAGCCACAAGGCCGGACGGGAAGAACAAGGGCCCCCGGGAAGTTGAGGAAAAATCCGCAACCGCCGAACCCGGAGGCGAATTGCTAGCGTTTTTCCTAAACGATGACCCGACCCTAGGAGTAAAGATCGGAGCCGACCTAACATCTGAGGTGCAACAACAATACAAGAAGTTACTTTCCGTGTACGCCCGGGTCTTTGCATGGTCTGATGATCAACTCTCCGGGATACCGGAGGAGACGGTGATGCATAAGCCCAACCTCGACCCAACCATGAAGCCCGTGCAGCTGTTAAGTACGGACTGAATAGATCTAGAGGGGGGGGTGAATAGATCTAGCCCCTTTTTCTTTCAATTAATAAACCAAGGATCAACTAGACCTTAAGCAAACGATGGATTGCAAAGATAAAACTGATAACTATAGCGATAGCAAACAGTAATAAGAGCACACACCACAAGTAAAACCACAAAACAGGATTTTTAGGTGGTTCAGTCTCTTCCCGAGACTTACGTCCACCCCTTGCTCAACTTGAGCAAGGCTTCACTAAATGAGAACTTCTGATCTCACACAAACACCGCTGTCACACAGCTTGTTCCTGCTGACACACAGCTTGTTCCTGCTGACACACAGCTTGACTCCGCTGTCTCACAGCTTGACTCCGCTGCCTCACAGCTTGACTCCGCTGCCTCACAGCTTGACTCTTGATGTAATGAAAAGATAAATAGAAAAAGGTGTAACAAGGCTGAACATAGACTTTTGAAGCAGAGTAATTAAAGAGTTCAGCTTGGGACTCAATCACATAGGTAACAAGGCAAGACTCCCTGTAGGACTTCCAGCAGGATGCCTTCAGCTGTCTTGCTGCTGGAACTTGCAACGCCTTGAGCCAGGTCTTCTTTCTGCAGCACCGAAGAACACTTCTGTCTTCTGCTGCTTCTTGATTGGCGGAGAGCCACTCTTCCTTTTCTCTTTCAGAGTATCTTCGTGGGTGTCCTTTTCTTCTGCTCTATGTTCCACACCCCGCTCTCTATCTCTTCTCCTTTTTGCACCAATTCTTATTAAGCACGAAGCTGTTTCCCGCGCAAGTGCAAAACCTGTTGGATTACTCGCTAAAAACAGGGAGAAGATTAAATAGAATCTTAGAAAAGATTTGACCGGTTCTTAGCAAGATTCTCTCCTTGAATCCCGTGCGAAATCTTATCATCTGAACCGCCCAACAACCTGCAGCAACAACCTGCAGGTTTTTCTCAACAGAAACTGAATTCGGTTGGATTTTGGTTCTGGACGCGGTTCCGCTTGTGGTCGACAACGACCTTGTCTCTGGTCGACAATGAGCATTGTCCAGACGGCTGGTTCTTCAGGCTGACGCTCGTATCGCTCATTGTTGACAATAGCCCTGTCGCTGGTCGACAAGGGGCAATGTCCAGATGTATGGCAGTTCTGTCTGATGCTCTGTCTGTTCCGTGGTCGACAACGGGCAGGCCTTTGGTTGACCACCGAAGTCTGTACAGAGGAGAATTAACTGGTCGACCACCGAAGTCTGTACAAAGGAAAAGTAACTGGTTGACCACCGAAGTCTGTACAGAGGAAAGTCTGTACAGAGGAAAAGTCTGTACAGAGTTGGATTCGCTTGTATTGCTTCGTGGTCGACAACGAGCAGACATTTGGTTGACCACAGAAGTCTGTACAGCGGAAAATTAACTGGTCGACCACCGAAGTCTGTACAAAGGAAAAGTAACTGGTTGACCACCGAAGTCTGTACAGAGGAAAGTCTGTACAGAGGAAAAGTCTGTACAGCGTTGGATTCGCTTGTACTGCTTCGTGGTCGACAACGGGCAGGGCTCTGGTCGACAACCAGAGCGCGTACAGAGAAAACATAGCTTGAACTGTGTTTGGTTGTATTCGTTGGTCGACAATGACTACTACTCTGGTCGACAAGAAACCTTGACAACTTCCTCTGATCTGTTGACTTCATTAGTACTTCAGTATACCTGAAATTACTTGAACTATCAGATTTGCATTGAATTAGTTAACCACATCTTTTGTCATCATCAAATTATCATGAGTCCATTACTTTATATTGAAGGAGCAATTAAACATATCCTTTGTCATCATCAAAACTAAAGGGATGCACAACATTCTCCCCCTTTTTGATGATGACAACCATGAGTCATTGTGACAAACCATGCAATTATTTAAGCCAGACAATTCATTTGATATGTTATTCAAAGATATGTTATTCAAAGACATCCATAGAGAAGGTAAGATGACAATAACATAACCATAAGTAGACTTGGCATTATTTGGCACAAGGACAACAAACTCTTTCTCCCCCTTTGTCAACAGCAAAAAGAGGGGAAATCAAAAAAATAATCACTCCGAACAGGATGTGAAAGGAGGTGGTGGAGCAGAATGAAATACGAAGACTCCTGGGTGTTTATCCTAGGGTAGAGAAACAGCTTGATGAAGAAAACGAAGGGTCAGGATTTAATCAGCCGAATTGAATTTTGGGGAAATTGATTGAAGTGTACGCCCTTTCCTTAATGAAGCATTTATTTAACCTATCCATTCTTAGCAGAGATCACCTTGTAAACAAGTAGAGTGGGCCTTGTGGTTCATTGAATTTGAAGGTATTGCACCAATAAACTTGCGCCCCATATCTAATTTTCCTCCATATGACTTCTCAAACTTATAATAGATTTCATGAGGCAGTTTGACTAACAGTGCGAGCTGAACAGTGTTTTTAGCTTTTCTTTGCATGCCATGCCTTCGGTCAACCATTTTCTTCTGTCGTTTGAGTAATTTTGAAATTTTCTTTTTGGAATCATTTTGAAGGCTGTGGTCAGGTTTATCACATGCTTTTCTACACGAGGAGACACGATTTTTACACGCCAGAAACCTCGGCTACTTAGCATGCCTAACCATTCCACTTTTAACTGGGACACACCTTTTATCCGTGAAGATATACGTTTATCAGACGCCAATATCCCCAGTTACTCAGTATGCCCAATCTCAATAATTTTTGAGAGCAGCAGAGATAGATTGATTCTTCATGACACACATGCCTCTCACTTATTTTTCATCCAATTTTTTCTTTAACATGGGAGGCAGTAGTTTCTCAGAATCCAATCCATTGCTCTACCATGAAGACAGAATTATGGCGTATTCCACGTGCATTCATGCTATATTATTGGATTTATATTAACTGTTCAGAATTAGCACAGGTAGAGAAACCGACTCACTACTAAAAATCATAAGTCTTCAAAATCATGTGACAGAATCATAGTTATGGCTTGACTTTATTGAAGTAGTACAGTCCAAATCCTCATTACTACACTCAACCTCTACTCTTATTGATCACCTTGGTGATTTTATTGGAAGATATGGTTAGGTTATTCAATGTTTCATCAAGGAATGAGTTTACACTTTTACTCCCCCTCAATTTGTGAATCCATGCTGAATCAAAAAAATGTTGGCCAGGATGAGATAGACAGACACAGGGAATGGAAAGTATGAATGATGATGAATGAGTGAATATGAATCTGAGTCCAAACAGTTTAACCAGTCCAGAAGATTCCCTACCAGAACTAGTGTCAACCAGGAACCTGTCTAAAGTGGACATTTGCTTCCGTACAGATCCATTGTCGACCATGGGACTGTCTGTTGTCGACATCTGCGCAGCCACAGAACCCATCCAGTATCCTGTCCTGATGGCGTTGTCGACCACTGCCCGGTCGTTGGTCGACCACCAGAGCTAAATAGTAGCAGTACCAGGAGCTTGCAGGCTTGCTTCAGTAATCAGTTGAACTCCCAACCTTACCAGTAGCAGATACTTAGCTGACATAACTATTTGCAGAAATGATAGAGAGTCATAAACAGCGACTGATTTTCTTTCACCTGATTTCTTTCAAACAGATTTAGTTTTTCATGCATGGCACTTATCCATGATTCAACCTTTAAGGTTTTCACTACAGATTTGGGCTCTATTTGGGACACAAGAGCAAGTTGATCCAGTTCATTAATGGTCTTGAGCTGAGATCTAGTCTTCCTAGGATCATGACTACTACCAATAATGTTATCCAAGGGATGATCTCTAAGAAGTCTTGAGTTTTCAAGATTGTTACCTGAGTTGACCTCTCCTTCGGTTTGGTCATTAGAATTACCTTGATTTCTTTCTTGATTCAGTTCTTCTTCATTCTCCATCGGTTTTTCTTTGCCATCCTTAAATTCCCCATCTTCTTCTTCCTTGCTGACCTGTTCATTTTTGCCAAAATCATTAATTTCATCAAATGAAATATGAGGGGGTTCTTCAACCACTTGATCTCTGGTGTTAAATACCCTATAGGCTCTTGATCGATCAGAATAGCCCAAGAATATTCCTGAGTTGCTCTTAGGTTCAGATTTGTCCAAGCTTTCTTATCATTGTTATGAATGTAACACCTTGCACCAAAGATTCTAAAATGAGCTAGGGATGGTTTCTTACCTTTGAATATTTTACATGGAGTTTTTGCACTAAACGGTCTTACCACTTGTTGTGCATGACTGCCTGACATTCCTGCATCACAAATTACACAGAAACTTTTGGACCCCAATGGTACCCGGGCCCAAGATAACTTGTGAAATCATGAAACTGCTGTAACAACATCTTGGGAACCCAAACTTTGTTAGACCAGTTTGTCTTTTCGATTCTTAACTTGTTCAGGTTGTGTTCCTTTTGATTTAATGTTCCTCTATGTTGAGTCCATTTTCTTAAATTCCAATTTCCATTCTGTTTCAGCTGAGAGAAGTTGTGGGTTCTGTTTGTATGTCTGGTCGACATCTGGTATGTCTGTGGTCGACCAGGGTTTCTCCCGAAGCCAGTACCTGTTCTGGCAGACCCTCTGGTCGACATAGGAGGAGTCTGTTGTCGACCAGCCTGTTTCCAGACACCTTGTTTTACAGGTCTGGGTTTATTAACATGATTTAATGCTCTGTTTGTCTGGTTACTTCTGTGAATTTGAACTTCTCATCTGATATGGCTGTTGTTTTTAAGCTGATGTAGATTGACCATTTTCCCTTTAGAATTCCTCTCTTCCCAGGTGACATTAGTCTGTTTAGAGGAACTTTCAGCTATGTCCTTTTGTTTGTTTTGATATAGGTTTATCAGGGGGCCTTTTCCTTTTGTGTCAGCTTTTTCATTTAACGTTTTTAGTTGAAATTCCTTTTTAGCTGTTGGGTTGTATCCTAACCCCTCTTTCTGAAAACTTACTTTTATTCCTAACACCGCGTTCAAGTTTTCTTCACCCTTAGTCATTTTTTCCAATGTTTCCTGTTTGTTTTTTAGTTCACTTTGGATTCTTTCTATTTCTTTCAGAAGTTGACTGTTTTCTTCCTTGAGTGAGTTGTTTCTTTCTTGAGTTAACTTAGTTTGCTGTTCATATTCTTGAGTCTTTAGTTTTAACTCATCAATTGTGTTTTTTAGTATCTCATTTTCTTCCAATAGTTCTTTGACATTTTCTTCATCTGTCTTGTGTTGATTCAGCTTATTTTGCAAGGTGGTGATTTCCAATTCTAGTTTAGTTCTGTTAGCAATTAGGTTGCTGTCATCATTGAGCTGATTAACTTTCTTCTTCAACCTTTTATTTTCCTTTCTTGTTATTTCATATGTATCAAGTAAGTCTGAATAGGCTTCTTCCCAATCTGAACTAGAAAAATCTTGAAAAGGGGAGGTTACCTCAAGATCGTTGCTGTCTCCTTTGGCCATTAGACATGTGTTTCCTTCTTCTTCTTCGGAGGTTGTTTCCTCTTCGCTGCTTTCCTCCTCCTCGCTCCATGTGCTTATCATTGCCTTTGGTCTCTTGCCTTTCCACTTGAAGCTTGATTTCTTAGGAGCCTCTGGACATTCAGCCTTCATGTGTCCTGATTTTCTGCAGTTGTAGCAGGCAAGTTTGTTAGATGAGGCTTTAGTTTTGTCAGACTGAAACTGGGGTGACCTTCTTACCATGCCCTTCGGATTTTTAAATCCCTTACCTTCCTTCCGCAGAAACTTTCTGAACTTTCTTGTTAGCGTGGCAAGCTCACCAGTTTCCTCACCTGTGCTAGATGAGTCATCAGTGTCAGATGATTCAGAGGTGCCTATTTTAGTTTTCAGAGCTAGCTGTTTCTTTTTCTTGCCCTCTTCTTCCTTTCCTTTTAGATTGACCTCATAGGCCATTAGGGAACCTACTAGTTCATCCACAGTCATAGTAGTGAGGTTCTTTGAGTCCTCAATGACTGTGGCCTTGGTATGCCACATAGGAGTGAGGGACCTTAAAATTTTTCTCACTAGCTCTTGCTCCTTGTAGGTTTTCCCTAGACTCTTTAAGCTATTTGTTAGTTGTACTAGTCTAGCATACATATCAGAAATATTTTCATCAGTTTTCATTCTAAACATTTCATATTCTGAGACTAACATATTTGCTTTTGTCTCCCTTACCTCTGACGTACCTTCATAGATGACCTTGAGTCGATCCCACATCTCCTTGGCTGTTGCACATTGTGAGACTCTTGAGAACTCCGTGGGATGAAGTGCGCATTGCATTACATTCATAGCTCCCCAGTTGATGGTTGATTTTCTGACCTGTTCTCTGGTCCAGGTATCCTCGTCTTCGGGCAGATCATAGGGTCCGTGGCTCACTACTCTCCACATCTCATGATCTTGTGCTCTCAAGAACACCTGCATACGATTTTTCCAGTATGAGTAATCATTTCCATCAAAGTATGGTGGTCTAGTCACTGAGTGTCCCTCAGCCATTAGACTTCTAGAGTTCAGTCCGCTAGGTCTCTCCTGGTTGTTAGACCACATTTTCGGAGAGTCTAGCTCTGATACCACGTGTTAAGTACGGACTGAATAGATCTAGAGGGGGGGGGGTGAATAGATCTAGCCCCTTTTTCTTTCAATTAATAAACCAAGGATCAACTAGACCTTAAGCAAACGATGGATTGCAAAGATAAAACTGATAACTATAGCGATAGCAAACAGTAATAAGAGCACACACCACAAGCAAAACCACAAGACAGGATTTTTAGGTGGTTCAGTCTCTTCCCGAGACTTACGTCCACCCCTTGCTCAACTTGAGCAAGGCTTCACTAAATGAGAACTTCTGATCTCACACAAACACCGCTGTCACACAGCTTGTTCCTGCTGACACACAGCTTGTTCCTGCTGACACACAGCTTGACTCCATTGTCTCACAGCTTGACTCCGCTGCCTCACAGCTTGACTCCGCTGCCTCACAGCTTGACTCTTGATGTAATGAAAAGATAAATAGAAAAAGGTGTAACAAGGCTGAACATAGACTTTTGAAGCAGAGTAATTAAAGAGTTCAGCTTGGGACTCAATCACATAGGTAACAAGGCAAGACTCCCTGTAGGACTTCCAGCAGGATGCCTTCAGCTGTCTTGCTGCTGGAACTTGCAACGCCTTGAGCCAGGTCTTCTTTCTGCAGCACCGAAGAACACTTCTGTCTTCTGCTGCTTCTTGATTGGCGGAGAGCCACTCTTCCTTTTCTCTTTCAGAGTATCTTCGTGGGTGTCCTTTTCTTCTGCTCTATGTTCCACACCCCGCTCTCTATCTCTTCTCCTTTTTGCACCAGTTCTTATTAAGCACGAAGCTGTTTCCCGCGCAAGTGCAAAACCTGTTGGATTACTCGCTAAAAACAGGGAGAAGATTAAATAGAATCTTAGAAAAGATTTGACCGGTTCTTAGCAAGATTCTCTCCTTGAATCCCGTGCGGAATCTTATCATCTGAACCGCCCAACAACCTACAGCAACAACCTGCAGGTTTTTCTCAACAGAAACTGAATTCGGTTGGATTTCGATTCTGGACGCGGTTCCGCTTGTGGTCGACAACGACCCTGTCTCTGGTCGACAATGAGCATTGTCCAGACGGCTGGTTCTTCAGGCTGACGCTCGTATCGCTCATTGTTGACAATAGCCCTGTCGCTGGTCGACAAGGGGCAATGTCCAGATGTATGGCAGTTCTGTCTGATGCTCTGTCTGTTCCGTGGTCGACAACGGGGAGGCCTTTGGTTGACCACCGAAGTCTGTACAGAGGAGAATTAACTGGTCGACCACCGAAGTCTGTACAAAGGAAAAGTAACTGGTTGACCACCGAAGTCTGTACAGAGGAAAGTCTGTACAGAGGAAAAGTCTGTACAGAGTTGGATTCGCTTGTATTGCTTCGTGGTCGACAACGAGCAGACCTTTGGTTGACCACAGAAGTCTGTACAGCGGAAAATTAACTGGTCGACCACCGAAGTCTGTACAAAGGAAAAGTAACTGGTTGACCACCGAAGTCTGTACAGAGGAAAGTCTGTACAGAGGAAAAGTCTGTACAGCGTTGGATTCGCTTGTACTGCTTCGTGGTCGACAACGGGCAGGGCTCTGGTCGACAACCAGAGCGCGTACAGAGAAAACATAGCTTGAACTGTGTTTGGTTGTATTCGTTGGTCGACAATGACTACTACTCTGGTCGACAAGAAACCTTGACAACTTCCTCTGATCTGTTGACTTCATTAGTACTTCAGTATACCTGAAATTACTTGAACTATCAGATTTGCATTGAATTAGTTAACCACATCTTTTGTCATCATCAAATTATCATGAGTCCATTACTTTATATTGAAGGAGCAATTAAACATATCCTTTGTCATCATCAAAACTAAAGGGATGCACAACAGCAGCAACGCAGAAGGAAGCACGCGCCAGAGAAGCAGGCGATTATTAAGGAGCAAGTCACCAAGGGGCAAAAGACTGGCCTTTTTAGACCGGTCCTGTACCCGACGTGGTTGGCTAACGTCGTCTTGGTACCAAAAGCTTCGGGAAAGTGGCGGATGTGCGTGGACTTCACCGACTTGAACAAGGCTACCCCAAAGGACTGCTATCCCTTGCCGAGTATCGACCAACTGGTTGACTCAACCTCGGGCAACGAGATACTCAGCTTCATGGATGCCTATTCAGGTTACCATCAGATCAGGATGCACCCCGAAGACATCGAGAAGACCGCCTTTATCACCGACTTCGGCGTACACTGTTACACCCGGATGCCTTTCGGGTTGAAGAACGCTGAAGCCACGTACTAGAGGCTGGTCAATCATATGTTCGAGGGACAGCTCGGTCGGAACGTCGAGGCCTATATAGACGACATGCTCGTGAAGGCCCCCAAGGCCGAGGACCACTTCACCTCCCTAGCGGAAACCTTCGACACCCTCCTGAAGTACAACATGAAGCTCAATCCTGCCAAGTGCGCCTTCGGAGTAAGGTCCGAGAAATTCCTGGGCTTCTTAGTCACCCAGCGTGGGATCGAGACCAACCCCGACAAGGTCCGGGCCATCTTGGACATGCGCCCACCCACCTGCATCAAAGATGTTCAACGCCTTATCGGGCGCGTTGCTGCGCTCAGCAGATTCCTGTCCCGCGCGATTGAACGATGCCTACCCTTCTTCAAGCTGTTGAGGGGGCCTAAAATGGCATCTGCTACATTCGCGTGGGACGAGGAATGCCAAAGAGCGTTCGCCAAGCTTAAGGAGTTCCTGGCTTCGCCCCCAGTGCTTTCCAAGCCTGTCCCAGGTGAAGCCTTGTATCTCTATCTCTCGGCAACTCCATCCACAGTTAGCTCGGTCCTAGTCAGAAATGACTCGGGAATCGAGAGACCAGTCTACTACACCAGCAAGGTGCTCAACGAGGCTGAGAAAAGGTACCCCGCAACCGAGAAACTCGTGCTAGCGTTGGTTACCTCGGCCAAGCACCTCCGACCCTATTTCCAAGGGCACTCCATCACTGTGCTGACCGACGAACCATTGAAGAGGATCCTTGCTCACCCTAAAGCCTCGGGACGCATCGTCAAGTGGGCCATCATGCTCGGGGCCTACGATATATCGTATCGGCCTCGCTCGACTGTCAAAGGATAGGCGCTCGCGGACTTCATTGCCGAAAGCACCATCCTGACTGAAGAAAGATCTCCGCCCGCGCCCGGGCCGACCTGGGAACTATTCATCGACGGATCTTCCAACTCGGCCGGGAGCGACGTCAGGATTCTCCTGAAGTCCCCCGAAGGAGCAGAGTTACAGTACGCCCTGAAGTTTAACTTTCAAGCATCTAACAACGCTTCCGAGTATGAGACCCTCATATTGGGAGCCCGCATGGCCCGACGATTAGGGGCTGAGCGAGTCAGGATCCACACTGACTCCCAACTGGTCGCTAGCCAGGTCAACGGTGATTATGAAGCTCGAGAAGCACCGATGATCAAATACCTCCAACTGGTCAAGACCGTGGCACAACAGTTCGAGAGTTTTGAGGTAGTCCGAATAGCTCGGGAGGAAAACTCCCGAGCGGACGCCCTCTCTCGGCTGGCCTCCTCTCTTGACTCCGAGGGCACTCGATCGGTCCTTCTCGAAGAGCTAGAGCGACCGAGCATCGATTCGGAGCTCCTAGCTGTTGACTCGGCCTCCCCAAGCGACTAGCGTACTCCCTATCTGTCGTAGCTTCAAGACTCTCAGGAGCCTCCCGACCCTCAGGAAGCCCGAAGGTTGAAGTACCAAGCTCGATGATTCGTCACTCTGGATGGCGCTCTCTAGCGGAGATCCTTCTCCGGCCCCCTCTTGAAGTGCCTCAGCGCCGACGAATTCAACTGAGCGATCGAAGAAGTTCACGAAGGTCTGTGCGGAGCGCATTTAGGGGGAAGTTCGCTCGCCAGGATCTTGCTACGGCAAGGTTATTGGTGGCCCACCCTGCAGCGCGACTGCTCGGCCTACACACAACACTGTGACCACTGTCAGTGTTTCGACCACTTGGTCCATCAGCCAGCAACGGAGCTCGTCACCCTAGCCGAGCCTTATCCTTTCGCTCGCTGGGGAATCGACATCCTTGGGCCGTTCCCCACGGCCCAGGCCCAGAAGAAGTTCATCATCATCGCCATCGATTACTTCACTAAGTGGATCGAGGCCGAAGCCACAGCAAGGATCACCGAGACAGTCATCTGAAATTTCATCCGGAAGTCGATCATCTGTCGTTACGGCATCCCCCGGGTGATAGTAAGCGATAACGGTCGACAATTTGATTCTCGTTATTTTCGAGATAGGTGCGCCAACCTTAACATTCGCAATCACTTCACTTCGGTCGCCCACCCTCAGGCTAACGGGCTGGTCGAAAATGCCAATAAGAATATCATAAAAGGCATCAACACTAGACTCGGCAAAGCCAAGGGCAGCTGGCTTGAAGAACTGTCGAATGTACTTTGGTCACACAGAACGGCTCCCAGAACGACAATCGGTGAAAGCCCCTTTCAGCTGGTATACGGCACCGAGGCCGTGATCCCGTTGGAGATTGGCAACCCCTCCCTCCGAGTCGTCTGCTTCTCGTCCCAGGCAAACGACCAGAAACTGCTCGAAAACCTCGACCTAGCAGATGAAGTCCGAGATGTTGGATTAGGTGGAAGGTCAAACTAGAGGGGAGGGGTGAATAGGTTGACACTTTAAAAAATTAATGCACGATCACACTAGCTATAGAAAGCAGAATGCTAATTAGAAGTTCAGTAAACAGACAGTATTAATATCGTGCCTAATCAAAACATCTAACGATAAGTGAAATATGTGAGAAAGCAAACCACAAAAGGAACACAGATTTTTATGGTGGTTCGGTCTCCCTGTGAAGACCTACGTCCACCCCTCACTAAACCAGTGAGGATCCCTGCTGAGCTTTACAGCTTGGCTACACCGAGGAACTACTTCCTCACACACTGCTGAGCATTACAGCTTGGCTTAACCAGAGGAATAGATCCTCTAAACCGCTGACAAACAGCTTGCAGCCAACACGCCCAACTTCCCTTGATCCAAGCACAGTCTGCTGGATCAACCCCTCCCTCTACTCAAACCAGTACGTGGGAGAAACAATGTAACAGAGTTCAAATTGAAAAGACAATCAATAAACGAAATCACTCAGTAATGAGAGAATAATCTCAGATCTGTGGGGCAGCCGGATCTCAGGCTTGAATTCAGAAATCTGGGAGAAACAGCTTCAACGATCAGCTAATCTTCTTCTTCTGAAATGTAGATGAACTTGCGATGGATCACTGCTCCTAGATCTCCTCAGGTCTTCAGCAGATCGCCATCAGGAAGAAGATGACCTCCAGTTCTCTCGTGAGCTTCTCTTGCTCAGCCTTGTCCGCAGCAACTTCGAATTCTCCAAAACCTCTTCAATAGTCAAGTTCCCGCGCTCACTTCCAGATTCATGTAATATATACGTCTAGTGGGCCCCATCCAGATTTTCTGGTTAGCCCAATGATTGCTCTGCATAGAGCCTTCTGGAATCGCGAGAGAAAACCAGATCGCAAGCGCTTTTGGCTGATGTGGCCTTTGACGTCACTTACGATTGGGGTCCACCCAACTAATCTCGTAAGTGGTTCAGATGGCGTCAACCCATTGAGTTCACGGGGTTGACGCAGCCTTGAAATCCCTCACATGGCTTTGAATGTAATGCTGGATGCGTTGACGCGTGGGGTCACTACGTCGACCCACTGAACTGACCCAGAGCCAACTTCACCTCAGAGTGAACTGCTGCGTCGACGCTATCATGCTGTAGCGTTGACGCACTGGGGTATTCCAGTGACCCATAGCTCTGCCTTTTTAACTACTGCGTCGATACTGCTCTACTGTGGCGTTGACGCAGTGAAGTAGATCTGTGAATGCCTCTGCTTCTTAAGCTGATGAGTTGACGCTGCAATAGCGTGGAGTTGACGCACTGATATTATATCAGTGACTTATGTTTTTGCCTCTTCAACTGATGTGTGGACGCCTTTAACTCCCAGCGTCGACCCTGTTCCTTTCTTGCAACAAAAAGAAATCAAGTGGAAGCGTTACTGAATCAAGATTTAATTCAACATTTTGAGTTGAATTCAACATTCACATCTCATGGTTGTCATCATCAAAACCAGGGGCACAACAATCTCCCCCTTTTTGATGATGGCAACTATGAGGTGAATGCCATTGCATCTAAATAAAAATGTATCATTCAGATCAAACAAGAAAGTTCAGATCAAATAAAGAATTCACTTTAGTGACTGAACCAAACACCATTTTTTGTCATTCATTTAAGTCCAAAGTTTTACATCATAGAGAAGGACAAAAAGAAAGAGACTTCAGTCAGTCAACACATTTGATGCAGATGCAATGCAGTTCTAGTCTAGACTTCAACTTGAGTTCATGTCTCTCCCCCTTTGACATCATCAGGAAGGGGAGTAGATGAGGAAGCATGAAGTACAGTTGCAGACACAATATCCAACTGTTGCTGAAGCTAAGCCATGGAAGCTGCCATAGTGTCTATCCTTTCAGAAAGCAGCTGATCTCTGTTCACCACAAACTTGTGGTACTCTTTGACCTTAGTAGAAATACCATCAAACTAGTTGTGTAAGATATCAAACAGATAATCCACCTGAGCTTTCTGCTGAGATCCCCATTCAGGGGCAGAGGAGGATGCTTCAGTTGGTGGAGGGCAGTACACATCACGCTGATATTCAATGGTGGGTGGGAAGTTTTCTTTTAAAATATGCAACACATCCACAACCTCATCACCGACTAGAGTAGTTCATTCAAACAGTTTAGCAATGTCCTGACCAAAAGATGTAATCTTTTCAAACAAGGTTTGAACCTTTTCACTGAACTCATTGTTCTTGTCAATCAGGGTGGAATATTTCAAGTTCAACTTGGATTGGTTTTCCCTGACATCATAGTTGTATGTCTGTATACTTTGTATTCTGTGCAAACATTGTTGATGCAAGTTTTGTAAGTTGCGCATGACTGAACCAGCTTTCTGACAAGCTTGAAAAAGAGATTCCATAAATTCATGAAGCTTCTTGTCTGACTTGAATTTATCACGTGTAAACTTTTCCCATCTGCTGTCTAATTTCTGTTCAAGGTGTGACAGCCTCATATCCGTTGTGGAACTTAGGTGCATTATGGAGGAGTCAATACTCTTGAATTTCATTTCCAAAAATTGAATGAGAGTAGGATTGATACCAGAAAAATCATTCTGAGAATTGGCTGGAATCTCCTCAGAAGTAGATGTAGGTCCCCTTGGTGGAGAGGGTTCTGGAAGAGGACCTTGTACTATGACAAGCTCTCTAGAAGCAACAGGAAACACAGGAGTATCATCTTGTACATTGTAATCATCCTGGATATTGCTGAAGTCTTGGTAGTCCATTCTGGCTGAACTAGCTTCAGGTCTATCTTCCCTAACCTCTGATCTTTCCATTCTGTGTAGACTGGCCTCTTGCTGAGTTTGTGTGTCAGTTCTTACTTCTTGACCAGTTTCCACTGAGGTAGAGACAGATTTCTGACTTGGCAGAACCCTGACTGGCTATCCATTTATGACTTTAAATCCCATGAATTTCTGAATGTAGGAAAGGGAGTATATGTTCCCTTTAGGAATAGTCAGTTTCTTCTCATCACCAAAATCTACTCCAACTTTTCGAAATATGGCAGTCAATGGAGCAGCATATGGGAGTGTCCTAGATTGTGTTAAGCAGGATCCCATAGTCTGACTGACTATACCTGACAATGAAATATTTATCTTTTTCAGCATGCAATAGAGTAAAAATCTCTGCATCTCAGTGACCCGTTCCCTACCACTGCTCTGAGGTGTTATCATGGATGTGCAAATATGGTGGAGCAGTCTATTGAATGGAGGGAACCTATTTGCTTTAAGACTAGATAAGAAAGTCTCCCTAACGTCTGTAGGATCACTGGGTTTGTCAGTCAGAAGAGCATAAGCTGCATGTTCATCAAGCTGAAAACTGTGTAACTGAACCCCATTCATTGGTATTTTCCAAGCTCCGGCAAACAGTTTGTTGGTCAATTCGAAACTAACATTCCTGACAGTTGAAGAAATTTTGGGGATCTGAGGTTCATACTTCAAATTGTGGTAAAATTCCCTAACTAGGGTGGGGTAATAAATCTTATGATTTGTAACGAAAGACCACCAACCCTGATAATCCAAAATAGGGAATAGTTACGGAAAAACCTCAAGCATCTCAACGTCGGTAGCAACAATATACCTTGGAATAAGGACTTTCAGAGGTTCTTCCACATTGATGATGAGAGAGGGATCAGAAGACCTTGCATGTGAACTGGCGACACCTTTCTTCCCCTTCGCAGCACCTGAAGATGTAACCTGCTCCTCTGTCCTTACGGTAGAGAGCTTTCTCTTTTTGGTTGGCGGGCTTGGATGAAGACGGCGTTTCCGAAGAGATAACTCTATCTCTTTGCCTTTCCGTTTCCTTGGAACTGAAGGAGACGGTATCTCCTCTGAAGGATCTGCCACTCCGTTGTCTTTGCCCTTCTGCTTCGCTGCCCTTGTCTTTGCCGGTACCTCCTCTGAAGGATCTGCCACGCCCTTGTCTTTGCCCTTCTGCTTTGCTACCCTTGTCTTTGCCGGCGAGCTTTTCTCTTTTCCTTTCCGTTGTGGTGGAGCTGACTGAGACGGCGTCTCCTCTTGATATTTGGTTCGAGGCTCAATCCTGCCCGTAGCAAAGATGGGATCTCTTCTCTTTAGATCTTTTTTGTTCTTCCCCTTCTTCACTTGTTCCGGAGGCGCCATAGCGAGAATCAAAAAAAGTGAGAGAAGGAGCTGAGAAAAAAATCGAGAGGTAGAGACCCACTAGGTCTTGGAATGAGCTGAGTAGACGGCAGCGTTTACGCTGCGGGGTTTTAAAGAAGGTGACGACTCAAGTTCAATTCAAAGGATTGAACCGGTTTACTGTTCTGAACCGGACTGGGACGAAATGGGAGTTATTGAATGACAGCGTTTACGCAGTGAGGCACTGCGTCGACGCCACCAAAGCGAGTCATGAATGTATTGTGAAGTGGACAGGAAATAGTGAAGACCCATAGTATTTAGGCATTCTAAAGACATTGAAATTATGAAGAGATGAAATTACATTCAGGGATTTTTAATCGATAAAATTCAAGTTCCCTTATGAGATATATGATGAGAAATTATGAGAGCCCCTAATTCATTTAATGATGTGGAGAAAAATAATCTTAAGACTTTGAGATAAATCCTTGAACAAGAAGAGCATGATTGTGGAATAAGGATTGAACAATTTTCACACTTGGAACTTTCTCAAAACTTATCCCTAGAATGTTCAATTTCAAGAGACCCTTATAGTAGGGAATTTAACTCGAATTGAGGATGAACTCTAAAAGATTTTATTTTTGAGCATCAGGTCAACCCCATATGAACATTGACATTTTTCATTTTTCATCAATTGCAATCAAGTATAGCTAGCCTTTTGACACGGGTGCACATGTTTATCAGACACCAGAGTCCCCGGTTACTTAGCATAGCTAACTATTCTGCACAACTGAAACAGAGTTGGCAACTCACATCATGACATGCCTTTTAGCACTTCAGTGGTGCATGAAGGTAGTTTCTCAGTGGAAAGTTACCATTGCTCTGCAATGAATTATTTTTCCTTTAAAACAGAGGTAACAGCCCACATCATGACATGCTCATTAGCACTTCATTGGTGCATAGAGACAGTTTCTCAGTGAAAGCTTGCCATTGCTCTACAATTTTTATATGTATATTTTTATATATAGGGTATGTTTCTTCATCTCTTATTACCCCTATGCTGAGTTTAAAGTCAATACAGATATTAAATTCATTTGCACAAAGGTCTCTTTACTTTTGATCATCATAGTTCAAGAAATGATGAGTTCTCAGTTTTATTAAATAGTTCTAAAACTATTCCATATGCACATCACTTTTGTGTTCATGAATTTTAGCATTCAAAGATCAAAAGATTTAGAGATCTCCAACCATTAATACAGCATAGAGACAGTCAATAAAGATCACCACCTCTTATAAGGGAATTATCATTTTAGCTCCCCCTGAATCTATGACATCAATTCACATTTCAGATCTCAAGAAGCTTCCCTCATACTCAAGATTGAGTGGTTCTTCACTACAGGTTGAAAAAATTGAATGTAGAAGAAACAAGGTTGATGAGAGGTTGAGAGGACGACACCAAGTCTCAGACACACTGAGGTACTAGAAGATTTCAACAAGAAAAGGATATGTGAGATCCAAACTTCAGAGCTTCGGTAACCCTTCTGAAGTAATTCAATTAATTCCAGAACTCATTTGCATCAGGTTAATATCAGTGCGTTGACTCAACCAGGTGACTGCGTTAACTCACTCAACTAGACAGTTCAGTTTCCAACCTGTTTCCAAAAGGTTTCTGTCAGTGTTGACTCAGTCTCATAAACCACTCTTCAGATACCCAGATAACTGAATCTAACAGGACAGAATTTCCCTCCATTTATTCATGACTGAAAATATGAATGAAGATGCAATTGTTGACATGATGGCTTTTTATTTGTCATGAGTTATTAAACAGATATGCTCAAAATTAAACTCCCCCTAAGTCTGTGACTTATTTAGAAATCAGGCATTGGCAATTCAAACAAGAAATGTAATCAATTTATTTCTAGGCAAAGTTAATCAGACAAGTTTCAAAGAAGAAAACAAGCAATCAATTTAGGCAGCAAGATGAGGATTGCACAATCCAAGCTCTCTCCTAAGACAAGAGAATCTTTCATTATTTAGTGGCTTGGTGAAGATGTCAGCTAGTTGATGTTCTGAGTCTACAAAAATCAATTTAAAGCTTCCTTTATTAACTTCATCTCGCAAGAAGTGATGCCTTATTTCTATATGTTTGGTCCTAGAGTGCTGGATGGGGTTCTTTGCCAGGTTAATGGCACTTGTGTTATCACACAATATTGGGACACATCCAAGATCAGTTTGATAATCTTGGAGTTGATGTTTGATCCACAACACTTGAGTGCCACAACTCCCTGCAGCGACATATTCTGCCTCTGCAGTGGATAGTGCCACTGAGTGTTGTTTCTTGGATGCCCAAGAAACCAAACACCCTCCCAAAAATTGGCAATAGCCACTTGTGCTTTTCCTGTCAAGTTTGCATCCAGCATAGTCTGCATCTGAGTATGATACAAGATCAAAAGTGCAAGATGCAGGATACCAAATCCCTAAGTCTCGAGTTCCAGCAAGGTATCGAAAGATACGCTTGACAGAAATCAAGTGGGATTCTTTAGGATCAGACTGAAACCGAGCACACATACATACACAAAATTGGATGTCTGGCCTAGATGCAGTAAGATAGAGGAGTGATCCGATCATACCTCGATAGGTCTTTGCATCTACTGATTTACCTTTCAGATCTGCATCCAAACTAGTATTGGTGCTCATGGGAGTGCTGATTGCCTTAAGATTCTCCATTTGATATTTCTTCAATAATTCAGAAATGTACTTTGCCTGGTTGATGAAGCATCCATCCTTGCTTTGAGTGATTTGTAGACCTAGAAAAAATTGAAGCTCACCCATGAGACTCATCTCAAATTCTGTGGTCATCAAATTTGCAAATTCCTCACACATGCTTGGTTTAGTGGATCCAAAGACTATATCATCAACGTAGATTTGAACCAGAATAATGTCATTATTTCTTACCTTGGTGAATAGGGTTTGGTCCACTTTACCTCTTGAATATCCTTTCTCAGTGAGTAGGAGCTGAGTCTATCATACCATGCTCGAGGTGCCTGTTTGAGCCCATAGAGAGCTTTGTCTAATCTGTAAACATGGTCAGGGCAGTCTATAGATTCAAAACCAGGGGGTTGTTCAACATACACCTCTTCTTTTATTAAACCATTGAGAAATGCACTTTTTACATCCATTTGATGGAGTTTTATTCCATGACAACATGCATATGCAAGTAATAATCTAATAGCTTCTAATCTAGCTACTGGTGCAAAGGATTCTTCAAAATCAATGCCAAATTCTTGGTTATATCCTTGTGCAACCAGTCTTGCTTTATTTCTTATCACAATTCCATTTTCATTTTGTTTATTTCTAAAGACCCACTTAGTTCCAATTACTGAAAGTTCATTAGGTCTTGGCACAAGGTGCCACACTTTATTTCTTTTGAATTGATTTAATTCCTCATGCATCGCATTTATCCAGCAATCATCTTTCAGGGCTTCAGTTACATTTTTTGGTTCAATTTGAGATATAAGAGCCAAATTATCCATTTCTTCAATTGTTCTAAAATGAGATCTAGTTCTGGTAGGGTCATGCAGATTACCAATAATGCTTGATAGAGGGTGGTCTTTTAGCATTCTAACATTGGTCAAGGAGTTACCTTCATTAGCATCTGCATTACCTCTAGTACTTGATTCTGCTAGATTCTCATTTGACCTTGGCTCTTCCTCTTGAGTGTATTGTTCTTCCTTTTCTTCAAGAAACTCTCCATCATCTTTGTCCCTGCAAGATTGTTCATTTTCAGACCTGATATTCATTTCATCGAATACAATATGTGGAGATTCTTCAACAGACTGAGTTTTGACATTTAGGACTCTATAGGCCCTAGAGTGATTTGAGTATCCTAGAAATATGGCTGGTTCACTCTTAGGTTCAAATTTATCTAAGTCCCGTTTGTGATTATTTTGAACAAAGCATTTAGATCCAAAAACTCTGAAATGCATAACAGAGGGCTTCTTACCTTTCAATAATTCATATGGAGTCTTTTTGGACAAAGGTCTTACCATTGCCCGGTTTACAATGTAGCAAGCCGTATTTATCGCCTCTGCCCAGAACTTCCTTGGGAGTTGTCCTTCGATCAACATAGTTCTAGCCATCTCGACAAGGGTTCTGTTTCTTCTTTCCACCACTCCATTCTGTTCAGGAGTTCTTGGAGATGAGAATTTGTGAGTTATTCCCATTGCCCTGCAAAAACCATCGAATTCTGAATTTTCAAATTCTCCTCCATGATCTGACATGATATATGAAATAGTATACTTACCATCCTGCTGAACTTTCCTGAAGAATGCCTGAAATTCTTCAAATGCATCATTCTTATGAGTTAAAAAGAACACCCAAGTAAACCTAGAAAAGTCATCTACCAAAACAAATCCATATTTATTGCCACTCAAACTTGCTGTTCTAGTGGGTCCAAACAAATCCATGTAAACAAGTTCAAGAGGTCTAGAAGATTGGTTTTCAATTCTGGATTTAAATGACTTCCTAGTATGCTTGCCTTGAGTGCATGCATTACAAATTTTGTCATTTTGCTTAAATGATACATCAGGCAGACCATTCACCATGTTGAATTTGGCTAACTTATGCATGACACTATAGCTAGCATGTCCTAGTCTACGATGCCATAGCCAAGCCAGCTCACTTTTATTCACAGCTAGACAAAGATTGTTATGAGCAGGATCATCTAAATCTACCATGTACATGTTATTTATTCTTTTTCCAGAGAATTTAACACTTTCAGACTATTTTTCAATAATGGTGCATGCATTAGAATCAAACACAACTTTGTGCCCCTTATCACACAGTTGGCTTATACTAAGAAGATTGTATTCTAATCCTTCAACAAGTAACACATCATCAATAGAGTTCAGGGGAGTTTTGCCAACTTTACCTTTTCCAATTATTTTACCTTTATTGTTCCCCCCAAACGTGACATGTCCTCCTTCTTTCTCAACTAGGAGACAGAATTTTGCCTTATCGCCCGTCATGTGCTTTGAGCAGCCGCTGTCAAGGTACCATCTATTGTGTACAGCTGCAAGGCACTCCTACAAATCACATCAAGCAAGAGATTTTGGAACCCAAATACACTTGGGTCCCATCAGACCATATGATTGTGTCAAGTAAGACAGCATACTTTTGGGAATCCAAATATGTTGTTTTGAGGGTTTTTGAGATGTGGGAGTCATAGATTTGAAATTTTTCTGATTGGGTTGAGGTACCCTTTGGAATGACCTTTTTGAACCATTTCTGTTGTTAGAGAAGTATGAAGTTTTATTCTTGTTCTCATTCCAATAGTTATTGTGACTCCAAGAGGTATTGGAGAACCTAGGATGAGAGGTTCTATAGGAATATTGAATTCTTGAAGGAATGAAGGTTCGCTGAGTAGACCCTATCATATGATTGCGTTGACTCATCCACCTAACCTTTCTGTCATATGGGTTCTGGTACATAGGGTGCGTTGACGCACTGTAGTGGCTGCGTCGACTCATTCTCATATTTCTGAAAGAGTACCCACCCGGGAAGGGTATATGCGTTGACGCAGTGTGGACACTGCGTTGACGCGCCCAATGGTTTGTTCTAGCATTATTTCTGTAGAACCCCTGGGACATGGGATGAGTGGACGCAGGATACTCAGTGCGTTGACGCGACTGTCGTGTATCAGTCCTATGACCTCCTGAATTTCTATATTCTTGATGCTGGGTTGATGAACTAGGGTCTATAGGCTGACCTGAGGGTTTACTTCTGAACTTAGGCACATTCTTATGATGGTTCGCATTTAATGTATCATACATTTTCTCTTTGCCCTTTTCTTTTCTGATTTCATCTGTCTGTTTTCCTTCTTTCTGATTTTCCTCACAAGACTTCTTTTCAGCCATTTGGCTCTGCTCAGATGTACCTTGTTCAGAAACAAATGTTATAAATCTAGTTCCTAGATCCTTCTTCTTGGTTGGATTATAACCAAGTCCTTCTTTTCCAAAATTGCTTCTTATTCCCATGACAGCTTCAAGATTATTTTTACCTTGTGTTAATTTCTTAAGAGAGGTTTGTTTGCTTGAATTCTCATCTTCCAGTTTCTTCAAATTTTCTTGGAGTTCCTGATTTACTCCTTGAATTGCTTCATATTTTTCTTTAGTAATTTTTACATCACTCTCCAACTTTTGCATTCTGAGTTTCAGGTCATCCTGAATTTTCAGTAAATATTCGTTTTCTCTATTCATCTCTATTAATTGATCTCTACATTGGTTACTTTCATCAAGAGATTTTCTTAAACTGGTAATTTCAGCTTCTAGGCACTTGATTTTATCATTCAAAGAATTTTCTTGACTAGTCAGATTTTTCTTTTTCTTGAGTGATTTATTTTCTTTCTTTACATGATCATACTTATCTAGCAATTCATTAAATGCTTCTTCCCAATCACTGCAAGAAAAGTTTTCAGAAGAGGAAGTTACCTCATCCTTATCATCTCCCTTAGCCATGAAACACAGCTTAACATCACTCTCTTCTTCAGAAGTGCTTTCTTCTTCATCTTCATCTTTCTCCTCGTCACTCCACGTACTTATCATGGCCTTGGGCTTCTTATTCTTCCATTTCGGTTGGACTTTCTTCACATTCTCTGGACATTCAGATTTTATATGACCTTGTTTCCTACATTGGTAACATACAACCTTGTCAGATTTCCTAGAGTTTTCTGATTTAAATTTTGAACTTTTTCTTACCTCTGGTCTTCTGTTGTTTCTAAATTTACCTTCCTTCCTTAGAAACCTCCTGAATTTCCTGGTGAGCATTGCTATCTCACCCGAGTCATTGTCTGAGGTAGATGAATGACTGTCATCTGAGCTCTCCTTGCTACTTGGTCCTGCCTTCAATGCAAGAGGCTTTTTCTTTTTCACATCCTCATCTGTCCTTTTGAGGTTCAGCTCATAAGCCATCAAAGATCCGATAAGCTCATCAGGGGTAGTGGTAGGAAGGTTCCTAGATTCCTCAACAACAGTGGCCTTGGTGTGCCAAACTGGAGTTAGGGATCTAAGAATTTTCCTAACCAGTTCGTAATCTGTGTAAGCCTTTCCCAGACCTTTAAGACCATTCACTAGTAGGGTTAGTCTAGCATACATTTCAGATATGTTTTCTCTGGCTTCATTCTAAAGCTTCATATTCAGAAATTAACATATTGGCTTTTGTCTCCTTACCTCTGACGTACCTTCATAAATGACTTGAGTCTGTCCCACATTTCCTTGGCACTGGCACATGAGGATACTCGTGAAAACTCCATAGGATGCAATGAGCATTGCATGATGTTCATAGCTTGCCAATTGACATTGGACTTCCGAATCTGCTCCTTCACCCACAGTTCTTCATCTCCTTCTAACTGATATGGTCCCTTGCTCACGACTCTCCAAATCTCATGGTCCTGAGCTCTCAGAAATACCTGCATCCGATTTTTCCAGTAAGCATAGTTAGTGCCATCAAAGAAGGGTGGCCTATTCACTGCATACCCCTCAGGCATGAACCCCTTGTTTTCCATTCCACTAAATCTCTCTGGGTTGTGAGACCCTTGACAAGAGAGCCGAGCTCTGATACCACGTGTTGGATTAGGTGGAAGGTCAAACTAGAGGGGAGGGGTGAATAGGTTGACCCTTTAAAAAATTAATGCACGATCACACTAGCTATAGAAAGCATAATGCTAATTAGAAGTTCAGTAAACAGATAGTATTAATATCGTGCCTAATCAAAACATCTAACGATAAGTGAATTATGTGAGAAAGCAAACCACAAAAGGAACACAGATTTTTATGGTGGTTCGGTCTCCCTGTGGAGACCTACGTCCACCCCTCACTAAACCAGTGAGGATCCCTGCTGAGCTTTACAGCTTGGCTACACCGAGGAATTGCTTCCTCACACACCGCTAAGCATTACATCTTGGCTTAACCAGAGGAATAGATCCTCTAAACCGCTGACAAACAGCTTGCAGCCAACACGCCTAACTTCCCTTGATCCAAGCACAGTCTGTTGGATCAACCCCTCCCTCTACTCAAACCAGTACGAGGGAGAAACAATATAACAGAGTTCAAATTGAAAAGACAATCAATGAACAAAATCACTCAGTAATGAGAGAATAATCTCAGATCTGTGGGGCAGCCGGATCTCAGGCTTGAATTCAGAAATCTGGGAGAAACGGCTTCAACGATAAGCTAATCTTCTTCTTCTTAAATGTAGATGAACTTGAAATGGATCACTGCTCCTAGATCTCCTCAGGTCTTCAGAAGATTGCCATCAGGAAGAAGATGACCTCTAGTTCTGCTCGTGAGCTTCTCTTCCTCCGCCTTGTCCGCAGCAGCTTCGAATTCTCCAAAACCTCTTTCAATAGTAAAGTTCCCGTGCTCACTTCCAGATTCATGTAATATATACGTCTAGTGGGCTCCATCCAGATTTTCTGGTTAGCCCAATGATTGCTCTGCATAGAGCCTTCTGGAATCGCGAGAGAAAACCAGATCGCAAGCGCTTTTGGCTGATGTGGCCTTTGACGTCACTTACGATTGGGGTCCACCCAACTAATCTCGTAAGTGGTTCAGATGGCGTCAACCCATTGAGTTCACGGGGTTGACGCAGCCTTGAAATCCCTCACATGGCTTTGAATGTAATGCTGGATGCGTTGACGCGTGGGGTCACTGCGTCGACCCACTGAACTGACCCAAAGCCAACTTCACCTCAGAGTGAACTGCTACGTCGACGCTATCATGCTGTAGCGTTGACGCACTGGGGTATTCCAGTGACCCATAGCTCTGCCTTTTTAACTGTTGCGTCGACGCTGCTCTACTGTGGCGTTGACGCAGTGAAGTAGATCTGTGAATGCCTCTGCTTCTTAAGCTGATGAGTTGACGCTGCAATAGCGTGGAGTTGACGCACTGATATTATATCAGTGACTTATGTTTTTGGCCTCTTCAACTGATGCGTGGACGCCTTGAACTCCCAGCGTCGACCCTGTTCCTTTCTTGCAACAAAAAGAAATCAAGTGGAAGCGTTACTGAATCAAGATTTAATTCAACATTTTGAGTTGAATTCAACATTCACATCTCATGGTTGTCATCATCAAAACCAGGGGCACAACACGAGAGATTGCCAGCATCAGAGCAACGGAATATCGACGCCGCCTCACTCGATACTACAACGCCAAAGTCTGAGATAGACACTTTCAGCTAGGAGACTTCGTCCTCAGAAAAGTCGAAGCCTCTCGACCACTTGAGGCGGTGGGCAAGTTATCCCCTAATTGGGAAGGCCCCTACCGAGTGGACGAGACGCTCGGAAAATGAGCATACCGTCTATCCACGATGGAAGGAGGGCTCATCCCTCGGACCTGGAACGCGACTACATTACGCAAGTTCTACTTCTGAGTACTGAGTATTGTACAAACGACATGAGATAAAACAAAAGGCTCCTTTCTTTTATTCAAACAACCCGCTTGTACATCAAGAAGGCTGAAGCCAAGAAAATACATGTCAAAAAAGCAAAAAACCCATCTGGCGCCATCGTATGAGCCCATCGCTCGGCTGACTCGGATGACCTTCCTGCGTCCAGCCACTGACTCTGTCTCGTGTAAAAACTGGCTCAGATAAAGGATAGTCGACCCCGTTGGCTCGGGTGGCTCGAGACAATGGTGACAGAGGGATTAGGAAAGAGAAGGCTACCTTCCAAGTTGAACTTGGAAGAGAAAGGGGAGAGGGAATGCATATGAAAGCATCTTCCCCGCCAACCTACCAACTCTTTGGAAGAAAGAGGGTGCAAGCACCCTTCGAAGAGTGAAAAAAAAGAGGAGTAGAGCAGAAGAGGGAAAAAGAGGCTGCGGGGGGGAGAAAGAAACCAGCAGAGCTGGACGAGGAGGCAGGGGAAGGCCCGGAAAGGAGGGAGCTTAGTTGGCTTCTTCCTCCCCTCTATGAAGCGAGCAGGAAGGGACGGGTGGCTAGGATGTCTAATGCCCCCATCCGTCCTCCATCTCGCCCCCCCTGCAAGCACCGCCGGAGCTGATAAAGGGAAGATGACGTGCCTCCACACGTCGAACCCTCTTCAATTCCGTTCGACGACTGTCGAACCCTCTTCAAATCCAAAGCAGCGAGAACTCTCCGCCCCCCATCGTCGGCAGCCTCATCTTCCGGAGCGTCTTCCATGCTACAGATGCAACGGCACAATGCCACGTGAAGAAGGAATGAGGAAAGACTATCAGGGAAATCCCTAAGCGGTGGAGAGGAAGAGACGCCCATCAGACCTTTTATAGGCAAAGGGAGGCTATTTGCCTTAAATGATTCTCCCCTCGAAAACACACCAAAGCGATTTCTCCCTACTAACAGTCACCTCAAACTTCTCGTCTTCCGCCCCAGCGGGACACACGAAGCGGCCAGGCATTCAAAACATGAGAAAACAGAAAGACACCCTGTCAGACGCTCACCCAACCATCAGGCGAGATCCACACAGAAAGTATCAGCTCTTTCCAACCACTGCAAATATGCTGAACAAGATACGGCAATGGGGATACGGAACATATAAGTCTCCATCATAACGCTATTGCCTTATTTATTTCTACACAAAAGAGGAAGTTTTTTTTTCCTTCAAAAAGGAAAAAGGCATACAAAAAGAGGAAGCGAAGCAGATACATCAGGCCTCCGGCCCACCCTTAGGCTCAGAAGTAGAGGGCTCGAGCGGTCTGCCCCCGGCATCCTCGGCGACGGCCGACCCTGGCACTGACCCCACCGGTGTGGGAACTGTCTCGATTGCGTGCCCTCCCGAGGCATCCGGAGTTGGCGACTCCTTGAATGATGAGCCCCCCTGATCCTCTTCATTCTGCGCCGAAGCAGAGGAACTGGAGGATGACAAGTCCGAGTCATAACATTGCCCAGACGGGAAGTCAATTACTCCAGACGCCTGCTCCTCGGCGTAATAGACGGCCCAGTCGTAGCCCTGCTTGAATCCCTTGCGGATGCCCCGGCGAAGTCCTAGCTCATAGTAGGGGAGGGCAGCCTCCTTAAGGTTGACCCGGTAGGCCTTTGAGCTCTTGTACTGCTCGAGAGCCTCCACCCCGGCCGATCCCACCCTACCAGCGAGCTCGGCCTCCCTCCGCTCTGCCTCAGCTGACTTCCGCTCGGCCTCAGCCATCCGCTCTGCGACCTCCGCCACCTGCTTCTCCGCCTAGGCCTGATCAGCCTCGGCCTCCCGCCGAAGACGCTCGGCTTCCTCTGCTCGGTCCACTAGCTCGGCACGCTCGGTCTCCCACCGGCCGTCCAGCTCAACGCGTGCTAGGCACTCCTCTTCGAGAAGCCGGTTCTTCCTCTCGAGCGATTCACAGGCCTTGGCTAGCTGCTCGGCTAGCGCCCGGGTCTCCACTTGGTTCGACCCCACCAGCTCCCTGATTGAGGAAAGCTCCCGCCGAAGCCCATCACGCTCCTCGACGAGCCGAGCCAACCTCCTGTCCGACCCACCGAGGGTCCAGGCCAGGTTCGCTCACTCCCACTCCGACCGAGCGTACGCTTCTGTTAGAGCAGCCCCCATCTGGGCCAGGGCCAGGCCGCCCTCCATAACCTCGGCGAGAGCCGTGGACGGGGAGTGCTGCCTACCTCCCCCCCTCACCTTCACGGATATACTGTGACATACCTGGTGCAGGGGGCCCGAGATACTTAGCCTCTCCAAGGCCGCTGGAACGGAGAAGCCCCCATCGCCCGGCGCCCCACCGTATGGCTCGGATCGAGCCCCAGCCTCGGTCGCCCCTCGCGCCCCGGCCGAATTTTCATGCGGCATCTCAACTTGGACCGACTCGGCACCTGCACCACCGCCTGAAGCGCCAGCCTCGGCCACGGTCCCGGCATCCCCCACTTCGGCCACGTTCCCCTCGGTTCCTGCCGAGGGGAGAGCCGGGTTGACACCGCTGCCAGTTGCAGGAGCATCCTCGGCCCCCTCGGTCCCGGCCGAAGGAGGAACTGAGCCCGCATCATCTCCGCCCGCAGGGGCAACCCCAACCTCCTCAGCCCCCTCTGACTCGGCGGGTGGGAGATCGAGCTCGCCCGATAGGGTCGGCCCCATCACGCTCGGCGGAGGGGCGAGCCGCGGCAAGGTAGACCTCAATCGCGGGCACTACCCCGGCCTTCTTGGCTCGCTTCCTGGCCCTCGCAGCGGCCCGGATCATACCCTCCACAGGGTCCTTGCGCTTGGACCCCCGCAGTCTGAAGGATTCTCCCTGGGCCACTCCCTTGCCCTTATCTCTGGTTCGGGAGCGACCCGCGGGAGCAGCCGGCTCATCAGCAGCCGAGTCATCACCAAGCTCGATCACCTCGGCGACCTCCTTCAGAGCTTCCCGCATGGTGTCTGCACGAAGAAGAAGACATATTCAGGAAAAGAAAGATGACCCCCACATCCGAAGGAGAATCTAGTTTGTGGCACCTGAGCCCGACGGATGCAGCCGCGTAAGAAGACACCGCTCGATATTCTCTGGAGTAACTAGCTCTTAGGTGGATTGGCAGTGCTTCAGCAAGATGGTAGCGTATTTCTCCACATGTGGAGGGAACTCATCCTGCCTGGGAGGGATATTTGGGTGGAAATTGGGGATTACTGGACACCTCCAGGTTTTCTCCACTGAACAAATCCCCACCCAGAAGAATTGAGTCTTCCACCCCTTATGGGAAGAATCCTTTGCCGCCAGGGAGATGCAACTCCTATTCCGCCTCGCCTGGATGAAGTAGAAGCCCTTCCCAGCCGAAGGGTGTGCTTTCAACTCAAAAAAATAGTGAAAGAGGTCCATAGAAGGAGGAACCCCACACTGGCGGCAGAGAATGCGGAAGGCAGAAAGAAGGAGATAAGAGTTGGCTACCAACTGAATGGGCGCCAACATGAAAAAAAAGAGGAGCTGAAGAACGAAAGGTTCAAAAGGAAGGCAGAATCCACCCTTCCACGACAGAAGAAACATACAGATGTGGCCTGTACGAGAGTCCAGGCTCGTCTCGTATGGAAAAGCTACGACAAAACTGAACTTGTGGGGCATGCGATACTGGTGCTCCAACCTCCTCACATCCGCCTCCCCCAGTTCGCAACAGTTTGGAACCGGCGCCCTCGCCACTGGCTCGTCCTCCCACTCCTCAGCCTCCGTGCGCTGGTCCGCCATGGAATCCGGAGAAGACTTTGAGGAAAGGAATCTCGAGACTCTGAAGATTCCGGGGGGGGAGGAAGCCGCCGGACTGCCTCCGCGGTTATCTCCGCCAACTCCTCGAATGCCGCTACAAGCCTCTGCTCTTCCGTCGCGTCCTCACGGCGCATCGAAGAGCCCCAAAAGCAAAGAACGGAGGAGAGCCAAAACCCTAAAGGCGGAGGGAGTCTGGAATGACAACAAGCACCCAACGCCTATATCCCCACGCGGGAGGCGGCACGTCGTTCGACCTCCGAAAAGGGGGCCCCTTCAGTTCAAATCTGTCAGGATCATCATTAACACGGGCCCAGGTGACCACGACACGTGGCTTACTGACACCGCCAGATCTCCACCCACCTGAGCCATGCTGGTCCAAAACCCCAAACAACTACTCTTTCGAGCTTACTAAAGCTCGGGAGTAGGAGGGGGACAAGTGGAGAGGGGGATTTCTGTAGTC